>CM050325.1:115512433-116192155 GCA_027475135.1 Bactrocera correcta
AAAAAACGCAGAAATGTATTTTCCTTTTTATTTTGCGGCTGCTGCGCACTTTTGGCCTAGTTTTTTGAGTTTTGAATTTATTTCAGTTTTAATTTTTCTCACTTTGTTGGCTTAAACGTGCTTTTTCTGCAATTTTTTCTTACATCCAAGGTCATATAGAGACATACACACAACGCGTGCACATGACCTGAATTGCATGCGAAAAATGTCTTGGGTGAGACAAGACAGCCGCCTGGCGTTCTGGCAAATTTCATTGCCTGAAAAGGAGTGAGATTCCCACAGACAGACTCATAAATGTGACGTTGAAGTGCTGAAAAGTTAAAAAGGAATTATATTACTTTCGCTGTAAACCACACAGAAGTTTAATACAATAGTGTTAACTTCAGATAGTCCTTGCTCGCATGTGATGAGGCTCAAATTTCAGACAAAGTTGTTTGGGTTGGCTGAGCGCACAGGATTCAGACTGAGATTTGGAGGTATCTTTAGACATTCCGCTCGTTTAATGATCAATGATCTTCTATCCACAACTTGAACTCGACTATTTTCTCTCCATCAGTAAGGCCTAGCAGTGTATGTGTGTTAGGCCTGATTGCACCTGACTTCAATTTCTTTTATTTCTGAAGCTTTGACATAAGTGCAGGTTTGAGTTTACCGTTTCTCTTCAATTTCTTTAAAATATTAGGGCAGCGAACTGGCTTGTTTTCACTTCGAATTGTCAAGTTTTCTAGCAGTTTTATGACATGTCTTTATGGAACCCTCAACATCATCGAACAGAAAGTTGTTTTTTTATTTCTATGAAATCTAGTACCATTATTCCTTCAAATTTTTCATGTACAATTTGCAATGTAAAATTTCTGAAATAACTTTCTGAAGTTTTCATAAATTTTCTGATACTTACTCTTCGATCTTCGCTTCGAGGTTTTCACTCGAAAAACAAGACCTCACAGTGCGCTGAATTGGACTCGACAGTTTAAAGTTTCATTGGCCGTAAGCATATGGTTATTAACTCTCTTTATTTTGATCAGTTTAGAAAGCAAACCGTGCTTGGAGAACCTTTGTGGTCATCGAGCAGACTTCTTGTTTGCAAATTTCGTCTTTTTCTAGAGCAACAAGCATATTTGGTAGAAGGCTCACCCTTATCGACGTTATAGGGCTTGAACTTCTGGCAGAAGATATGTTTCTTTGCACGTTGTTCACTGAGTTTAACTTTCTCAATTAGACTCCACTGCTCTTTAAGAGGTACAAAGAATACAGTGGCAGTCAAAAAACAAATAAGTTAAAATTTGATTAGTAATACGAAAAGACCTTTTCGACTATCCAATATTAGTGCTGCCTATCAATCACACCTACTATACATGGGTATCTTCGCTTTATTAATAACTACTAGAGCAGCAACTAATACCTTGCGAGTTCAGCTCTTGTTGTAGTGAAGCTTGGCTGTTTAGGAATTTTTGGAAACCTTTAGAAAGAAGACATGTCTCCTCGAATTTCTAAGAAAGTGTGGGCTTTTTCTTAGGTTTTGTGCAGGATTCTGTTTGACTGGGATCTCTTGTCATCCTCTCGGCGCCTCAAAATAATTTTCATTTCACTAAGCACACGCATCAACTTACTTGGCACGCTTTAACCACAAAGCGAGGCATACTTTTAGGCGTACGCGCCAGCCAAAGCATTGTACACACTATTAAGCAGACAAAAAAGTGAAATAAACTCGCTGGGATTTGGAGCAACGCAGGCACGTTGCCGTTCGCCGCCAAGCTTTTGGCAGCCGCGCAGACGCTTAGCGGCGCTGTGTGTCAGCAGAACTTGGCCAACGCATAAATTCGCTGTGTTTTCCAAGCCGCGCAAAAGTGATGCGGCGTTAAGGCAGCGAGCGGGTAAAAACCCAAAAAGTTTGCACAAAAATTAAAAAGAAGCCAAGTAAAATGAAAGCTGGCAGCCGCAGCAAGCAAAGTGAAATTTGAATTGAGTGTTTGGTGTTTGAAAATTGAAAACCCGTTGCGTGCGCGCGTGTGTGTGGCGCTGAAAATTGCCGCGCCGAAATTATGCCCAGCGACTGTGCGCCAGTATTTCGAGAGACGAGTGTGGCCCAAGCTTGCGTCGGCGGCTGCGGCAGCGTGTGGGCGCGCAGGCACGTATGTAAATACGTGTAAACACGCGCGCGCGTATTTGTGTTTGTGTGGTTTTGTGTGCGTGCGCGCTGCGCCAAGATAGTTGTTGACACAGAAAAGTGAAAAGTTTTTTGGCTTCGTAATTTCTTTTTAATTGCAGCAAAGGAATGGAATGAGTGAAAAAATCGTCAACAGCGCTTTGTTATGATTAATCTGCGCCTCCTTCGCCCCGCTACCGCACCGCTTGTACGCCCTCATGCCGCTTTGTGTATGCAGCTCGGCGATGCATTCACAGATTTGGCATTGAAAGTGAACACAGAGATTTTCATTTTTGTGGCGTCGCTTTCAATTGTGCACTTACGTGTGTGTTGGTTTGCTTGCGGATATAATTTTTACTTTTCACTTCCTTTTGAATATTAAATTTGGTAAAAGTCATTTTTTAACGATTTCGAATTTACCTAAAAATGTTCGTA
Organism: Bactrocera correcta; assembly: GCA_027475135.1. Taxonomy (NCBI): domain Eukaryota; kingdom Metazoa; phylum Arthropoda; class Insecta; order Diptera; family Tephritidae; genus Bactrocera; species Bactrocera correcta. The sequence goes on from CM050325.1 coordinate 115,515,015, forward strand.
AAAATTGTTGACATTTTTTTAGTTTTGTCGAAGTTTCAAGCAGCTTTTAAACACATCTTTATAGAAATCATATTCAATTAAGTTCAGAAAATTTGTAAAAAGAGGGAGTGATCCAGTCTTCGGTGCAGTTTAATGTAAATATTCCCTAAACTACTAAAATTAAGGCAGCCAAACATATTAAATTTCCTCATCTTAGGCTCCGTATCCAAAGGTATAAAAGTTAGAGGCAAATCATTTCAGCTTCTCCACGCGTGGACCATGATCTTTTTCACATTGTCATATTTGATCCACCCTTCGTCTCCTATTACCATTTGCTTCAGAAATGGTTCGATTTCATTTCGTTTCAGCGAAGAATCGCAGATGTTAATTCGGTCTATTAAATTTTTCACAGACAATTCATGTGGTATCCAAACATCGAACTGCTTTTTGTAGCCAGTCTGTTTTAAAATGGTTCAAAACCGTTTGACGATGAATTAAGTTCTTTAGCGATGTCATGGCTGCTTATGTGACGGTCCTGATCAATCTTTTCTATAATTACATCGACCTTTTCAACGATAGGTCGACCAGAGCGAGTTACATTTGTCACATCGAAATTTCCAGAACAAAAGCGATCGAAATATTGTTGTGCTGCAATGATACAGCGTCGTCTCCGTAAACTGCACAAATTTTATTGGTGGCTTGCGTAGCATTCTTCCCTTTTTTATGCAAAAATTTCAAGATATAGTTAATTTCTTCATTATTTTCACACATTTTTGAAGAGCTGCAGCTTTTTTTCAGCTTTCCCGAATTTAATTTTTGTTTTGCTTGAATGAAGCTCAATATCTCACCTTTCCACCACTAAATGTGATTGATAGCACTCTAGATACACGTCTACAACGATTGACAAAATATGAAAATAGTTTTTCGACTACTCAATATAATCGCTGCACATCTTCCCCTAGTCCATATATATCCTTTATAATGATTCCATTGTCACTAGTGCTTGGTTTTGTTGCTCGAAAAAATATTATTCGTATATAGCAAACCTAAATGTAACTCGCTCACACTCTTCAGTTAATCGGTGTTATTGAATTCCACGCACATTAAAATATTCAAAATTTTCACTTTCAATTAATTGATTTTAATTGACGCATTTCTTGCATATTTTACGGCACTTCAGCGCAACAGGTAGTTGGCTAACGAGTGACGTGCCCAAATTAACACAAAACCGCAAATAAACACCAATTAAAAGTGATTAGCGAAATGCGAATATTTGAAATTGTTGAACAGCCGTTAAATTTCGGCAAAAGTTTACAATTTTATACAAAATAATAATTACTAGCGAAAACTAGTTAAAATTAGTGAATTAATGCTTATCAACGCAGGCTAAATTTTGCATATTTGTGTTTAATTTTCATTCGCCAGCTACATATTATTCTAAGTGGAGGCAAGTTAATTGAAATAAATTGGGTATACAGTGCGTATGAGTGTCAAGTTGTTTTGCTACGCATATTTGCAGTATTTTCTTTAGATTACCCTGCAATTCGTATCTTAATTGAAACGTTGTAAATTAAAATAACATTAGAGATGTAATTAAAAAAGTTTGGTGTAAAGAATAATTTCAAACAGTGAGATCGTACACTGATATGCTTACCTACCATGTAGAAGCCTCATCACTCCACATCTGGCATTCCTTCTCTGTTCACTTCTCCTCCTCACTATTCACATGTCCCACTTCCCCTCCTGACACTCCACATCTGGCACTCATTTTCTCCCCATCAAACCCTTCACTTTTATGCACTCGCTGTGTCTTCGTTCTAAACTAATTCTACTAACAGCTAAGCCCTCCAGCTTTTTGGCATAATTTCCTTCATCCTTCATCGCCCATGCAAGTGCTGTTCACAGACGCTGCTAATCCTTCTCGTTCTTGTTCACCCTTTTCTTTAGTAGTTTCCTTTTTTTCACATAACTCCAACCCCTTCTTCCTTTTCTACTCATTTTGAAACTGCCGCTTGACACTTGAAGCAATCAACATCGGTTGCACTTTATAATTATATGCAATTTTAGCCTGATTTCAACTCTGTGACTAAAACAGTAAACAGTCTTCGCTTGTGAGCCTAGAGTGCACTATATGGCGCTTGTCAGCCATAACTTGCATGGAAGTTGGGGAGGGTTAGTGTATTGCCAGCGGAAGCGTGAGCCATGTAGGAATACTAACGGTTGTATAATCTCAAAGTTGTAAGTTTTTGAAAAAGAGTGAGGTTATGTCTATCTACAATTTACAGTGGCGCGTTGGTTGGGCTAATATTTTCCTTCTTCCATCGTTAGTTACTTTACGCTAGTGCAGAAATTAGAGTTGAAATACTTTATCTTAAGACCTTGGTTCCGGTTACGGCCAATGATGCTTTCTTAAGGATAATTTTCTACACCCTTGGCATCCATATCCAACCCGATACCAGTACCCTCTCAAAACATCAGTTGTTTGGAAACTGCCTCAGAGCTTACGACGTCAGAGATGTACTAATGTTAGACGTAATATAGTTGTAGCACTAAGTACCGTAAGGTGGGACCGTTTCCCCTAACACAACTGTCAAGTCTACGTAACCGGAACGGATCCGGATTTTTATCCGGCCAAGGACTGTTAACTCGGCAGAATTCTGCCGCTTCGACAACAACAACAACCGTTTCCATGGCAACCGGAACTGGATTTTTCGGTTGGGGAAGCATGACTCTATATGGAACATAGAAATTAAGGAGAGTTGAGAGATCAAAAAAAAATCTCAACCAAGAGGAAAGTATAAAGACGTGCCACAAAGTCCTTAGAGCCAGATTTAAAGAGTGACCTACTCTCTTCTGGTGGAACTCCATCTATTAGCACACAGCTCTAAGGCGTATAAAAGATAATTGCAACTACTTCGGCATCCGCGCTTCCACAAGCGTCAGAACTAAAACATTCGCACTGGGTTACTGGCATTTTCCTACTTTCTTATGCATCTTTTTGTCCAAAGATGTACTTTATTACTGCAAATGCATGTGCGTGTGTGTCTGTGTTTGTGCCTAAGTTCATTGCATACTAATTTCGTTAAACGCTTCGTTAAATGATTATGCCTGTTGTCTCCCAGAGGAGTTAGGCAGACCCGCTGTATGTGTCGCTAAGTCATTTGCATAAACATTCCCATGGATACGTGTGTGTGTGTGAGTGTATGTACATATACTTGCAACCCAGAACTTTTCAAATAAATTTACTTTAGAAATTCAAAATTCCACTACAAATTATTAGTTGAGGCTCTCCTGGCGAATTCGTGCGTGCTTGTGTAGGTGTGTGAAAACTGGTGCAATTGGGACAACAACAAACAACGTGATGAGTATAAAGACGAGTGTAATTTTACAAGCGATGACGAGCACATGGCATGCATACAGCAAATTGATGTAACTCACAGATATTTGTAAATTAGGGTTGTTATCCCGAGTGGTAACCAATTTAAGAGTTACCCAGCAACTATGTGGATTTGGTAAAAACCCTGGTTCTTTTCCACCGCGTCTGCCAAATGCCTCTTAAGCTACAATTGGTGGCTGTGGAATATGTTCCGTCTCATGTTGTTGTTGTTGTAGCGGCAGAATTCTGTCCAGTTGACAATCCTTGGCTTGTCCGTTCCGGTTACGTAGATCCGACTGTCGTGGGAACGATGTCGCGTCTCATCTGACTGAATGCTGAGCATTCGCATAGATAATGCGCCAGCGTCTCTTAATCCTCCGCGAATGCTCTGCATTCCGTCGAATCCACTTTTCCCATTCCCATTCCCATGAAGTTTGAATCTTGAGGGTGTGTTCGCTGCCTTTTGCCCAGCTTTTTGGTGGGCCCACCATCAACACTTCGCCAAAGTATCTTTGTGGTTTGCCCGATTGTGGCTGTGTTCCACGGACTAAGCTATTTCTCTAGGGTCCATTGCTAACCGAATTGCTTACCTAAAACCTAGTTATTGCCTGCTTGCATACTCTAACGCATTGAGATGTAGTATTGGCGCTATAACTAGCCTTAATCGTTGGTTGGCTATCAACTAGAATGTTTATGGACTAATTAGAGCAAAAGTCCATTAGACACATTCTGTTATGCCCAGAGTTTCGGCCGGAAAAAGTGAATTTCGGTCTGAAAGACTGAATTGTAGTAATTTAGCTTGAAACTGCCTTCCATGTATGGATTACTACAGAAGATACCCGGTTCTGTGCCTGTTTTACTCTTTGACCCGTCAGTGAATATGTAGTTTTTTCGTTGGTGGCGTTAATCGTTGATCTATCGGTTCAATCTTCTCTATTGGCGAATGAAATGGAAAATCGCCGTTTTTCTCAGTCGCACTACCAACATAGAACGGGTGCATTAACGAGGTCGAGTATGGTACTATTTTCGCAGTGACGCCTAGCCTGGCGTCTTCTCTTTCTGGTACTAAGAAAAAAATAGAAAACTGTATGGCGGAGGACCTTACCGTTGCTATTAAGAGCTCATACTAACATCGAAATTTTTAAAGGTGTCTAAGAACCTATTTTCAGAGGACCACGTGAAAAAAAAATTTTTTTTCCACCCTAATGTATGTATGTATTTGCGTGTTTATAGCAGCGCCTTGGGTGAACCCTGCGTACATTCATTTGCGGTGGCGTCTGTTGATATTAACATTACTTTGTTTATATGTAAACTGTTTGAAGTATATATAAATATATATATACATACTATATATAGCAAAAACAATAATAGTGTCGAGTTATTAATGAAATAAAATAAAAAATAAGAGATCGACGCGGTTTGTTTATGTAAATGAACTCATACAGCGCGACACGCGCCTTGCTGTTGCGTTCATATTTGGTAGAGGCATGTGGCATGCGACATGTGGCACGCCACGGATGTGTCACACGACAGCTCAGCGGCGGAGATTGTCACAACACACACAACCACACACGCGCGCGCTCACCTATACGTGTATGTATGTGTGTGGTGCACTACCTTGATGCCTGGTTTTTTTGTTGTTGTTGCTGTACACTTTTGACTGCGCGCATTAATTTTGATGTCTCACTCTCCGCAGCCAGCACACGGCTGCGTTTCTTCGCTGTCAACGCTCGTATTATTATTATTGCCTTTTTGTTTGTTGTTAACGTTGAGTTTGCTGTTGTTGTTGTTATTGTTGTTGTGTTAGCTGTTTTCATTGCTTGCGGTTGCGGTTCTGCCACAAGCATTCACCATAAAACCGTTGATGGCAAAAATACGCACTTGACATAATTTCATTATGTGCGCTCGCCTTCACGTCTCATTATACACGCGGCGCAGCACGCACACAACAATAACAATACAAGCGCGCGCTTATGCACATATGTTTCTTATGTATATTTATTTTGTATATTTTATTAACTTGTTGTGCGCCTCGTAAGTGTAAGGTAATTCGCTTCTATTTGTATGTCTAAGTGAGCGCGCGGCTTTTCAACTCATTGCTCAGCTGACTGTCGAACTGTTTGAAGACTTAAGCCTAAGTCCACATATGATTTCGCATGCGCAAATGTTTATGTTTACTTTTGTTTAAATATACGTAGCGCTACTTGCATTGCCTCGGTAAAGATTTTCTTGCTTTATTTTCATTTTTCATATTTCCTACTTAACCGCCAGCCAGCCCATCCGCGCTTCAGCTCTTTACTACTTGGCTCGCCTCAGCGGTTTTGCCGATCGCTTGAGTGCCAAGCAAACAACTTTATTACGCTTGTTCGATTTCGCTTTTATTTTGCAGCACGCCACTGCTGCTTCCAACAAGTTCCTTTCCATTCTGCGCTCCCGCTTTTGTTGTTTATCCTTATGCTTCAGCCACGCATCAGCCACCATTATCGCTGTTGACTTGCGTCTACTTTTAATTTCGATTGCCTTCAACAAGTCTAACTGTCTGCGCTTTTAGCATTAGCACAAACACATCCGCAACACTATATGGTATGGCACAATATGGTGGGTAGCACTGGAGATATACGACTGCAATAACATCTATTGATAAAATACGAAAAGACTTCTTCGACTACCGAATATTTAGTTGCACACACACACATTCTGCAATAGCGCGGGCGATTTTTACCAAAATTTCAGCAATTCTCGTTTAAATCGCAAACTGTTGTTGTGTGCCTGCGCATATGTGTGCGTGTGAGCGTACATTGTAAAATACGCACAGCCTTTCAATTGAACTCTATAATTATAATTTTCCATTTTTTTTTTAAATTTTTTGTTTTTTGTAATTTTTTTCTAGCTGTTTTTGTTGTTAGAAATTTTAGTAAAAGCTCATACATTTTTAAAAACCGAAAAGGAACCACCTCGCCTATCGTAACCAAGCTGAAAATCAGCGCATTTCCACAAATTTGCACGCAATGAACGCGTTTAAATTTTAGATGCAAAAATTAAATTGGAAATTTAGAACTGTAAATAATTTTTTATTTTATTTTCTTGTTTGCATAATGAATGAGCTGCGTACAATGCTTGGCAGATTGGTTCACAAATTTAATTTCGGAAATTTCTAATAGCTTTTCTCGCCAATACTCGTTAATTTAATAACCTGCTAAGCAAATTTAAATATTATTAAATTCTAAAATTTTATGCCAAATAAATTGGAAATTAAATAGAAAATTTTTAATTTAATATGAACTTTTTCCGTAAACTTATTGGGTAGTCGAAAAAACATTTTCGTATTTTGTCAATAGCTGTTGTTGTAGTCGTACCAAGTTCAATAAGTTTCGTCGTTTGATGAGAAAAACACAATATTATGATTCAAATTTCACTTTATTATTCAGTACAATCTCCCTGAACATTAATACACAACGATGCTCTAATCTGTAGATCCCATCCTTGAATTGAGAATCCGGAAGGTCTGCAAAACACGCTTCAACAGCCGTTAAGACCTCTTCGTTTGATGAAAAACGCTTGCCACGCATAATTTTTTTGAGTTCTGGAAACACATGGAAGTCGCTGGGGACCAAATTTGTTGAATACGATGGATGCTCCAACAATTCAAACTTTAATTCATTGTCAAAATGCTCTTGTGACAGGGTGCATTGTCCTGATGAAAACGAGTTTTTTTTTCTTCTGAATACCGGGTCTTTTCACAAATTTTTTCCCTCAATTGGTCCAAAAGGTTGCAATAATATTTAATTCATAGTGATGAGTCGACGCCCAAAATCCATTTTATGCTTTTCAAAACGCACCAAATGTTGCTGAGAAATTCGCATTCGAATGTGTCTTTGTTTCGTTGTTAGCGAATGCGGCACCCATTGTGCAAACAGCTTTCTAAAACCCAAAATTTCACTTAAAATATGGCTCACACTGCCAAAACTTCCTAATGAGATGTGTAGAGCCTCTACTAAATCTCTCGCAGTCAATCGAATATCTTCCAAAATATCCTGTTTTTGGTTATGATTTCTGGTGTTGATGCGCTTTTTGGACGTCCTTCACGTGGATCGTCTTCAAAGCTTGCACGATCACGTTTAAATTCAGCAACCCATCTTTCGACTGTTCTAATTGTAGGTAAACAATCATTCGTTCGTGAATTTCTTTTGGTGCTACACCTTCCAAATGTAAGAATTTTATCACTGCACGACATTCAAGTTTTTCCATGGCAAAAAACACTAAATGGCTTGTAAACGAAGAATGAATTGACAGATTAAAATAAAGCTTCACATACGTTAATACCAAAAAAAATTTGCAAGTAGCAACGCCCTCTGTTATCGAACGACAAAACTGAACTGAAATCTTGTGAGAGGGGACCCCTTTTTACTGTAGAACTATTCTATTCAGGTTAAGACCTTATATGGACGATCTCTAGGTTGTCAATGCTCGTAAAGAGCATTTAACTAGATTTGTTATGTTATGAGAGTTCTAATATCGTACTGGAAATCATCCACGTCCTTTTCTCGCTCGACGCTATAGCCTTTCAATCCATATTGGTCGAGTCCACAACAGCTTTCAGGAGGATTTTTCGTTTCGAAAAAAATAAGGCGAAAATGTGTTGCTCTCTGCACTTTTCATTGCCGGAATTACAATGAAATAATGAAAAATTTTCCATATTAAAATTTTCGCAAAATCTTTCAAGAAGCAAGACATGAAAAACTATAGATATTTTAGGTCTATAACTGATTTTGCCTCAAATCCTCGTTAAATTTTTCTGTAGCATATGAACACTTACTCATTATACATTCTCGGACTTGTTAGCAAACTTAGGCTTTTCCTCACAATGTTCGCAAACTATGTGTTCACTATATGCTCTCCCCGTTCTTGTTCGCCGTATCTTTGCCAATCTACACTTCAGTAGCGTTTTTTTTTGCACGCCGCTTCATTATTCATTTCTGTGCTTTACGTTTGTTTGACCACTTTAGACTTCTAGGAATCTTCTCACCAGTCCAATTGGACTTCTGTGAATGCGCCAACTGCTTGTGAAGCGTTCAAGTATGTAATTGCTGTTTTCTTAGTTATGCTCTTTCACCGCACTGATACACAAATACACGCTTAAAAGCCGCCCGCACATGCCATGTAAATTCTGCAGGTAACTTCCAACATTTGATCTCAATTCGGCATTTGAAAAAATAGAAAAAATCTGGAAAATGCCTAAAAAACTCCAACAAAATGAGCAAGCAGAGATTATAACCAAGCATTCAACTGCACAGCATTTTTGCTTGATACCACGCTTGTACCACATGCTGTCCAAATATGCATGTTTATGTGTGTACTGTTAGTTTATTATGCGCCTAAATCCATGCACAACATTTTGCTGTCGAAAATCGTAAATATCGAGGGGCGCTTGATTGATGAGTTAATGATGTTCAGCAAAAATTCAGATCAGTCTGTGGCGTGTGTAAAGAATGGGATAAACTAACAAGCCAAGCGGCAAATGGAAAATGTTGCACGATCTGTATATACTCTGTAAATTATAGTGAGCTGAAAACTCCAAAATTTGTCTGATTATGTATGTTGGTCTGTATAAAGCAGCTATGTGCCTTAGTTTAGGCGCATTACCACTGTTTACCTATGATGCACTTTAATTCAAATGAAATCAGCTTTACATAGTATAACTTTAGGCGCTAGTTTCAAAATAACAGTCATGGCTTCGGAAATGTTATGTGTTGCTTTAGATTAGTCGTTGGGTGTTGATATTGGCGGCAAATAGACAAAGTTCATAGTTTGAGACTACAAGACAAGGTTTTACGCCTAAAAGTATGCAAGCAATTATTATTTTTATAATTTTTAATTGCGCTTTTCACTTCTACGTAGCCATCCTTGGAAAATTGAAAGGTTTATGTGATTTTTTTTTTTTCAAAATTCACTTACTTTCTTCTAAAACTGTCTTTCAACGTTGATTCCTAACTCAGGGGCTGGTTTCAATTGTTACTGTTCTCGGTAGTCTCGCTAGTTCAAAAGCTAGCTTCAGTGCTTGAGCGCTGTTTTTTGCTATTCAGGGAACTTTTTTTCGAAAATTGAGATTCTTTCCTCCACTCTCTCTTTGAGCTCTTGCATCTTTTTCAATTTATCACAAATATTTTGATATCCTTCTTCAATTTGGAATTGTAACTTCCTCGTTTGAGCACTATCATCGTAATTTAATATAAAATCCAATTCAACCAAGCGTATAACGAGTATGAAATTGAGTCGCTGAGTATCGTGGCAGAGCGCCGTGCGCCTCTCCAAATTGCTGAGTGCTGTAATAAAGCTCGCGAACGCGTGTAGAGAAAACTGAATTTTAACGGTAACTGCAAATAAAAAATCCAGTGCGAGAAAACCAAATAAAAGAGAAAATACTATTGAAAAAAGCAAATCCGAAGAATTTTGTGGAAAAGTGTAATTGCGAGAATAATCCAATATGGCTACACGAATCAATTCGAATGCTTTGGATCAATGGGCAAACCAATAATAGCCACTGACAGCACGAAAGCACGAAAGGGAATACCAAAAAGAAAAAGCACAAATAACAGAATAAACAAAAACACAACGGCTACGGAAAAAAATAGTAATCTAAGCAAACAACAACAACTCCACATCACGTCGAAGCGCAGTTGTAACCAGCGGCAGAGCGAAGTGCAGCGACAGCAGACTACTGGCGACTGGCGACACTCAGTTTTCAGGCAATTTCTCGATTTTACACTTGCAGTTTTGCTTTTTCCCACAGTGTGTTCGTCGTCATTGTTGTTGTTGTTGTGTGCTTTTTCCTCCTCTACACGTCTTCAAGTTTAGGTTTCAGCTAGTTTTTGTCACTTTCTGCGCCATTGGTGGCTCATTTTGTAGTTTGCATTGTAAAGCTTTATTGCTGTTGTTGTTGTGACTTTTTTCACTGGCTGAGACTGCTCTGTTTCAGCTGCAGCTTAGTCGCTGCAATTTTTGTCGCGTGATTTCTAAGGCACTTAAAGCCGCCGGTTACTGTGATTTAATAGGCATTCTTGTTGTTGCTCGGACTAGTGGAAGTCAGAGAGAAATAAAACTTGTGTCAATCGGAATTCAATGCTTGTTATCTTTTGACACAAAAAGTAAGCGATTTCTGCGGAAAGCTTGTAGGAATTGCAGAACTAATGATCAACTTTCAGAGTCGATCAGAATCGGCTGAGCTCTGTTGTCCTGGAGGTGATGTTAGAAATCCTTCAAGAATCTTCATCTTCTGTTCTTAAACCGAAGAGAGAAGACCTCAGCGCTGATGAACCACGTTCAGCAACTGTAGGCCCGTGGAGCCTTCGATTCAGCCAGAGCGTGTTCCCTTAAACTGGTTTCGAAATTCATTGACTTTGGTCCGCATCCCATATTCCGACTGTTTAAGCTCGCAGAGTCCGTAATCAGTGACTTCGATTTGCTCCGAACGAATGTCCCCAAACTCAATCCCGAATTCTATTACTTTGCGGCGCGTCGTCCTACCGTCCACACCTTCGACTTCCTGCTCGTTACCGTACCTTATCCAACCAACTCGGTCAACTGCTAATTCAATGCGTAGACAACAAAGGCGCACAATAAAACCAAACAAAGCTAGAAAGGAAGTAATCTGAAATGGAGGTAACGAGAAATAACCAATAATGGTTATCCAAGCACGCAACACAATGCAGTGAACTGCGAAGCGTAGCTTGCACCAACAGATTACGAAATTACGCTATTGACAAAGGAGGAAGCGGAGGCGATGAAAAAATCTGTACAATTCGAATGAAAGGAAATCAAAATCAAAATAAAAGAGATAAAGCGCAACTCTGGGAAAATGGGAAAAAAGGAAAACGATGAGAGCGCAGCAAATAGCTTGCAAGAGATGTGTGCAAACGTGCTGAGAAAGTACAAACCGGATAAAGGTGCAAGAAGTTCGAACGGCTGCGGCTCTAGCTCGAGCGAGTCCAAGCCAGTTCTTGACTAGCGTAACGGAGTCGATCAAAACGTCTAATGGCATTGCTGTAATAACAGCAACAACCATGGGAAGACAGAAAACAATAATATTGGTGGTGGCTGGAACAACAACTGCAACAATGATACCAACACCAACAACCACTTCAAATAGATAACACACAATGGCAATGCGACAATGAAAATAGCCTCGAAAAACAATAGGACAACACATACGGCCACTCCTGGACCACGTACAACGCCTTGAATGCACAGATACGGCTAGAGTAACGGCCATAGCAACAACAACATCAAAAATAGCAGCTATAACAATCGCTAGTCACATACACCGCATCATTGATTGGTTAGCCTGGAAGTACAACAGGCAACGGTTGTCGCATTGCCAATAAATGCGATAATACCAACAAAAACAAGAATCACAACAGACGCAGCAAAAAGGATACATACGTCCATGCTAAGAGAGCACGAAATTTTCAATTCAACGCCTACATGCCTCAATGGCTCGTCGGACAACGGTCAACGGACAGCGGACATGGAGGGCGCACCCGGAAGTGAGCACATGGCATAACAGTGGCAATAAAAAGTGGAGAACATGCGTTCGCAGCGACTGAAGTTCTGAAGTTGTGTACAAAGGATGCTCGAAATGAACGATTTTGTAAGTGGACACTAGAGTGAATTAAGTGACACTGTGCCTCAGTGCTGGCGGAATGAGTGGCAAATATTAGTTTTTGTTGGCCGTGTGTGGCTGGCGAGCGGGAAATTGCTGGTTGGTCCACTACGGCTACTGCTGAGCTTTCGCATGCTGTCAGATGACTTTATTTGGATTTCGAAGATCTTGATCTCGTGAGAAGCACCAAAGTAGTGGAAGGAAGTACATCTAAGTTTCAAGAGAATTGCTGTGGTGACAGAATTATATGCGCCGGTTTCGCGCTGGAAGTTCTTAGATATGATGTGGTTTTGATGCTGGCGGAGAGTTGGTCAAATTTACTCAAAATAACCGACTTCTGACAGAACAAAAGGGAACTTGTAGACAAACACTGACACTACCTGTTGAAGGGTCTGGATAATTTTTGCCATTTTTTTATAGAAACATTTATTTTATTTTTTCACCTTGATCTTTCGAGTGCAAGTCTCTACCTATTAATTATGTACAATTTATATATTCGAATCGAACCCGAAACAGTCCCATTTGGAACTCGAGGCTGACAAGATCTTAATCTCACAATTTTATCAACTCGCTGCCAACTTTCCAAAAAGACATCATAATGGTTCAAACGAACAAAGATCGAAATACAGTACACTAGTTATATGGTTACCTATGAGTTACCCAAAAATATTCCAGGAATAGCTTTATAAAAGTAGTTTGGAAAATCTAACCTTGCTTTATGAAAATATAAGGAAATTTCGCATGGTAACCATCACTGTCATGTCACTTTTTGATGCTTTCAAGGTCACATCCAGCTTTTATTGCCGCTATTTGTTCATTTTCGGCCCACTGTGCTGCTGTGCAACAAATTCGATTTCATTTGATTAGGCACTGATTGAAGAGTTCCGACAGCTAGCAAGGACATGCAAGTAATTGTATAAGCCTACGCACGCACACCCACACACATCATATATACAAACACGCACTGTGGTATGGTAGTCGCATATAGGCCACATCTGCTTTATTTTCAGATTACTGCCTTATACGCTCTGCTCTGCTTACAACTCCAAACACACACACGCACCAACAGCAAAAGCAACAACGCTTTCTTTCCACACAAAACTTGTCCGTGTTTTCTTTTGACTTTCGGTTCTTACCTCGTTTTTGCTTCTTCAAACCGCTATCCGCTTCGTTCGAGCCATTTTTTGTCGGCCATCACCGGCAGCTGCCATAAAAGGTTAGTTATATTAACAAAAACACATTTAAACGCTGATTTTATGACCTCCCACCGCCCCTTGCATGTGTTCGGTGTGTGTGTGTGTTCGCTCTATTTGCCATATGAACGCATTAGAGTTGACAGGCGAATAACATTTGTGGCAGAACAATAAAATTAGCAAACAAAATTAAAATTTTATGCAAATTTGCGCAGCGAACCCATTCGGTGTATTTATTTAGTTGTCGGTGGGTGTGGAGCCGCGCTACTCATGCCGAAATACGTGCGAGGGCTGAAGAAGTGCTGAATGTGGGAAAGGGCGGGTTTCTTTTTGGAGTTGCCCTTTGGATGAGCGCATGAATTATTCATGGCCGCGTTGAAAGCTGAGCCGAGCGACGCTGTGGACAGCTTACGCAGAGATAAATCTGTTTAGGCAAGATTACCAATTGCGAAGTTATTATTAGACTATGAAAACTAGAAGTTCAAGTGAATGTATCTGCTGCAGGCAAATATTTGAAACTTCGTAAAAAAATTAAAAAGCTTAGTAAAAGTATTCAACTTTTGAAAATCCAGCCGATAATTTTTTTTAATACTACATGAAAATATTTGATTTTAGTTCCAAAATGTTTGAGATATGGTTTTGAAATTTTGCCCACATCTTTTTTCCCCCAAAAGCTGCCAATATGTCGGCATCACTGAAATCGAACCACTATAGCATATAACTGCCATATAAACTGATCGATCGCAATCAAGTGCTTCTATGGAACCCTTTCTCATTTGACGCGATATCTTTACGAAATTTGACACAAATTGTTTTCCAAACCAACGGTACAAGCTCCGAACGAATTGTGCAGATCGGACCACTATAATATATAGCTGCCATACAAACTGATCGATCAAAACCGAGACAAAGTTAATTTCATACCCTTTTATGGCTGTAAGACATGCAGTTGTTAAAGATATTCTAGTTTCAGTGCAAGATGAGTTGTCGTGTTTTTGTTGTTTTACAAATAATTTGAACCATATTATATATATAAGCCTAAAAGCTATTACATCAACGGCATACTCTATTATACCACTTAACTGAATTATTTACTTTCCGCCCAAAAGCCGAAATTATCATTGCATTTCCATCAAATCCACTTTCATTCACAAACGCTATACGCTCCGCTGTGAGCTGCCAAAGCTTTGTATTCAGTATAATATTCCTGCAGCACAAGCGTGGTGTAATCATATTCCAGCCTAACACTCACGCACACGTGCCGTTATATGCATTTCTAGTAGTGGTGCAATGTAAGCATATTTACCGTTCATATTGCCAATTATGAGCAACTGAATTATACAGCAAATTTAACGCAACCGATTGAGCGTTGTGCCCAATAAAATAATCCTTCCTGAGCTAACGGTAAATTACTTTGAATCGCACACAAGCATAATTGAGGCAATAACGGCAGAGGGTCCATAGTAGTAATAATAATAAATCCCACATAGGAATCAATCAATTAAATACGTAAAGGAAATATGCAAAAAAGGCTGGAGTAGAGAAATTGGTGCGTTCATGTGGAAAAGGTTGCATATACACAGGCGCCACTGATTGCTGAATACACACAATAACTTTGCCACTACACCGCATAGCACTAGAATATGAACTTAAACGTCAAATGCTCACACTGACACGCCAACACCAATTCACACACACACACACGCACTCACGCACACTTGCATTCAACTAGGCTTATCTATCTATGCCATCGAAGCCCAAAATATGCATACAAATCATATTTGCTCGGCCACAAGTGCCAACATAAATGATGTGTGGCCAGCATATGAAGCGACAAAGAACAAAAACAAAACAAAAAAAAACGCAAAAAAAAACTAAAGTGTTGCGCCGGCCTTTTTTGCTTTGGTCAAAATGTCATTCATCTCCGCGCTGCTGCTGCCCGCACGGCCCACAAAGCACACCTAAAAGCCTCGCCATTTTATGACATTCAATCACTTGGCACGTGTGTGTAAGTGTGTGTGGCGCATATGAATTTGCTGTGAATTGCCGGGCAAATCGAATATAACTTACTTTCGTACAAACGAGTTCAATTCAGCTGTTGCCTCGGCAAAATATTCATAACTTTGTTTTCTACGTCCGCCGACGAATGGAATTGGTTCATTCAACGAACACACACACATGTACACATGCTTCTGTGTTTACGCTCGCTTGGCCACTTAGTTACACATATACATATGTACACAAGTCTATTTATTTACACATGCACACACACACACACACAAAATGCGTACGAGTTTTCGTTAGCACTCGAAATTGCCTCTCCTGCGTGCTCGTTCGCATTCAAAGGTACACCCGGGTATTGCACTCATTGTCCAAATAGCAGTCAGGCCAGTCAAGTGACACGTCACAAACGCCCAAACGCATGTCCGCCAATGCGACGTACACCCATACACACGCATAAATATGGGCGTACAGTTTTCATTAATGCCACACACACACACACGTGCGCGGCGAATGCTCGATTTGTATGGAGATAGGCATCGATTCATGCATATGCACACATTCACACCTCATCGACGCAATCGCATATTCAATCATGCCGAAAACTTAATTTTCTCACTGGCACTACATGGCGTATGAGTAATTTTCAATTTACCGCCAATGGAAATGTTGAGCACACCAGCCCACACACACGCACGCAAGAACAAATGCAGGCAGACGAACAAACACAGCAATACATTGTGCAGCCAATTCAGCAATATATGAATTTATTTAAATGCATGTATGGGTTGCAAGTTGTGTGTGTGTGTGAGATGATGTGGTTGGGCAGATGTGTATGCAGTAAGGCGTCTAGGAGTGCTTTATGTTTTAATATGCACGAAAATCTGTGGAATACATACTTGTACACTAACAACAACACGGTCATTTATTTTGACGTTTTTATGCATGAAACCGAAACTGTGCCAGCGCCAATACCGGGTGTGTCAAAGGTTTTAAAATTTAAACGAAGCTATCTATCGAACAACGATCGAAAACGAGCAAATCTATTTTTATAACCTGAAATTTGGTATTTGTTACATCTGATACAACTATGCAATCTTCAAATAAATTGTTCAGATCAGATGACTACAACATATAGCTGCCATATACTCTGTCCTTTCAAAAGCAAATAGGAATTTACCGACTGTTGCGCCAAAGGTACGGCAAGTACGATTTTGACAGCGTGGCGGGGCAGCTCTCATAGTTATGGTCCAAGCTCTCATAGAAGGTATTTTTAGTCACATCGTCTTTCTCTTCCGCCGGGGTGAGGCCGCAAATCAGCGATATGTTGAAGAACTTCACTTTATTGTGGATTGAGTCTAGACATTCATCCGCCAGAGCGATTGACCACAAATCCCACACCGAACTTGCGCTCCTTTATATGGCCACTGTAGTAAATGCCACAAGGACCTACTCGCCTCAGTTCTCGCCCCGTCCACCGCATTTCTTGGACGGCGGTGACGTCAGCCTTCACTGTAACAAGGACATCAACCAGCTGGGCAGCGGCACTGCTTTTTACTTTTAATTGGAAGTGTTTTTGACTTGACGGGTCTTAAACCCAGCGCACACCCCTGAAGAGGCGATGATCCGCCTTCTCACTTTAGCTCGCCTTCAAACGGATGTTTTTTGCCTACCCGGAGGATACTTGGTCACAGACCGGAATTCGGAGCTGCTTGAGCCATATGTATAGTAAAAGAATCGTTTCTGGCCAATCCCAAGTCGATGGCGTAAAGTTCTACACATGACACCATTCTCCAATTATTCGCCAAAAAATAAATTTCGCTTTTAAGGCACGACAAATGAAAGGCATACGTTAATAAGTCACTGTAACAATTAGTGACTAAAGAGATTACGAACATCCACTTGCTATTTCTTTTTGTCAATATTATTTTTTTTTTTAATTTTTTCAAAGTTGAAATGAAAGTAGGAATCAAAATTTCCGTGAAGTTCAAGGTCACGCTCTAATTTTACATGCAAGCGCGTGTGCTGCCACTTTGCTGTGGATTTGTTTCCTAATGTACATATGTAATCTATGTAAACCAGCGCCTAATTTAGAAATCCTGCAGTGTCATAAGTGGCACGCTTTATAATAAATTTCTAGCGCCTATCAGCCACATTACTAGTAACCAACGCGAGTACTCGTGCATATTACACCAAGTAGACGTGTGGCACGTGGTAATTCTACTGCGGTGTGCTACATTAAGAAAAACGAAATTTCCCACGCCACCTTGCGCACTCACACCTCTTTGGGGAATGCGCAATCCCATTTGAGGCTGTTTTTAGACACACAAGCCTGTTGACTATGTGTCTGTTGGTTTACAAAGTGGTGGTGCATACTATATGTGTTACCACCAAGCTTATACCAGTGCTTTTAAACCTGAAACTTTCCTTATGCCTCTGGTTGGCGCTCACGGCATTATTCTAGTTGAGTTTTTGTACGTGTGTTAAACTTGATATCCTCATTGCTTTGATAGGAGATATTTCATCTTATCCTCGTTCACCACCAGACCCATTTGCTTTGCTTCCTTATCCAGGCTGCTCATTTGTCGGAACGGCCGGTATCGGACCACCATAACATATAGCTGCCATACAAACTGAACGATCGAAATCAAGTTCACATTTGACAAGATATATTCACAAAATTTGGTACAGATTATTTTCTAAGACAACAATGTAATCTCACAAGAAATTGTTCAGATCGGTTAACTATAGCATATAGCTGCCATACAAACTGAACGATCGGAATCAAGTTCTTGTATGGACAACTTTCACATTTGGCAAGATATTTTCACGAAATTTTGTACAGATTATTTTACACATAGTTACTAGCAGAAATGCACCTGTGAAGGGTATTTAGCTTCGGTGCAACCGAAGTTAACGTTTTTTCTTTTCCTGTCTGCAAATGCGCCTCTCTTCCCTCTTCAACTCTCAGTATCTAAATGAATGCCTCAAAAGCTGTGTGCGCCATTAGCTGCTGCTACACCCGCCATGACTTTATATTTAGGCATTTAACTCTTGGCATTACTTCCGTCACCTGCTGCCTAATCAAGCCTTACGCATTCGTGCTGTTTATTGTCTCTTCCATTAGACATTTCTGGCAGTTTTGTACGCACAAACTTTTTCACAAAGGCTATTTTTTGCGGAAAGCTGTTTTTCACTTTTTATTGAGCAGCTTTTCCAGAAGTATTGTGCCTTCGAAATATCGCATAACTTTTTGTCGTTGTCAAGTGAAACTTTTCTACTTTATGTGAAGTCTTCAATTACCGCAGCACAAGCACCGATCAGCATAGATTTGCGCACAGTCAGAGCGCTGCCCTTGCAACTCGATGCTGACTTCTCCGCTCAGCAGCGCTCATAGCGTCTCCTGCTAGCTGAAAAGTTCATGTTTTCAGCTTCGGCTGCCATTGTACACGCCATTATTCCGATTTCCATTTCGATTTGTTTCAGTTTGTTTCGCATTTGTTTGTTAATAAATTCAATTTTCTTGTGTGTCGCTCGAGGAAGTGCCATGCCAGCTCAGCAGCTCGCCACCGCACTCTCAGCACCGACTTTTGTGCTGCGCTCGCCCACAAACACAGTTTCTTGCTTCATTTATATGCAATTTGGTAATTTTATACAAGCAGTTTTTGGTCGGTGAGACGGCGGACCCGCTGGGTACACTGTAAGCTTAGATGCTTAGACTCACGACGTTGTTCCTTTTTCGGCTTCGGCCAACCCGAACCAGCGCCGGCCCGCAAAAACCTGCATAGAACAACAAGCTTTGTGTAGAACATTTATGAGCACCCAGTCAGCACTCAGCAGCTTTTCGCCGCACACACTTGCAATGTGTCTGACTGCTTCTTATGCTAATTTCCTTTGCTCTCTTCAGTGCGCCGTGCGCGCGCCACCCACTTCGGCTGCCTTCGGTTGTGCCTTTTGCATTGCAAATAAATTAGTTTGGATATTTTCAATGCGACAGCTGACAGCAGTTACGTGTCCCACAAACACAGCAACAACAACTAAATCGAAGCAAAACAGTAAACAATGCGAGCCAATACCGCCCTCAACTTCTACCATGCTCGAGCATTACTTTGATGTAGAGCTCAGCAGGCGGCTCCAGTGCTCAATTACACCAACAGCGAGCGCTTTTCCTGTTTTGTATGTCTCTCTTTCCACGCTCTTTCCTCATTCCCGCCTCTGCTGCCGCAGTGCGGCCTTCGTTCATCGTGCTGTCAGCCAAAATTGATAAATCGTACATGTAACTGTTATCAGTTCGGCTGTGTGTAAGCTTTAGTGCGCTCCCACTTCTCTCCCCCCCAAGTGCAAATCATCACTTGGTCCAAGCGTGATTTCTGTTTGTGTGCATTTTGCGCTTGGCTTATTGTTTTCTTTTTTTCTTTTTCTCTGTCACACAGTTATTGAACACGCTTTTTGTTTGGCTTCTACTTTTGCAGACGTCGCCGCTTTGGTCTGTCGCATTTTTGAAAGACTTTGGTAACAGTTATGCGCGTCAAGGTTAAGGCACTTGGTGCGATCGAACTGTAGTGGAAAGTTTGGCTAATTTTTTGGAGAGTCGAAAAATTTGTTAGCAATTAATTCACAAAGCAAGCCAAGGTCATATTAGCAGAACCCACGGAAGCTAGAGAGTTTTTGATATAGTTGGGATCATATAAAATTCAATTAGGCGTTTCTTTTAGGTTAACTGAGCTAAGTGTATCCTTTAAACTAATTCTTCATCGACACATCGCTTAAGTTTTCTTCATTTTAAAAATGAGAAGACGTCGAGAAAAGCATTTTTCTTAACTAATACTAATTAGATAGCTAAAGACGCCTATCCGAAGTGATGTCCAGAACTCCTAAGTATGACTTATATCAATTCCAACCAATTTACCTAGTTCCTAAAAGGTATGACAACAGAGTGGTTGTATTCCGTATCTGACAAAAGCTAGACAGTGGAGGAGAACGATCGATCTCGACCTTAAAATCTCCAAAAACACTCATATATCCAGTTCAAGGGCGGAAGGCAATAAGAGGATAGCCAACTCATCGGCTTTACAGTACTGTGATTCACAGAAAGGTCTACCTAATAGTAACTTTAGTTCCTGTTAACGAGGTCATGGTGAGAAGTCACTAGAAAATATGCGCTGTCTGCATTTTTACGGATTGGTCCCAGCTAGTAGGGAAGGGCGTTTTCTGTAATGAGTTTCCGTCTTTTATAGCTTTAGGCTATTGATCCACAACAGTGTTTTTCGGGCAGAAGTCCTATTAGGTAGCAATAGACTTGGTGCTCTGAAGTGCAGCTTCTCTCAGGGAGGTGAACATTCACTCTGGCACTAACGCCGAGCTCACTAACTATGTGCTCAAAGCTATCGAAGGAGTGCTTAACCTCTCTAGAAATAGCATTAAGCTACTTCACCATCAGATTTGTTTGAATACCTAGTCACAGCGGAATCGCTGGCAATATTAAAGCCGATGAGGTAGCCGGAGAAGGCACCCTTGTCCGGCCCGCAACGGAATGGAACCGAGTTTGATCATTAGCGCCTTTCATTCTGCGCGATTCTTCTTCTGGTTTAGAGTAGAAAGCAAGAGATCTACTGAACTATTTGCCCGGAGCTAAGTTTATCTTGGCACAATCGTAGGAATTCATACTGGACATTGAGCAATAAGCATTCAGACGGTAAGGTTTAAAATCTTGTCGGAGGCCAGTTTTCAAAGTTGTATGGAGGAGGTTGAGGTGCAAACAACCAGACACTTTCACCTCCATTCTCCAGCCTTAGCAATGCGAAGGCTGAAACAACTCGTTAATCTTACCTAAACTCATATTAGCCACCTCAACAAATTTGTGATTGACTCAAAACGCATTGTCTATCTGTAAGGATCTTACAATACATTACTTAGGAGTTTTTAGGACTAGAACCAGATCCTGTCCTAGTGAGGTCCCTTTGAGGACCGACCTCTTAACCTCACCGATCCTGTCCAAGAGAGGTCCGTATCAGGATCGAATTGAGCTCTTAACCTAACCTAACTACGAATATTAGTACACTTATCTGTATTCACTACTCAGCTCGTGCACTCTCCACTTATTTAAAGGAGTAAATTGCGCACGATTTCAGAGTATTTCAAAGAATTTACGGGTAACTAACAATTACGCACTTTATTGTCGCCACCAAGTGTTTGGGTAAGACTGTTTAAGTTGATTTACCTGCGCAATCTTCGCACCTCTATCATCCGAATTTTAATGCTGCCACTCATTTGGCATTTAAAAGATTTTTTTGTTTTTCAAATTAGTGTCTTCTGCCCGAAAGTAAACGCAGCCAAGCAGTTAGGCAGTCAGTCAATCAGCAGGCGACCACTCAAATACGCCAGCTAATCGGATTCATTAGTGAAAAGTATGCACGAACGGCGCCTCTCGAGGGCAGGAGGCGGTAAAACTGAAACGACGTGCAAGTGGCGGCAACGCTTATTCACGGGCCGCCGTTAAATACAAACTAAATGAGATGCGCGCATTTACGAGTGCATAAAAAATCATCATTAAGTGCAAATGAAGAGCAGCGAAATGTAAATGGTGTAAATGGAAAGTGCGAATGGAATGGGAAATGGCAAATAGAATATAGAAAACGAACTGCCAGTGTGATAAAATGAAATGAAAGGCAGAAAAATTAAAAAAAATGCGCGAAATGAAAAGAAAAAATATACACGACTGCGACGAGTTGCAAATGAAGTGCCGCGCGGGGGTGCGGGGGTGAGCGGAAATAGCTTAAATGAGTTTTAATCAAAACTTTGCAGTTGCCACGCTGCAAATATGCTGCACAAAAGCCTTGCGAACACACTTACTTGCTTCAATGAACTTCGCGCTCAGCGCACTTTTCGTGTTATCATTCGCACTTTTTTCGCTCAACACCAACACACACACACACATACACACCCGCCGCTCATTAGTTGCCTGGTCAGCAAGCATTCAGCGCGCTTGTTGTACTTGTTGTTGCTGGTCGCCAGGCGTCAGCTGTTTTCGCCAGCACAACAAGTCGCGCGCCGGTCGAGTGTTATTGCAACTGCTGGCCGCCACAAGCGCACAGGTGTGGCCGCCTCCACTCCCCATCCTTCCACCGCAAAGCTCACATCTGCGCCGCGGTCTGCTGGCGGGCGTTGATAACTAAATGTGGCGCGCGGCTAATAGCCAACGGCGCATAAAGCTCAATTATCTGCTGCAATTTTTGTTATTACTTTTCATTTCTTTAATTTGCTTTTTAATATGTGTGGCGTGTTTTTAGAACTTTTGCTTTTTTGCCTTTAATGCCATATTATTTTCTCACTGGCAAATGACCCGCGGCGCGCGTGGAAATGTAATGAAGTTGCTTTTTGCGGCGTCTGCGCTTTTGAAATGTTATTTGAAGCGCTTATTACTTTGTGATAAACAGCGCGCTTTGAAGGTGCGAAATAGAGCTTTTCTCACTTTTTTAGCACTCATTTAGGCGGTTGAGAGGCATGAAGTTTACTAATTTGTAGCATACATTTGAGCGGAATGAGTTTTGCTGAGAATCGAAAAATTGCTAGCAAAATAAGTAGAAATAGTTATTATTTCGTGATCATTGCATAAATATAACTTTGAAAAGTGCGAAAGACCCTCTCTTTCAGGCTTTGTCCGAAAAGTAATAGGACTGAGTCGATTTAAAATAACTTATTGAACCAATCGTTAGAATTATTTAAAAACCTTCAAAATAGGCCCCTTCTGCGTCAATGCAGTGCTGCCAGCGCCATTTCCAAGCATTGAAGGCGTCACGGCAGGCATTCTCCGGAATAACCTTCCGAAGTGCTTGCTGCTTGGATCCTTTCTTCTTCTTCTTCTTCTTTACTGGCGTAGGCACCGCTTACGCGATTATAGCCGAGTCAATAACAGCGCGCCACTCGTTTCTTCTCTTCGCTACGTGGCGCCAATTGGATATTCCAAGCGAAGCCAGGTCCTTCTCCACTTGGTCCTTCCAACGGAGTGGAGGTCTTCCTCTTCCTCTGCTTCCTGCGGCGGGTACTGCGTCGAATACTTTCAGAGCTGGAGTGTTTTCATCCATCCGGACAACATGACCTAGCCAGCGTAGCCGCTGTCTTTTAATTCGCTGAACTATGTCAATGTCGTCGTATATCTCGTACAGCTCATCGTTCCATCGAATGCGATATTCGCCGTGGCCAACGCGCAAAGGACCATAAATCTTTCGCAGAACCTTTCTCTCGAAAACTCTTAAGTTCGACTCATCGGTTGTTGTCATCGTCCAGGCCTCTGCACCGTATAGCAGGACGGGAATTATGAGCGACTTATAGAGTTTAGTTTTTGTTCGTCGAGAGAGGACTTTACTTTTCAATTGCCTACTCAGTCCGAAGTAGCACCTGTTGGCAAGAGTAATCCTGCGTTGGATTTCCAGGCTGACACTGTTGGTGGTGTTTAAGCTGGTTCCAAGATAGACGAAATTATCTACAACTTCAAAGTTATGACTGTCAACAGTGACGTGGGAGCCAAGTCGCGAGTGCGACGACTGTTTGTTTGATGACAGGAGATATTTCGTCTTGCCCTCGTTCACTGCCAGACCCACTTGTGTTGCTTCCTTGTTAAGTCTGGAGAAAGCAGAACTAACGGCGCGGGTGTTGAGGCCGATTATATCAATATCATCGGCATACGCTAGTAGCTGTACACTCTTATAAAAGATTGTACCTGCTCGATTCAGTTCTGCAGCTTGAATAATTTTCTCCAGAAGAAGATTGAAAAAGTCGCACGATAGGGAGTCGCCTTGTCTGAAACCTCGTTTGGTATCGAACGGCTCGGAGAGGTCCTTCCCGATCCTGACGGAGCTTTGAGTGTTGCTCAGCGTCAGTTTACATAGCCGAATTAGTTTTGCGGGGATACCAAATTCAGACATCGCGGCATAGAGGCAGCTCCTTTTCGTGCTGTCGAAAGCAGCTTTGAAATCGACGAAGAGGTGGTGTGTGTCGATTCTCCTTTCACGGGTCTTTTCCAAGATTTGGCGCATCGTGAATATCTGGTCGGTTGTTGATTTGCCAGGTCTAAAGCCACACTGATAAGGTCCAATCAGTTTGTTGACGGTGGGCTTTAATCTTTCACACAATACGCTCGACAGAACCTTATATGCGATGTTGAGGAGGCTAATCCCACGGTAGTTAGCGCAGATTGTGGGGTCTCCTTTTTAATGTATTGGGCATAGCACACTTAAATTCCAATCGTTGGGCATGCTTTCGTCCGACCATATTTTACAAAGAAGCTGATGCATGCTCCTTACCAGTTCTTCGCCGCCGTGTTTGAATAGCTCGGCCGGCAATCCGTCGGCCCCTGCCGCTTTGTTGTTCTTCAGGCGGGCAATTGCTATTCGAACCTCTTCATGGTCGGGCAATGGAACGTCTGCTCCATCGTCATCGATTGGGGAATCGGGTTCGCCTTCTTCTGGCGTTGTACGTTCACTGCCATTCAGCAGGCTGGAGAAGTGTTCCCTCCATAATTTAAGTATGCTTTGGGCATCGGTGACTAGATCACCGTTGGGGGTTCTACAAGAGTATGCTCCGGTCTTGAAACCTTCTGTAAGTCGCCGCATCTTTTCGTAGAATTTTCGAGCATTACCCCTGTCGGCCAGCTTATCAAGCTCTTCGTACTCACGCATTTCGGCCTCTTTCTTTTTCTGTCTACAAACGCGTCTTGCTTCCCTCTTCAACTCTCGGTATCTATCCCATCCCGCACGTGTTGTGGTCGATCGTAACGTTGCGAGGTAGGCAGCCTGTTTTCTCTCCGCTGCGACACGGCACTCCTCGTCGTACCAGCTGTTCTTTTGCACTTTCCGAAAACCAATGGTTTCGGTTGCAGCTGTACGTAAGGAGTTTGAGATGCCATCCCACAGTTCCCTTATACCGAGTTGTTGACGAGTGCTCTCAGAGAGCAGGAGTGCAAGCCGAGTAGAAAATCGTTCGGCTGTCTGTTGTGATTGCAGCTTCTCGACGTCGAACCTTCCTTGTGTTTGTTGGTGTGCGTTTTTTGCTGCACAGAGGCGGGTGCGAATTTTGGCTGCAACAATATAGTGGTCCGAGTCGATGTTAGGACCTCGGAGCGCACGCACATCTAAAACACTGGAGACGTGTCTTCCGTCTATCACAACATGATCGATCTGGTTGGTGGTTTTTCCATCCGGAGACTGCCAGGTAGCTTGATGAATCTTCTTATGCTGGAATCTAGTACTACAGATAACCATATTTCGGGCCCCGGCGAAGTCGATCAGCCTCAACCCATTTGGGGATGTTTCCTCGTGGAGGCTGAATTTACCGACCGTAGTGCCAAAGATACCTTCTTTGCCCACCCTGGCGTTAAAGTCGCCAAGCACGATTTTGACATCGTGGCGGGGGCATCTCTCATAAGTGCGCTCCAAGCACTCATAAAAGGCATCTTTGGTCACATCGTCCTTCTCTTCCGTCGGGGCGTGGGCGCAAATCAGCGATATGTTGAAGAACCTCGCTTTGATGCGAATTGTGGCTAGACGTTCATTCATAGGAGTGAATGATAGTACTCGGCGACGGAGTCTCTCTCCCACCACGAATCCAACACCAAACTTGCGCTCCTTTATATGGCCACTGTAGTAAATGCCACAAGGACCTACTTGTCTCTGTCCTTGTCCCGTCCATCGCATTTCTTGGACGGCGGTGATGTCAGCCTTTATCTTTACGAGGACATCTACCAGCTGGGCAGCGGCACCTTCCCAATTAAGGGACCGGACATTCCAGGTGCATGCCCTCAAATCATAGTCCTTATTTCGTTTGCCATGGTCGTCATCAAAAGGGGGGGCTCTCATCCGAGGCTGTTTATGCTTTTTCATTGGGAGTGTTTTTTTACGTGGCGGGTCCCAAACCCAGCGCACAACCCTATGCAGGGGTGTTTCGCCTTCTCACTTTAGCTCGCCTTCAAACGGATGTTCTTAGGCTACCCAGAGGATACTTGGTCAAAGACCGGAAGTCGTGAGCTGCTTGAGTCATATGTAAAAGAATCGTTTCTGGCCACTCCCAAGTGAATGGCGATCAGAGAACTTTCCTCACTTGCGTGAACTTCTACACATGACTCCATCCTCCCATCCCAAAATGATTGCCTTTCATCAGCCTTTTCAGGCAATTAAACAAAAAAACAGTCCGCGTGGGGGCCACAGTTAGGTAGCTGTTCAAAAGGCGGTATGAGCCGGTTCGTTGTCGTGGTGCAACTTCCAATCGGCTGTGAAGTCTTGTGGGACCCGATTGACCCTTCTTTTCAGTCTCTTGCGGACTTCCACATAAAACTTGGCTTCGACGGTTTGTCCAGGAGGAGCAAAATCATGGTAGCATCAGCCTTTGATGTCAAAAAAGACAATGAGTATCGTTTTCACTTCGCATTTGCTCATTCTTCCCTCTTTTGGGTGTAGAGACCCCGGCGTGTGCCACTCGGAAGGTTTTCTCATTTGTCATACTGAAAGATCAATGACTTGTCAGCTGTGATTACATCATTCGACCTCTGCTCCAACGAACGCTGCATTTTTGGCTTGCACCACTCACAAAAAAACATCGCGTGAAAATGTTTGTCCTGACTCTCTAAGTGCTCGGAGACAACTGACCAGCCGTTCCTTCGTTAGCTAGGAACGACCTCTACCGAATCCAGTCGATGCGCGTACGCTCCGAAGTACAGTCGCGGCGGAAAAAAATCAGTCTTATTACTTTCCGGACAACACCCTGTATATATCTGAAAATAGGTCACCAATTTAAAACCGTCTCTAGTTTGCCATGTGTGCCACCGCTTGGTACTCAGCAAACGTTCAGAAAGTATTGCATCCACTAACGCTTACTTCACTTTCTTTTAGCCTGTAGTTTACTGAAATTCCTACATTAAAGCTTGT
Organism: Bactrocera correcta; assembly: GCA_027475135.1. Lineage (NCBI taxonomy): Eukaryota > Metazoa > Arthropoda > Insecta > Diptera > Tephritidae > Bactrocera > Bactrocera correcta. The sequence continues at coordinate 115,542,141 of CM050325.1, forward strand.
TTCATTGTCAAGCTTAAACCTTGGCGCTTCGCTAAGCAAACCGACGCTTAGACGATAACTTAAAGCACTTAACTCGCAGGGTAAGACCAAATTCCTTCAATTTATATGTAGCTGTTAACTAGTGGCGCACGTGTTTTGAAAATATTTCTTGACGCCTAAATGTAGGCAAGCATATGTAAAGTGTTACTTCCTGCGGCGCTTGTAAAAACATTTCTCGCACCTTTTGTAGCACTTACTTGCAGCTGCCTGTGTTGCAAATAAAGTTTTGCAACACTATTTACGGCATGCAAAAGTACGCAAGATTTTGCTCTGGTAATTTCTTGCTCTTTCTCACATTGCTACTTGCCTTGCCGCACCCTCATTTATTAAGCGCCCGAAATGCTCATAAATGTTGGTGGCTGTCGCCCAAAAAAACCAAGAATAAGCGCTGCAAAGACAGAAATGCAAGCAGCACACGCTTGCTGGTAGCAAGCTTTGGCGCCTTGCGGTAAGCAACACAATGCACGAGCAGGTGCGCACGTGTGTGTGCGCGATACTTTAGTAACCTTTCTCTTGCCACCGCCATTCTTCATTTTTTGACTATTTTTTGCATCACTTTCACATTGCATTTATTTTCTTCAATCTTCAGCATTCATTTGTGTTATGATTTTCATTGCTTGTTACCATTTTTGATTTATTTTTCGCTACACTTGTGCAAATGTTGCCGCCAAGTGCTAATAAATGAAAATAAAATTGCACCAAAAACTTGTTTTGTCTCCTTTTAAACTACAACTTTTCTCTCGTCTTGAGTTTCGCGGCTTTGTTTGCCGCTGCTTTGCATCATACTTCAAATAATGGTTGCGCAAGTTTCATAAGAAAATTTTATAGGAAATTTCCCTGGAAACCACTAACTAGCTTAATTGTAATTGTATTTTTTAAAATAATTTAAATTTTTTTTAACAATTTTTGAAGTTGTACGTATATATTTTTTTATAAAAAGGTTCTCATTAAAATTGTCGAATGATATGTCTACATGCTGTGCTTGTTTAAAACTTGCTGTATTTAAAAGTTGGGGCAACAACACCGAAATTATTTGCATTGCCATATTGTTTGAGCAATTATTTTCATGAATATTTTTTCCATGCATGTTGAACTATGAGTTCGCAACCATTTTGGTGATTAAATTAAAGTTCTACTTAATATTTCTTATTAATTAAAATTTATATTTAACTTCTTCGGGTCCATTTTTTTATTTAAAAAAAATTTGTTTGGTAATCCTATACTTGAAATACTTACAGATGGATTGCATTATTCCATCAGGGTAAAACTTTTCTGGTTTCTCGGCGAAAAACTGCGACGAGTTATTTTCACAGGCTTCTCTTGAAGCCAACTTTGCTCTTTTAAGGTAGTTCTGCATTGAGCGAAACAAATCAGTTGGTGACAGTAAAAAGTAGAATCCATCGTTCGGTCAGGCTAGAGCAGGACACTACGGTTGATTCCTTTTCAATTCCACCAAACACTCAGCATAAGCTTTCGAAACGTCAATCCTGGCTTTTCGACCATTTGTTGGGCTTCACCACGTATTTGATCTACTTTTTGTCTCCTGTTACCAATCTTTTCCATAATTTCATCAACTTTTTCAACGATAGGTCGACCAGAAGGAGGTGCTTTTTTCACAACGAAATTTCCGGAACGGAAGCGAGCGAACCATTGTTATGCTACACGAACTGATACAGCATCGTCTTCGTAAACTTCACTTGGCTTGTCAAACTAAAAAATTTTTCCACACAAACAATTGATTCCGATTGTTGAGTTTGCATGGCAGCTATATTCTACTTGTATAATGCTCTGAAATTGACGGTTTCGACAAATAGGCAGCTTCTTGGAGAGAATACGAGGCGTGGAAAATTTCAGACCGTGGGTATACAGACAAACAGCCAGAGCTGGCTAAATCGACTTAGCTTGTCCTACTCATTTGTAAATATAGTATACTTCCACTGTTTCCAACGTTACTTTTTTTTACAAATTAGTTATGTATTTGGTTTTAGTATTGCCAATGTATACCGATTAATTATGTATATTATTTGGGTATTTTCACTGCATACCTATATGTATAGTTGCCACTTATAATAATGAAACATAAGTGCTCTTACTTTCTGTTATGTTATTTCATATTAAAAATATAATTAAATTACATTTTAAAAAGTGTTGTTATCTGTCATTGCAAAAGCCAGTTAAGTTTTTTTTCCGAAAAGAAAATTGATGGCAACCTTTTCTAAAAATTTGTATATTCTCTAGTTTTTTGTATAACTTTCAAAGTATTCATTTTATTTCAGCTTTTATTTCTATTATTGCATATTCAATTCAACTATTTTTGTATTTTCATCAAAAATATATATTTGTACATAACTTTCATTTTTTGTTTAATTTCCTTATAGCCTAATCGCCTGCAACAGCCTCGTATGGCGATCATGCCTTCTCAGATATTTAATTGTCTACACAACTATTACACCGAGCGCACTCTACTCGCTGTATAATATGTGCTGACCGAGCTCAACAGCAAGAAGAAGAAAAGTAAACAAATAGTGCTGATCAAATAAAAATAAAGTGCGCGTAATTAAATACGAAATTGTGATTTAGTGTAAATAAAAGTAAAGTTAAAAATAAAAAGTGCAAAAGTGCGTGTGTAGTGCAGTGCAAAGTGCAATTTAGTATAAATAATAAAGTAAAATAAATAAAAGGCAATAATCCGTAAATCATGTGTTAGGGCAGAGTGTTTGCAAAGTGCAAGTGGAAAGTGTGAAAATGTGAAAATATGTCTTGTGCAATGTGAAAAGTGTAAAATGTATGTGTGTGTAGTGAAGTGAAGAGTGGAAAGCAGTGAAAATCCATGCAGCAAGTGTCTTGCCGCAAAAGTGGACACTCGGTGGCAGCAGCTTAAGTGGCTGACAGAAGTCGGAAGGCATTTAACATAAGGAATGTGCAAACAAATAAGAATGCGCTGCTGGCAGACGCGCTGAGACAGTAAATAATGCAAGGTAAGAATTGTTGGCAGTCACAGTTATTTATATTCGCGCTTTTGTTATCGGCGGCGACCATATTTATTTGTTTATTTATTTTGTTATAAGCGGGGGAAAACAATACAATTGAGAGGGAGTTGGGTATTGAGTGTGAGTGCTGGAGAAGGTATACGTGAGGATAGCTGAATAAAAATAAAAGACGAGAACCAAAGCAGCGTGTGAAAATGCGAAACAACACAAATATACATATATATATCCGCATGTTTATGGGCGGAGCGCGAAGCATAAATAGCAAATAAAAATAAAATGCTAGGGAACATGTAAAAAAGTGCCGGTTGTGAAAAATTTTGCGCGCCATACACAGGAAACACTTGTTTGACTTATGGCAACAGGAAGGATGCAGCCAAAGTGGCAAAAGCACCTGTGCACACATACGCAGATGCTTTTCGCCGTGCTGGCGTTGGTGGCAGCACCGCTAACGGGGTGTGTGCATACGAAAAAGGGTTAAGCGAAGACATAAAAAATATTCCATGCCAGCAATAACAATAATAAATTACCCAGCTTTGGTGGCATAAGAGCAAAGGACATATTCGCCAACTAAGCGGTTGAGCGCGTCAGCAAGGGCGTGGGCGGCTGGAGCCATAGGCCACAACAGGCAAGCGTTGATGATGATGATAAGGCAATGGTGTGAGAGATGCGAGCGAAATTTGATGGTGTGTGGCGATGAAAAGATGGTATACATTTTGGTAAGCCGAGCCTTTTAGAGTGTGGCGTTGTTGTTGTGGCTGCCGCTACCGTAGAAATGCAAAATTGTCACCTGCCGGACAACAAAAGCCGGCAACCAAGTTGCTGACACGCCCGCCGCGCTATTTACTTAACTGTGGGTGTAAACAACACTGCGGATTATCGTTGGTGTCAGATGCTACAGCCTGGATAACAATGCGCAAATTGTGTGAAGAGCGCGATGGATAAGCGAGGCGAAATATTTGAGTGCAGCGCATATTTGAATATATAACAGCAGCTTGAGTTGTTAGACCAACGCTCAGCAGCCAAGAATGCATGCGGGATTATGAAATTTGCTTTTGCGGGAAAAACGAGAATTGCCGCAGCTATTTTTTGTTGTAGCGGTAGAAACAAATCACTACATAATATTAAAAAATGCTGCTCAGTTGGAAGACCTTACCTGGATAAAAATCAGGATCCGTTTCGGTTGTATGGACTCGGGACTCAACGGGCGTTGAAGCAGATTACTTAGCCGCTGTTGTTGTTATTAAAACGGCTTTCTAAGCATTGTTTGTTAATGATACGCCTCCTATTGTCATCGGCGTCAATTAAAGCGCGTTCCAAGTACGCGTTCATTCAATAGAATTCGCAGCAGCGGAAAGTGGTGTTAAGACTTCCGCTTTTCGTTAAAACTTCCTATCGGATTATTATTGTAATTAAAATCGCACACAAAAAGATTATCAAATTCATGTGAAACACCGTCTTTATCTGCATCTTCACTTTCAATTTCGTAGCTTCTGCCACATTTTGAGACTCTTCACCACTGCTCACCGCTCACGGCTATTTTAATCACACATTTTCTCTTTTATGCGATGCTTGAAAATAATTGAAAATTAAGCAAAGCCATAAGAAATGTTTAATGCTTTTTGTATAGTGTGAATAGATGAAGCGTGCGATAGCCTCAGCTACTGGGTAGTAAGCAAATGAGCACACGTTCTCGTAGTTGTGCGCTGGCATGAGTGTATGTATGTGTGTGTGTGTTTGTAATAAAATAAATTGATAGCGCATTAGAAACTAATGTGTTTTCTACACACTATGCGCAAAGTCACATGCATATCCTTCTAGCGCGACAGAAAGATGTGTAGTTGGTATGATACGTATTGAAAAAGGCTCCGCTCGCTACGTGATATGGCGCTAGTACTTCAGTGCCGTCTATGAAAAGCAATAGCAATTGGTGTTCGGTGTGAATGCTTAGTGTTATTAAGCCTTGAGGTATGCAAGCAGATTTAAAAAAGCTGGAAGTTTAAAGGCGCTTGCAATGATTCCACTAGATTATGGAATAATGAATTGAAATAAGATATAGCTTTGATATATGGTCTTGCAAATACTGATTTTACCGGAGGGAATTGCTTGGAGAATAAATTTTTATTTGACAACTTATCGAAAAGCAGCATTTAGGTCGCTGAACTTCATGCAAAGTCTTTACTTTGGTGACAATTGGTTTATTCGAAAGGCTTTAAATAGTTATTTACCTCTTAATGAGAACTTTTTGAAGAGTTTTCCAATCCTTGCATAGATTTAAGGGTGTGCCTAAGCTTCAAAGTTTCGTGTAATGAAGGGATGGATTTTTGGAAGATTTCTAAAGGGCTTGCGCCAAGTGGCTGCCGTTAAGAACTCTTTTGAAAGTGTATATAGGCAAAACTTAACTTTTGCAAAGTCATTGGCTCTTGTTCAGTCCACAACTGGAGTATCTTAATTTTCCAATAGAGTTTCCCCCACATTTTTCTTACCTTCCGCTGAAATTTATCTGAAATGTATATTATGAGGGATGGAAAAGATACTCCATTGCTCGCCTATGATGAAGTTCGAATGGCAATTAACCGCATGAAGAACAACAAAGCGGCCGATGCATTGCCGGCCAAGCAATTTATATACGCTGGCGAAGAACTGACAAGATACATGCATCAGCTTCTTTGCATGATCTGGTCGAAAGAAAACACGCCCGACGATTAGAACCTAAGTGTGCTCTACCCCATCCACAAAAGGGGGAACCACACAACCTGCAAACTTAAACCCACCGTCATGTACCCCCCGATGGAAGCAGAGATCAAGGAATACCAACACCCCGTTGAAGACATCAAATGAGAAGGATGTGATGCACTTGGTATCTCGAATAGGCGCCAAATAGCGAAAAGACGAAACGACGGAGGGGGAATCTTCGAAAGACACCGTCATTTTTCCGGACGGTATTTACGCTCTCACGCTATCCTACACTAGTTTCGATTCAGTCATAAACCACAGTATGTTTTCCAGTGTCACTCATTTCGTAGTCAGTTTCTCCAGATCGGCTCCCTTCTTTTCCTTACGCGATTATAGCCGAGTTAACAAGAGTGCGCCATTCGTTTCTTCTTCTTGGATATTCCCAGCGAAGCCAGGTTCTTCTCCACCTGGTCTTTCCAAGCGTCGAATACTTTCATAGCTAGAATGTTTTCAGCCATTCGGACAACATGACCTAGCCAGCGTAGCCGCGGTCTTTTAATTCGCTGAACTATGTAATGTCGTCGTATGTCTAATACTGCTCATCGTTCCATCGAATGCGATATTCGCCGTGGCCAACGCGCAAAAGACCATAAATCTTTTGCACAACTTTTCTCTCGAAAACTCGCAACGTCGACTCATCAGTTGTTGTCATCGTCCAAGCCTCTGAAACTTATAGAGTTTAGTTTTTATTCATCTAAAGAGGACTTTATTCCGTTCTGCCAGCAGAAAAAGAAGATACACAGCGCCTTTTCTCTGCTGTTGTCGCAGGAGGAAAAATTCGTCCCATCGTTATAGCCATATTTGTAGAGATACTCTCTGTTAAACACCCGTGCCCCGTCAAAACCTCCGTCATGTAGACATCTGTTTCTCCATGTTTTCTCCCTAACCATGCGTATACACTTTTTATTAGCCTGTGGGTCCATCGCCCCGTTGTAGCTGCATCCCATCGTCCATTGCCAGCTAGTAAGTAAGACGCTGCAAGTGTGCGAGATATTAGTTGCAAGCTTATACCTTCTTTGACGAAACTCTTGAGCATACATGATACTCTTTCAGCGAATGTAAAAATAACTATAAACCAGGTTTTATGACTAAGAACCAACTGCTTTCCACAGAAGCAATTTGCGACACATTTTTCCACAGATTCCCAGAAACTAACTGTAGGAAAACAAAATTGAACTACAAATGATTTATTCATAGGTACGTACGCACCCACTGATTTTTAAATGTATTTTTCGCCGTAACTTGAAAAGATTTGCATTGAAATGAGCGCGCGACACCACAAATGCAATAACGGAATTCATTTATTTCCCTTGGAGGCGGCAGTAATGTATATAGACGTTTCAGCGCCTAAAAGCAATCTAACACTTTCGCTGTAATAAAATACGTAACTGTATGCTTGTATATTAAAAAATTTCCACAATCTGTCAGCTGCTTTTAGGCGTTAGTTTTTTGTGCATAGCATAGCATACTTGTAGGCACTCAATTTTATGCGACACCAAGAATCACAAAGCGCACGCAAAAAACGACAAATACAGCAACGAGTTGTTGTGCGCGGGCTAAAGTGCCGCCAACGCGTATCCATATGTATGTGTAGAGAAAGCGCATAGCATATTTATGGGCGCCCGGCGTTATGATGAACGACGTGAGGGTGTAGTGGTAGAAATCGCGTTAGAAGCTCGTGAAATTGGTAACAAGAAATTGTGAGTGTATACAATTCCCGGTTTTTTACAGGTGTGTGTGTGTAGGCGCCAAAGAAAATGGCTAAATAATGTTCGCTTACACACAAACTCGCGTGCTTGTATATCCCACACAAATACACTACACAGCTGTGTGTGTTTGTGTGTGTGTCTGCCAATATTCCTGCAAATTTGCGCTTTCTCCTCGGCGGCACTGCTGTGCGCTGCTTGGCAGGTGGTCTCTACAATTCAAAGCTACACTTCGCATCAGCCATATGTACTGTGTGCTGACATCACTGCTTGTATGTGCATATGTATGTATGCATGTGTGCGTGCTTGTGAGCTTAGCGCAAAAGAAATGAAATTCAAACGAGTATAGTGAAGTGATTTCTGAAGTTTGGCACTTTTGCTATTTTCTCTGTCAACTGCTTTTGCCGCAAGTGCACCTGTGTGTGTGTGTGTGTGTGTTTGTGTGGTTGGAAGTGTATAACTGCGCAGTTGGAAATCAATTTGGCAGACAGTTAGTTCTAGTTTCGCATATGCAAGAGTAGCGGGCGGCGGCGCTCTTCAAAAGCGAAAAACAAAACAGGGGCTCTTCACACACACACATATACGCATCTATGCGTTGCTTGCAAGTGAGTTGCCTCGCATACATACAAAGATAAATTAATATTCAGCCAAAGTTGCAGCTTTTTTAGCCATTTTTGCGAGCGTGTGTGGGCGTTTTTTGCCAGTTTAAGTTTCAAAGGCGCATACGCTGCTCTTACGGCAGCGCGTAAATAAATTAGAAAGCACCAAATGTGGCTTGCGTTCACCGCCAACCTGTGCATTTATGAAAATCCAAAATAAATTTCGACGCTTAAAGTGTTGCAACTTTTTTGCACAACAAACACATACGAATAGTGTGCTTGATTTTATTCGCTGCAAGCAGCTGCTGCGGCTGTGTATCAAATTATTTTTGCAATTTTCATTGAATTTTAATTTTCTCTGCTCAAAATTGCACACAAAAATTGTTGCTTAAACGCTTACGTGGCATCTTATATGGTTGAATTGACAAACAGGCCAGCGAGCCTGGTTTTTGCTTTTGTTGTTATGAGTGATGTTGTTGTTGTGGCAATAATTGCTGATGTGTTATGATAATGAAATGTTTAAAGGCATAATTGAAATTGAAAATGCTCACACACTTACCCCGGGCACTTTCGGCTACAACTACACATAAGCGAGTGTAGGGTTGCCAGACAGTGCTGAAAAACAAATTTTTTTTTTTTGAAAATATACATATTCATTTTCCAATCGCTTTGTCAAACTTTCGAAGGTGCGTTAACAATATGTTGGACCCTGCATTTGACGGATTAGACATATGTATAGAGATCGGATCCAGTAAAAGGAACCGCAAGAATAACTACAATCCATTGATCCAAAATCAAGGGACAGCGGCATCTTCCCAATTAAGGGACCGGAGATTCACGGTGCATCCCCTCAAATCGTGATCGTTATTTCGTTTGCCATGGTCGTCATTAAAAGGGGGGTTTCTCATCTGAGCTTGGTTTTGACTGTTCATTGGGAGCGTTTTTAACGTGGCGTGTCCCAAACCCAGCGCACAATCCTGTGGAGGGCACGTTTCGCCTTCTCACTTTAGCTCGCCTTCAAACGGAAGTTTTTAAACTGCCAAGAGGATACTTCGTCAAAGACCGGAAGTCGTGAGCTGCTTGGGCCATATGTAAAATAATCGTTTCTGGCCACTGCCAACTGAATGGCGATTAGAGAACTTTCCTCACTTGCGTGATCTTCTACACATGACTCCAACATCCGAGATATTTCAGTCTCAGTCTGGCAAAAGCCTGCCAACAGAGGACGAATGGACAAGATGATTCCACCTCGCCTTTCTCCATACCGTTTTGACAAAGATCGTCCCACAAAATACTTAGTCGTACTGCATGTGCACCTATTGGACAGTATCCAGTCAGAACACATACAATAGCCCGATTGACTTCCCTGCGTAAACGTAGTTCAGAAGATCTCGTACGCTTCATATTGGACCAGAAAGATCTCACAGTCGAACAAATTTGAAATAATAAAATTGAATAAAATCGAATTAAAGATGTCCTCCTTAGCAAACTCATCGGCTTTGCAGTTTCCGGTGATTCCGCTGTGACCGAGCACTCATACAAGTCTTACATGGAAAAAGCTTGAAGCTGTTGCTAATCAGGTCATTTACTCCTTCAGAAGTTTTGAGCGCACAGTCAGCAAGCTCAAAGCCACTATAGCCGAGTCAGAGTGGAAACACACCTCACTGAAGGAGATTGCATTTCGGAGCAGAATATCTATCGCAGTCTTGATGGCAGCCATGTGGTCTACCTAAGTTGTTACAAGAAACCCATCTCTTAGTAAAATCTGGTCAGGTTTGTATATTTTATGCGGATCCATCACTTCCAAACCTTGAGCGACTTTATTTCAGTACTCACAGAGTTGCTGTGCTCTGGTCTCATTACATCAATTTTCAGTCATCATCTTAACTATCTCTTATCCACTTTTAATTTATAGAAGTAAAATTGAGCAGACCAAGTGCCTCTTAAGATAGTTTCATGACTAACAATCTCTGACTCAAACGCTTCCCGCAAAAGCGTAATTTCTTAAAACTTTCCCATTCCAAGCCTGACGAGTGTATTTCGCAAATATTTCGAACTCTCACTAGTGAAGATACAGAAAAGTATCTGGCAACCCTATACGACATCATGCATACGCTTTGATGAGCGTAAAACCGGCAAGCACCAACTTAAATTGCCAATAAGTGAACTTTAAATGGCCACAGGAGGAGACAGCAATAATGCAAACAAACAGTCAATGACGGACGAAAGCAGAACCAATAAAAATAACAACAACAGCAACACCAAGCAAGCAAGAAAAAGCCACAAGAGTACAACAAAAACTAACCGCAGCGTTGGCAACAACAACGATGACGTCAGCAAGAAATTCAAAAGGCGTTGAAGAGTGAAGAGAGCGACGATGAAGCTGATAATTATGATGAGGTGGTGGGAGGTGGAGAACACTGATGTCGAGGGGAATGAAACAGCAATATGTGAAGAGTTCAAGTGTAGGTGTGTAGGTGTGTGTGTGTGTGGATGAGTGGATGAGTAGGCGAAGGCTGCATGCGTAGGAAGTGTGATAATTACGTGTGAATGTCGAACGTGGCTGCACATACTGACAACGGCTGCCAGGCAACGTATACACAGCTGCGGTTGACGTCGCTATCAGCAGACTCATCAGGCGCACCAACAGATACACCAGCAAGCCGACCGGTAGCAGCATGGCGACGCCCACATTTCCGACGCCAGCGCACCTATGTTTGTCATCATCTTTACCGTCATCAACGTCTGCTCAGCTCAGCTCAGCTCCGCTCGGCACAACCCAGCTCTGCGCCGCTCTTTGGCCTGTGGCGCTGGCAGCAATGTTGCAAAAAATTTAATTATGCTCGCTCGCTCGATTTGCAAGAAATGCAATTTTCCACCAAACGCGCTAGCGGCCAAGTCAAGACGGGTGGGGTTAGGCCGGCGACAGACTGCGTTATAGCTCGGCGTGCAGTGCGGCAAAGGCACTCAGCCGCAACCGGCAGAAAATCAATTCGGATTCTCGCCTTTGGCGATGTCTGAGCGCGCTACGTAGCCGACTCATAACCGTGCCTGCCTGTGTGTGTGTACGTGTGCGCTGACGACTGTTCACAACATGTCATATGCCAATGTGGCAAGATTACTACATTGATGTTGCCATTTATTATATTATTTGCACACATGCACACGCAAATCAACACACAAGCAAGTCGGCTGCCAATCTGTTCATTTGTATGTGTGCCTGTGCGACTTCGTTAGCTTGTGCGCCGGTATTTATGTCTATCCGCCGCTGCATTGCCGCAACAGCATCAACTTTTGCGCTTTGCGGTGGTTCGCCTTCAGTGTTGGCCTGAATAAATCAAGACTCAGAGCCAATTGAGTTGTCTGCGCGGCAATGCGCGCCTCGCCAGCCGTGCTCACGGTGATCGAATGCATATGCCAACTAGGCACGCACATACACTCAACCGCTCGGGCCGAAGAAGAAGTGACAATGAACATTTCGCTCCAAAAATGTGTGTATATTTGTGTGTGTACACTTGCTAACAGAGTCTGAAATAAACAGTTGCCTCACTTCGAGTGCCAAATAAATTTTCAACTGCCACTTACGAATGGTACTACAGTGGCGTGCATAAAAATGCCATACAAAAGTCTTTGAAGATTTTATTCTTGGCACATCTGAGCTGTAAGGCGGTTGCGGAAGCGTTGGGATGCCAGCCTTGGTTAGGTAGTTGCTCATAAGAAATGTGGTGTTATCCGGGGCATTGTCGTGGTGCAACTTCCAATCGGCTGCGATGTCTTGTCGGATCCGACTGACCCTTCGTTTGAATCTCTTGAGGACTTCCACGTAAAACTTGGCTATGGCGGTTTGTCCAGGAGGAACAAATTTATGGTGGACGAATGAACAAAAAAGACAATGAGCATCGTTTTCGCTTTGAATTTGTTCATTCTTCCTCTTCTATGCCCTCCGCCATTTGTAGTGAGTTCAGTAGGCCATGCGGCCGATTATAACGAGCTATTTCCTAGTCCATAAACTTGCTAACATCTGAATTACTGCCAACAACAGCGCCTAGGCGTTGTGCAGCTCCTCAAAAGCAAATAAATAAATTTTGCTCGGAAGTCACAAAACTCTGTGACATTCAAAATAATCAAATATCACGTGAGTTGTCACTAATATTATATATATGTATATGCCGTACATATGTTTGTTTGTGCATACTCGTACAATGCTTGTTTACCAACAACAGACGTTCTTAGCCAAATCAAGTTTGCGCAACTTTCAGCTAAACTTTACTCCGATGGCATTTTCTGCGCCAACTTCGTAGTCGTAAATTGTCGAAAGTTTGGTTTGTGGTCAAATGGTCCTGCACGCGCTGCCAATGCTGGCTGAAGTGACAGCCAACCGCACGCCAACTAACGGTACGTTAGGGCGGGCGCGTGGTGTGTGTGTGTGGGAATGCACATTTGAGTAAGTGAGCTTGCGTTATGTCTCGGTATTGACTTAAATCCTCAGCTCAGTGCATGCGTTTGGGGATCTATTAGAAGTAAACCGTGCATTGTCACTGTGGGTGCACAGTGAAAACTTTCAAATTGGGAAATTTTGACAGATTTGTGGTTGAAAGGTTTAAGAATGCTATCAACTAACTAACTGTAAGTCATATGGGCAGCTCAAGAGCATGATGCGCATATACACCCTACTTTAGGAATGTGGCGTGTGTACGCTAGGTGGGCATGCGAGCTGAGAGAGCAAGTCTGTAGAGCGGGTGCTGCAAGTGCAGCATGTTCTTTTGGCAGCAAAGTTTTGCGGTTGCATTGCGTGTGCACAGAGCTGCGGAAGTTATTCAATGCGCCGGTGTTAAATGGTTAACTTAGCTTAAGGAATTTTCAAATCAAGTATTCAATGAAAATTGGAGCAGATTTTTTAATGTTTGTGGGAACCGTGTTGGGATATATTTTTTTGAATGACTTATCGTATTGTTATCTTCCAAATTGGTTATTCTACTTAGTCTCCGTTTGTTGATGAGTCATGCTAGCAGCTCATCATTACATGTAGTTCATTAGACATTATCAACCTTCGATTGGTCATAGTTAGGAGTGTTCGAGATAAAAGTTTTGCTGGAGAACTATAGTCCTTTGCGCATGGGTCGACGCACCGTTTCCACAACAGTCGGGTCTAAGTAACCGGAACAGACCCGAATTTTTATCCGACCAGGAATGTCAACTCGCTAGAATTCTGCCGCTACAACAACAAAAAACGCCGTCTATAGTTTAGCGAATCAAGGTACAGCGCTACGCGAGCTAGATAAACTTTGAAAGTAATCGATTCAGTATTCGAATTCTAACTGTCAATCTGTCCTTTTGTTGCTATTCCTTCTAACAATACACCTCTTTGCTTCTGCTTTTAACTTGATCTCAGTCTTATCTCACTACCTATGTCGTATCTCTAGCTTTATCTTTGAAACAGTTACTCTCTCTGTTTTACTCTATTTCTTCTCTTTTTTCTCTCTATGGCTCTATCTCCAACTAGTTTTCTCTCCTATCGTAACTTCTATGCTCATTTTTTCTCTCATCTTATATCTGTAAATGGTATTGCACTCATGCTGCTTTCAGTTTCTCCCCTCCCCTAACAAACAACAATTTTTATTAATTTTTTCACAAAAAATTGTAAATCAAAACTCCACCGATATTAAACGTAGCTTTTATTTTGTCGCACATATCGCTTCTAAATTCATATGTGCAATCCTATTGCGGCAACAAGGAAAAAGTGAAAACTCAGGGGTAAATAAAAACATAGTAAAATCGTAGCAAAAACTCGCTGAAACATTGCGAGTGTGGTGTGTGTGGAGCTTCGGCCTAAAGCCTTAGAATAACCAATAAAAGTTAACGGCTATGAAAGCTTATAAGCGTGTTTAGATTTTGGTGTGCTTCCCGTTTTTATATGTCCAACTTTTTTGCATTCGATGCACACATGGAAAAATAGTTGCCAGCTGCTGTGTGCCAGAAACAAATACCCAGTTATACAACAAACCATATAAACAAGCAACTCCGGCAAACGTTGTTTAGATAGTAAATGTAAACAGTAAAAATGTAGTGTTCTGTTGTCGGCTGTTAGAAAAGTATCAAATGAGCGGCGAACAATCCCCTGTAAACGTTGTAGAACTGTACCAAAAGCGTACTGTGGCCTCGAAATAGTTGTGAGGCGCTGCTGTCGAAGCATACAAAGAGTGTTCAATTCAGTATTCTCAGGAAACTCGCCGGGGTCTTTGGGGGTTCTTAAACCAAAAAGGAAGGGCCTTCAATTCAGTATTTTCTTTTGTATGCGGAGACTGAGAAATTTTCCAAAGAGCAAACGAAACTCGGAAGTGACTAATTAGAAAAAACGATGTCAGGGGCTTTGCGAGTTACCTTGCTTTCCAAGAAGATCGAAAAACCTTCCTGTACAAGGACGCAATCGAGCTTACTTGTCTTATTTTCATCCAGAGATTCGTTACAGCACACCAACTCACATCAGCAGCTCATACTGGGACCTCATTGCGGGAATATCCTGCCAATGCTTGATATTTCGCCCAGCACTCTCAGTTTATGTAGTAATTTCTTGATTAACACCATTCAATTTTACTGCGCTTTAACTTTTTACAACCAGCGGTATGGCAACTCTGCACACACACTAAAGTAACACCGTAAATTTTACCACAAAACTGGAATTCAGTTTTCGAAATGTGAAAACTTTTCCACCAACTTTTCGAGACTAACTCATTCGCCCATCAACTTGCGCACAGTAGTGCGATTCTCTAAATTTATTCATATGCTGATTCGTAGCTGTCACTTTACATGCACTTTTCACGCTGCTTAGCCTTTAGAGTTATGGTGATGAGGAAAGAAAAAAGCCTGTAGAATAGCGCGTGGATTTAGTGGAAAAAAACGAATCGGCGAGATGGAAGACAGCGAAAAAGAGTTTGTGAGGAAGTGAGCGCCATTTGTGAAAAATCTATTTGCTATAAAACAAGAAGGTTCTTCCTTCATATATTTATAGCTGCAATTTTCGCTGACGAAATGCTGAAATGAGTATGTCAACTGCTTTGCTGTTGTTTTAATAATGAGCGTCATTTAATTTCTAATTAAAATTTTCGCCATAAATAGTTATATGCCTATTATACATACGCACAGCTCTGGCTATGGATGAGCTTGGAGCTCGAGTTTAATTTAACTTTTAGGCAATCATATACACACACATACGCAGCCACACGCGCGCATAATGCATCACCGCAAACCGCAATGTCAAAAACGAAATTTCCACTACGCCCGTTAAAAGGCTGATCCTAAATGTATGCTACACTCACTCACTCACTGGCGCACAACGGTTGTTTGCATAATAATTCGTGTGAGAGCGCGCTGACTTTGTTTGAAGCACTTTTGGGGTTAACATACTTTTAGGCGGCAGTTAGTAATTAAATGCTTACGCAACAATTACGCTGCTCATGAATATTTCACCTCTGGAAGAAATTACAAAATATTTTAATTCATTTTCCATGGCTGATTTTGGTGTAAGACACAACCATTGTGTTCTGAAATGATTAATGATGAATTTCTGTTGTAAAACTCTTTGATTAACACCTTTTAAAGTAATCAAAAGTTATAGTTTTTGATTATCGAAAAAGCCTTTTCGTATTTTTAATCAAACTTCTTTACTTATATTTATAATTATTATATTTTATATTTATAATGAACATTAATGAACCAAATATGTACCATTTTGTTCGACCACCTTTTCTTGGATACATTATTCCATCATTGTGAAACTTCTCGATAAAAAACTGCGAGAAGTAATTTTCACTGGCTTCTCTTGATGCCAACTTTGTTCCATTAAGGCAGTTCTGCATTGACCGAAACAAATGGTGGTCCGATGGTGCAAGGACCGGGCTAAGTGGTGTATGCAATAAAACTTCCCAGCCAAACTCTCCCAGTTTTTGCCGAGTCATCAAAGATGTGTGTGGTCTAACGTTGTCCTGATGGAAGACGAAGCCGTTTCTGTTGATCAGTACTGTCCGTTTTTTTCGATTGCTTGCTTCAATTTCATCAGTTGTTGGCACTAAAATGTAGAATCAATCATTCAATCAGGCAGGAGCAGCTCACAATGGATGATTTCCTTGACAAAATACGAAACGACTTCTTCGACAAGACAATATTTATGCCTCAGAAAAGTAACTATTTCTTTATGAATGATTTTATTTCGCTCACATAAGCCTTCGCACTTTAAATTGTATTGTTAAATTTGTAATATCACGTAGGTTAATTTCAGGTTTCAAATTTGCTAAAAAGTCTACGCCAAAAGCACTTTAAGCATACATTTAGGCGAACTACCACTTAAGTATGCGTAAATCATATGTAGCATACCCCAAGGAAAGCAAACTGGATGCTGGAAAGAGCCGCATCAGCAGCGCTAGGCACTATAACGGTACAATTACTTGCGGCACGTCGCCATTCGCACGTGCGTATCCTTTCAATTTCTACGATTTCCAAAGCACCGTTATAAATAAATAAAAAGGATTTTACACCAGCAAGCAGATCACAGACGCACGCACGCACACATACGTGCCTATTTGCATACACGCATGCGTTGCATTGGCTTTAGTCAATCTTATTTATTTCTATTTCTGATGCCATTTGCTAAGCCACACAAACTCATTCATTTATTTATTTATTTATCAAATGCACCGCTGCTTCGGCATTGCAATTTCGAAATTGCAAATTTAATGGCAAACTAATACATCCCAACGGCCATATACGATATGCGAGTGCCTGCATTCACGCGCGTGTGTATGTGTGCGTACGTCGTGAAAGGATTGAGAAATTGAATGCGATTTGCGTTGTTTGAATTTAAATTAAAGTTCAGCATTAATAATTAAGCTTAGATTTCTCGTTCAGCTTCGCACGTGCTCCCTATACGTCGATTTGTCGGCATGTGAGCCCGCACGTAGTGTTCCCCGTCTTCCCGCATGCACACATTCGCCATTTGCGTTCGCAGCGAAAACGTGAAATTAAATGCTTACTTGTCTTTGGCGACGACGTGCGCTGGCAATCAATGAGTTAAGTGAGTGTGAATGAGTCAAGGCGTCAATGGGTTGACTCACACAGCGGCGCATAAGTGGCGTAGCGCTGCAATTATTACATACCGACTATTGTAAGCTCGTACGCTTTTAGCCGCCAGTCAATCAGTTCATTTTGGTTTAATTGCACGCGATTTTCTCTTTGAGGCATTCAATCTTAATCAAGCGCGCCCTAAGCGCATTTACATCGACTACACATACACACACACATATGACAATATCTTAGTATGTGTATGTATGTGCGGCTTTGAGCAAGAAGTATCTAATTACATACAGTGTGCTTTCATTGCATTCTTGCAACGCTAATCCTCTGCTAAGCACTTGGCAACCATTTAAACTCATTACAGCGACAGAAGAGTGCTAGCAAAGACTTATTTTTTGCATTAGAAACTTGCATGCATGTGACGTTCTGGCAGTAATTGTCAAGGAATGTATATTCAAAACTCCCTGAAACGGAAAGTAACTATGCGCCCTGTTTTTTGCCCCTCTATGGAAGGGGCTGTAGGAAAATGATCGGAATACTAACTGGTCACTATTTGGTGGCGGCACACGCCCGCAGAATGAGACTGACAGTCGAGACAGAAGAGAAGACCAGGGAAACAGTGGAGTATCTCTTGTGCACTTGTCACGCATTGGCAAGACTACGCTCTAAGCGGTATGATACACTGGAGAAGGTATCGATAGTGGGGCCGCAGAGTTTAACTTAACCTTACCTATAGCTATGGCTTCCATCTACTTTATAATAGAAGCTTAGATCTTCAAAATTAGTTCATGAGAAGTAGGTTCACCCAGAGCTTTTGTACTCTCGAGTGTGATATACGTAATATTTCAAGTTCTTTAATC
Source organism: Bactrocera correcta (assembly GCA_027475135.1). Lineage (NCBI taxonomy): Eukaryota > Metazoa > Arthropoda > Insecta > Diptera > Tephritidae > Bactrocera > Bactrocera correcta. The sequence continues at coordinate 115,560,134 of CM050325.1, forward strand.
ACAGCATTTTTGCAGATCGTCATTGTTTCTTAAGAAGAGTGAAGTTGGCTTTTTGTTTAATTTCGTACAATTACTTTTTTAAGCTTATTACCCAAGAACAAACATTCTCGACGGTAACGAACACTGTTTTTGAACTCCTTAGGCCGTTTTTTCATACCCCTCAGTGTTACCTTGGGCATTTGAGAAAGCAAGAATATCTTCTAAGAAGTATTTTGTTTGCTTCGGATGTGTAGATCATCCACCCACAATTGGGTTGAATTCCAGCCTCCCAATATCTAGCTATATCTAAATAGCTCCCTGCTTTTGCAAATGCAGACAGAAAATTCTCACACTGAGCCTTCTTTTAGAACTTAATTATGGATCAGATGTGATAAAGTCTTTCTTTCCTTAAACCAAGTACATAAATTATTGCCACGGTTCTTTTCGAGGGTTTTGAGACATGTGGAGCTTGCCTTTAAGCAATTCCGCTTAAATTGAAAATGAGATAGAGAGAAATTTTTGATTACATTTCGTTTTAGTATATAATATACTAGTATATGTATTCCTCAAATCCCCCGATCTTATCGCCAAGCAGAAGTACCATGTTCATTAATTCTACTTTTTTTCTTCTTTCACAGATTCTCAACATTGCATACACTGTCTCTACGCGCTTTAAAAAGGTAAGTGCACAGACGCATAAATATTTGAACACCTGTACGACTTTATGTAATTTCTTGGCATTCCGCGAAGGAAAGCATTACCGTTGTGGCTCATATAATTTCCAATGACTTCTACAAGCAATTTTACTTCATTTATTGTTATTATGCGTACCTTTTCTCATGTATTTTGTTGTTTTTTTATGTTTTTATTTGTCGTCTTTCTCTTTCTCCCTGCTAGAGATGTGACATGGGATTTTTGCTCGCGTCGCACAGTTAGCTTTTTTTATGGCGTTATAAAAATCACTTTTATGATCAGCTTAAATTTAATTCAGTGCTTAACACAGCAATCAGTTAAAGGGAAGCATTAGGAAGAAGTATCTATAAATAAATGAAGAGACACATGTCTATTGACAACAACAACTGCATGAAATTTCTAAAACACCACACATCACACTTGGTGCCGAAGACTTTTAAATATGCTTGAAATGTGGTTGCGACGCGAGTGAGTGCAAGAGCGTGAGTTGGTGGTTTGCGTCATGGGTAAATGCAGTGAGGAGATCAGTTGCAAAAAAGTGTGATTGGAAAGAAATTTTTTGAACACTTTTATGATCATGTATCCTCTTAACTGCTTAGAGAAAAATGTGAGCATGGCATAAATCCAGGGGTGTGCGTCTTGACTACAAGTTCTATAGAAACCCACAAATGTGTGTCTTGGCTAAATATGGGCATAGTGTTTACCTCGTTTTCTTTACTTTTCAAATATTTCTTCGCACTTCATTTTCCACGTATGCTGCTCTTCACATAGCATCATTTTTCCCAAAACATTGATTTTTCAGCAATAACATACTATTCACACGCTTTCGCTTCTTTTTCTACTTCCATTTCTATTTGTATTATATATTTTTTTCGCAGAAATCCCAAGTTCCAGTTTTTTATGTGCATTCACGCGCATATTTACGAGCCCAAGCAAGTGCGCTTCAGTGGCCGATTTGACCATTAAAATATCGTTGAGCGACGGCTAAAACGTTGCTTTAGTGGCGGCGACGTGTGGCCAGCAAGCCTGCAGAGCTGTGGCCGTATCTATGGCGATGGTCACCATAGCTGCCTCGATGGCTGCTTTGACTGCTTTGGCGCTCGCCTTTCGGTGGCGTTGCTGAATTTCATATTACTCTCTGGTTTTTTGCTCGCATTGCATTTTTAGTAGTTTTTGTTTGCAGTTTTTCTCCTGAACTCCACTTGCCACTCACTCCTCTTCCTTTCATGTTCCAAAGGCCATTTGGTGCATTTTTTAGTAGCTAGTTTCTGGTTGCTGGCAGCAACAGTTGGCGCAAATACAAAGCGAAAGCCATACGCAAATCACTTCACGAATTCAATTGCGTGTGCGAGTATGTGACCCCAAACCGAAAAGCTTTTTATAGATTCTGTTTCCAGCTTTCTGTTGTTCGAGGCTCTGTCATTGCTTCCTTGCGGCTAAAAGGAACGCAATATTTTAATTTTGAATATTAAATTTTTTAGAAATTCTATAATCAGCACTGATTTTCAAAGCATAACTTCCCTGGAAGACTTGAAAAAAGCATACAGGGTTTGTCGGGAAAGTAATAGAAGTTGCACCAAAACAACAACGGTTCACACCGACTTTTTTGTGAACAGCTGCCTAATCAAGGCCGGCATCCCACATTTCAGCAGCCGCCCTACAGTCCAGATGTAACGAATATATCGAACTAACTTATTGGTGATAAAATATAACACGTAAAGAGATGATGTTTTGCTTTAAATGCTTTAAATTCGTATTTTATTTTATTTGGACTCAAATATTAATTTGCGTTAGTGAAAACCTAAATTGCTTTAAGTATACCTCCTGCAAAAGCCTCTTGTTCTTGTATCTTCGGCTCTCCTACTCGGTTATTGATAATTCAGTTTTATGCCAAATCCTAATCAGCTCTCCCTAACCCACTCATTTTCACTACATTCTCGCTGTGGTCATAATTCGAAGCCAAAAGAGGTCATACACAAACCCGGATAAAAATTATGTAAGTTTTCACTATCCCGGCAATCCATACTAAACTGTTTCCTTATCACTCTTTCGTTGCCTTTCAGTTCCAGTCTCTAACCCGTTACTGCTCTCAGTCAATCCGCTCTCACTGTCTTTAGCTGCGCAAATGCATAAGGTGGTGACTGCAGTTTTCAATTCTTCGCGCTTCTCCCGCTCTTCCTTATGTTTATCTGCGCTTCGGCTCTTCTTCTGCACGTTGCCGAATGCGATCGTTTTTAAGATCTGCGCATAAAAGCCCAACTTCGTTTCCAACGCCATATCTATGAAGAAACGCTGAAAATCCAGATGTCGCAAGCGTCGTCTGCCAAGCGCATAATAGTCTGCATTTGAATTCTCAAAGCGATATGTCATCATGATCGGGTAGAATTGAGGCAGCAAACGCGATACGTGCACCTTAAAGTTAACCTTGGTCATAGCCAGCGGTCTGCGCTGCTCCAGTTCGGGTTGCAAGTGACGTGAAAAGTACGCACTCAGACAATATGTGCAGCCCTGTGGCTGCTCGCTCACCGCATCCTTTTCCAGATGTACCTGATACTGTGTGTTGGGCGTGAGGCGCCACATGCTCAGGTAATCGTAGACCAGCTGGACCAGCTGATGCAGTGAGAACTCGTCAATGCGGAACCAATCAATGCGCTTATTCGCATTAGTTTCGGTCACAGCGCGTATGCTGCTCTGCCGCTCTTTCGCCGAAGTGGAAGCGCTTTCGTTGGCAACGGGTATAAGCTTTAAATGATTATTTGCTTGTACCACGCACTCCCGTGGATACTTATAGAGGAACTGCTCTGCGGGATCGGACACTATCCAAGCGATTGCCTCGTTAATGGCTTTGCCCACGGCAGCATTGGCGCAAAGCTGTATCTCCTCCATGGCGGTTTTGCTGCAAGACGCTTTCTGTTGCATGGCTCAGAGAGAAGTGAAGTTCTAGAGCACACGAGAGAGCGTCGGAAGTTTAGTTAACGTAGAGTTCGAAAATTTACAATTTCACAATAAATTTTTATGAGTTCTTCTCCGAACAAAAATTGTATAGAACAAATCACGTGTTGTACAAAAATTTTGGCTAGAACGACAATGTCAATTATTGGAAATAAAACGAACGAGTTTGTGCAGGGTAACCGAGTAAAAAATAATAAAGTTTCATGGAGACTTCTCAGCAGAGTGTCAGTGTAACAGAAAGGAATTCAAGTTGAGAAAACATCCGTAACACACACAACTGATACAACCATCATCACACAAGTACATAGATTAAGGTAACTTCTAACGATTCAATGCAATAACTCAAGTAGTTCCCCTTGTAATGAAATCTCTGAACTCAGAAATATTTTATGTAGTTCAGCTCCGCATTTAAGCCACCTCGGTTTGTGATCAGTCTCCAATTGACTTGACCACTAAAGGTGTCCTCTGTTCGCTTTTGCTTTACTTCTTGCCCAGAGCCTTGCAAAATAAGCACTGAACTCATTGGAACCCTTAGTAAATGTGGCCGGTTCTTCGGAGCTAAGTGCTCTGTCAAATTGCGGACACAAAGTTGCTGGCCGCGGCCGATTGAATCTGTGCTTGTCTATAAATTATTAACATTTCCTATATCCAAACCCTTATTTTCCATTATTTGTACACGTTTTATTACGAACTTCCCACCGCAGCTCTGGGGAGCTGTTTCTTTGTTTCATATTTTCGTACAATTGTTGTAAACAACTATTTAATTGCAACCACTCGGCATTCAGTATGTCACTGGGGTCACTCACGCCAGCCCACAATACACACAAGCTGCTGGCCCTTCTTATCGCTAGTCAGTTCAATGTACGCTATCGCCGAACAGTGGAGCTCTAACGGCGACGTTCGAGCATGGGTTTAACATTAAGCAGATCCAAGTTTCAGCAACAAATCCCCAAAGTCCATGAAACGCTCTTGAGACGTACATAAATTCAAAACTGTTCACAAAATTAATTACATTTGCTGTTGCCCTCGATTTGGCGCGTTGCTTGACAGCGATGCAGACAAGTTGATAAAGAATGTGCTTTGTGTGAATGTGTATGTTTGTGCGAGAAAGCAAAACAAAAGCAAAGATTGTACACAAAAAGCGCAGCCGAGAATTGCGTCTGTTGAAGTCGAACGTATTTTATTTCGCTGCTTCTTACTTATATTTACGCCACGCGAGCTGGCGAGCTGAGTAGATTCCCACGCTGAATGTGGGAGCCAAAAGATTTGTCGCAGAAACACTCGCAGTCAAATTCCAATGTAGTCAGCAGTCAGAGATGTCACTCATACACTGGCTTTTCGGCCTGTTTTCGCAGCCTACGCGTCTTGTCCACCTCCTCAACCAAAGATCGTGAGTCGGTCTATCTTTGCTTTGCATTCCTTGGCTTTGTTAGCACAGCGAAATCAGCATCTCATTCATTCCTTCTGTGCTGCCGTCGCTCTGCGCCTCATATACCTCATTGTTAATCTGCAATTATCACATTTGTCTCTGTGCTGATGCGATTTGTTCCCTCGATTTATCCACTTCGTTCTACAATGCGCGCCTACTCTCGTCCTGCTTAGGGCGCTGCACTGCTGTCTGCGATTTGACACAATGCCGCAGGCAACAGTGCTGGGCTCTAGTTCCTCATAATTCCATTTTCGGTTTTGCCCCTCTTTCATTAGTGCAACCCACTAGTGCCGCTACGAAATTACCCAAATCGCCTGTCAGCGCTACAGGTGAATTGGTATCGTGTGCGGGCATTTGGTGTGCAATTCACCAAAGGCCTTGCAGTCAACAAGATTTGTTATCCTCGCACTGTTGGTATTGGCTTTCCACGCAGCTCGGTCAGTTTGGCTTACTGTCGATTTTCCGTTGATTCGCCGCTCTATTTTATTCAATTTTCTGTCATTCATTTGATTTCGAAACCTTTAACTTCATCAATAAGGGAGAAACTTTAAAAGTGGCCTGAAATGTTGGGAGAGCCAAAACACTGTTTTATTGAAGTTAAAGAGGAAAGCTTGTGGTCGCAAATTTGGCTGTTGAAAGTAACAACTCAGTCCAGTTTCTATAAGCGGTGGCTTGAGAGTTCTATATGTATTATCCTAGCTTTACTTTATATAAGACGTTTTATTTCTTGGAGCGAATTCGAGTTCATTTGTTCGCTTTTGAGGCTTCTGGCAGATATATCAAACTCGAATTAGAATTAACTACGTTAGACAAATGCAAAGCTTAAGTGATTCTGGTTTGAGTCACTACAACAGGACTATGAGCAATGGTTCCTCGCATCGCGCCACTTATAGTATATCAATATATAGTACCTCCATTTACCTCCCATCTTACTCTCTAACTCGCATTTTACCTCTTTCCCTCTCTATTACGCCCTATCTCTGTCTCTTTTTCGCTGATGGTGTCATTAAAGACTTCTCGAGAGTAGCGCAATAGCTTCTATGTTCAGACTGCAGGTTCATACAAGCTTAAAAGATTGAATCTCCTCTCTATCCCTTCTCATCTCATAATCTCATAAATTACTTTAATTATTTAACTTTAATTTTAGCATAATAATTTATTTTGCTGGCAGTCACGTGACATGGTATTTTACAAAATCAACATTAAATTTGTCAAGTAAATAGGAAATAATAAAAGTAGGCAACAAATCTAAGCATAACAACACTATTGTTGCAACAACAGCCACAAGTAATAATCAACTAGGCGTAAGCAACGACAAATGGTTGCGACAATTTACAGCTGTCGGCTGTAGTCCGCAAGCGACGGGCGCGACGTGACTGGCCAAACAGCAATAACAACAGTATGCCATGAGGACAGAAGAAGGAAAATGGATGAGCGCAACCGGAAAAAAGGAGTGCAAAGGCCGGAAAAGTGGAGTGGAGAAGAACCGAAGAACCGAGGCGCTGACTTGTGATAGGCACACAAGCAGACGAAGACAGCGACAGCGAAAGGGCAACAGTCAACATGCGTTGGGCGACAGGCGTTCGACTGCGGGAGCAACAATGTTGCGCAACATTGTTGCCATTTGCCGTTTGTTGCTTGCTCTTTGCGCTGCCAGCGTAACGGGGCAATAACCCGGCGTTGTCTTCGCTGCTTTTATAGCTCGTTTGTGCAACTTACGGATTTTTGTGCTACAACGGTTTTTTGCTGCCATCTTTTCGCATTCATTATATGCATATTGTTGTTGTCGCGTTACTGTTGCATCTGCCAGCTTCAGCCGTGGCTACTTCCGACTGCATGGAATGCGAAATGTCAGCGGCAACAACAATGTAAAGCGTGAAAGTGGTGTGTAAACAGCGCCAAAAGGGTGTGAAAGCAAAACAATAACGTTGATGTGGCCAGCAATAATAATGAAGGGAGCAGTATTATGCAATAAAAAACGTGGCAGAAAAGGATTTTGATGTCAGACGTCACTAACACGCTCAAGCGGTTAAGTTTAAGTAACTGCCAGCGCAGCATTTGCTCATTAACGAGCACTGTTTTTACGGTGTTGCTTTGCTTTCTTTAGATTTCGCAACGACTGTTTTTCAACTTGTCGCAAATGGCGCTTCGTATTCTCATAGAACTGCGAAGGACTCGCCCCACATGAGCCGTTAGTTTCGCCGAAAAGACAATACTGAACTTTGAGTACACTATACAATCTCCTCCGTCTCCTTATTACCACCAATTATTGTTCTTACAGTTAGCCAGCAGTCATATTTATTACTTCGCCTCATCCACATCATTAAAATCAGCGATAACTTCTTAAAAAGGTTACTACATTCTCTGCTCTAAGGGAAACTTTGATCTTTTTAAACTCCTGCGAACTCACGAAGAATACAAATAAGATCTCCACTAGACACCTATTGACTCCGTTCTCTTTGACTTAGGTACTCAGTAAAACAAAGTTCTTGTTCCTCTTCATTATCTAACGCTTCGCTGTTTCTCGTAAAGTGATAGGACTCAGTCGATTAAAAAATATAATTGAACCAATCATTACAATTCTGTAAAAACTTTCAAAATATGCTTCTTCTGCATCTATGCAGGGCTGCCAGCGCAATTTCCAAGCATTGAAGGCATCACAGAAGGCATTCTCTGAAATAGCCTTGAGAGCCGAGGTGCATGCTGCCTGGATTCCCATTTCATCGGTCTTTTCAGCCAAGGAAACAAAAAAAGTCCGGAGGTCTCATCTGAGCTGTAAGGTGGCTGCGGAAGCGTTAGGATGCCGGCCATGGTTTAGTAGCTGGTCACAAGAAAGGCGATGTGAGTCGGGGCGTTGTCAACTTTCAATCAGCTGCGATGTCTTGTCGGACCCGATTGACCTTTCGTTTGAGTCTCTTGAGGACTTTCATAATTTCCATAATTCACATGAAAGTATTTTTTTTGCTTGGAATCTCCTTGATAAACTTTCCTTTAAGGTTCGATTATTTCAAATTCCATAGGATCTTTGCAGTAACATCTGTTGGCAGTTTCGCTCCTTTCCCTCAACAAAACCGATCTCGAGATCTGCAGCTAGAGTTTTCCTCCTTCCAGCGCTGGCAGAATTTTTTTTCACACTCATGCCGTACTTTAATTCCGCTAAGCCATTTTCATTCACAAAACTTAAAATTGTATTTTTATGTAATTTTTTCTATCCCCTTAACCAAACTGATGCTCACTTCCTCGTTCGCGCGAAGCGAGCTCAAGGACTTTTGGGAAAATTACGAATTCATTACTGACATTTGACATTCACGCTTGCCAAATATGCCATGATTTATTTTCTGCCAGTCATTAGAGCATTCGAGAGCAAGAAGTACACAATAAAAATATACAAACAACAACAGCAACATTGCAAGGCGTTGTAGAAACAGCTGTAATGAAGGCAATGCCGAGCTGAGCGTGACAAGAGCGAGTGTGTAAGAAAGAGTTGAAATGTCTTATTTTTGAAGGCGAAGGCGATGGCTTTTTTCGCTTGGCTAATATTGTACATGCCGGATATTTTTGTTGCGACGATGATTTGTTGAAAATGCACAAGCAGCAGCAACGACAGCAGCAGAAGGGCAAGCAGTTGAAGAATAAGAAGAAGAGTGATGAGCTATGGCATTTTGTTAAGTCAATCAGGCGTCAGCTGGGCGAACAGGCACAGCAAGGATGTGCTTGCACGAAAACTAAAAGAAATAATAAAATGCAAGGAAACACACGCACACACACATGCATACTTAAATGCATAAATACGCATGTTTTTGTAAGATGTTTTTATTAAAATTTTGCAATTGCATAAAAATACAAAATTTTCACTTACGCCTCACTCAACGAACACTACAAACACACAGAATTCCACAACCTCAGAAACTTATTAGTATTCACTATGCAAATATTTGGCTGCTCCCTACACACATACCATACACACATACATACGCTTGCCTGCATTTGAATGCATGCCTATCACCTGCACGCGTCAGTCTACTTGGTTATTTGTGTGAATGTGTGTGTCTGTGTCTTGTTTGTGTATTTTACTCATTTCCAATAAGCGTCTCGGCTGGCTATGAACTGCTCTGGCGCATAATAAATGCTGTTCTTTGTTCTATCTGTCCTGAGTTACTCGAACTTTATGAATATAACGAGTGGCCTTGAAATCACATAAACTTTTCACCTCTCCAGCGGCAGCGGCAGCGTCGGCAAATGCGACAGCAAACCAGAATATAGCGCAAAAGGTGAAGAAGTAAGACAAAGGTGAAAGAAAGGTCGCATATGTCAGTCACTTTCACTCGAAGAAACGTAAACGAATGTGGAATGTCGTAAATGTCAGTCGAAAGTAAATTTCCATGTTTACAACCGCACTGCGGCCAGGCTAGGCTGAAATCATAGACAAATAGCCGCGTAGCTACTGTCGGCGACAAGCTTCATGCTAAGGGACTGACGCAAGTAGTAGCGACGCAAGTTAGTTTTTGTTTTTAACGAAATTTAAAAAAAAGTTAAACAAAAAAAGTTTTTCCCTGATTAGATTGTGAGTAGAATTAGTTTCAAAAAATTAAAGTCAAATTTTTTTAATGAAAAAATCGTTACTTTCCATAGAAACCATTTTAAAAGATTGCATATACTTAAACCAATGTAAACGCCTAGAGGTATACTTTGATTTATGCTAAATTCTCTTGTTTTTGCAACAAAATTCATAATTTTTTTTAATATTTAAGAGCTTTATAGTTTAAAGTTTCAGTATGCACCGAGTATAATTTCGAATAATAACCATTTTTGATATTTTTTTACTATCTAGGCAACTTTATAAATAAATACCCATTCAAAATTATTGTTTCGTTTTTTACAAAAAACGGTCATTTCATAACAGGACATTGTTATACAGCATGACCTGTTTAACAAGCAACCTTTTACTTCAGTCGGCATGCGTCTGAAACATAATTTTCGATTTCATATAATTATAAATATCTCGCTAATTGGCTCCACTACCACCGGTGTAGCCAATTTTTCTTCATCAAGAAAAAGTTGGCTAGGTTAGTTACGTGTATTACATTAAGCGCCTTTGATTATGCTACAGTTTATTTTTAATATTTTCAAACCTACAAAATTTTTTTGTTTAATTTAAAACGTATGCTATTAAAAATAAATTGAAAATATTTTAAAGTTTTACTACATATAGTAGATGGCGATCGCCTATAAGTAGGCTAACTTTTATTAAAAGCGGGCTTTTACACTTTATATTTAAAAAATAATATTACAGTACTTTTGATTAATGAATGCTTGGATGTATACTACATTTTCTATCATCAAAGCACAATTCACTCCTTTTCTTTAAAATGTGTTTCGCGCCATCCCTACTCTCGCTGCCGCAACACTCCACCAAACCTAATTAAACACACATCAGCAAGACCCTCCCCTCACCCGCAGCGGTCGCATACCGTGAGGTCCCTCCGCGGCACTTGGCAACTCGCGCATCCCACTAATACCAGCTGTCAGCGAAGTGGCCGTTAATCCGTTGTACCGCCATTGTCACGCTGTCAATGCTAATACCATTGTTAACGGTTGTCTGTTTTGTTTGCATCGCATGTGTTTCGGGCGCTTACGTTTGTCGCCCACTCGCTGCCGATTGCATTGAATTCGATTCAGCTCCATGCGCAGCACTCGCGCCACGACTAATGACGTCTTTTAAGCTGTCTCATGCAAATGCTGCTGGTATCGATATGCAGGCTGACATACAGCGTCCTAGAAGGGTCTATACACCAGCACAACGACAATTCTTGTTGCTACTCATTATTGCCATGCTTCCGCTGTAAATCGAAGCTGTGTACTTAAAATCGCTAAGCCTGCTGGACTTCAGCGTTATTCTCCCTGCACTTTAACCACTGTCATGCACGAATTCCACTTTCTCCTTTCCCTTCGCTCTTTTCGTGTTCTTTCGCTTTCATTTTGCAGTAAATACCCATGTGTTTATTGAAATTTTTAAATTTCGTTGATTGCAATTGTGTGCCAGCTGCCGCGCCTTCATACTCATACGCTCATTTCCGTAAAGCGTGGACATTACTGCTTCTCCCGCCGCGCCCATGTGCTTCCCTGGCGATTTGTTTGGCATTTATTATAGTCACATTTCCACGCTCGCTCCCGCGGGCCACACATTTCACTTTTTCTTCACACATTTGCGCTGTTTTTGTTGTTGTTTTGTTTACTGCTGACCGCGTCATTTGACATTCCGGCCACCTGTTCCGCGGCAATGTGCGAAACGGTCAAAAGTTGTCATATTTGACGTTGCATTACAGCACGTGTAACGGCCACGGTTGCTGTTGTTGCTTTCCGCTATTGTTTCTGACTCCACTTGTTGTTTTTGTTGTGGTATATACAGTGTATTTTCTTTTTTGTAATTTTTCTTTCGCTTTACTGTCAGCCATCATTTGCTCGCATCTGCGCTTGCCCAACTGACACAGAATTCGCCATTTCGCTTTTTCTCTTTCGCCGTTAACCGCAGCGTTCAATATAAAATTTTTATTTCGCCCACTCCCATTAGTCGTTAGAATTTTGCACTTTTTTGCCACGAACAATTATAAAAGTAATTGCGATTTCAACTGTTTCGTAATTTAATGTTTGCTGTGCACTTGCATGCTTGCATATGTACATTAGGGTGGCCCGTTTTAGACGCGGAATAGAAAATATTTCAAATATAAGAAAGAGTGTTAATATTTCGAAAATATTGAACATTTTGGGGTTTACGATGAAATAAAATGTCTTACTTTCCATCTGATCAAATTTGACCCGGACTAACAAAAAAAATGTTTTTCACGTATCTTCATAAATTAATAAATACTTTCGTTTGACTGCATTATTTCCACTCCCGAATGCTTTACTTGCTCCGTAAAGACTATAATTTCCAAATACCTCAACTTATTTTCAGTATCTCATGTCCTATCGTTCCACCCTAATGTTCAGTGAAAAATTTACACATTCTGTTACACTTGTGGCTTTTTTGGTCATCAATTTCCATTCATTGTGCGGCAATTAATTTGAGAATTTGCGCAATTTGCTACTTTTAATCACAGAAGAAAGCACTGGCAAAGAGTTTTTATAAAACAAAATTTTAGTCTATTCCTTTTTAGTGCAATTAAATTTTAATTTTAATGCATTCAACTGTTGACTTCACGTCTGATCAAAAAACAAGAAAAAAACATTAATTTCGGTCGCACCGACGCAGCAATACCCTTCACAAATGGAGAAGATTCCTTATAAGAACTTTGAGCGGTCAATTTGTATGATAGGTATAGGCTATAGTGATCCGATCTGAACAATGTTTTCGGAGATAAAATCCATTTTCTTTAATTTTTTTTAACTCTACTATTTTTTTTTATAATATTGGCTAGTCGAAAAAGTCTTTTCGTATTTCTATTCAAACTTCACCTAATTTTTTTTTATATTTATACTAAAGATTAAAAAACAAATATATACCATTTTGATCGACCACTTTTTGCCATTTTTCCGCTAGAGACATCTATTGATAAAATATGAAAAGACTTTTTCGACTAACCAATATAATTCTTTTTCTGCCAGATAATTTCCAATTTTTGCCTTTTAGCTATAATATTTTAGATTTCAAACTTTTTAATATAATTTTGTCTTAAATTTTGTGTTCCACGTACACTGTGACACAATTAAAATGGCCAACACACCTGCTTCGCACGAGTCAATAACTGCGGTACAGTTATTTTAATAGCCAAAAATAGCGCGCAAAAAGTCTACACCAACAACAAGTTTATGACCAAAAGTCAGAGGATAAAGCGGAAGCGCGAACAACGGTGTCGAAACACGAAACTCCAATAAAAAAACATCGCACACCCGCATATGCACCAATGAGTGGAGTGCCGAAAAATGCGAAAATATTAAAATTCGCGTAAATTATTTATTTCATTTACCCAAAATGGCAACAAACATAAAAAATATTGCCGATTTTGTTTTTATTTGTCGCCGTTATTTATCGAACGGTTTTGGTGAAAACTGTCAGCCACAACTGTTGGTCAATTTAATTGCTGGCCGCAATTAATTTTGCTATTGTGGCAATCAGCAGTGGGAATACGAGTGCAAGCACCCACACATTGGTGCATACATATACATATGCATATATATTTACATGAACATACATATGTACATATATATGTATATATGTCTTTGTGTGTGTGTGCGAGCGCGAATGCGCATTGCTTTTGTAGTTGCCGTTATATTTTCTATGTTTTACTGTTTTGCTAATTTCATTGATATTTGAAAATTGCAAGTGTAAGTATATCCAGTCTTCACTGTGCTGACCACCAGCATATTTTTGCTTTCAATCGAATACTTTTGGTTTTCAATCTGTGTTCCCATTTGTCAGCTGAACTTTTTTCTTTGGCTTTGCGGCGCCTCCCTGCCACCGCTCTCCAACTACTCGCTTTTCTTCGGCCATTTTTCTAGCTTCTCACTTTGAAAAACACACAGGTTTTGCTCACACACACACACACACAGTCGCATGCACTCCTTACACATTGTTAATGTCTTTACTTTGTTGTCTTTTCTTTTTTTTTTGTTGTTGGCATTTCGGCCATACAAACTCATTTAAAGTTGCTCTGTGTCGCGCGGCGCATGTTGGCTCCTTCCACTCATCTCTGTTGCCACTTTTATATTCTTTCATTTTCATTTATTCTATTTTATTTCTCGCTATTTTATTTATTTATTTTTCCTTGCTTTTTCTTCTATTGTTGCTCATTTTGTGCTTTTTTTATTTTTCGCTTTGTGGCTAAAAAAGTGTGGTTATATTTGTTGTAGTTGCCGTTAATTGCTTTTCTCTACTATTTAATCAGTATTTGTAGCCATTAATTGCGCATCCTCCAGCGCTGCTTTGCCCACTTCGCCACAGTGGATGGCTATGTGCGTTGGAGAAATGCGAAACTGTTAAATTAAATCAAAAAGTCAACATAATCTCCGATAGTAAAACGCAAAGGAAGTCTCTCAGTGGCTTTAAATGGACAAATTGTCAAGAAACAATTAAAAAAGCTCAGAAGATAACGGTATAATACGATATTTGTGCGATTGTGGGTGATCTTCAAACTTGGCAGGTCTAGTGGAGATTTGAACCCAGATAACAAGCATTGAGTATGGTATAAGTGAAACGCTTTTGCCCATGATAGGATCTAAGATTTATGGGGTTCCTCAGATTAAATCACATTTTAAGAAACAACCTCGCTTGCCAGAGAAAATCCATAAAAACAACCACAGGAGAGATGACTGTGATTAAGGAAAGAGTGATCGCAGAAAGCACACTGAGAATCGAGTAGGCGCATTTCTCTGCTATATTGTGGCTTACTTGACCTGTTGGAGATCCTTAATTCCAACACCGTACTAGTGCTCGATACTTTTCTAGCATATATCTAATATATCTTCGACAAGTAGAAGTAAATTGGAACAATATGACGAGATTAATAATCTGATTATTGATTACTTGACTTAGTCGACGAAGCTAAAAGCAAAATTTTCCTTGCTCTGCTTTGTTCTTCGCCAGCTGGCGTTCACTCAATCTTTTTTGAGCGTCTTTAGACTCATATCAAAATTAAGGAGAAAAGACAGATAAAATAAATTTCCACAGCAGTGTGGTCCAGAACAGATCGACAGTGGATCAGTATTTCGGAATTTCAGTATTTCGGAATGAAAAATCAAAGCATACCTCAAGGGGCAGCTAGCTTTAGGGGCCTATAAATCAGGCAATTGTGCTCGGATTTCTACAAAAAATTATTTTTTTTGGAAAGATATAGGCTTGAGGGTGGTGAGAATAGTACAAATGTTTATAGTTGCCATAATATAAATTTGATAAAAGTTCAAAAAATGAAAATATGTTTTTAGCAAGCAATTATTTACATAGAAAAATGCAGAAGTCGAGTTTTGGAATGGGTTTCGAGCTGCAAGAAATAAATAATTAATTCGTTAAACATTTCTTTTATTAAAAATGTTTAAAATATAAAAAAAAATTAAAAAATAGACGAATTGGATAATTAAAAAAAAAACTTCTATTGAAGATATTTCAAACCACCATAAAGTCGACAATGTATTCAGCTTCGCAGTGGTTTTTCCCAATTCTGCAAATCTTTGGACTATAACACTTCAGTTCCCATAACCCAGAGCTTATTACATTCTCGAGCGTGACTCATCACAGCAGAGATCACAAGACCCCAAATGAAATCCAGTTGCTTTTGCACCCTTCCGCGCCCTCTTCAAGGGTAACTGCTGTTTATTAAATTTTTTCCCAAATGCTTCCGTTTAAATTAACGCACGGAAAAATGAGTTTTACTTGAAAAAAATGTTCGCACTCTTTTAATCAATTCAATTTCCCTTTCAATTTAAAATTTTTCCGCAAACTTTTTCCAACCGACACTTTTTAACTCGAAATTAATTCACTCATTTGTATTTTTCATATTTTTGTTGCTGCTATTTTTGTTTTTGTTGTGTTTGGCTTCGCCGAGGCTGCTCTTGCTTGCTGGTGACACTCGAGGGCACACGCGCGTAAATTTCCTTGCTGGCTTACATAGCGCAAATAACGGTTAAAAAATAACCAAGCATATGTGTGTGCGTGTGTGCCTGTGTTTGAGTGTGTTGGTAATTGTGTGCCAAAAACAAAATACTAAATAATTGTAAACAAAACTCGAGCATGTGCGCTAACAAGTTTATTCTTATGAGCAATTGAAGTGCATATGTGTGCGGAATACACACACACAGCCACGGTAATTAATTTCTTTTAATTTGGTCGGCAGTAATGAGACTAAAAATGTTGCCAACAAAAATAACAGCGACAGCAAAAAACAATACAAGACTTGGAAAAGGCACAGCGAAAACCAAAATTGTGGCAAAAAGTGAAGTCGCACAGTGGGACATTTGGGAAAATAATAGTAAATTAAAAAAAGCTGAAACCGCTGACTTTAGTAAAGCTGAATATAATAGTTGGTTGGTTAAAAAGGGAGGCATCTGAGTGCTGGACCATAGACGGCCACATCTAAGCTATCATTAGGCTCAATGTACTCCCGGGTGGTGACCAATTTAACAGTTACCCAGCAACTCAGTGGATTTGGAGAAAAACTTCGATTTTTTCCACGCCAGTTGCCCAGTATCTCTTGAGTTGAAGCATTGAGAGCAGTGGAATATGTCATCACGCTAGTCTTCAGCGTATACGGTCTGCTTTACAGCGAATCCACTTTACCTCACTTTCTGAAAGTTTGATCTTAAAGGTCCTCTGCTGACTACTACAATGTTACTTGCAGCCTTTTGCCCTGAAGTTGGAGCTTTTCGGTCTGTCAACCACCAGCACTACCCCAAAGTACAGGTAACTTTGTGATATGCTCTGTGTTGCTTGTGATCCCAAACCTAAAGTATCCTTCTTGAAAAGAGATACTGCGGAAATTTTTTTGAAAAAAATTAAATTTTTTTCGAGACTCTTACTTGCCGGCGCAGATGATCTATTCTTTTGTAAATACCTCTTTCAAGCTGATTTCTGGAATTCCAATAGCAAAAACTTCGTAGAATCTTAATGCTCAAATTGGTAGAAAACTATTTCTAAAACAGATCCGTGTTTCATATTATAACCACCAGCTTAAAACAAGTTGGACTTAAACTCAGGTTTTTAATTTTATTTATATATTTTTTGGGCTCTCTATTTCCACACTGTGCTCATGCAGAAACCTGTGAGACATTGCTAAACAAACTAGATTAAAATAAGAAAAGCGCTCGAGATAAGAATAGCAAATAAACGGCACGCCGGCTCTAAGGCAAACAGCATAGAGAATGCAAGCTTGCTTTGCCGGCAGTTTTTCGCAGTTTTTTCGTACAACTTTTGCCATGCCATACTTTGTTGCTGCCTTTGTGTCGCTTTCCATTTACTTTTGCTCCGCTTTACTTGGCTTTGCTTTGTTTACTGCTTTCTTATTTTCTTCAGGGCAAAAAATCCCAACAGAACGGCATGCCGCCCACGCGCCGAACTCTACAGGAATAAAAAAAATTTCGAGGAAGAAGAAGAAGCGAAAAGAAGCAGGGCGCAATACAAAATAAATGGAGCGAATGCAATCAATGTGCGGATAGGCGAAGATTGAAGGCGATACAAGACTGATAACGAGCTGCAGTGAAGTCGACAGCTGAGGGGGCGGCCAATAGGGGGTTGCCGGAGTTGGCGGAATGTTTTCAATAAGCAACGGCGAGTTGTGCAAAAAGTGCTCGAAAGAAGCTTGCAGTTGGGTTGTAAAAAAACAGTTTTAAGCTTTTTTTTTCTAGGTATTTTTTATTTTCTTATTTATTCATTTTATTTTATTGCATCATTCCTTCATCGCCCAGTCGTTTTCGTTTTTACTTCCTGGTCTCTCGGTCAAAACTTTAGTTGCTGCAGTATGGCGTGTCACGCACGGCGTATGAGTAACACCATCACTCGCACACATCTGCAAGCATGGACGACAACAACGCAAGCAACGGCAGCGGAGATGGCGGCGGCCTGAAATCCAGGACAAGCTATGATGAAATTAAATTGTTGTGCGCACCGTGTGTATTTGTTGTTGTCTGTTATGCTTAATGTTATTGTTGTTGCGCCCGCTTGCAACCCACGACAATTGCAATGAAAATGAAAACATATTGAACTGCAGCGATTATTGTGAAAACACTGGTAACTGCTGAACTTTGCTGCCTTCTAGCTGTTGTTGTTGTTTGGTCGTGCTCTTAATGCTTTCCAGGCTTTGTTTTTTCATTGTTCTGCGCCGCTGTCTCTGCATTGTGTTGCACTAAGCTTGGCAACATCTGTTGTCATCGAGGAAACACTCACATTTGACACTCTGATCTCCGCCTCCAGAGAACGAGGCAGCCGTGGGACTCCGACTGACACATCGATTTAACGCAAAATCATGTTTTTACAATATATGTATGCTAAAGCTATAAAAATTAATATGTGTATATTGTCTGACATAAAGGGCTTGTCCGGAAAGTAATAGGACTGATTTTCTTCCGCCACGACTGTACTCCGGAGCGTTCGCGCACCGACTAGGACTTTTTTGTTTCCTTGCCTGAAAAGGCCGATGAATCCTAATCGATGAAAGGGTATCCATGTAGCATTCACCTCGGCTCTCAAGGATATTCCGGAGAATGCCTTCCGTGCTTGGAAATCGCGTTGGCAGCGCTGCATCGACGCAAAAGTAACCTGTTGTGAAAGTTTTTAAAGAATTGTATCGATTGATTCAAACCCTGTTAAGACTTATATATCATGTAATATTTCTATGTGGCATCATCCGTCCGTCTATTTTCTCCACAAAGGGTTGTTTTACTTTTTTCAGCGGTCATCCCAAGAGCTGCTCGACTACAGCTAAGTCCAACAAACACTTGTCACTGTCTAAAATGCGATTGCGCCATTAATCGGTTCCTTTCGTCAGAGTCAATGGTTGAACATGTCACTCCGCTTCTATCTCCAATTTCTCGCTTTTCAGATTTAAAATAGTCATTCTTATCCAGGTTCAGTAGCTAATTTAGTTCCGATTCCACGTAAAATACATACAAAGTGCAGTAAAAAAAAAAACTTAAACAAAGTAACTTAGCTCTTAATTAACTGTGTGCTATTTCAATACTTCAAAGAGAGTCGTAATTTTCCATTTTTCCAACCCACGAGGACTAGTAAAATTCTTCAGTGGTCATAATCGTAGTTAGGTTTACCCAAATAAAACAAAAAAAGTCTATTATGCCTTAAGGCGACTGCTCTTGCCTTGTCTGTGTGCTCACCTTCGTTAAAAACTCTCGTGCCCTCCTGACCTTGCTCTTCGCCTGTTTGCTTCTATAAATTTTGTAATTTTTTGCTCATTCATTTAATTGTTTAACCTTTCGCTTTTTTGACAGCCCGTGAGCTCTCGACAGCTCGCCATCAAGCGGACCTCAACCATTCGACGCGCTTCATTGCAATTCATTTTCATTTTTTATGCATGTCCTTTTGCATGCATTTTTATGTTTTTCCATTTTATGATTTCAATTACACAAGTTCGTTCCATTAAATGACGGCAAAACATTTCTACTTTGTTACTCTAATTTATGGTAATATTATTTTTCTAATTACTCCCAGTAAAAATATGCTTTAGTCAAAGTGCTGGGGCCCAGCACAGTGGAAACAACCCAGCCACTATGGCAGTAACGTATTCTAGTGTAACTTCATACTAGGTCGGGAATTGTTCACGAATTGGACAAGCAGTTTAGGAATTTTATCCGCCGCTCTTTTATAGTGCCTGGAAGTTTTTTACAAGTAACTTTTGAGTGTTGATGTTTCGATTGAATTCACAGTGCGACGGATGGGCTTCCAACTACTGGTTATAGTATTCTTCTTCTTCTTTTCTGGCATAGAAACCACTTACACGGTTATAACCGAGTTAACAACAGCGCGACAGTCGTTTCTTCTTTTCGCAAGGTGGCGTCAATTAAGATTCCAAGCAAAGCCAGGTCCTTCTCCACTTGGTCTCTCCAACAGATTGGATGTCTTCCTCTCCCTCTGCTTTCCCCGGCGGATCCTGCTTCGAATACTTTCAGAGTTGGAGTGTTTTCGTCCATACGTACGACATGACCTAGCCAGCACATCCAGTCTCTGAATTTGCTGAACTATGTCAACTTCGTCGTATATTGCATACAGCTCATCGTTCAATCGAATGCGAAATTCGCCGTGGCCAACGCGCAAAGAACCATAAATTTTTCGCAGAACCTTTCTCCCGACAACTCGTAACGTCGCCTAGTCAGACGTTGCCATCGTCCATGCCTCTGCACCATATAGCAGGACGGGAATAATGAGTGATTTATAGAGTTGTTATAGTATTACTTCACACAATTCATGACAGTCGCTTCTACTTAGCCGAAATGAGTTCGTATTTATAGCCAGCCAAGCTTTATCGACCCTGCAGCTTGCTTTGGAACAATTTGGAACCGCAAAAACCACACAAGGTTCAGAGCTTGCGTGCATTATATCTAATTTCTTGAGTGCTAACGAAGATCTTCATCTCACAATTTCGCCTAGACTGTCTTGCTTTTGCGGCTTAAGCACTACAACACTACTAATCAACGCTTTTGAAGCAACTAATAGTCTAGCAAAGCCCAGCTACTGTCCTCTCAACTCTTATCACATTTCCATGTACACAGAGGCCTTGAAATCCTCCTTATCCGAGTACTTTAATTCGCTTTCTCCACAGCTACACCACATCACCCCCCTGGCGCCCACCTGTGCTGGTTCTACAAATATTTTTCTTGCGGCGCGTAGCCACTCTCACGCAAATGCAGTGCTGTGATGTCTCTCGTGTTGATGGAAATCTGCGAAATTAGTTTTCGTTGTTCGCAATATTTTTCTACTTTCATTTTTTATTTTTGTTTAGTTTTTCGTTTTATTTTATTTTGTTATCCGCTTTGAATTCCAACTCCGCGCTGATAACGGAATTTCGCCAGCAACGATCTTCCTTTGCCTTAAGCTCTTTCATGCACACACAACCAACAAGTCGTAGGGATACTACAGTTAGCCCTGTGCAAATCCGCGTCGCTTCTATTTGCCACACCCCCTCCCCGCGCAAGCCCGCTATCTAACTCGCTTCACTACGCTTAACGAAAATTACTGCAGTTGCACAACTTTATAAGCCACTTCAGTTTAGTTACTTTGCAATGTTTGCATGTGTATGTGTGTGTGTGCCACATATTTGCATGCAACGCACATAAACGTTTACCCACACACGCGCATATGCATTTATATGGCAACTGTAATTAAATTCTAACATATCGCCTCAGCAAACCAACACCAGCGGACATCGCCTCACACGCTCTCACATACTCTCACAGCTTTCACAGCCACTTACTTGCATCCAATTTCTATTTTTTCCGCTTTTCCTTTGCAATTTCTTTACTTTTGCCACATTTTCACTTACATTTTCGGTTAACTAAATTTTATTCGCTTTTAATGGCGTTGCGCAAAAATTCAGTAAAATTTTTTGGTCACACTAACACATGCAAATATATCGCCCAAACCCTTTGTTCTTGTTGTTTTTGGCACTGGCGGCACTTTCTATTAAACACATAGTACCGTTTACCACTCCACTAATTCAACTTACAGCCATTTACATGCGCGCACACACACACACTCTCACTCTAATCCAAAAACTATTGCAGTTCGCCTGCAACGTTGCTGTTGTTGTTGCAGTTGGTTTTTAGTACTTTTTCGATGAGTGCGTGCATTTTAAGTGGCGGCCACGCTGAGTGTTTAATCGCATTTTTCAATTTTTCACTTTGAACCAGCATTTGCCGGCTGCGACGTCGACGGAGTCGTCGATGCCGTTGGCGTTAGTAAAATGTCACTTTTATTAGATACTTTTTCGCACGCTCACCTGGCTGAGAATGTGGTAAGTGTTTTTGCCCTTTTACTCCTCCTAATTTGAATAAGCATAAAAGTTGTATTTAATTTGGTGACAACAACAAAAATTTAACTAGTTTATAGCTGATTGAGGAGAAGAGGGGGAACGCCAAAGAATTTATCAAATTGGAGGCATGGTGAAGCCAGGGATAGAGTTTAGCTTGAGAAAGAATGATGAAGAGCGAAGGCGAGGTCGAACGAGAGGAGCGAAACATAAAGATAAAAGTGCTAAGAGCTTTAAGTGAGCACGGCAGGCGTAGAGGAGTTTTATAGCCTTGCAAAAGTTTTTAATTTGCCTACAGAGACTAGTCAGTCTGGCACTAAAATGCAG
Organism: Bactrocera correcta; assembly: GCA_027475135.1. Taxonomy (NCBI): domain Eukaryota; kingdom Metazoa; phylum Arthropoda; class Insecta; order Diptera; family Tephritidae; genus Bactrocera; species Bactrocera correcta. Next base: position 115,581,977 of record CM050325.1, read on the forward strand.
CCCTACAAATATTATGCGATTGAGAAAAACATATTCAATTTATTATTATGCAGATGCGATGAAGAAGCCGAACCCTGGTTTTGTTGCTGTTATAACGGTCTCCGTTGGAATGGTAAGAGTTAGCCAGGTTGTTGTGACGTCCTCTAACGGTAGGCCCAAGAAACGCGCTATTCGACGGGGTCGGAACAAAGGGAGAGGGATATTAGATGGGTGTGGGTTGTTGGCGCATGCAAAAAGGCCAGGACATATGTTGGATATGTCGGGGTCTATTCTAGATAAGTAGAAGTTTAACTTGCTACAATATCCAGGAAGAAGCTGCGCAAGGGTCACTCTCGTTTCTTGCGGCAACTCGAGCTCTTCGTCTGCGATGGGTGGTGGTTTGACTCCTAGTACGTCATTCACTGGAAGGGTGCTCTGACAAGTCTGAAGTTCTTCGTCTGCGTTCCACTGCATCGAGGCGACCATTTTGTTCCGGCGTAGTTGAGGACCGACCCAACCCAAAGCTTTATATACAGAGCTAGTCACTCTCTTTATCTCTCCTTCTCACAATTCGCGTTTTCTTAATTTTTAGCGGACTCTTTTGCTCTTCGAGGGCAAACAGAAAAGATACGTCGCCCATTTCTACTTTTCAGGTATACCGGTGAGACCTCTAAGAGAGCTCTTTGAGTGGTTAAAGAATGGATGCACTGTAACCTCCTAATAGTTTCTGAGCGTTTCATAAGCTATTGGGAGAGTTCTACTATTTTACAAATCTTCTGTATGTTTCGTATTAGCTGCATAATAAGAGTATAAAAACTTAAAGAGTTAAACTCTTCAACTTAAATCCACTCGAATTTCTCTAGCTGCCACTTGAAGCCGACCCCGACCCACAACCCTACCGTTCAACCGAAATTCATCACGTCGCATGAGCATAATTCACATCACGCATTGATTGTCACTGACATTTTTGTTTTATGTCAACTGGCACGCTTTCGTTGCGCGTCGTCTTCTGCGGATTTTGCTTGCATTAGCGCCTGATTATATGCTTCTAAAAGCATTTCAAAGCTCCTCAAACGCTGCTTTAATTTCACACCAACTTTATTACCACTCTACCACATTTCACTGCTTGAGTCAGCAAGGAGCTGTGGCAACTTCAAAGCACGCGGTGCTTGGCGCGCCTTAAAATATGCAATATTTTATGTTTCCACGCTTTATTGCGAACACGAATATATTTTATTTTGCTTTTCTCGGCAACTAATAAGTGCCGCGGCGGTGACAGTAGCAGATGTGTGTTTTTGAAAGAGCTGGGTGTGTGTGTGTGTGTGCTAATATATAGGTGTGAGTGTGTGTGTTAGAAGCCACAGCAAGCGGAAGGTGTTGACAGCGAAAACACTTTTGGGCAAATCTCCGATGTAGTCGCACAGATGGCCAAGGCCACGTTCACTCGCTCGTGCTAACCGAGTGCTGCTTGTCTAATTGTTGTAGCGCCACACACACACACATACATATACAAATATCAGTATACGTGTACGATCTTTCAGCTGTGTGTTTCACCTTAGCCGCTGCTACTGTAGTTCCTTCTAATGCTTTGTTGTTGGCCGCCAGCACTTGCAACAAGAGGCTCACACTGAAGTGCCTTTTAATTTACGCCCGAACCTTGTAACAATAATATCATTTGCCAAGTGCAGAAAATACAAAATAAACAAACATGTAGCAATACAACAACAACAACAACCTAACATCCACTAAATCTTCATAATAGCCCAGCGTGTCGACGTTTAAATGGCGCAGAAGCGCAGCAAAGCACACACACACACGCGCGAACATTTGTGACTTATATGTTTGGTTGGGTGTGTATTTGTTTCTACACGCGCATAACTGTAATTACACTTGCTATTAAATGTATGTGAGTGTGTGCGCGCGCGTTTTGTGCCGCCATTGCACTTGAACTTACCTGCACGCTAAGAACAACAACAAACCCGGCAATAACATTTACCCTGCCGAGTTATGGTTAAACGTGCACACAAAGGGCAGGATGTGGGCGTACTCCGACTCACGCGCGTGTGTGTGTTCGGCATGTGAGCGATGTGTTAGGAAATTACTCTTTCGCGTTTGTTAGAATTTAATTAACATTTGCTGCGATGATTTTGAGGTTGCCCGCGAGGCAAAAGCAGCGACCCAGTCACCAGGAAAAAGACTCACTACAAAATACTTACCAAATTCAATTCAAAGAAAGCTTACACCTATAGATTTCAAATAATTAAAAAAGAGATTGATAAAAATTATTCGTATCAAAAGCTTTGAAGAAGCTTATTCTTCAGATTTATTGCGCTCGTTGGCTGAGAAAGTATTTGTGATTGACAACATTTTTTTTTGTGAAAGCTTTACACTTTTTCAAAATTATTTTTCTTTTTTATCAATTTTTTTTTCCTTTGACCTCATATACAAAATTTCCAATGGAAACTTTATTATAGAAATGAATCTGTCAAACATATAACGCATTCCAACCATAACTCCTGGAAATATTCAATAGAAATATGTAAAATAGCCTTAATTTATAAAGCTTTCATCTTCTCATCACTTAAATTAATTAAAGCTATCTATGAAACTTTTACCAAAAAAATTAAAAAAGCTTCAATAGTATAAAGCTTTCATATGAACCATCATTTAAATTAATCAAAACTTTCTATGAAGCTTTCACATAAATATTACCGAAAGCAAATTTAAATTAAATTAATTAGAACTTTCTATAAAGCTTTCACCAAAATGATGACTGACAAAAATACTAAAAAAGCTTAAATTATATAAAGCTTTAATTTTTTAACTATTTCAATTAATTAAAGCTTTCTATGAAACTTTCACCAAAAATATTAGTGAAAAAATTACTAAAAAGCTTCAATTGCATAAAGCTTTCATTTCTTAACCACTTTAATTAAATACAGTTTTCTAACAAGCTTTAGCCAAAAAAATTTCTAAAACAACTTCAATTGTAAAACTCTTTAATTTTTTATTTAATTAAATTAATTAAAGCTTCATATGAAGCTTTCCTGAAAAAACAAACTGAAGGCTAAATGATAATCAACATGTCTTAAGAAAATTGTGCAATCTTTTTTGTGGAACTTTACATTACATTTCACATTAGTTCCATAAAACAATATATTATATATAATATATGTACATATTATTTAATATATAGTTTATATTTTTATATATGATTTATTACATTAACCACTAAAAATTTGTAAGTGAAAGCTTAGTTGCTTCAATGCAAAACCCGATGTTAGTCAGCATTTTTTGGAATGACTTCAAAATATTAAATTATTTTTAATCTCAGCGAAAGCTTTTTGCAGCTGATTCTTTCTGCAGTTAAAGTATAGGATGGGTTTGTGCATTCGAAATGTATCGACCGTTATTTGCGACTAACTCTTATGCGACAAGAAAAATATATTATATAAAGACTATAATTGTTTGTTTAGTTTGACTGTGAGCTTCCTAGATTGTCTACTGGCCGCTTTTGTCGTAAATTAAATGTGCTTCGAACTTTTTTTCGCCTACGCCCACATATGTATATATGTATGTGTGTTTGTGCGCTCAGTGGTGCTCATGTAGAAAGCTAATGGTGTTGTAACGGAAGTAATGACGCACATTTAATAACACCAACAACAAACAATAAAGTGGCACGTACAACAGCAAAAATACGAACAACAACAACAAAAACAACGCATGTTATAAAGAATCACAATCACCCAGGCAGCAACTTCGCACCAACGCCTCTTCCAAACGCCACGCAGGGCGCTCTTCTGGAAGTTACAACAAAAAAGGCAACTCATCGTCACCGCACTGCACTGCGAGGCACCCCCTCTGCCCGGCAGTGCCACATTGACACACTGTTGCATGAATTTTATGAACATGTTTTGCCGCTTATGTCAGCCGCGAGATTAATGATGTCGTTCGTGCCGACCGGTCGCGTTGTCAGGTGTGCGCGACGTCAGCGGTGGTAGCGACATAGGTGCGGGCGCGCGTTTAGCTGGAGACGGCTTCGACGTGCAGACGTACTTATGCGACACATTCGCGAGCACCGACGACGAAACTTCATGCTCACGTACATTCCTTAAACACATACAAATGGCGCTTTTTACAAAAGTAATCCGCAGCGAGCATAGCACACCGGCTACAACACAACTACGCAAAGCGAAATGAATGAAAAAGCGCCAAATCGGAAAAAGGTTCATGCTTCCTGCTTCCTTCTTCGACTGCTGCCGACAACCATTTTTCTTTGCTACTTTGCAACATTTTAACACCGGGCGGAATTATTTAATTTAATTACATTATACAAGCACTTACGCTCGCATGTAGACGCGCACACACACACGTGTGCTTGCATGCACAAGGTTAGCGGCGACAGAACTAAGCTGTGGGCCAAAGGCTGCCAGCAGTTGCAACGCATTTATTCCACCTCGCTTTGCTTTCAGCCACACGCACACATACATGCATACACATGTCTAACGGCAGTCGTTTGCTGCAGTTTAATTGTTGGCGAAAACCGAAGACTCTTCCTCCACACTGAATTCTCCCATATTACCTTCTACCGCGTTGCCGTTGCTGCCGTAAGTGCTGGTGTCAGCTCAGGCTGAAGTGTTGTAATTTATGCTGTAAATACCGGTATTTATGGACATTTATGCATATGCAAAGTTGCAAAGGACCATAAGGGCTATAGGGGCCATGACTATGACAGAGAGATAGCTTGTAATGTCACTCATACATGGCGAATTTTAAGTGTCTGCCAGTCTGCAATCGTAGCGCATGCATGTGTGTGAGTGGCAAGGATTTGTTCTCAAGTGGACGTACTTTTTATAGTGAAAAATTAGCAAGATGCTTTAATTATGACTCATTTATTGGCAGACATTTCCAGCCTTAAATCCGTATTACCACCTTTAAACCCAAACTTAGTGGCATCTGGGTAAGTGCACTGGCAAGATTCTTACATTTTGTCATTAAAGTGTGGTGATTTATTCTAATGGAATCAAGAAGAGCCCCAATCCTCAACATTTCATTCTTCTTTAGCGCGGTTGTAGGGTAGGTCTGGGCCGTGAACACAAAACTTCGGCAATGAGTGTCGTTTTCACTTTGAATTTGCTCGTTCATCAGCGCCCTCGTCCCGGCCACAACATTTCTTGTAAAAGCAGATTTACCGAGTTTCACACAGAAATTAATCGCGGCTTGCACCACTCACAGAAACACGTCTCCTATTGTACACATCGGTCTAAGTTTGAGGAAATATGCCAGAGTTCTGTTACAGCAGAACAAATAGGAATTCATACAAAAACGGGTTGAGAATTTCAACATACACGAAGAAAGGCGAAACGAAATATATTCTTAAAGTCATCGCAGACCGACTACAACACGTTTTTACTCATGAAATAGTTGGAATCCAAGGAGTGAGCAAGAGTACGCTTAGCGTAAAGATCTACTTCGTTGTTAAACTTGTGGAACTTGAGTAAGGGAAAAGATTTGGCTGCCAGTACTGCGAAAATTATTGTGCGATGAAAAGAAAAAATCTCATAGTTAAGCTTCATTGCAAGTACTGCTTTTCTCCTAAATATTTTCTGTTTAATTTTATATCTTCCAAGAATTTACCGCACTTTCTCGGTTCATTATCCAGGCAATGCAACAGTTCAACGGTCTATTATGGCATGCGGTTAGGACGGGCATGTTGTGGTGGTTTGAGTAAGAAAACAGGAAATTTTACAAAATTATAGAAGCACGCTGGCATTTTCTACTACATTTTTTACGTTTTTCCAAGCGGTCAGCACACTTCCGGTTGCACCACTTCAGTCATGGAGGGAAAACGGAGCTTCGCTCGCCGATTTTTTGCTTCACTTTTAATTGCTACGTCTACCCCGGTTTTTTTTTTATTTGTTCACTAATATTAATTTTCATGATGTTTTCCTTCAGAGTGGATTCGCACATTCCATGCGCTGGCTGACACGCCACACTCTTCGCAATCCGCAGCCGACCATTGCCCTACACTAATTTGATTGAACAAATCCACAAGCAGCGCAGCGCTCGCGCAATATCCGCCACACTCGCCCTTACTGCGCGTTGCTGGACTTCACTCACTGGCCGCTTCACACTTTCTTACAATGCAATCACTCACTACTTTCCGCGTGCTCTTCTTCCGCCGGATTTATCATTTCCTTCATTAACTTCCCGGCAGCTGTACTCAACGCAGCAGCCGCACGCCTGGCCCGCGTCGCGCCCGCCGTCACTGTGCCGCTGTGTCTGCTGTCCTTCATTTGCAGTTCAGTTAGCCTAATCTGCTGTCAGTCGCACCCCCACCCCGTCGTTCGATGTAAGCTGCAAATAACGGAAGTTGTGCAAAAAAATGATAAATGTTGCAATCTTTGCTTTTTTGCCGCTTTCGCAGCGCGCAGCGCCGAGTTTTTTATTCGCGTGCTTTTCGTGTTTGTTTCTTTTGTTGCTTCCTTAGATTATTTATTGTTGCTGCTTTCGGTATTAACTCACTTGAGTTTATCGCATTATTATATTGCTTATTATTTTTGTTTGTCTTTTAAAGCATTGCTGTTGCTGTTGCTTTTGTTGTGCTGTGTTACGCTCCCTCATCCTACGCTATCTTTTGCGCTATCTTTCAACTTTTATCTGCTCCTTCTGCGCGTCTTTTCTTTATTTATGTTTAATCTTACTTATAATCTGCCATCTAAGATGCCCACGCTTGTTGTGGTTATTGTTGTTATTGCCATTTAATTTAGCCGCTTATGTTTCTTCGTCGATGCGGAAAAAGTCGCTAATGATTGTTCGGCAATTAACGGTATAACTTTTCGCTTTCCCCTCTTCTATGTCGTTGTTGTTATTTGTTCTTGTGTTTTTATAATCGCCACAATTGTTGTCGTTGTTGTTTCGTTGGTCGGACGTGCTTGGCATTCTTAAAGGAATTTTTCCGAGAAAAATTAGCAAAAATCAAAGATTATGCTTGCAGTGTTCAAGCGTGGTAAAGTTTACAAGTTTTGGCTGTAGAAAATGAAATTAAAAGAAATATTTCATAAAATCTGTGGTAAAAAGCGAGAAATTAAAAATTAAACGCACTTACAGGGGCTTAAACAAGTTTTATTTACTTTTCCGCTTTTTAAATTTACTTTAAGACAGTTTAAGTCTAAGCACATAGCAGTGCGAAGGGTGTGAAGCACTATCAACACAATGCTCAGAGCTGGAAAAGTAATCTTACCAACTGCTACTGGGCCTATTATGCTCAGCGCTCATAGCAACTCCCTTAGCAAGTACATCTTACCTTTTTTTTGATTTTTTTTTTTTGTTTGCGAAAGGGGAATTTTCCATAGATACTGATACTTAGTAGTATGCAGTTTGCACGATTCGTGCTGCTCGCTAAAATTACACCTCATTCGGAACCACGCGTAATAAGTAATATCTTACTACATAGGACTTGCGAAACAGCACACCTACGTACTAAATCCTTAACACCGTCATCTGTAGCTTTGTGGAAAGGCCTTGCGGAACCGCTGCTATGCATTACCTCGGGCCAGTTTAGCACATTGATTCACGTCATTAGCTCGCTATTTGCGACTCTAGCTTCACTGTTTCTTTGTCATTCGGCTCTTCTCAGCTCTTGCAGTATCAGAGTTGTCGACATCCCCAAGATGTACCATATTCGTCTCGTTTGCAGCATATAAGGCACTATATTATCATGTGTTATTTGGCCTGCCACTTACATCTCCAGCTCTTACCGCTCTGTTGTTAATCTTGTACATTTCTAATTAATCGGTGCGTCCATCTTCCCTTTCCTGCTGTGTCCAAAGACGATTTTGGCATTCCTATAAGCTGGCTTGTCTTTTCTTTTTACGCTCAGCCAATGGCAGCTTCTTGTCTATAATTTTGCTTTTATCCTAGATCCGCTTCAGTTCTCGAGCCATTATGTCTGGCGGCATTATCCCAGATTCCAGATATAAAGCTTGGACACTGATTTTGCCAGTCTTGCATATGTTTTTTGCATTAATTCTGGTACCCAGAATGACGCGGCGTACATTAAAATCGATTGGCTAACCTTGGCCAAGAGCGCTCTGCTGCTTTGTCCTCATATATTGGTCATGGTTCTGGATAAAACTACATTTACATGAGCGGCTTTTCCGCATACTTTTTCAAAGTGAACTTTGTAACTGAGTCTCGCGTCTATCATCACACTAAGATCCTCACGTGTTTGTTGTGTTGTTATGCTGTGTCCGTCAGTTGAAGTTTTGAGCTCTGTAGCCAATATTTTATAGTATTTTTGGGTACAGTCTCACAATATATGCTCTGAATTTGGTGGAGTTCTTTTGCTATAATAGTTACCGCTTTATTATCCGATAATCTATACTTCTGGCCAGCAGTAGGTGTAGTATTCCATCATACAGGACTTTCCATAAGAGTGGACTCTGTACGGAACCTTGTGGCACACCGCCAGTTACAGTATACTCTTTTAGTTCTTCATCCGTATCATCTTACCTGCAGTATTCGTTTGAATGTATGCTTAGCTTAACGTTTCTGAATGTTTTTGTACATCTAGATATTCTCTATCGGCTTAAACTAGTTTATTGGTACTCAATAATTAGATCTCTAAGTTCTGGACTTTCCGGCCGGTGGTAAGAAAAAAGCAAAATAAGAGGCTCCTACTAAAAGTTCAAATATAGAATTTTTCCTGAGTTATTTTTTTCTATTATTCGTCCGTTCACCTTATGGCATTGATAGATATATAGCTTCTAAGTTCTTTGAAACAATAGGTCAGAGCTCTACATTTATTTTGTTAGAACTGTACATCAGACCGTCCAAATCCTAATATAATTGAGACAACTGCTAAGCCTGCCAGGCTTCTGAGAAGGCTGTATCTATCTCTCAAGCTATTTCTGGATTAGTTCCACAATGAAATTAACCGCTTAACTGCTTTCGAAAAATATAAACTCATTGTGAAGCTGCTTAGGTATTTCCTGAAATTTCTGTTAGTATCGCCTTAACTACTGATTCACGCTGAACAACGAGTTCACTATCGTCAAAATTAATGAAACATGGTTTCTAACAGACTTTACGAAGCTGTCTCTGCGCTTTGCAAACACTACTCTAACCATATAGTTGGAAGCTTACGATCAACAAGTAAGCGTAGAAGAGCTTTCAGGACTTCTTAGTGTCCATTTTCATACAAATTTTCTCAACTCATGCCAGAAATTCTATAGAAATGCCAAAGCGATGAAATGATGAAGCAATTTGCATGAAATTGTGTCATTGTACAGTTATAAATATGCACACTTTTTGCACTTTACGAAGAAAGCTCGCCATTATTTTAAGAGCAATTTCTAAATATCAAAAATGTATGGGCGCACACATTGCCTCGAACTCGACTCGCTTGCTCGACACACATTTGACCAAGTTTTGGTTGTCTGCCAGCGACATAATGCCAACACTCAAGACAATAAAGCAAATATGAAAAATGGCATGCATGCGCTGACACACAGGAAGTTGGGAAAGTGAACAACATGGCAGCTTCAGCAGAACAAATGAGCAAATAAATGAATAAATAAATACACAGAAACAGAAAAACAACAACAGCATTAGTAGAAACAGCAAAAACAGCAATAGGAAACACTATTACGGGTAAGTGGTTGTGCTTATGCTTGAGCTTATGCTTGAACGTGTGCATGTGCCTGTACTTTGGAGCACAATGACTGCAAGGAAGTGACATAAACAAAGAGTCATATCCAGACACACACACACAAGCACGTGCAAACAAAAGTACAATCACGCATTCAAGCATTTCGAGTGCGAGCGGATACTCAGCACAGTCAAAAAACGACCAAAACAAGGCACAACATTTCATCAGCATGCCATCAGCTGCGACCAAAAAAAGCCGTGCAAGAAAAGAAAAGTGTGAAAGTGACACAAAAAGTGTGGGGAGAGCAAGGCGTCTGGCAAGAAAGCTCAAATGCAACTTGGCACGAAAGAAAGCCTGGAAGATTACTGTTCATGCTATTAATTTGTTGTTGCACTTAACTTTTTCTTTAAAACTCACCGCTATGCCGCCCTACATACGCAGCTGGCGCTGAACAAAAACAAAAACTGAAAATCAGACAATTTTATTGTAACTGCCGGCACAACGACAGCAGTTAACTGCCTGCTTCCTGCTTACATGACCACAACAACACAGCGAGTTGTAGCGGGACACAGCAACAGCCAGATAATATAAATAAAAAATTCCACAATAAAACTCGTTCGCCTCAGCAACAAGCTCCCCACATCCGCGCCGACCAAACACAATGTAATAACAAAAATATGTGTCCTTACAACAACAACAACAACAATGCGTCACATTTAAGCGACAACAGCCATAATTGCCATTACATGGTTTGTAAGTCGCAAGACCTCACCTCCGGCTACAAGCCGCTGACTCTTGGCTAACGCGGGTTACACCCTCCGAACTCTTTTCCATGCACTGCCTACACCCACGCGCTCGTGTGTGGCTCACCACTCGAAAGGTCGCCAAAACGATAAGGGTTTGTTTTTTCAGGTGGCGGAACACGCGACCGTGTGGTAGGATGGCACAGTGAGGCAATAGTAACACAGCGAAATGGTAGAACTCCAACCGAGATTTTACAAGGTTTGTCCGGAAAGTAATAGGACTGAGTCGATTTAAAAAAAAATGTATTGAACCAATCGTTACAATTCTTTAAAAACTTTCAAAATAGGCTCCTTCTATGTCAGCGCGGTTTCCAAGCATTGAAGGCGTCTCGGAAGGCATTCTTCGGAATAGCCCTGACAGCCGAGATGCATGCTGCTCGGATCCCCTTTCATCGGCCTTCGGACTGTAGAGTGACAGCGGCCTTGGCTACGTAGCTGTTCACAAGGAAGATTCATACTGGGCGTTATCGTGGTGCAACTTCCAATTGGCTACGATGTTCTGTCGGACCCGATTGACCCTTCGTTTGAATCTCTTGAGAACTTCTATGTAAAACTTCGCGCTGATGGTTTGTCCAGGAGGAACAAATTCATGGTGGACGATGCCTTTTATATTTTTAAAAAGACAATGTGCATCGTTTTCACTTCGATTTGCTCATTCTTCCGATCTTCATCAGCGACATCTTCCCGGCCTTCCAAAAAGGCCTGGTGCCACCGGAACACAAGTCTTGAGAATATTTAAGATTTACAAAACTTTCAAATCCTTTCCAGTCCATTATCTCCTTCATACCACTTTTGTGCGATCGAGTCAAACTCGGTACAGTTTTACTTGGTTCGCTGCATAATCACCAATCTGACATTCATTTGACAGTTGCGAGCTGACGTCTATCTGACAGCTTTTGATAGCAGTCTATCCAACATCCATACAGCTGTCAGCGATCTATCTAATCAATCAAGCGAGACTGTCCCTTCGGAGTTTCGGCAACTTAAGGCCAATTACGAAAACAGCCAGATACATTTTTCAGACATAGAGCCCTTTTGTACCACATTCAGCCCACTGTGGCTACATTTTTAACTAGCTCTCTCTTATGGGTGCCCATACACCAGAATGTGCTCATAAGTTGTGCATTTATGAACTCTTAAGGAAAAAAATTAAAAATGAAAAACTTGGTCAGGTCGGTCGGTTGGTCGGTTGGGTCGGTCGACAGGCAGTGGAAGCGCATAACTCTTCCAGTAGCGCGTTGCTAGGTTAGTCGTTGGCTTTGTAAGTTGGTCAACTGCCCAACACAAAGTGGCAAGGCATTAAAGTAACAATGAAATCGCTGCTTACACACGCACTTGCTTATATAACGGTAAATATTAAGATATACGGCGATGCTGTGCATACAGACAGACCGAAAATTCTGAACCATGCTCGCACAAGTCATCGTCTGCAACCCCGTCTCTCCTTACCTCGTTGCAATTTCTATTTCAAGCGTTGCCTGAGCGGCATAGCTGTGTGAAAGATTACAAATTCAACGCTAATTTAGTTACCGTTATTTTTGCAGTTTATTGCCTGCTTTTGTTATCGCCACTCATTTCCGTATGCATTGCGTTTGCGGTGGCGCTTGCAACGGTGCCGGCGTCATTGTCATTTCGTTTATTTCCGCTTCGCATTTGCACCTCAAATTGCAGGCAATCAAAATGCTGGCACACTCTTGCTGCACAGCGGCAGCGCGACACGGCCAGCGCGGTAAGTAGCACGCAGCGAGGCAGCATGTTTACCTAAAATGCATGCCACACATTGTTGTGCATGTTGTACATATGGCAGATGTAATCTCCGCCCGGTGCAGCCGCCGCTCACAACTTCCACGTCGCCGCCAACGCCTGTGGCATCCGGCGGAGCAGCCAGTTCACTGTGCGCGGCCCCTGCTCCGTGCACGCGCCTACACAGACGCCAAGGTAGCATAGTGGCGGCATAGTAATGGGCCTAATCATTGAATCCGTTTCGATCGAAATATGGTTCGATATGATCGAAGAAATTTGCGTTGAAATCATTGAAACCGTATCGAAAATAAAATTTTCGATCGAAGTGAACTCACTTACCGACTTGATAAAATGCTTTCCGCGGCACATAGATGTCGCTAATTTCGAAATCATTGATACCGCAATATCGAAAATTTGTGTCGAAATCAATCCGTTGGTGAGTGCGTTGCGGAATTCTTACAAAAATGGATAATTTGTAGGTATTTTTAAAAACAATTGCTAATGACGCAATCATTTATATTTTAAATTGATATTTTAGAGATAAGAGACAAAAACACACCAACAAAAAACAATTTGAAGTGTTAGTAAGTGAAATGAAGCTGCACCCCAACATAGCGAAAGGATTTTCGCAAAGAGCACCAGGCGAATTGAATCGATAATGTAGTTTGACATTTGTGTTTTTTGATAAAGCAGTTTATCGACGGAATGAATGATTGCATGAAAATTTTCGATCGAAAATCTGTATCGTATCGAAATCGAATTCGTTGCGGATTCAATGATTAGGCCCAATATGTTTAAAATTTGATTAGCAGTAGCGGCGGCAGCAGCAACAACAACACCAAAATGGCAACAACAACTGCAAAAGTGGATACTCAACACTGGCACGAGCCGCTCAGCTGCGCAGGTCAGTTTCTCTCGCGGCAGCACTTCGTTTCTCCTGGAGACTGGAAGTCGCATGAATTTGCAAAAACAAAAAGTCCAGTGTGGAACAGGTGGCGCGTGAGTTTGACAGTCGAATGACAGCGTACTGCCTTTTTGGTAGTGAACGCAGCCATAAATGTTAGGGGTGGATTCAGTTCTGGCAGATGTATCATGTTACAGTGCTGTAAGAAGTAAAAGCAGCCGTAGAGTGCGCGGTAAGCAGATTTGGAAAATATTCTATGGAAAATTCTAATTTCTTTACTGCTCAGCTGTGAGGCTAGGAATACAATGTAGCGAAAAGTTAGTCAGGGACATAAATATATTGGGTAGTCGAAAAAGTCATTTCGTATTTCTATTCTGTATACACTATGGTTAGGTATGACTATGTGATTGGTAGCACTGGAGATATACGACTGACACGAAAACTATTGACAAAATACGAAAAGACTTTTTCGACTACCCAATAGTTGTCTGTGCTTCACTTTGCGCTTGGCATAAGGTACCAACAAACTCGGAACTGAAATTTTTTTAAATAATTTTGTTAAACATTTTTCCTCCATGTTTTTTATTGTTTTCATTATCACCATTTTTTTCCTCACATAATTCGCTTAAACCCATTAAACATTTCTCCTTTCTTATGTCAACACTTCACACAGCAGGCCGGAAACTCTCCCTCAAATAATTTGCGGTTTTCACAAGTTATTCGCAGATCGCTGCATCTGTAAAAAAACAGAAAATAAATTACTTTCATTCTGTTTATGCATCGCTACTGATAAATCTGATTGATATGTTTACTTTATATTCATTTAATTAATTTTTTCAATTAACATTGTTTTCACTTTGGCTACACTTCACTTACTTGATCACTTGCGTCACATATTCCCTGCTGCAGCGTGCGCGCTGTACGCAGATTCCGTTCGTATTGGTGCCATAATCCACATATTCCACGCTCTTATCTGTGGCGGCATCGTACGTTACCACTTGAGGGCCGGCGGTCAGTGAGGTGTAACTGCAACTCTTGGCTGCGGCTGTGGAGTATTTCCGAAGATTTTTAAACTGCTGATAATTTTACTTAACAAAAATACTCAAACATACATATAATATGCTAAAACAGCACCAACGAATGTGGTAGGACGACAACTTTTTTCAAAAAACACATAAATCCAACAAATGAAGGTCGCTTGGAATAGAGTTTATATGAAAATTTTATTGTGCTAACGGAAAGAAAAAGGACCGACCTCTTCCAAAGAGCTCAAAGGACGCGGCCAAACTTTCGCTATTTATGTAAGGTCATAAAGAATTCACCTTGTTATCATGGAACTTTCTTTTGGGAACCATTTCCTCATTGGCCTGTCTTCCCGGAGCCCTTGAATTACTTTGGCAATCGGAAGCTTTCGTTGCACATTCAGTGAAAAAATTAGGAAGAGCATAAAATCGAAAATATCCAAAACCATTATCAGCTATTAGGGCCATCCAAAAGCCTATAGAAAACCTTGACATTACCCTTTTTTCACAAATACAATGAAATCTTAAGTCTGTTATGAAGGAACAATTACGTAGAAATGTTCAACTCTAAAACTGTGGTTCAACTAACAGAAGCAGAGTCAAATTTTTTGAGACCTACAAATAGGCGGATTTGAACCCACAATACCAAAACCGAAAGTTTTAAAATTGGAGAACCCACTACTACTAGCTTGAGAACGGACCACTAAACATATTGATACTTCTGGATGCACCAAGCTAAGACTCCTGTCTAGTGGCGAATATTAAAAATCTTCCGGAGTAGAAAAATATTCAAGTCTATCTCTGCTTCTGCGCTGAATGCGGTAGTAAAAATTTCATTCCGAATGCCACCTTATTTGAATATACATATTATATACTTCTGGTACGAATAGAGCCGGTTAATCAAATTTAATTTCACTTACACGCTTGGCGACTGCAGAGCACAACCAGCAAAATCAACACACAAATAAATTCAGTTATTTTCATTTCAGTAGAAAAATTTTCAACTTTTCGTGGATCACTTTGATTTAGAACACTTTTCGTGAAGATTTGGGGTTATATATTTGTCACAAAATTTAAATATAATATTATGCAATTTTAAGAAAATATATTTAATTATTTTTTTTCTTTTATACAAAAAGTTAGTCTAAACTTGCTATAAACTCAATTTTCATTCAACAGAATATATATCTTTCCATTCGTCAAACTGATTTTGTTCAAACGGTAAAAACCGAACTGAAACCCGAATTTAATTTTCCACTCGCTTTTATAGCGAACTACCCAACGCACAAACAACTCAATTAAGTGATGGAAAAAATTCAATTTGTAATTACGAGTATTATGAAATTCTTACAAGTCGCCACCAGCGCCATGAAGAGCCCTCAACCGTTAACCTTCTGTGACTTGCACCAGATTTATTTGTTTACGCACTTTCCCTGGCAATACGCGAGCGAGTCAAGTGATTTTAATTATTTTTTTCTTCACTTGTTGTTGTTGCGTCAAGCGATTGCATGCAGGCGCCGAGCGTTGTCAATACGTGCGTGTAAGTATGTATGCACAGCATGCGCCGATAAGCTTGAGAATTTCGGTGCACCAGCAAAGATCGCTTGCAGAGTGCACTTGGAAAATGCCGATTGCACGGCACGCTAACCCCTCACCCACACAAGCTGGCTTCAGTGTCAAAAGCTGGTAAAATCTGGCAAGCAACTGATATCAAGTAAGGCCTCAAGTGAGCAAAGCAACGTATCTTCTCAGTAGCAAACTGAGCGCCAGGGAAAGTAATGCCGAGTCAGTTGTCAATCGTGTTACAGAATAGCAAATCAATTATTGAACGTGAAGACGCTGTGTAACTTTCTTTTGTAGCAGTGTTTGTCTTTATAGAATTTTACTGCTTTAAGCGTGCAACGTTATATTAATGAGTGTACGCGGCCGATCGTGAGTGCAAATTGATAACAGTATCAAAGTATATATTTTTTTTAAGTTCTTGTGCCCATTTCCATTTTACACAGCGTAACCTTGTGCACCAACTTCCTTAAAAGCGATTGATTTTGACCAATTGGTTTACGTCACGAGAACCGGGTAATTAGCTCGATTAACAGGGTGCGTGGGGTGAGAACTTGGTACACTATTTTATATATCCAATAGGTTTCCTGTAGTACCGTCGTCTTATCACAAACTCGACTGCCAAAATTGATATCGATAGTAATCGCAATGAGGCCTTTGAACTTTCTTCTTCTTTATCCGAGTTAACAACAGCGCGGCAATCGTTTCTTCTTTTCGTAAGGTGGCGCCAATTGTAGATTCCAAGCGAAGCCAGGTCCTTCTCCACCTGGTCTTTCCAACGAAGTGGAGGTCTTCCCCTTCCTCTGCTTCCCCCGGTGGGTACTGCGTCGAATACTTCCAGGGCTGGAGTATTTTCGTCCATTCGGACGACATGACCCAGCCAGCGTCGCCGCTGTCTAATAATTCGCTGAATTATGTCAATGCCGTCGTGTGTCTCATACAGATCATCGTTCCTTCGAATGCAATATTCGCCGTGGCCAACGCGCAAAGAACCATAAATCTTCCGCAGAACCTTTCTCTTGTCATCGTCCAAGCATGTTGCAGAGGCAGAGATAGCAGAGCGGGAATAATGAGTGATTTATAGAGTTTGGTTTTTGTTCGTCGAGAGAGGTCTTTACTTCTCGCAGATATCAATATCATCGGCATACGCCAGCAACTGTACACCCTTATAGAAGATGGGACCTTCTCTGCTTAGTTTTGCAGGTGGAATTATTTTCACCAGCAGTACGACTCGGAGAGGTCCTTCCCAATCTTGACGGAGCTTTTGGTCAAGAATATGGCAACGTATTTTTATGTGATTTATTTTCTCATTGTTGAGCTGCGTTTCTGTTTCCACAGAGGATTTCATTATTAGTTTTCATAACAATTTCTTTACTACATTTTATATATTTAATCATTAAGGTATTTTTCTTTTTGATTCTTCTTCTTTTTGATGATTTTTAACTTATTTCGCACGTCGTAAAAAGACTACGTACCCCTCCGACTTCCCCCCTACCATATTATTGCTAATTCTTTATTAATTATTGCTGAATGTGCCTATTATGGTATAAAATTTCTAAAATCACCTTTGGCAGATCCGTATTTGAAATTTGATAAATAAATTCCAGCTTGTCGCATACACAAGCAGTCGTCCGAGAACCAGCTAGCTAAGCAGACCTACGCATAGATCTGAAGTAAAAGTGTAACAAACGGGAACTCCGGCGAAAAAACATGAAATTGTTAACAGTAATAAGCCTCGCATTCTGCTTGTTAGCCACTGCGACAACGCAGGGCTACCAGTCCTACGTTCCCAACTCGCCTGATCCAAGTAAGTGGCAGTAAACTCTTTGCGATAAAAATCTTCACTCATACGTCTTAACATATCCACTAGATAATCCGGGTCATTGCTTCCACAAGGAGCTGCAGCTCGCTATCAAACTGGACGAGACCATCACACCGAGCAATGTAGACTTGTGCGCCGAATTGACCTGCGAGGAGGGAGGACTAATACGTCTCGGTCACTGTTCACGCGTGTTTCCTATTTGCAAGGACTTCCAGTATCACCCCCTGGATTTTACTAAACCCTTTCCGGACTGTTGTGAACGTTACACGTGCAATAAATAGTAGTTGATGAGATAAAGTAACGCGTTTGCTTTCTCTTTTGGGACAGTCTGTCATTTAGTGAGCTTTAAAAATATGGTTTGTTTTACTCAATTCGAGGCTCCCTTTTTCTGAAACGAAAGTGTAGTCTAGCATCTGGCTATGTTTAGCATATTTTTATAGCTGTTATTACTAGTGCTTACACGGTATTTCTACTCAAAAAGTAGCAGTTAATTGATTCTGAAGTTGTACACTCCACCGGCTATGATATACTTGCTACTTATGACTGAGTAGGCGATTGAGAAGTAAAGTCTTGTCTCGAAGAACAAAAACCAAACTCTATAACTCACTCATTACTCCCGTCCTCCTATATGGGGCAGAGGCCTGATAAGTCAACATAACGAGTTTTCGAGAGAAAGATTCTTCTAAAGATTTATGGTGTCTTTGCGCGTTTCGGTTTCCACCGAGGATGGCATTATTAATTTTTATAACTTTTATATTACTATGTTATATTATGTATATATTTAATCATTTAAGTATTTTTCTTTTTGATTTCGGATGATTTTTAACTTATTTCGCGCGTCGTAATAAGACTACGTACCCCTCTGACTTCCTTCCTACCATATGAAATATTATTGCTAATTCATTATTAATTATTGCTTAATGTGCTTATTATATATAACTTCTGAAACCACTCGAATGACGCCACACCGTCTCAAGTCGCAGCATCTGTCGCCGCACCTTTGGCAAATACGCATTTAAAATTTAAAAAATAAATAAATTCCAGCTTGTCGCATACAAAAGCAGTCGTCCGACAACCAGCTTGCTAAGCAGAACGGCGTAATAAACGGTAAATTCAGTGAAAAACCATGAAATTGCTAACAGTAATAAGCCTCGTATTATGTTTATTTGCGACAACGCATGCCGAGTCCTACGTTCCCAACTCGTCTGATCCAAGTAAGCTGCAGTGAACTGTTTTGTTAACATTCTTCACTCATACTTCTTAACATATCCACTAGATAATCCGGGACATTGCTTCCACAAGGAGCTGCAGCTCGCCATCAAACTGGGCGAGACCATCACACCGAGCAATGTGGACTTGTGCGCCGAATTGACCTGCCAGGAGGAAGGACTGATACGTGTCGGTCACTGTTCACGCGTGCAACCTATCTGCAAGGACTTTCAGTATCACCCCCTAGATTTTACTAAACCCTTTCCGGACTGTTGTGAACGTTACACGTGCAATAAATAGTCGTTGATGAGCTAAAGTAAGGTGTGTGTTTTCTCTTTTCAAGAGCTAATTTGAATTTGGGGCTGGGACAGTCTGTCATTTAGCGAGCTTTAGAAATGTGGTTGCTTTTACTCATAACAAATTTTGCTGCCCGCGCTTTGGTAACAACTAATTCGTAAGCAACCCCTTTTTCCTGAAACGGAAGTGTAGTCTCAACAGCTGTCTATGTTTAGCATCTTATTAGTGCTGTTATTTCTACTATTTATACGTATTTTTCTTCTCAAAAGTAACAGTTAATTGATTCCAAAGCTGTACACTCAACTGGCTGTGATATACCTCTCATCATTGCATCTATTCGACCTGTTCAGCAAACCCGTTTGCGACTCTAATTATAATAAAAAAGCTGTTGCTTGTAAATACTTTGTAACAGGTGACACATCTGTATACCTACCTGTATTGTTTACTAATAAGCTGCTAGTGAAATCATTCTTATGTTATCGAATTCTGCTTTTATCGATTAACAGCTGATAGGCGCATAAACAGATGTAAGTTTTTTGTAAGTAATAGTCAAGGGTAGTCTTTAGACTTAACCACAAATTCAATTCAAAAATAATTCAATAAACAAAGAATCAAATTTATAAATTCTATATTTTTCATGCTGTAACATAATATTTTTTAACAGTGTTCATTTGTTATTAGTTCCAATAACTCGGCATCAGCCAAAAATTCAGAATCGGTCGAACGCTATTTATTTTGTTTTGTACTCTTCCTTGCCCTTTAACACTTCACACAGCACGCTGGGAATGAGGTTTCGACGTTTCCGCGATTATTACAATCCACTTTGTAATCATTACAGCTGCAAAATAATGTCGATAACAATCGATTAGCAAAAAGTTATCGATATAAGGAAATATGTAATGTTGTGGCACATGAAAATTATAAACTAGAATTAGACCACCAGGTTTCTTATACCATTATTGCTTGCAAATGTACTCCATCCGAATCCCCCTTCCTTCTGCTAACTTTATAGTAAATACTTACGACTCGATCTTCGTAGAGTAGTCCTCTTGACACACAGCTCTTTGCGAGCACACGCCATCCGTTCCACTGCCATTATCGATGTAGTCCTCTCCCTCCTTTATGCCGGGGAAATAATGTAAAAACACCATTTTGCCCTCGAGCGTGGTATAGCCACAGACCTGCGGTGACCCTAGCGAAATAGAGATGTATAGTAGGTTTTTTCATTTTTTTTTTTTTTGTTTTGTGTTACTCACTGGCTTCGCTGCTGGCGTACAAACTCACAGCCGCCAATAATAACAACAAATATGGTTTCATTGCTCGTGACGCTTCGACACTTCGATTGCGATTGATTCGCTTAACAAATTCGCGCACAATTTTATAGACGCTACAACAACAACAAAGTGAAGAGGCATTAGCAATGCAAAGCCGACGACTGCAACGGCTCAAATTAAGTATTCGTCAAATGATAAGCAATATCAAATGCTTTTAGTGGGCAGGTGTATATGTATTAATTACAATAAATTTGCACAATGAACATTATGAAGTGTTGAATGGACACACAGTGGCAGACAAACGGTGACGGACAGCTATTTCGTTTTTGTTTGTTTTTTTTGGCGTGTTGATCAGATGAGAATGAAATGATGTCTCATTGACGACACCTTTATGACAAAGAATGAAATTTCAAGCTTGCCAACTCGGTTCTATTTCGCAACATTTAGAACCCCGTGATTGAAAGTCTCCGCTTTCACTGATTTTCGTAACTGATTAATTCTGGATTTGTAACATAGAATTGTGGGAATAATAAGCCATAATTGGTGTCTTTGGAAAATTTGCCGAACTTCTTCTAATTCAGTTGAGAAAAAGTTGCATGCTTCCGTTTGTCTCATTTCTTGAATTAGGAGATCTCCACAATCGAAAAACAAAACCTAAATGCAATAGTTTTGTTCCCTTTTTATACCCTTAAGTTGACCACAAATTTTGATTCCTAGATCCTATAAATTATATACTTATATGATCAATGTGACGCGCTTAGTCGATTAAGCCGTAACTGTTTATATGTCCGTATATATAGTATGTGAACTAGTCCCTTAGATTTTGAGATATCGATCTAAAATTTAGCACACATTCTTTTCTCACCAAAAAGCTGCTCATTTGTCGGAACTGCCCATATCGGAACACTATAGCATATGGCTGCCATACAAACTGAACGTTCTAGTTCTTGTATGGAAATCCTTTTTCTTTCCAGACAAACCCTGTAATGTACCTGGACTTTTGTCCGCACCTGTCTATAATTTTGATATGAAGGTGTGTAATATAAATATTTTTTTTATTTTGAATAAATTTCTTTTGATTAAATTTAAAAATGTTTTTCTTTTTTAAAATTGTATTAGTATTTTTATTTATTTTCCATATTCCTTTAATAAATAGAGAAAAGTCGCATATATATTTGTAAACGTGACAATCTATTTAAAACAATAATAACAACAAAGTCAATTGATAATTGAAAGAATTAAGTTTCAGCAATTAAGTCGCAATTAAAAAATTAAATGAAATTGCTGTCGGTTTGACACACTAAGCGCGGACAACAAGCTGGATATGCGCGCCGCATATCCGATTCGATGCTGCATGTCGCGTTCGGCTGCAGGTTGTGACGGCCGCAGCTGTGGTGAGAAGGAAAATAAAAATAAAATAAATTAAAATGAAATTGGCGCTCAACGAAGCGGCCGCAAAATGTAAAATATTGCGCATGCAATATATATTTTATGCATCATAAATTGGTTTGCATAAATTTTCGAACTTACTATCGAATTTCGAGCACAAAGTCTTTGCGACAGAAAATCGATTCGCAACGGCCATCACGATTTATCGGCTTGTAAGACTGATTCGTGGGAATCGGTTGACGCAGTTCCTCGTAGTAGCATTGACCAGGGTAATCTGACAGAAACACGAAAATTATAAACTATATAGCACTATTTACCAAAAATTTATGAAAACCATTTTTTAAAAATTGTTTACTAATTATTTGACTATTTAATTATAAAATAGTAAGGAATCTGGAATTTTAACTTTAAATTTTTATGAGAATTTTTTTAAATAATTTTTTGTGTTTTCAATTTTTTATTTTCCACTAAATTTTTACAAATTTTGTTATATCTTCCAATAATTTTTTTTTGCGTCGTAAATAATTTAAGTTTATAGAATTTTTTTATGTTCATGTTTTTGATTAAAAGTAAAAGAGTTAATAAAAAATAAAACTTAAAAAAAAAAAAAAATGTTTAATTTAAATAAACTATTTAAAAAAAAATGTGACATTTTTAACAATTAATTTTCTCGGCCTCACTCACCTGGGTGTACTGCATTGCCGCGGTAGCGTAAATCCCCCGAAACGCTGTGACAGGCCAAAACACCCAACAACAAAAAGCACAGCAAAGTGGCTTGCATGACTTTTAATGAGCAAATTATTTTCAGCAAAACGATTTAACGGGAATTACTTGATACTATCACTATATATTTATAACTTGTTCGAATTCCCTTTCAATTATTTTCGCTATTTGTTGTATTTTTTAATTATTGTTTTTAAGCTTTTGCGCTTTTCCACTTCTCACACCTACGAAATGGTCTCAAAAAACTATCCAAACACTTCAAGCTCGCGTACACTACACTTTGCGACGTTATTTTCGCGACTGAACGCTTTAAAAGCCATTGTTGTTGCTTTATATAAAATTAATTATGGACCATTTGTGGGCGGAGCGTGTAGTCTTTGGAAGACAATAAGTCAGACAAGCAGACCGACTGGCATACAAACACGGACAGCAAGACAGCACACATTCAAACTCACACTCGTTTAAACATACACACAAACACACATATTCCGTTATTTTACTACAAACTACTCATTCCGGAGATTTATTCGCAGGTCTGTTTAATTTTTGTCTTCTTCTTCTTGCTCTAGTTTTGATTCGAGCACACGGCTCTTATTGATATTTTTACTTTATGACAGTGATTACTTTTGCTTTTGTTTTTTGTGTTTGTTTATCCAGTTGTGTCGCCTTCACCGGGCATTGTTTGCCGTCTTTACACATTGTTTAATTAATTAAGTTCAAGCGAGAAGCTGCGCCTCATTGAAAATGAACCAGAAATGTAAGCGTGTTTGAGTTCAGGCTCAAAATTGTAAGTGTCAGTCAAGCGTTGGAAAGCGAAAGTAATGAGAATGCTTGGAGTATGTGAGAGTTTTTAGTTCTCTGCCGTGTAAAAGTATGACTCTAGCGTACATTTAAAACTGAGTTCATCTCGGCATTCTTCCAAGACATCGCCATTTTTACTATAATGGCATATAGTATCATGATGAGGGTGTATCTTTACTGAGCTTCTTCTTCTTACCGAGGTAGACACCACTTACTTGAATATAGCCGGGTTAACAACAGAGCGCCAGTCGTTTCTTCTTTTCGTAAGGTGGCACCAATTGGAGATTACAGGCGAAGCCAGGTCCTTCTCCACCTGGTCTTTCCAACGGAGTGGAGGTCTTCCTCTTCCTCTGCTTCCCCCGGCGGGTATTGCTCGAATACTTTCAGAGCTGGAGTGTTATCTCCATACAGCTACGATCGATTCGCTGAATTATGTCAATGTCGTCGTGTGTCTCATACAGCTCATCGTTCAATCGAATGCGAAATTCGATTCGTTGTCATCGTCCATGCCTCTGCACCATATAGCAGGATGAGAATAATGAGTGACTCATAGAGTTTGGTATTTGTTCGCCGAGAGAAGACTTTACTTATCAATTGCCTATCAGTCCAAAGTAGCACCTGTTGAAAAGAGTTATTCTGCATTGGACTTCGACTTCCTAAAATACTTTTGAGAGAGAGTCAGAATTTGGCAGAAGGCAAATTAATTTAATAAAAGCTTCGAGAATATGGTATTTCTGCTTTTATCAATAAAGATATACCCTAAAAATTCTATTTTGCCCTGCAGTTCTATAAAAAAAAAGTTCTTTGAGACCTCTCAAAAATGGAGGATAATTTATTGAGAACAAAGTCAGCTAACGAGCTATCTAAAAATTTAATATGAGGGATTATTTATTTTTACAAACATTAGCACACAAGTTTTTGTATGGTGAAGCCACAGGCTCGAGTTATAACCAAAAATCGTGATGAAAATTACTTCGCTAGATGTCGCCAAAGTCGAACTAATATATATAACCCGATATCGGAGATCTTAAGCTTTAAAAGTAAGCTTTGCAGTGGAGGTTGCGTCACCGTTCAAAACCCCTGAAGGGCGCCTGATTCGAAATATTTAGTCACCTGCTTAATTTTGTGAAATCCTGACTTATTTATAGATGTACAAGTATTTAAATTGAAAAATAAAAAAAAATATATATATGCAAGAAATAAGAAAACGATAAGTAATCTTCGGAGAATTAGTAAAACAAGCAACAATAAATGGAAGCCCATTAAAAATGAAAACAAAAATCCAAAGAAACTAGCTTAAGAGCAGTCGAAACAACGCTTGTCCGCTTAGCGCGCTCGACTTCAATGCTAATTTAATGAGCTAACAACGCCAAGCTGACGACAGTTTTTCATTAATTAAACACGCCTTACACACACACACGAGCGTTTAGAATTCGCAGATTTTTATAAACAAATAGACATATGGTTATGTTATTAAGCAATTTATAAAAATAATAAAACATCTGCAATACTCCTCGAAGACACCTACCTGACTCTTGTTGTTGTTTTTCCTAGCTTTCATACTTATTTACTTAATCTTGGGTCAATATACCATAAATATTTCGTTTATTACTTAAACCTAGGCCAAAAAAAATAAATTGCAGTTAATCTGCTATTTGCGGTTCATTTCAGTTTTATTTCAAGTACGCACATAACGGCACTTGACGTCAAAAGTAGCGCGGCAGATGGAAATACACCGTGCAAAATTCGTTTAATATTTAAACCTTAGTTCACAGATTTTAGCTAAAGTTGTAACTTGATTAAGTGGATGTAATGTTTTCTATAAGAAACGCTGGTGCTGCGCTAGCCAGTCATTTCGTTCGTGCTGTGTGATGTGATCTGTAATTCTGGCGCGCTTCTTCTGCTGGCTTGCCGCCTATATAAGAAACGCTGGTAGCTGCGCTAGCCAGTCATTTCGTTCGTGCTGTGTGATGTGATCTGTAATTCTGGCGCATTTCTTCTGCTGGCTTGCCGCCTTTATAAGAAACGCTGGTAGCTGCGCTAGCCAGTCATTTCGTTCGTGCTGTGTGATGTGATCTATAATTCTGGCGCGCTTCTTCTGCTGGCTTGCCGCCTATATAAGAAACGCTGGTAGCTGCGCTAGCCAGTCATTTCGTTCGTGCTGTGTGATGTGATCTATAATTCTGGCGCGCTTCTTCTGCTGGCTTGCCGCCTATATAAGAAACGCTGGTAGCTGCGCTAGCCAGTCATTTCTTTCGTGCTGTGTGATGTGATCTGTAATTCTGGCGCGCTTCTTCTGCTGGCTTGCCGCCTATATAAGAAACGCTGCCAGCTGTGCTAGCCAGTCATTTCGTTCGTGCTGTGTGATGTGATCTGTAATTCTGGCGCGCTTCTTCTGCTGGCTTGCCGCCTATATAAGAAACGCTGCCAGCTGTGCTAGCCAGTCATTTCGTTCGTGCTGTGTGATGTGATCTGTAATTCTGGCGCGCTTCTTCTGCTGGCTTGCCGCCTATATAAGAAACGCTGGTAGCTGCGCTAGCCAGTCATTTCGTTCGTGCTGTGTGATGTGATCTGTAATTCTGGCGCGCTTCTTCTGCTGGCTTGCCGCCTATATAAGAAACGCTGGTAGCTGCGCTAGCCAGTCATTTCGTTCGTGCTGTGTGATGTGATCTGTAATTCTGGCGCGCTTCTTCTGCTGGCTTGCCGCCTATAACGGGTGATTTTTTTGAGGTTAGGATTTTCATGCATTAGTATTTGACAGATTACGTGGGATTTCAGACATGGTGTCAAAGAGAAAGATGCTCAGTATGCTTTGACATTTCATCATGAATAGACTTACTAACGAGCAACGCTTGCAAATCATTGAATTTTATTACCAAAATCAGTGTTCGGTTCGAAATGTGTTTCGCGCTTTACGTCCGATTTATGGTCTACATAATCGACCAAGTGAGCAAACAATTAATGCGATTGTGACCAAGTTTCGCACTCAGTTTACTTTATTGGACATTAAACCAACCACACGAATGCGTACAGTGCGTACAGAAGAGAATATTGCGTCTGTTTCTGAGAGTGTGGCTGAAGACCGTGAAATGTCGATTCGTCGCCGTTCGCAGCAATTGGGTTTGTGTTATTCGACCACATGGAAGATTTTACGCAAAGATCTTGGTGTAAAACCGTATAAAATACAGCTCGTGCAAGAACTGAAGCCGAACGATCTGCCACAACGTCGAATTTTCAGTGAATGGGCCCTAGAAAAGTTGGCAGAAAATCCGCTTTTTTATCGACAAATTTTGTTCAGCGATGAGGCTCATTTCTGGTTGAATGGCTACGTAAATAAGCAAAATTGCCGCATTTGGGGTGAAGAGCAACCAGAAGCCGTTCAAGAACTGCCCATGCATCCCGAAAAATGCACTGTTTGGTGTGGTTTGTACGCTGGTGGAATCATTGGACCGTATTTTTTCAAAGATGCTGTTGGACGCAACGTTACGGTGAATGGCGATTGCTATCGTTCGATGCTAACAAACTTTTTGTTGCCAAAAATGGAAGAACTGAACTTGGTTGACATGTGGTTTCAACAAGATGGCGCTACATGCCACACAGCTCGCGATTCTATTGCCATTTTGAGGGAAAACTTCGGACAACAATTCATCTCAAGAAATGGACCCGTAAGTTGGCCACCAAGATCATGCGATTTAACGCCTTTAGACTATTTTTTGTGGGGCTACGTCAAGTCTAAAGTCTACAGAAATAAGCCAGCAACTATTCCAGCTTTGGAAGACAACATTTCCGAAGAAATTCGGGCTATTCCGGCCGAAATGCTCGAAAAAGTTGCCCAAAATTGGACTTTCCGAATGGACCACCTAAGACGCAGCCGCGGTCAACATTTAAATGAAATTATCTTCAAAAAGTAAATGTCATGAACCAATCTAACGTTTCAAATAAAGAACCGATGAGATTTTGCAAATTTTATGCGTTTTTTTTTTAAAAAAAGTTATCAAGCTCTTAAAAAATCACCCTTTATAAGAAACACTGGTAGCTGCGCTAGCCAGTCATTTCGTTCGTGCTGTGTGATGTGATCTGTAATTCTGGCGCGCTTCTTCTGCTAGCTTGCCGCCTATATAAGAAACGCTGGTAGCTGCGCTAGCCAGTCATTTCTTTCGTGCTGTGTGATGTGATCTGTAATTCTGGCGCTCTTCTTCTGCTGGCTTGCCGCCTATATAAGAAATACTGGTAGCTGCGCTAGCCAGTCATTTCGTTCGTGCTGTGTGATGTGATCTGTAATTTTGGCGTGCTTCTTCTGCTGGCTTGCCGCCTATATAAGAAACGCTGGTAGCTGCGCTAGCCAGTCATTTCGTTCGTGCTGTGTGATGTGATCTGTATTTCTGGCGCGCTTCTTCTGCTGGCTTGCCGCCTATATAAGAAACGCTGGTAGCTGCGCTAGCCAGTCATTTCGTTCGTGCTGAGTGATGTGATCTGAAATTCTGGCGGGCTTCTTCTGCTGACTTGCCGCCTATATAAGAAATGCTGGTAGCTGCGCTAACCAGTCAGTTCGTTCGTGCTGTGTGATGTGATCTGTAATTCTGGCGCACTTCTTCTGCTGGCTTGCCGCCTATATAAGAAACGCTGGTAGCTGCGCTAGCCAGTCATTTCGTTCGTGCTGTGTGATGTGATCTGTAATTCTGGCGCGCTTCTTCTGCTCACTGGCCGCCTATGTAGGACAGTGTCGGTCAGATCATGTGATATTATTTATGATTCGTTCTTAAGTCGTAAGGTTTATAATTGGCCGATCAGCTGCCCTTATAAGCAACGTGGTGGTTGGGTTAGCGACCCCTGCGATAACATACTTATGGGTATGTGTGTATGTCGTATGGTCTCAGTGCATGAAAGTGAATTTGAATGGTTTGATAAGGCGACTAACTGTTTGTTTAATTGAACCCACTGCCATACATAGTGTATATACACATGAACGAGTGTATGTATGTATAAATGGAATTTTATTTCTTGTGTATATTTTTTTCTTAATATTATTATGTTTTTGTTATTACTAGAATTTATTTTCGGAGATATGTTTTTGATTGATCGCAGCTGTTTTTAAGGAAATTATGGAACTTCTAGACCTATGAATAAGCTCACATACATATGTACATAAGTCAATGCACGTAAACTTGTTTGTACACATGTAATGTATGTATGTATGTACTATATGTATATATGATTACAGCACAGCTTGATAGCCTTTCAATGCTTTCTGTATTTTTTTAGAGCTAAAAGAGATAAGCGTAAAGGTTTCTGTTTAATTCTTGAAATATATTTTTTTTTTTACTTTTTACGTGCCATATTGAATTTATTCTCTTGATTGATGATTGATTTTGAATGTTTTTTTTTATATTTTAGTTAAACCAAAGTAATTGAATGAATTTAAGATTTTTATATTTTTTTTTTTTTACTTTCGTGTTTTTATTTTTTAATTTCATATTTTTTTATTTTCATTTATATATGTATATAAAAATATTATTTAAGATTCAATTAATATAAGAATTAATTTTTTTTTTTAATTTTCTTGCATATGTTTTTTTTTTTTTTTTAATTATTTATATATATATATATAATTTAATTTTTATTTATTATTTTCTTAATTTTTCATTTTCTTATTTGCAACAGCCGTCAATTTCATACATTTTTTATAAATAATTTCTAAATATTTGTTTCGTATTCTTTTCTCGCATCGGTTTTATTGTATATTTTCAGGTCTTAATGTATTCCGGGAATATAAAAAAGTAGATATGTATACATATAATTTTGCTAACGCTATTGCTGATTTGCTCATTTCCTTCGCTTCATCATTCATTTCTCCTTCCCACCTCCAACCAATACAATTTATTTCTGTTTTGATTACATTTCTACAAAACTATTTGCCAGCGAATAACAGTTATTTTCTACACACATGAATATGCAAATAAAAAATCTCACGCAGTTTGAACTTGAAGCCGTCTCAGTCGCCCCCCGCCGTCGCCGTCGCAGTTCGCAACGGTGTCGTCAACTCGTAAGCCTCACCAGTCGCGCCAAGAACGCCTCTCAATTCATTGTTATGATAATCCCCATGCCAATTAAGCGCCGATTATTAGTCATAAAGCGAAAATATATACTACATACATACATACATGCACTGGAAAGCTGTAAAATTTTTCAATTTTAAATCAATACTAACTTTACACTACGCTCTTTCGGTCATCCAAATTCGCACAACAAAATTTAGTAACGCTCGCAACTCCTTCGCAAGCGCGGCTGCTACTCTGACATTTCTACGCTTGAACGGGGCGTGAACACCAACAAACATTAACGCTAAAGTAAACAGTCTTGTGACAGGGTAATTACTATATATTTCTTGTGTGTGTGGGGGGATGGCGTAAGAACTATAAAATATAGTTATAAAAATTAATATTCCTGCGAAAATCATCCGTTAACGTTTAGTATAATCGTCATGTATAAAGCTGTCAGGGTTGCATTTATCAGCAACATTCTAAGTTCCAATATTACGAGGAACACGTGCGACGATATTTGCGAAATAAAATCGTTCTTAGTAATGAGCAAAAAGGCATTCGTTGATGTTTTAGGTGCCAGCGAAAGGAAGGGAGTTGAAATTGTAGGGTGAAACTACCAAATTTCGGTCTAAAATATTTTTGAAAACAGAAAAACATATTTTAGTCTAGAAATCATTGCGCTTGAACACAAAACTTTTTTTTTTTTCTTTTTTGTAGTGTTCTTAAAAATAAGCTTGCCTCTTATTGCATTACTTCATTGAAATATCTATAATCTTCATTTTCTTTTTGTTCTTTTTCTAATGCAGTTAACAGCCAGAGAAATAAATAAAATGTCCCCCTTGCTCATTTTCGTCATTTGTGCCACATTGCCGTTAACTTGGACATTCTCTACACAGTACTATGGCAACACCAAACACGCCGGTAAGTCAGTTATAAATGATTACTATTGAAACATATACATTACATCAGCAACACCCCACATGTGACTAACACTTGCATGCTTTTTTAATATTCGAACTTTTTGAAAAACTGTTTTTGTATTTTTTTGTAGATTAATTTGTTTCCTATATCGGCTAGTCGAAAAAGTATTTTCGTATTTCTAATCAAACTTCCCATCGAAATTTACCGAACGGAAGCGAGCAAACCTGTGTTGTGCTACACGTCTCCGTAAAGTTCACAAATTTCTTTGGTAGCTTGCGTCGCTTTCTTCCCTTTTTTATACAAAAATTTCAAATATTTCCCGAATTTCTTCATTATTTTCACACATTTTTGAACAGCTGTAATTTTTTTTCAACTTCCCCGAATTTATTTTTTTGTTAAAAGAAGCTTAAAATCTCAGCTTTTCAACACTATATACTATGACACTATTTGATTGGTAGCATTGGAAAACGTGAAAATACGAAACGACTTTTTCGACCACCCAATATAATGTTTATATAACACTTAAAAAAAAACGAAATGCACGGAATCTCAAATTTTTTATCGATGAAATTTTCCGATTTCATAGATATATTTTTCGCAAATTTTTTCCAAGAAGTTTTCCAACTTCTTGAATATTTTTCACGAATTTTCAGCATTCGAAAGTTAGTGTCTTATAGTTAGCTTCTTCTTGTGTGCAATATTTGAATGAAAAAAAATTATAAAATAATCAAAAATTAATTAAACGTACATAAACTCTTCTGTCTTTAAAAAATTGCAATTTTTTCTGACTAAGATTAATATTTTTTTAATTAATTTTTTTTTTTTCAACGTTCGATTTTTTATTTCATAAACTCTAACTGCAATTTCATTAACAATACTTCATTCGAAATCATTTTCATACAAAATATTCAATACTTTTTTCATCGAAAACTTTTTATTTGTCGATTTTTTTATTAATTTTATTATTCCGCAATTCAGCGCTGCCAAACCACTGTTACTACGAGGATTTGAAACTAGCGGTGCCGCTCAATGACACCCTGTATCCCACAGATATAGAATTTCAATGCATAACGGTATCTTGCCGCCATGATTATGTGCTGGTGATAAAGCAGTAAGTTGATCCGTTGTAATGTATAAAACATATATTTTTAATCCGAGCATCCGACTCTTGGCGTTTATCCCGCTAATTTCACTTTTTGTGAGCTTCAAAATCAATTTTTATCAAATAGCTTTTTCGGGAATTTAATATCCAAATCAATGTTTTTTGAATTGTCATCCTTTTTTGTGCCCTCCTCCCATGCTAATATTAATTTTTCACTTACAGCTGTGACCGTTATCTGCTACGACATGGCTGCATTGAGCAGCCACCCGATTATAGTCGGCCTTATCCCGATTGCTGCACCCAAATTAAATGTGCCGATTAAAACATGATTATTATTTTAACTTCGTATGTATTTGTAAAGATTAATTAATTATTAATTTAAAATTATGAATTTAGTAATAAACAAAATTTAAAAAGAAACAAATCTTAATCGAATATACAAACATGTCACTGACGTAAAAAAAATACCCGGGCACTTTATTGGTAATTATCAAAAAGTATAAAAAATAAAAAATAATAATCACCCCCTCACCCTGCCATCCTACGTAGATCCGAACCGGTTCGGTGTCGTTGTGCAATCCTCTTCGTAACTCAAAATCGTACAGAACCGCGCTGATAGTTGTTTGAGCAGGCAGTAAAAATATTGAATATTAAAAATTAGAAACAAAAACAGAAATCAACAACAAACATCAAAACGTAAAGTATTCATAAGCGCTGACATCAAGCCGGCAGCGCACAGTCGCTCTTTGAATTTTGTCGCGTGAACATAGTTTTTTCTGTCTTAGAAATCTCCCAAAAGTTGCTATGAAGTTTGTTGGTGTTGTTGCATTGCTGTTGGCTTTTGTGTTGGCTGCACTGCTAGACTGCGCAGTAGCCGGTAAGTGAGACGACACGTCGGCGCATTGCCGGAAATGGACGAGATGTTATATGCAATTTGTTTCTCCTTTAATTCTACAACAGCCGATTGCGAGTATCGCGGACAAAAGGCGAATAAGGGCGAAAATTTCCAAATAAAAGGCGAGTGCAGTCAGTACACCTGCGACGGACCCGGCGCTATCTCCGCCAAAACGTATGATGCTGCTCGGACTTTGTTCAACCAGTTACCATTAATTAGTATTTTTTCGATTTCTTTGTTGTAGTTGCCCGTCCATTTTTGCGCCACCAAGTTGCAAGTACACGCCGCAGGACGACTCGAAGCCTTACCCCGCCTGCTGTGAATCGTACGACTGTTAGTGACCCATGCATGCGCGTGAAATTGTTTTTGTGTGTTTTGAAATATAAATAAAAGAACAAAATTTTGGAATGGCTGCAAATTTAGCATAAAACTTTCTAGAAAAATAAAACATTTTTTTTTTGACATTATGTCTAAAATTTTTGTTCGTAAGAGGAAAAAAGAAAAGTTTTTCCATACATTTTCTTTATTGTTTTGAATTAATTGCTTAAATTTTCCGTTTTTGAAATATTTTTGTTTTGACATGAAATTTATTTTTTTTATAACTTTAAAATTTTTTAAAAACATTTTTAAACGTTGAGCATTCTTGAAATTCTATATTATAGAGAGTAAATCAATCCGAATAGCTATAAAGCTAGTTGCTTTCGAATGCTGAAAATTCCTACACAAGAAGTAAACTTTCTTTGATTTGTCTTTAACTTCAAGCCCAAACTTCCACTCGCTTGAACATTTTATAACTTTTGTTGACTTTTAGCTAAGACAACAACCTTTGTTTACACTTAGCCAAGTCAACACCCTTTGTTTACAATTCTGGCTACTAACCCTTTTGTTTACATTTATAGGGTCAATGACCTCTACCCTTATTTTGTGAGGTCAATTAATATTTAAAATGGACGCTTGCTTTCGAATGCTGAAAATTACTACTACTCAGTTAACTTTTTTATTTATTTTTCCCCGCTTGAAACCCAAACTTCCCCTCGGTTGGCGACTCCATTGCCCAGTAAATACATTGGCGTTAGTTATTTATTGGAATTTATTTTTATATTGATATTGTCACTTCGGCTCCACTAGCTCCGTGCACTCGTCCCAATCCTCCTTAATAAATACTGCCGCACGCTCGCCGATCATAATCGCCGGCGCATTCGTATTGGCCCGTGGCACATCCGGCATAATGCTGGCATCCGCTACACGTAAATTCTGTACGCCATACAATAGTAGGCGTGGGTTCACACAAGCGTCCCGATCGCGCTTTGGTCCCATTTTCACCGTGCCAACGTGGTGAAAACCTCCCTCGCCCATATATTTAATGTAACAGCGCCAATAGTCGTCCGAACGGTACTTATAGCTGTCGCATTCGTCGCACGGTATATGAAGCAAAGTTGCATTAAGTGCGCGCATAGTCTTCGTGCGCTCCAGCCTTTCAAGAAAGCGGATACCACGAATCATAGTCGCTATATCTTCAGGATCATCAAGGTAATTGGATTGCATGAGTGGCGCATCTAGATAATTGGCACTGCGTAGTCGCAATTTGCCAACGGAACGCGGTTTGGCGAGTATCAACATGAAGTTTATCAAATGCGAGTCCTTAAAATGCTGACTTATGCTCGCAAGTATCTTCTCATCCCGCCTGGCCATGTGGCCTTGAAACAGTTGCCTATTTTCATTTCGATAGAGATTATAATGGAACTCAATGTCTGGCACCGTGCTGTCACCTTTAGTATTTAAGAAAGAAGTAAGACCACTGGGAATGCCACTCAAATTGCCTCGATTATGTATTAGATAATCGTAGATGGCATCTGTTGGGCGCAAAGTATAATGTCTGGGCTCAACTAAGGTGTTATTGGGTAATCTGAAAAAGATCGTAGTGATAACATGATCCCACAAATTCGCGCCAACCGCCAAGTTGTGCACCACCGGAATGCGCAACTCTTTGAGATGCTTGCGGGGGCCCACACCGGATAAGAGCAACAGCTTCGGTGAATCTATAGCACCAGCTGAAAGCACTACCTCTTTGCGCACTTCGGCGCTTAACTCATGCACGCCACGCAGCACGAACGTTACCTTGGTGGCTACCTTACCGCCACGTTCGAAGTGTATCTTGCGCACATGCGCATTTTTTATCACGTGCAAATTGGGACGCCCGGACACTTTAGCCAAATGCACTTTGCCCGTGGACATCCGCCTACCAACTCTCGCCGTTACTGGCAAATACATTGTACCTATTTCTATGCCATTCTCCAGCTTTCCCAACCGTGGTAAGCCCAACTCTGCGGTAGCGTTGAAGATCACGTTGCCTATTGCCAATTTTTCGTCTGAGTAATTCTCGTTCAGCACTACATAGCCTTTTGGATGTGTGGCATTACCCACTGGGCGCACCGCTTTCTCATAATAGCGCTTGACATCCGCCCAGCCCCACTTCGTATTGCCTGCAGCCAGCCAATCGTCGAAATCCTTGCGATGTCCTTCCACGTACATCATTCCGTTGATTGCGCCCGAACCACCTATGGCCTTCCCGCGTGGATGAAAACAGAGGCGGTGCTTAAGCCCCTGACAAATGTGCGTAAGCGGTTCGGAATAGTAACTCCAGGTGTAAGGGCTTTGCTGTACAGTACTAGTCAAGCTAGGTATCTACAAAAAAAAAACTTGACTAAACAAAAAAAAATGTAATGAAAGAGTGTCTTTCACCTCTGACTCTTGTGGCGGGTCGTCGCCAGCTTCCAACACCAGCACATTCCACTTAGGATTCTCACTCAAACGACTAGCCACCACCGAACCTGCTGAACCGGCGCCTACCACAATAAAATCGTATTTTCCAAGTCCCTCTTTTATAGCCGTATCCCCATAGTCCTTTGGCCAATTCGGCTCTGCTGAAATAGCACATTGTGCTGTTAACAGTGTTTGGACCAACGTAGACACCAAACTGTTAACTGTACCGATGCTTTGCGATGCGCAAGGCAGCTGAAACGAAGCGCTTGCCATAACGGGTATTTTGATTATATTTACAAACTTGTGAAGATCATATTTTGAAAGCTGTTGTCCCAATTTCGAAACGCGAAACGCGTGTAGGTGAGCTATTGTTTAACTGCGATTTGTATAAGGCCATTGTTTACGGATGTAAGTGTCTTATTATATAATTAACTACAATGAGAATAAGCGATTTTATTTTCGGCCGTGGTATACTTTTAGCCTCGGCAGTAAGTTAGCAAAAACATCAGTAGGTTCTTGAAAATATATTTTCTAGGAATTTTGGTACCAAAGCAGTCTTTATGACGGTCCTAGGACCGGAACATACGATACAAGTTCATCTGAAAGTTCAAGTTTGTTTACACAGGCAACGTTGATGAACTCTCAATGACGTTTAGATCTTATTTATCTGCCATTACGGTAACTTTTGTTGCCATTGTTCCGACGAAGTCGAATTTACTGTCCCAATCCCAATGCGGACCTGGCGAGCAGTTTGGTGAACACCTTGATACAAACTCTCATTACTGCGCAATGCGCCATATCCGCGAAGGATAGTTGGTCCAAAGACTATGGTCGAAGAGGCGCTGAAAAGTGGTTTGGAGATTTATGATTTTGTGATTGTCGGTGCAAGTACAGCAGGCTCTGTGGTTGCTAGTCGTTTGAGTGAAAACCCTAGTTAGAAGATACTGGTGTTGGAGGCTGGCAGCGATCCACCACTGGAATCTAAGGTAAACGTATTTCTCCGAATTCCGTATTTATAAAAGACTTTGATTTTTTGAAAATATTTCTAAGATTCCCGCCTTATAATCACAAACGTTGTTCACGAATTATACCTGGAACTATTACACCGAGCCACAAACCGACGCCTGCTTTGGAGCGCGCGGACAGTAGCACTTGCGGTAAAACGGAATGATTTTTCTGCGCGGCAATCGGCGAGACTATGACAGCTGGCTGGCTATGGGCAATGTCGGCAAGGGTTGGGATGATGTACAGCGCTACTTCCAAAAAGCTGTAACAATAGTCGGCAAACGCACACATCCACACGCACATTTCACAACACGTTTTATCATTACAGTGACATCGCCGCTGTAAATTTATCATCCAATTTAGCGCTGTAACCACAATATGCAGATTATCTACGTCGAGCGGTGAGTCAAACAGATTTGATGCAGACATTCAATGTGCTAGCGCATCCAAAGTCAAGCGGAGTAATTCGTTTTAATAATTCGAACTACAAAAACAAACCGCGCATTTTACCCAACTATCTCACTGCACCAGAGGATTTGGATAAAATGCTGCATGGTGTGCGCTTTCTGGAGCGCCTAGAACGCACTGCAGCATACCGTAGTGTAAATGCCACTATTCTACGAATATCAATAAAAGAATGTGATAAGCTGAAATTCAAAAGTGACGATTATTGGCGATGCTACATTAAGTATTTCACCACGACTGCTTCCCACATTACAGGCACAGTGAAGATGGGTCCGCCAACTGACGTCACTACGTGTGTGAATTCTCAATTGCGTTTGCATGGAATTTGGAATGTACGTGTGGCAGATGCTAGCATTATGGCCCAAGTGGTCAGCGCAAATACAAATGCCGCAACAATCATGATAGCGGATCGGGCGGCCGATTTCATAAAAACAGATTGGGCTGCGCTGAAGGCAAAGATACAAAAACAGCCAACTAACATGAAATCTTAATACTTCTCCGACATATCCAGTATACATATGTATGTCCTGGGTGCAATTAGTCTCCGCATGACACTGGTAACCTCTTTGCATGCCAACCCGACTAAGTTTTTTGTATTGTTGCAGAAACCAACTAACTACTCCGGCATGAATTCTTAAAATCTGTTCTCTGTTTCTTTTTTAATTTCTAACGCTGTAATTCGATTCATATCCGCATGATAAGAAATTTTCTTATTTGCAAATTTTGGGTTTCTAATAAGAATTTAATGTTGAGTGGCAAGCCTGAGCGAACTAATTTCCAACTGAAAGCCTTTGGTATTGCCAGATAGTTTAGCTTTACCATTTTTTTGTTTTTTGTCAATATAATATTCATATTAACTAAAAAAATGTACACTATATAAATTCTACCAATTATAATAGCATAAGGAAATTTCAACTATACATATGTATAATAACCGCAAGTCGAGTAGAGATTAACCGCATTCTTACGTGAACATCAAGTTGCAACAGAATTTGAGTTAGGACAATTTTGAACTTGAACGTTTTGCATTCTGTAATGACATGTACACAAAAACATTACATTTGTATTCAAATTTCTTTACCAATATAATAATTGCATACAATGAAATTTTCATATAATATGTTCAAAAGTGAAAGTAATTATCAACAAAAATAAGAAATATTGTATATTTTTGTTTTAAATTTACGAGAATTTATGCAAATTATTATTTAACCTTTTCGTGTTTGAATTGCTTACAAAATGTAAAAAAACGACAATCGATTAATATCTTTGATGATCTCTATTCAGTACATTGAAAATGGCAGCAAGAGTTCTTTTTAGTTTTGTGACCAGCTAGCTACCTAGTCTCAATATTTTGAGACTAACGCTAGAGACTGTTTAGTGAATAGTAACTAGTATCAAATTGATACTTTGTCTCAAAATGTCTCAAATAGAGACTAGAGACTGGTTACAGAATCCCGCCATAAATCACACATCAATGACTGGAGAAATTTCTGTAATAAGTTAATTTTGTCGTCTTGTTGGTAGGAA
Source organism: Bactrocera correcta (assembly GCA_027475135.1). Classification (NCBI taxonomy): domain Eukaryota; kingdom Metazoa; phylum Arthropoda; class Insecta; order Diptera; family Tephritidae; genus Bactrocera; species Bactrocera correcta. The sequence continues at coordinate 115,619,877 of CM050325.1, forward strand.
AATATATGGCAACTACTCATCCAATTTCGCCACAAAGCAGCTGTTTACAGCCCGCAGCTGCGGCGAATTGGCCGAATTTTCAGTGAAACGTCTTTGTCGTTCTTTTATTGACATTTGCTTTGGTGTTGTTGTTTTTTCTTTTTGCTATTTGGGGACTCATTTGCCAGCTGCTCCTCATTTCTTTACGTTAGTAAACGTCAAATAAACGAAACATCGACGATTAACAAAGCTCAACCAGGAACTCCCGACCGTGTTGCCTTGCCCGGAAAATGCAACACCGGGCCCATTCACTGTCAGTCTTGCCGTCATTCTCGTAGCAAACTCGATTTTCGGATTTTGACAGCAAAGCTACAAGACGGATATGTTTTTTTTTTAATAATTTTTCATATTTTCACATAAGTAAAATTTCTATTTATTATTTGTAAACGCCTTTTTAACCATACGGGAAATAAAATAATAAAAAAATTCCATTACTATTTGATCGACATCATTGGACAGTCAAATAAATTTTCTTGTGCAAAATTGTTTGTATGTCGTCGAAGGAGAGCGAAATTTTTATATGAACTCGGTTCTTAATAGATGCAAGTTTTGAATATATTTTAACTATTGGCGGAATTCGCCAATTTCTTGTGCTTGGTGGGCAAGTGGAGCGTTTTTCGGCGTGTCCTTGTGAGGTGGCTGATAAGCATTTCTTATCGAGAATTAGTGTTGTAAAAAACTTTGCCGTGGAGTACCAGAAATTAACTTGGAATAAAGGGGCTTCAAGGAAGCTGAAGTGCCCAAAAGGTGTTGTGAAAGTTGTACTTCGTAAAAGCGGCAAATACAGTGTTACCGTAAAAAATTCACATAAAGAGCCAGAAACAACAAATATAATATCAACAACACCGCCAGAAGCGCCAAAGGAAAAATCAGAAGTTACTGAAGGCATACCGAAAATATTGCCTAAAATTGCTCCAGTTCGGCAAAATAAATCTACAATCCGGCTACAAAGAAAGCCGGAAGCTCGGCAAATCGGGAAAAAAATGGAAAAGAAGTCACATAAAACAATACGCAATGGCAATGTGATAATAAATAGCGGCGGAGGTGTCACCGGCAGTGCAGTCACATCTGCAATAACGCTTAAGACACCCACTCTAGTAGCTGGACAGAAACAGCACACCACAGGCGGTGGCGCTGTATCCGCAACTATTGGAAATACCAGTGGTCTCAGTAGTGGCAGCAAGCATCGCAGCAGCAACTCAAGCCATCACTATCACACCCACCACGGTCACGCTACTAGTCATCACCATCCTCATACACACAGTCAGAAACAGCAAACACAAATGCATCACGCGCCGAGTCCAGCTGTAATGCTTGCTGTCGGCAAAACGGCCAACGAATCCAGCAAGAGCACGAAAGTTATGAGCACACAAGTCACCAATGCAATGGAACACGCCGCAGCGATGGTAACAACAGTCAGTCCCAAGTTAACAACGACGACGGCGATGCGCAACAAAAACGAAGGTGAGTGCACTTGACACATAATTCTACAATGTTTATCATTTGTTTGCATGACAATAAACCGAAAGTGAGAAAAGCCTGTTAGCATATATAGAAAACAAAAAATGAGCAACGAAAAAATATTTAAATTTAGCTTTCTAAGCCATGACCATTGATGGAATGTCTTATCGGGCGTTTTGAGTGCGAGATATGTGAAATTTGTTGTGCTGTGTCGTCATTCACACGTACTTATGTATGTATGTATATACAAAAATAACATTGTGATAAAAAACGACCTTTGCTAAGGTTGCAGCAGGCTCGACAATATCATCCATCTCTAAAAAGTGCGCTAATAAAAATAATTAAAAGCTTTTCTTTCTTTCTGTTTATTAGAACAAATTAATAGATATTTAGTTTTAAACTGTTCCTAAGTAAATTAAGTACTTTACTTTACGTGTATTTGCAATTTAGTTGTTTACATGTGAATATTTGTATGCTTCTATAATAAAATTTTATTAGATAAGTTTACAAGCCTAAGCCGAAAGCCATAAAATATTGCATGTGCAATCATTTAACAATGTTTTACATAATTCTATAATTAACTAGGCACTCAAATAAACAATCGCGTTGAGCAAGAGCACAACTGTAATCTATAAAAATGTTAATAATTCATCTACGTAGTACTAATTCTCCGCCACTGATTAAGCTTTTTATTGCGTTTATGTACAAATATTTATATTATGTATGGAAGTACATACTCGTACATAACTTTCTTATTTGCTTTTTTTTTGTATTTTATCTATAAGTATTATCTACATATATAATATCTAAAATTTGTACATAATTCAATACAAACATGCCTATACGTCACACAGATAAATTCATCAGGTACTTAATTTATTTTTTATAACTATATTTATAGAGGCTATCAACGACTTACGTCAACGCATTCCTGAAATCGAAAATATATTCGATGTACACAGTCGCATCGGTAATGGCACCTTCAGCACGGTGCTTTTGGGCACTTTAAAGAAGGAGCGTGATTTACCCGAGCACATGCGACGTAAATTTGCAATCAAACATCACATACCCACCAGTCATCCAGATAGGATAATGAAGGAGTTGCAGTGTATGGCGAAGATCGGGTAAGTGAGGGTAGAGCGGAAGCGTTTAATAACTTCTCAGCTGATAACAGCTATAACAATATACATATATACATACATACATACATATATAAACATTGAAAACGTACGTCTAAGTTGTTCGCCTTATCAAAGTTTTTTATTTCAAATATGTACATATATATGTACATCATACGTAACATATACACATATTCATATGTATGTACGTTGGCAAGTTTTCAAAATTTATTTAGCACTGTCGCATATACCATTTTCCAGTATATTTTCGAAATCGTCACTAACCCTTTACTGTCTATTGCTTTGCAATCATCAATTTCTATAGTAATATATGTATGTATATATTCTATAATATATATCAATGATGACTGTAGTACATACAGCAGCGTGTCTTCGAATAGAAACAGTAAATATCGACGAAGAGCAACTGTTCCTATTTACCACTGTATTTTTGTTGTCATTTCTTTATTTTGAAGTGCCCACCAAGTCGACATCTGAATCCATATCTAAAAATAACCACTTCTTTTGTTGTCTATTTCCATTGAATTTAATATTACGGCCAATTTCGCAAAATTCTACAAAAATATTTCAACGTATACTTATTTCTATACATAATGATTATACACATTTTTGCTGCCATCCAGCGTTAAGAATTAGAACACGCAGCATATCATGGGCATACCCGTGTCAAAAGAAACATGTCTATTTTATAATTTTTATTTGCTTGTGAAAGAGTGGAAAATATTGCCACTCACGCGCCCAAAATTTGACGTCGTTAACCATGCCACTCATTTGAATTGCGTTGGAGCTTATGACGTATTTCGGAAACTGCCAAGAGTTTCGTATTCAAATATATGCACACTATAGCCACAGCGGCCCGAAAAGACCCTAATATTACCCGCGTATCCGACCGCCGTGCGTTTCCCTTAAATGTGTGCTGAGGACGCCTACGGGTTCATGACGGGCACTTGTAGGCACCGAGCTAACATGAATATAATATAGCTACATATATTTTACATATGTATGTATGTGTAATTACATCTGCTTACAAATGCGCATACCAATTTACTTCCATATCTACATACATACATACATATGTATGTATGCACATATCATTGTGGGCGAAGCGCCCGGCGTATAGCGGTAGTCATCATATTCTATGCGAATCAACGGCAACGTCAAACTACTTTGCAAATGCGCATGTTAAAAGAGCAACAATCAACTGTCAGCACCCCACAATGCCCCAAACAGCGCCGCACACCGCACACCGCAATTACATCGACGCAGCCGGTTAACAACAATAGGGATGGCGTTGTTGCTGCTGTTGATGTCTTTGTGGTCAATCGATCGCCGCTGACGTAGCGCCTTCATACAATCAGCATGGCGTACGCCGGCAGCAAAGTCACCTCGTAAGCACTTTGAGTAAATAAAACAAACTACTACCACTGCTACTGTCTGGTCTGGTCGGGCCGGGTCGATATTGCCCGCGCAACCTTCACCTTCGCTGATACCCAGCTGAAGGCAGTCGCGCGCTGGCAAGGTTGCAATTATTGCTGTTCTTGCTTTAATTGATTTCACGCAGATACTTTCATATGTACATACATACACACCAAATGCAAATAATGACTTTCGTCTGAATTTACTGGCTTGTTTTCGGTATACGCGCGGAGCATACCGTGCACTATCGCACATTTCAAGTACTATCATTAGTTGATTTGATTCTACATTGTATTGTTTGCTTTTTTTTCTGCCGCTTTGTACATCTTCGATAGCGCAGCTCCGTCTAAGTGGGCATGGATGTACGTCACAGCTTGAGGACGCGCGTCACAGCAAATTTATTTCTATTCAACTCGTTGAATAGCTGTCTGTCTCGCTAACTGTTCGTCTGCCGCGCTGCCTGACTAGCGTTCATGTATACATACATATATGGGCGGCGTGCCGGTATACTTGTAGGCCACCTGCTTAAGTTAACCGCTAGACGCCGCGTACTCTTAAGGTGAGCCGCATTTGTCACCTCCAAACGCTGCAAATTCCATATCAAATCGCATTTCAAATGAGTTGGGTGGCCCCTTATTGCCGCGCACCCACAAGCACCCACTGCTGACGCTCAACAAGCGCAGCTATAAACCTGTAAAAAAGTTGATTATTGGTTTATTTATTGTATGATTCGTATTTAGTGTACGTTTATTATAGTACATACACATACAGTATATTCGTTTGTTTGTTTGTGCATCTCTGAAGCGTCAGTCAGGCGCATTTTTTTTCTGGCTGCGGTCAGGGGCGGCGGCGGAGACGTGACGTCCGCTCACGCTTCCTCTGTAAAACCGTCACTCACCCAGCGTCTGTTGTTGCTGTAGTTGCTCATTGGTGGCTTAGGTATATTTTTATGCACCGAATTTTTATTTACGTAAATAACAGCGCCGTGTACACTTTTGCGCTTTGCAGTCGATGATAATTGCTAATATTAATGTGCGAGCTTCTGGGTGAACTCAATTATTTATATTATTATATTTTTTGATTATGTGACGCACTAAACGCATTGTTTTCACACCGCACTCTTAAGTATTTAGTTAACCCATTTTTAATATATTTTTTTTCCATTGCATACCAGAACTGTTCTAAGAAACAATTTTTTAGCTATTTTCGGCGCCTCCGGATGTTTTCAGGGACCACATGGTGTCACGAAAATATAACCTAACCTAAAACAAATTAAATTTCTTGCACTTTATTTGTGGACCACGCGAAAGATCCTTCTGGCATAGACTTGCCCCTGGCAAAGTTCATATTGCCGCATTCGTAGAAATTCTTACTAGACACCTTCCAAAATTTCAAAAGTTGTATAGAAGAAGATGAGGAAAAACATCCAGACAATTTCTCTTCCATTGTATAACTTTTGCAAGAGTGAAGTAGAAGAAATTTGTAAGGAACTGCTGCAGAGCACCGTGCCCAATGAGAATTCTGCCGCTACAACAAGAACAAGAACTCCGGCCCGGTAGATGTTGCCCCCGATCCCCCTTCTTTCTTTCAATTATATTTCGTTACTAAATTAGATTTTTCACTTTTCTTTTTACAGCGGCACAGACAATGTAGTCGGCATCAACTGCTGCATTCGCTACAACGAATCTGTGGCCTTCATCATGCCATACATGCAGCACGATCGGTTTCACGACTTCTTCAACAAAATGGATCTAGCCGAACTGCAACACTATATGCGCAACCTGCTGATTGCATTACGGCACGTACACAAATTCAATGTTATACATCGCGACGTGAAACCAAGCAACTTTCTCTATAATCGCCGCAAACGCCAATTCCTGCTGGTGGACTTCGGCTTGGCGCAACAAGTGCCTACCGCACACATCCCGAGCGCACTGGAAACTGGCTGCGAACAGTCAAATGCGGCGAACGCGTTAACAATCGGCACGGAGGGTAAGCGACCACGCGATGGAGACGAAACGACATCCAGCAAGACGATTGACGGTTCCAACGGCAGTGTGGCGCCTGGTGATACCTATGGTGGTTCGAAACGTCCACGTTGTACCGGTCCACTAGGTGAACAAGAGTTACCGGCTAATGCGACGCCAAATGCGCGTGTCGCTAACAGCTGCATTGTGGGTGGTTCGCCATTTAAAATGCCTTTAAAACAATTGAATGAGATCACCGCGGCTGCTGGCAATAAGAGTGGCGCCACAGGGTTGGCAGCTAGTACTGCTGTACCCAACAACAATATTAACCAAAATAACAACGGTGGCGGTAATGGCATTTGCGAGACACCGCTGGGTCGACAGGTAAAGTCGGCCATACTGGGCAGTTCGGCCAGCAATCGCTTTCAGCAAAAGATACGCCAAAGCGCGGGTTGTGTGCGTAATCCCAACAGCATTGCACCGGATGGCGCCACTGGTTCTAATGCAGCGCCACAGTGTACGGATATAGCCAGCAAGTACAACACTAACCGAAACCTCAGCACGGCCAACGGCCCAAAATGCGTCTGCTATGGCAATCCACAGGTGTGCAATATGTGTCTTGTCAAAAAGGAAATGCATGCGTCACGCGCCGGCACGCCTGGCTATCGACCGCCCGAGGTGCTGCTAAAGTATGCCGACCAAACCACAGCAGTGGACATTTGGGCGGCAGGCGTAATCTTTCTATCTATACTGTCTTCGGTATATCCATTCTTCAAAGCCCCCAACGACTTTGTGGCGCTGGCAGAGATGGTCACAATATTCGGTGACAAAACCATACGTAAGACTGCCTTCATACTCGACCGCCTACTCACGCTCAGCCAAAAGACTAAGCCTCTCGATCTACGCAAGCTGTGTGTACGCTTTCGCAATCGCGTTAAATTCAGTTCGCCGGACTTGCTGAAGAAATACCAGCGCTCAGATGGCACCTGTGAGGTATGTCGCAACTGTGATCAATTCTACTTCAATTGCCTATGCACGGAAACCAATTACAATACCGAGCCGCTAGACGATGATGATCCATTCCCCGCCAGTGCCTACGATCTACTGTACAAACTGCTCGAAGTCAACCCACTGGAACGCATCACTGCCGAGGAGGCCCTCAAACATCCCTTTTTCAGTGAGGTGTCCACAAGCGGCAGTGCCGCAAACAATAACAATGAGAGCGGCAGCGCAATCGCCATAGTGACCACACAGAAGAAGAGTCCGCGAGATAAAGTAGAGCCTTGAAATTTACGTAAACGTCGTGGCAAACGTAAAGGAAAAGGAAAGGGGAGAGAGAAACCAAAAGAAACAAAATGTATGGTAGAGCAAGTGTAAAATGTAGAGTCGGTGAAGTTCGTTGTTAATTGTAGGAAATTTTTCAAATTGTTGAGCTTGTGCACCTTCGGTATCGATTGAATCTAAAAGCAGGCAGCTCAAATCGCCTTGTAAAATCATACGACGATAAAATCGTATTGTGGATTTATTTATATTTGTAATTTGTGGCAAACGCTTTGGACCACTCTCCAAATCAACAAATGTCTGTATAAAATTTACAAATGCGTTAGAAAAAATTGTGTATCATAGTGTAGAAGCGTTTTTATATATATAAATAGTATAGAAATATATTTTTCAAAATCATGCCAATGTGCAATGATTGTTGTAAAGAGCAAATCAACCAGTTATACCTCTCTAGTCCACAGCTAACGGAGCTTTGGGCGTTGGATTTTCGAAAACAACCCAGTTATCCAGTTATATATGTAAATTGTACGCTTTATTTCGTAAAAAATTCCTTAATTTGTTTTAATTTTTAGTTTTTGTTGAAAATTTGCGCTTTTATATATATACATATATATTTAGTTATGTCTATTTATTGAGTATTATTAATGAAAATGTAACGGCAAACGTTAGTTTTACAACTATTTGTTTACTGTGCAATAGTTTTACTAGTTTCTAAATATTAGAATTGTATGATGTATGTATATAAATTGTGTTTGTTGTGTGATTTAGCGTATATACTAGATAATAATTACGTATATAAACGTACTAATTAAATATTTGTTGCTTTATACAAAACTACTAATTTTGTTGCGTGGCTGTTTTTTGTTGTAATTTTTTATTAATTAATACATCGCAGTTACCGTTGCTGTGTAGGTATATGTACGTAATGAATGTTCCACTTATTTTTTAATTTCATATTTTAATTTGCGAAGTTAGGCTTTTGCAAAATAAAAAGGGAAAATTTAAGGTCAAGAGCGAGTTGGCAATAGATGGATTTAAATCCGGGTTTGATCCGGATCCATACGCCCAACTGTTGTTAGGAAGCTACTAGTAATGACATTATCGGCTGTATAGTGCAGCTAATTAACGGCTATTTTGTCGGTACAATATTACTTATTAATTTTTACTCAATATCGATTTCACAAATACAGCAAAACGATTACCAAATACCATTGAAATTTCATAAAAGAGAAGTAAAATACTCAATTAGTTACAATTCTTATTCTACTTTTTATTTATTTATAGCGTTAGTTTTTGAAAGTAAATTGTATTATTTTTAGAAATTTAAATGCTGACAAAACTCATGTTTGCATTTTTTCCACTTTTCTCTTAGACTTAGACGCTTCATCCTCCTCCAATTTCTCTTCCAACTGTATTCGTTTACCCTTTTTCACCTCTTCCTTTGTGGGTTGTGTTCTAATTACACGTTTTTTCGGCGCCTTGTAACTACCTTGACCAGCAGCACGTTCGGCTTCTTCAACTGTGTATGGTTCCAACTCCAAAGCTTTCATGCGACGCTTATGCACTTTGGTGCGAAAGTGGGCTTGCATTGCATGGTCGTCGATAAAATACTTGGCACAGTGTACACAATAGAATTGTGCGAAACCAGTTTGTTCAAGATCCACCTGTTGATTGATGAGCTCTGCGGATTTCGTTTGCAGGTCATCATCAATCTGATCTAGATCACGCCGCCTGCTGCGTACACGCCAACGTCTCCGCAAGTGCGTATCACCAGAGTGCATTTTCTTACGCTTCTGTACCATACCCATTTTGACTTGTGTTCTTCAAATATTACACTTGCAGGAGAAGAAATTTAAAATATGCCTGGCTGTAAGTGAAATTGAAAATAAATTATTCATAGTTTGAAATTTTATATAAATATAGAATAGTTACCAATTAAATGACGACTTTAAGTGAACACGCGTTTTGTTTTTATACTACACACATACAACGTTATCATATGTTTTTGACAGTTTGCTTTACAATACATACTAACTTTTCATTCGCAATAGAATACTGTTTTGAATACAAATACTTCTAATATTATTCAATAAAATTTCATAAATAGCTTCTTGTTATGTAATACATTTTATATATTAAAATTATTCTAAAATTTAACTTATTCGCGGTCTACTTCATATGCAATGAAACTACACATTGTCATTCACAATAGACTCGGCTAATTATGCATTTCTGTCTACAGCTGTGCACTCTGTAAATGTGTGCTCTCTGTTGGTGGGCTGGTGGAGCTCAACGCCAGAAAGTTGTCAATCGGTCGAAGAGCACTCAAGTGATTGGTTATGTGAGTTTTCCATTGCAACTAAATAATAGTATTTGTTATTAAAAGATGTTAAATAAGCATATTTACTTCCTCCACATAAAGAAAGTGTAAAAGTAGCAACAAGATTTCTGTAAGTGTGTAAGAATTTACGCCAATAAAGTAACAAAGTATCTGAATGTGTTCGGTAATTTGGAGCCAAAATCGTGATTGTGCACAGTGATATTGCATAAAAATAACGCTAAATTAAATAAATGAAAATCAAAAAGCATTCAATGAACGAATGATAAAAATCAATTGGTTTAAATAAGTTAATGAATACATTCCAATAAAGTGCATTCAACTGCTGTAGAAACCAACTGCGACCTAATTAAATCAACTGGACTGGAGATCAGCTGCAGTTGTACATTTGGTCTTCCATCATATCACACCAGCGACGACAGCACAGCAAAAGTGGTAAGTGTAAATGCATTATGACTTCCCAGATAGTGGAACATTCTTATCACTTACGCTTACGGGCTTTTACAGTAATTAGTAGCATTCCATATATATCTACACTCCCAACTAATTCCCAAATATTAAGTTATTTTCGATTGATTTTGTTGTTTACCACGTATAAATAAAACTATTAATATTTATTTATAGCTTTTAATTTGTACATGTTATCAGTTTGTATTTATCTCAAACATTATGCGCTAATGTATAGGTTGGGTTTTGCATGATGTAACGCGTCAGCTAGTAAAGCAATCACGTATGCACACAGCAGTCGACCATAGCAAGATATTCACGTACTCATGCGTATACAAAATAGTATTCCATGTACGAGTATATTCCTCAGGCGAATGCGATAAATGGCAATGTGTCGTGACATAGAGCAACGGCTTGAGGCAATATCACATTGTTGCCTAATCAACAAACCGGTTTGTGTTGAGAATTTCAGTGGTATTTCACAAAACTTTACGCCAATTATCTGAGCGAGCGCTGTAAGCTTACATCTGCTTCTGCTGAAGAGCTCCTTGTCTTGTTGGGGAAATACAAATATGAAATATTTATACCGAAGTGCATTTAAAAGTTTGCTAATTTAACTATCGCGGACATTAAAAAAAAAAAAAATCACACTTAAAACCTTTAGTGTGGATGAGCGGATATACAGCGTATGAATCCTAATAGGCAAAAATTCTATAAATTTTAAATAATGTGCAAAATTTTTCAAACGCACAAACTACATCAATGTAGTTGAGTAAATTTATCGGCAATATGTGCATATTTTGTTTAAAAAGTTGAAACGTTTTCTAACTTCTAACAGAAGCTTAATTTCTTTCTCATCTCGAGGTTGTCTAGTTAAAAATTTAAACAAACTGAAATTTGAATGATTAATGTACTTCTATACATTCTTCTATACTGAAAGTACACCAATTTCCTACAAAATTATCATTTTCGAATTTTTAAATGTTAATGGCAACCGAAATATAGGCAACAGGTTGTTGTGCCAGGCAGCAATAATAAATAGAAGAGTCATGCATGTCTATATATCGTACATACATATGTATGTATGTACATACGATAAGTTTTTATAATCGGTATGCAATAATTTTTTGTAATTTTATACAGCTGCGTTTGTTTTTCCAACTGCTAAACCACTAGAATTACATTTAACTAGAAGCCTGTTTTTGTTTATGCTTATCCGCTTACATTATACGAGTATAGTACGTATATATTTTGTTATAGAACTGGTTATAGCATTTCTAAAAAACAATATTTTTGTTATACCTCGCTGTTGCTAATGCGAAAGGTAAATAAATTTTGCATTAATTAAGTCAGCTCTTGTATATCAATTAAAAAATTTTACGTCAATATATACATACATAATTTGTAAAATATTAATTGTTTTCCATATTTTTCGAAAAAGAGGAGCATAAATACCTTTTTCTACAACTTTTAGAGAGCACACCTAGTGAGAAAATTAAAAATATTATAATTATAATTAATGTTTTTAATTACTGGTTTTTTCATCTTTCGATGGTATATACCATTAAAAATACAATACTAAATTATAAATAAAGCTCTGCTAATTTTTTAACGCATACTATGTTTGCATGTAGAAAATGTTCACTTTAAGTTTATTTACTAGCGCATGACTTTTGCGCAGAATATTCCCCCAATGCAATCCGAATTCGCTTAAAAAGTCTTTGGTTATCGACTTTCGATAATATTCATGCATGTTACCAATCTGCACTATTTCAAATTTGAATTCGTAAACAATACAAATAGTTTGCTATTAACACTAATTTTGATTGATTTATTTGCAATTGGAAAATGCTCTTAATTTTAGTTTACATATTTAATATAAGTACGTGTGCACACATTGTAAAAGATATATTATTGTAATGGTTAACAAATTGGTGCAACCGGCTGAATTACATATATACCACAAAAAGAAACGTGCTTTTCGATTGTGTATGTGTTTTGTTTTAATGAATTGTAAAATTCGTGTGCAAACCTCAATGTCAATGCCAAGCGGCCGCCACCGCTATTGCCGGACATTGATGGACGCATAATTAATAAGCCTACATTTTACGCGTATGTATGAACATATGCGCTGCTGATTACTGCCACTGGTGCAGAACGATCGGTCAGTTCTCGCTAATTAATAAATTCACTTTTCACGGCTGCCGGTATTGTATGACAAATTTCAATACTTTAAAGTCGCCAATATGCGTCTGTAAAGCACATTTTCAAGTTAACAACAACAACAACAACGGCGGGTTGCAACAACAATCACTAAAGTCAGCTGCAGCTTCGATTACAATCAACACATCTGCTTGTGCGTTAATTAGCCGCTAATAAGCAATGATGACAAGGGAGGTTTCCAATTTCATAAGTGCGAAAGGCGTTCGCCGGCTGTGTTGCATTTATTATTATTATTATCTTTAAATATTTGTGTTTGTGCGTAGGTGTAAACACAGTTGCTGACCGGTGCGAGCGAATAAAATAAATAAATAAAGTAGGAAATATGGACAAAGAAAATGTAAATCGGCGAGCAGATCGTTTTAAGCGCCGCAAAGTCACGTTGAAACTCAGTTTACGCAGCTTTGTATGTGTGCAGCTGACCATAGTTACATGTACAGTGTACACTTTAGAACGCGCGCGTGCACAGCCGCAAATTCGAAAGGAGAACTATAATCTTATCGAGATGCATTCCAGTTTTCCGGCAATGTCAGCCTTGCCAACAAATTGCCAAGCTGGCAAAGCAATTTTTTAATTTTCTGCTGATTTGGCGAATCGTGCCGGTACTAATGTCGCTGTAGCCGTGGTGAATTATGTATTTAGTGCACCTGTGTTAGTGCTACGGCCTGTATACGCAACGGTTCTTTTGCTAAAACGCTAGCCACACGCACACACGTGCTCGAGATCACACACATATGTACATATGTGCTAAGTTTGTGTGCAATTACGTTGCATAAGCACTGCAAAAATTGCGCTTTCTTCAAATATTTATTACCAAATTTTGTTACGGCAGTTCATATACAAATACACACTCGTGTATAACGGCATTACGTGTTACCCACTGCCGCGCTGTGCATTGCATTTTAGCGTCTTAATTTTGCTATCTGACTGGTTTCCAGTTATTGCTTTTGCCATTTCATGCATTCGCTTGAGTTTATTTCCCAGCACATGACTGCTGCTGCCACGTCGTACCTGCCCACTTCAAGGCAAGCCAGTTGAACGCGCTCAGACAGTGAATAGTTAGCTTAGATTTTAGTGCTTGCTTTAGCCAAAGTAGTTACGTGTTGCCACACCGCTAAATGTTGGCTAATGAGTTGGCAAAAAGATTAGAAGGTGCAGATTGCCTTTCGAAATGCAATTAATGTGTACAACAGCGTGACCCAAATTGTCTTTTTGTGATTTCCGAACGTCGCTATCACACTCGAGATTTCTTTGTTTTAAGTTTGAAACGATGCAAAAGTGGTATATTGTAGCCCAAATCCAGCGAAAAATGAGAAAAAGCTCTAAGCAAATGAGACCTCTCCTCTCTGCCCCTTGTTAACTTCGATTACTCTGAAACTGATCTTCGCAAAATTCTGCCGCTACAACAACAACATAGTGGTCCTCTGAAGAATATGTTCGGAGACTGTAGCGCTGCCTGGAAAATCATTCATTCATGATGTTATCTTGTCAAATAAAAGAGTTTTCCAAACAAGCACTTGATACCGATTGTTCAGTTTGTGTGGCAGCTATATGCTATAGTGATCCGATATCGACCGTTCCGACAAATGATCAGCTCCTTGGAAAGAGAGGGAAGTGCGCATAATTTCAGATCGGTATCTCAAAAATTGAGGACTTTTTCGAGTATGAACCCTTCAACCGAATCAACAAAGCTTCAAATTTTTTGCGTTCTTCGTTGCCGCAAGTCATCCCTTCTTATCAGCCAGACCACACTTAAACCCACAACCAAACCACTGACTATTTCATGCCAGCTTGATTAGAAAAACGTAGTTCAGTCCGACTTTCTCTCTGGGGTTGTCAAATTGTTTTGCGAGGAATTTCGCTTAGCGACGGAATCCCGACTACTTTGCTGTTATGACCATTTTCCGCTTCTATCCACAAGCGAAACAAAACATTTTCAACAAATTAAGCCAATAATATTTTGCAATCTCCGCCATATCCGTCCTTAAGCCATTAAAAACTTGCAAATCATTTATAAATTGCACAGAGCTGACGTTACATTTCACATTTCAAGTAAAAGAAATGTTGATTTAATCAAATAGCGCCAGTTGTGTAACGAAAAGCGCTCAGGTCCGCTTTGAAATATGCCAAACCAGCGGGTTTGTTGACCCAGAAACGTTGGCAGCAGCCAAGCTCCGACTACGCAAAACAAAGAAGCGTCAATAAAAAACAGTTTAGCCAACTGTGCATGTATGTGTGCACGCGCGCGCGCAGGTTTGTGTGTGTGCAGTGATTTTCGCTTGCAGCCAAGCTGTGCGCGCATGAAGTACAACAACAAAAACTACTATGCAAGCTGTGCGCCACGAAAGTCGTGAAGTGAGCGCTTTGGCGGCAACTTTGTGGCGTTCTCTTTCTTTTGCCGTCGCCGCTTATGCTGTATGGTTGTTAGTGTGTATTCATAAGCGTTGCATAAAGCTTAGTTGGCATTTAATAATACTTATGAAAGTGTGCACGCGTACAGCAAATGCAATTTGTACTCATTTATTAGACGCTAATGTGACTTGTCTTGTTTTTGAAAGTTCGCTTTCTTTATTTACATCTCCTGTTATTTGTGTACAATTTCAAGGCCTGCACTTATTGCAACTTTTTACAAGTTTTTACAAATTTTTCCTACTTTTGTGTATATTTGTATAAGCCCTTATCACTTAATGGGCGGTACTTACAGTCTAAAGCTCTATCTTATCGCTTGCATTTATAAATTACACCAACTCGCTTGCCTTAACCCGCTCCAGAAATAAAATGTTTGCCAGTAAAATATAATTTATATTCAATTTGCATATTTATTTTATTTTATTTCGCTTTTACTAGCCACGAATTATTTTTCAAACTCCTTTTTATACCCTGAGCAGTACAGGGTTTGTCCGGAAAGTAATAGGACTGAGTCGATTAAAAAAAATTGATTGACCAATCGTTTCAATTCCTTAAAAACATTTCAAAATAGGCTTCTTTTGCGTTGATACAGCGCTGCCATTCCGATTTCCAACCATTGAAGATGTCACGGAAAGCATTCATTCAGCGGACGTTGTCGTGGTGCAACTTAAAATCGGCTGCGATGTCTTGTCGGACCTAATTGACCCTTCGTGTAAGTCTCTTGATGACTTCCACGTAAAACTTGGCGTTGACAATTTGTCCAGGAGGAACGAAATCATGGTGGACGATACCTTTGATGTAAAAAAAGACAATGAGCATCGGTTTCACTTTGGATTCGCTCATTCTTTCGGTCTTCATCGCAACCTCTTCCCTCTAAAAAGGCCTGGTGCCATCGAAACACACCACCTCTTGCTAAAGCAACATCTTGGTAAGCTTTTTTGATCATATCAAATGGCTCTGTCGCAGATTTGCCGAGTTTTACAGAATTGAATCGCGTACCTCTGCTCTAACGAACCAGGTCCAGGTCCTCGGAGAAAACTGACCAACCGCTCGTTCGTCAGCTAGCAGCGCCCTCTACCAAATTCAGTCGGTGCGCGCACGCTTCGAAGTACAGTCATGGCGGAAGAAAATCAGTCCTATTACTTTCCGAACAGTCAATAGTGTTATCTCCGAACACATTGTTGAGATCGGACAGCTATAAGAAATAGCTGCTAAACAAACTGACCGATCGTGTCAAATCGTGCTAAGGATCTTTGTATACCCTTTTGTGGTATAAAAAATGCACCTGGCAGGGCTGTTAAAGCTTCTTTACTTTCTTTTTGCTTATGAGTGCATATGCACTCATTTCCGCTTGCTTGCGTTCCGCCCGGCATTCACATAAATACCGCAAACTTGTGGACAGGCGATAATTGAAAATTCCTGCCCTTGATTATCAACAATACCGACAAGTATGCGAAAACAAAAACAAGCACAACGAGATAAGGGAAAAACACAAGAAAACAAAAAATAAACCTAGAAAATATAATTATCAGCACATTTACTGTTATTGGCTGTATCGCACCTTAACGGCATTTTATTTATTATTTGTTTTCCCACTTAAGCGTCATGGAGCCGGCGAGGCAATAAAAGTGCGGGTTGAGCTGCAATATGTGTCCAAGTGGTTTTCTTGGCTACTTTTAGGTTTATTATTTTATGGAAATGTGTAACTGTAAATTTCTGTGCATAGATAGTCGAAAAAGTCTTTTCGTATTTTGTCAATAGATGTCGTTGCAGTCGTATATCTCCAGTGCTACTATTCACATTGTGTCGTACTATTTGGTGTTGGAAAGATGAGATTTTAAGCTAAATTTAACCAAGAACCAGAAATACGAAAAGATTTTTTCGACATTGTATGTACATACAAAATTAAATATTGCGTGGTAATTTTAGTTCGCCACCTTTAGTTATTCTTAAGTTTTCTTTTCCCTTCCAAGTTAATCTTGAAATTCTACTCAATTCTGGTCCTTCTGTTCTGACGAATCCTTTTTTGTATCCATATTCCGGTTTTTCTAAATAATTGCTTTCATAATCGTAAGTCATGTCACTTCAGTAAATTTTTCATGTCTTTCCGCTTCTCAACAGCTTGTGCCGCTTAAGCTACTTTAAGATGCTGGAGGGTCTCAAACCATTCGCACAAAGTGTCCTTGATACGTTGCTCTTGATTCGCTAAAATATTTTGACATCGTATACATTATCTGTACAACCTATCGTGCCGTCCTCAGCAATTTTCACTATTGTAAATATACAAAAATCCAAAACCTTACTACAGACTGTAGCAAACACCAAGACCTCTGTTATGTCATAAGAGTTTTCTTTCGAGTTGTAACGCAGTGACCTTCAATCTGAAGGCTATTGTGTTGAATTTGTGTCTCGCATTGAACTTCAACTCACGGCGCACCGCATCTTCATCATCTTGGGCAACATTTAGCTTTAATAACAATGATGATGACGTTTCTACCATCAGACTTGTGCTTGCACTTAAATGGAAGTGCAACGCTGTAGGCGGCATATTTGCCTTTTTCGCTTTCACCGCCATTTTTATAGCTTGTTGAGCGCCCCAATCTTAATTTTACATAAAATAATATCTTGGAATGCAGGAAAGCATCGAATAATAAACATAACCACTTATGCGATCTTATTAAGTGCATGCCCTGGTGTCTTACTGCTTTGTTGCTGACTGCTTGCACCACACCGACATGCGCCTACGCCAACCAGACAATGCAACGACTTCAAGATTTTTTATTATTATTGTTTGTGTGGAAAAATACAACAGCCACAGCAGGAGTCCATTGTGCAAATAACGCAATTTCAAGTGCAGATCTCATTTGCTTTTGCTTTTTTCTTCTTTACATTCTATTTTATTTTTCTTTCGTTTCTCTTTTTTTCGTTATTTTGCTTAGCTTCCTTTGTTTCGTACTGCCAACGACGTTGTTTTTGCTTTCCAGTTCACTCGTCAAAGTGTAATAATATGTTTTATCTACTTATCCGCCTGAAAGTTGACTACTGTTGCCGTTTACATGCTGCGCGTTATTGTATTTTGATTTCGGAAGCCATGCTTATAGGCTTACTCAAAGCTTAAGGGCTCGGTTAAGTTGATTTGGTAAAGAACAAAGCTCGGCGCGGTTGTCTGTTGGCTCTTGAACTCGATTAATCCCTTGTATCGCATAGTTGGCTGAAGTTTTCGCTCGTTGCCTAAACTGGCTTGTAATTACCGATCGTTTTATATAACCTTTTTTTTAATATGAACTTAAATTCCATAAAAGTTTTGGTAATACTATTAGAAGCAGGGCTTTTTCCTAAACTTTGCCTGCTGTTTTGCTAAACTTGTTCTAAGCATTTGTGAACTTATCGCCACATAGGCCGTCCTAAAGTGTTCAGTCAATGGTATATATGTATATAAAAAATTTTAAGCTTTTAGACAAGCCTCTCTTTTACTATTTACTACTCACTTTTGCTGTCCTTATCCTCTGCGTGCCACGACACCTCAGTTCTGAAGACCTCAAGGTGCGTCACACACTTCATTCTCACAAGTTTTCTATTGAAAATGTTGTGTGTGTTTGTGTTTAGAATTGATTTTGAAAGAATTCCAATTTCGCACCTCAGTCTGCTGCTGCACCTCTGTGCCTGTGTGGAATTCTAACAAAAGCGTGCAAGTCGAAAATTGTGTTGAATGCGAAATCAACTTTTTTCTTGCAAATTTTATTAAGAACTTTTCATAAGCTTTGCAGCCAATGCAGACGACTTCCGCAACGCCTGGCGCTCACTTCATCCCATTTACCCAGCTTCGCAGTCTGTCTGCTGCTTGCAAAGCGTTGTTCAACTAAAATAACTTGCAATTTCTTGTACAAAATGTCAATTTATACATTTCAACTGCGCACTCGCCTATGCATGCACTCACAACTTTGCGTTCGTGTATGTGTAAATGTGTGTGCGAATACTTTATTATACAATACAGATTTTAATTACATGTACTACACGGCGTATACGCAACGCATTACGTGCGCTGACTGCATAATAACTTTGTAGATACACATATACCGTTACGACCATGCATACATGTGTGCATCGATGTGCGCCTCTGCTGCATCGTAAGAGCAACATAATTTCTGGTTATACAAAAGACAAGCTTTATGGACTCCTTTATGAAACTAAAACACTTAGCTTTGCAAGAGGTTTTTGTTGTTGTAGCGACAGAAAATATTCCTGAAAAAATTTCGAAGAATGGTATGCCTTGGCCGGATAAAACCCCGGATCCAATGTTACTTAGATCGACTGTCATGGCAACGCGGGAGATTAATGGCCAAATGAATTCATTTAGACGTACAGGGTTTGTCCGGGAAGTAATACCGCACCACACAGTGATTCGTGCTGGGTGCATTGGCCTCTCGACGATTACGTGCGGGTTTCTGTGCCCCAAATGCAACAATTCTGTTTGTTAACGTAACCATAGAGGTGGAAATGAGCCTCGTACGAAAAGATGAATTTTCGGTCAAATTGACCATCCTTGGTCAAACGAACTTTGGAAAAAAGTTTTCAATATTTCCCAGTTTTCTTCTAGTGAATAGCGACCCATTTCGTAAATTTTAGACTTTTTACTGAATATCTGTCACTTTCCGAATGATATTTGACGTTTCCAATGTCGAAATATAGATAATTAAAATTTAAAACGTTAGATGACCCACACTATACCTTGGCCTAGCCTAATGGATCGCCGTTCAGCCGTTTATTTTTTCTTTGCTAAAAACAGCAAATTTGTGGTTAAACTCGCTTTCACAAAATACTGCATTTTACAACAACTGGCCACTGTGAATTTAACTCTAGTAACCTACTCAGAATATGTACCACATCTCTTGAGTTGTTGATTAAACTAAAATTAACAGGAAAATGCTTGTGGGGAATTACTCTCCGTGGTTCTCCCCGTGGATCCGCGCCT
The DNA here is from genome assembly GCA_027475135.1 of Bactrocera correcta. Lineage (NCBI taxonomy): Eukaryota > Metazoa > Arthropoda > Insecta > Diptera > Tephritidae > Bactrocera > Bactrocera correcta. Next base: position 115,639,566 of record CM050325.1, read on the forward strand.
GCCTATGTATATTAATATTTTTATCAAGTTTTCATTAATTCGCTCCAGCTTTGCATATTCGCGTACAATTGTACTTATACCCTTTGTACATATGTATTTCCGTACTTATGACATGTATTTTATTTCCAAGTAATCAAATACCGCATTACCACACACAAAACCGCTGATCACATTCAACAAAATGAGCTAAAGTGAGCCTCAGACTCTCACTGACTCTTGCAAACAGATTTATGTGTGTGTATTAATTGCAAAAATATCCCGAATTTGGTGTCTGTGTGCCGCAAAATACACAGAAATTGATTTTACGTGGAAATCGATTCTTCCTCACTGTCAAATCCTCGATATTGCAAACAATTTTCGGAATTTTAAACCGATCACGAAAGCTTATTAGTGCGCATAGGCTTAATTGAAACATTGCAAATGCTTAGAGGCTTGTTTTTACCCTTTTGATTTGATTGAATGCCTCAATCCCTCGTCTGAAGCAGATGAATAATAAAAGTCCTACGGCTGACCCACCCAGATCGTCTTAGGATGCCGAGCCGGGAGCATTTCCTCATTTAGGCAACCCGCGCATTTACGTTTGTTTCTGCTTTGAGCGTCCACTCGGGCAAAGGTGTATCTACCGAGATATTTCAATATCAGTCTGGTAAAAGCCGGGCAATAGAGGAGGAAGTGACTAAGTAATTTACTGCGGCCAAGTCTTATATGGAAGCAGCTTGAAGCTCAGAGAATGTATAGTCGCTCGGCATTCCTTTCTGAAGGAAGCTGCACTTCGGAACAGTACGTCTACTGCCACTTTAATGGCAGTCCCCTCCGCCTAAAAGACGCTACAGTGGTCCACTGTAAGAAACTAGGATTGATTCAGAGCTCCCGACAGCAGGTTTCATCACCTACCTTCCCTCCTTACTTCGAAGGTGTGTGAGCTCAGAAGGAACCGCCAAAAGCAGGTTCTGCAATGCAGTGCACTAGATTGAGTGCAATCAAAACAGTGCAGAATTTCGGTGTGTCCCTGCCCGGAGCCCCTCCTTAAGTGTAATAGCGGCCCTCGCCGCCAAGTGATAAGAACCGCCATTTGATCACGCTCCAACTTAGCGGTTTTTTCGAGCCCCCTTACCAGACAACAACCCCATAAAACATTACTGGCTTAACTACGGTTCCATAGAGTCAGAACACCGCTTTTGTGAGAGGCCCCACCTCTTCTGAGTTACTTCACTACAACGGTATAAGGCGACCGATGCCAAGCAAATGAAATGGTCAGCAAATCTATGCAGGTTACCGCTCGCCACATTGTAATATTTTTAGTCGGCTTGACAGCTTTGGAACTCAAGTTTAAATGATGCGCTGTTCCTCTAACCACTTGATACTGTGTACTTTGGGTTGACTGTGTTGCATACACTGTATCAAGACACCTGCCGCGACAGCGCAACTATTTTTACTTCGTAAGCCAGACGGTACGTTTATCTTAGAGTCGAGCTAAGACCACAAAAGCCTTTGTTGACGCATCGCACGTTTGTATTCTCACTCGCATGTGCTTATCTCTGATTTTACATATCTTCAACCTTCGTATGCGCGTGTGTGTGCGCGTTCATTGTATTCTTATCGCTACAGTTGCACTTGTGGAAACATAATTTCACTTTCGACCGCATAAACAATGCGACGTTGTATCATTTTTCGTTATCAGCCGCAACGAAGTTGGCTGCGGTTGAGTAGTTTTAAAATTCCGCAAGCCTCCACCGATAAATATATACACATAAGGACAATTTTCGTGAATTTTAATTATCACGCCGCACAGACCGCATGCAGAGCTCGATATTAAAATTAGATTAGAGCGTGAATTGTTGAATCGTTGAAGAGAAATGTGTGTAAATAAATTTGCAAACCGCCTTTTTGAGCCAGCGGTGCCACATCAAATCGCTCCGGGGTTTCGTACAATAACAACAAGTGCAGTTTCGTCGCTGGCAGTTACCATTTATTAGTTGTGATTTTTCTGCATTCGCTGCCGAGCATTCAGTGCGTACAGACGCAAACGTTCTTGTTGTTGCCGCTTAATTAATACAGTTCAAAACTAAATAATCGCCGTGCACTTGCTGAGCCGAACACACTTTTGTAATTATTCCGTTGTGCATTGACTAAGCGTCGGCTTTTACGCATTACGTGCCAATGCAACTGTGCAATTGTTGTTGTCACGAAACCAACGCAGTTCGACATCGGTATTTGCGCTCGTTAACTGCCGGACGCTACGCAGGACCCACCGCCTGGTCGGGTGAGAAGTGAGTAGTGCTGATTGTTTCTGTGCATGTGTGTGTGTTTGTGTATTTGCCATAAGCAACAAATCAGCCATGCTTTATACCTAATTGCAGACACAGTTAGCATTGTCATCTTTCTGGCATGCAATTAAAAGCAGCTCGGCTGTGCTCGGCATGTATGCGTATGTCGGAGCATCCTGTTGCCACAGCGTTCAAACAAGTGCCTTTTTTGGCTGCTGCTTGCAACCTTCGTAGCTGTGGCGCGTACTATTCCTGGAATTTCTCGCCTTTGCCCTGCAAATTTCCATTGAGTTGAGGTCACGCAGCCACAAACAGTCGTAATAACGGTACTGCGTTTACGTTGCGTTGCGCAACAGGTTGTCACAGTGAGAGATGTTAGAGTGCCAAAAGTGATATTTTTGTAAGATTTGTGTGTATTTACGTTTGACAAATAGTGCCTGCCTCCGCCTTGCCAGTAACGCGTTTTGTTTTGAAAATTCTTTGCACAGCAACAATCTCGGTGTGCCTAATTAAAAACTATTGAGTGCGTAATTGATTGTTGTCACTTTCAAAGGCAAAGGCAATTAAAGTCGCCAGCGTGTGTTTGCTTACAATAAAAAAAAAAACAAGAAAAACCTTATAATACCCTGCACATATACTAAATGTTTCTTACAAGAACTTGATTCCGATCTGGCGAATTTATTCAGAGATGACATTATTGCTTTAGACAATAACCCATGCCGAATTTATTGTAGATATTTCATTCCAATCCTTCGGACCACTATTAGTGGCCGATATCGGCGGATCCAAAAAATTACCAATTCCTTGGGGAGAAAAGAACGTGTCCAAAACTTCAGTTCTGTAACTTTAAAACTGAAAGACTACTTCTTCTTTTCTGGCGGAGACACCGCTTACGCGGTTATAGCCGATTTAACAACAGCCCGCCAGTCGTTTCTTCTTTTCGAAATGTGGCGCCATTGGAGATTCCAAGCGAAGCCAGGTCCTCCTCCACCTAGTCTTTCCAACGGAGTGGAGGTCTTCCTCTGCTTCCCCCGACGGGAACTGCGTCGAATACTTCGAGAGCTGGAGTGTTTTCGTCCATATGTACGACATGACCTAGCCAGCGCAGCCGCTGTCTTTTAATTCGCTGAACTGTGTATGTCAATGTCATATATATATCACATATCACGTAGATCTCATACAGCTCATCGTTCTATGGAATGCATTTATTCGCCGTGGCCAATGCGCAAAGGACCATAAATCTTTCGCAGAACCTTTCTCTCGAAAACTCGTAACGTCGGCTCGTCAGATGTTCTCATCGTTCATGCCATATAGTTTGGTTCTTGCTCGTCGAGAGAGGACTCTTCCTTACATCTCAACTGCCTACCCAGTCCAAAGTAGCACCTGTTGGCAAGAGTTATTCTGCGTTGGGCCATGGTCATCATCAAACGGGGGGTCTCTCATCCGAGGCTGTGGGAAATTTGTGATTGAGGGCGATTTTTACGCGGCGAGTCCCAAAGTCAGCGCAAAACTCTGTAGAGGGGTAGAGGTTCTTGTACAGACAGACAGACTAGCTCATCATGCTGATCATTTATATATGGGTTTCAAACTTCGTGGCAAACTTAATATATTCTGTTCAGGGTATAAGTATGCTCAAAATTAATGCTGGAAATCATATAAATGAGCTACTAAGAAACCAAAGAAGAATTTTCTCAAGCAGGAGGCAAATATGAAATGTAAAATATTTATAGTTGTGGCCTGGTGAACTTAAAAAATTCACGTTCGAACAGCAACGGTAATTAAGCGCTAAGAAGGTCGGTGGGTTGGTTCTGTGTCAGGAAAGCCCATAAATTTCGTTACATCGTAATTAGCAAATTAATTATATTTTATTTTACTGTTTTTAAATTCAAGTTAGTGAAAATTTTCTAAATGCTGAAGCATACTTCAAAGCGTTTGTGTTTATTTTTGCGAATTTCTATATTGTTGAAGCATACTTTTAGGCCATTTGTGAACATTATTTCAAGTTCATCATACGCACCCACGCACATCCACCGCATACATTCCTTGATATGCTCATCCTTATAAATAATATTTTGAATTTTTATTTTTTTATTATCTCGTCCTTGCAAAAACGCCAACTTCCGTACCACAAAATTGACAGATCAGTGAAAAACACACATACACCCATACATGTTTGCATGTGTATGAATTTTAAATAAGCAGCGGTGACCACTCGACTTCATGTTGCTTTTAGCTGCTGAGTGTCTAAATTTTTAATTGCTTTTTTGGCATTTGCTTGACCAACTATCAGGTTAGGGCAAATTCCGTCATGGTCAGTGTATTTTCGGCCACGCTGGTACGTGCCAAATCAGTTGAAGTATGCTTTTGTGAAATTATATTTAATTTTCCCACAGTTTTCTACTTGACAATCAAATAAATCTAACTATTAGAAAATTTTAATTACAGCACGACCGTTATTTATTATTATATTTTAATACATACATACCTACTATATATTGGTAGTCGAAAAAGTCTTTTCGTATTTATACCAAACTTCAACTTATTTTATTTATATTTATAATGAACTCTAATGAATCAATTATGTACCATTTCGGTCGACCACTTTTTAAAATTTTTTCGCCAAAGACATTATTCAATCAGTGTAAAACTTTTCTGGTTTCTCGGCGCAAAACCGCGACAAGTAAGTTTCACAAGCTTCTTTTGATGCCAACTTTATGGGAGTTCTGCATTGATCGAAACAAATGGTTGTCCAATGGTGCAAGGTCAGGGCTATATGGTGTATGCAACAAAACTTCCCAGCCAAGCTCTCTCAGTTTTTGCTGAGTCATCAGAGAAGTGTGCGGTCTAGCGTTGGTTGTTAATGGAAGGCGAAGCCCTTTCTGTTGATCAGTTCTGGCCGTTTTTTTTTTTTCAATTGCTTGCTTCAATCTCATCAGTTGTTGACAGTAAAATGTAGAATCAATCGTTCGATCCTGGCTTTGCGATCATATGTTGAGCTTCACCACGCTTGGACCATCATCTTTTTCGCACATTATTGTCGTATTTCATTCACTTTTCATCTCCTGTTACCATTCGCTTCATATATGGTTCAATTTTATTTCGTTTCATTAAAGAATCACAGATGTTAATTCGGTTCATTAAATTTTCCACAAACAATTCATGTGGCACCCAAACATCGAGTTTTTTTTTCTAGCCAGTCTTTTTTAAATGGTTCAAAACAGTTTGATGATGTATGTTAAGTTCCTTAGCGATGTCATGGCTGCTTATGTGACGGTCCTGGTCAATCTTTTCCATAATTTCATCAACCTTTTCAACGATAATTATACCATTTATACATATATTATATCAATACCTCCATTACAATATTTTTTTTGTTATTCATACGTTTTCCCCACACTTGCCCTTGCTGCATATTTCTGTAGAACTCGTTTGCCCAAAAAACGGAAAGAATTAAACTAAAATGTCGCCACACATTTTTCATTGCCACAAATTTGCATATTCATTGTATTGCGAGCGATTTTGTGCGTTGTAAATATTCCTGCTTTGGTTCATAAATAAAACAAGAAGTCCTTCCACCTACGGTCCCATAAATATTCACTTGAACGCTATTGCGTTTACAGTTTTATGTGCAACACACACGAGTGCGACGCCTACAAACGAATGCCACGTATGTGCAGCTTTATCTCCATTTGTCATTTTCTAGCAATTTCACATGCTTTTATTGACTGAATAAGTAAGTTGTAAACCAATATTTGGCATTGTGCAAGAACTGAAAGCATCATTTATCATATTAATATTTATCTGTGTACCACGCCGGCGGAAAATGCAACTAAATTTGTGCAATGAAAAATCGTACAAATATTATTCCATGTAAGAAATTGGGAAAACTCATTTAAAGCTTAAGAAAATTAAAGCTCAATGAAAACTTTTATTTAAGCTCAATGAAAATTTATATGAAAGCTTTTCCTTAAATGTAAGTATGGGAAAGCATACATGAAAGCCCATATAAAAGCTTAACTTATCTTATTTTTTTTAATTTTTAAAGCTTAAATCAAAGTTTGTTGCTAACAGATATGAAAGCTCATTGAAAACTTATATCAAAGTTCCATGAAAGCTTTTTCTTTAATAAAAGTATGTGAAAGCTCCAAGAAAGCTTTTTCCTTAATATAAGTATGTGAAAGATTAGATGAAAGTACATATAAAAACTTGAATGAAAGCTCATATAAAAGCTTAGTTTATCTTAAAACCTCTAAAATGATATGCAATGAACACACACACGGCCGTCCACAATAGCAAACTCCTTCACAAGCGCTTAATTATTTTAAGACCCTTCTGCAATCGTCACCACCGCATAAGTTACACACACATTGTTTTATTTCGCTGTGACATTTACTCAAAATTTTACGCGCGCCAAATACCAAACTCCGTTCCAAATTCACACTCCAATCTACCAAGAGTGTGGCATAACGGAATGTTAAAATTATTCTCATAAAAATTCCTGCGTGCCAAATGCGTGTGCGTGTCTCTTTACAAATACTGCTATCTGGTCCATTAGCGAAAAGCTCAGCCTCCTACGTACCTCTCTGCCGCACTACCAAAACGCACCAGCAACAATAGAGCACACACCGCATAACCTTCAATCATCCAAGACGCCAAAGAATTCCGTAAATATGCGAAATGCGAAATTTTTCTGTGCGCCCTGCCCAGCCGATCCAACAAGTTGCTGTTGGCGGTGTATTGCGCTTCCTGGAAATCTGCACCGCTTCCGCTAGGCCCAGCCGCCCACAATTCACTTGCTTTCTTACTTGCAAACATATATGTATATATATGTATGTGTATGTGTCGGTGTGTTTGTATTTTCATTGTTCTTAATGTTTTTGATAATTCTTTTTGCTGTTCGCATTGTTGTTATTTGTGTTGTTGCGGTTCTGCATGACCTGCATGTTCATTAGTTGTCTGACAATGTCAACCGCATTGCTACTCCCGCATACATACATATTATAACGGTGTAAATTTAGTGTATGTGTTTGCAAGTGTATGTATATATTGTACACAAGCACAATGCATTCGCACATACTGCGAAGATTGTATCCTTCTACATTTGTCCTTTGCGGTTAAATATAATGGAGATGCTCTTCGTTCCTGCTGCCCTTCAATGTCACGGCAACATAGATATGTATGTGTATAAACACACATATATAGCACATAAATGCATATAGAAATTCTCGGGTGTACACTAGGGCGGGTCTAAGGTGCAGAGAATGCAATAGCATAATTGAAGGAAAAAGAAATTTGTTCGTGACTTATGTTGCGTGGGCAGTGAGTTCAAATTCCAGACGTGACGACCTTTACCTGTACTTACGGATAGGGGACTTAATAAATATTGTTGCCGTAGCGGCAGATTTTTGCCGATTTGACAGTCCTTCTTCCTTGATGACGGATATACCGCTTACGCGATTATAGCCGAGTTAGCAACAGCGCGCCGGTCGTTTCTTCTTTTTGCAAAGTGGCACTAATTGGAAATTCCAAGCGAAGCCAGGACCTGGTCTTTCCAACGGAGTGGATCTTTTCCTCTGCTTTCTGCTGTATCTTAATTCGTTGAACTATCTCAATTTCATACAGCTCATCTTTCCGTCAAATGCGATATTCGCCGTGGCAAAGGGCCATATATCTTTCGCAGAACCTTTCTCTCGAAAACTCGTAACGTCGACTCGTCAGATTTTGTCATCGTCCATGCCTCTGCATCATGTAGCAGGACGGGAATAATAAGTGACTTATAGAGTTTGGTATTTGTTCGTCGAGAGAGGACTTTACTTCTCAATGCCTGAAGTAGCATTGAGGAATGGCTACAGTCCTTGGCGGGATAAAAAAATCCTGGTCCGATCCGATTACGTAGATCCGATCGTCGTGGGAACGGACCTAATAACTGTTTGTATTATAGGTTGTTTGGAAACCATGAGGCTCTTATAAATTGTAGTTTGTCCCCTATAAGCGTCCTTAAAAGCCTATTTTTATCGACGACTAGCCTAGCCCGTGATCCATTTCATTCTCTTTTATCCCCCGTTGACCCTTAACCCAACTTTCTGTTCTCTTTTGCTGGTGACATGCTGACTTTTATATTATAGGCTATTTCCATAAGACTTGACTTAGGTATTAGCTGTAATGCCTCGAAAACTAAAAACGGCTAAAAGCATAAGTTCAACACTCCCTTGTAGTAAGCTCTTCCTCTGGCTTCCCCCTTCACAAGCGACCATAGAAACGTTGTAAACAATTTGTTTTATCCACAATTGTGAGCCTGCAATTTCCGCTTTTATTGTAGTTTCTTTATTTTCGCATCAGTTTGCTTTCTTTTTTTTTGCAATTTGCGCGCTTTTATTGCGGCGATAGTGCGCTGCGCATTATAAATCATGCCTTTGCTCGCTGTTCGCCGTTTGCCGCTCTCTCACGATATCAACCTCTGTGCTTACAATTTATTAAGTGCAAATTTATTGTTTAAAGTGCGCTTAATATAGCAATTTAGATTATTTACGGCATTAGAACAGTGGCTAAGTAAGTGTGGATAGTGAAAGTGGTGAAGAGATGGCAGCATGAAATTTATTACGCTGCACATATGATGTGAATGTAGTTCTCACATACCATATGAAGATCTCATCGCTGTTTTGTACGCCGCAAAGTACATAGGTACAGCCGTTTATTATTTCGGCAGCAAGATGTCAGGAAGACATCATCCAGCGAATTAGTCGCGAATTCCAACAATTTATAGTCGTAATTACAATTTGCCACTTGTATTTGGACAAAACCTACAAATTTCATATGAACATTTCTGCACAAAAGCATTGACATAAAGGTACGCCTTTTTAACGCCTTAAGCATTTTTATCCGCATCTTACCTCCGATTGTGCTATCTCCCTTAGCATTTATAATTCGCAAAAGTTTCCGCTAAGATTTGCTCAACATTTCACCGGCGGCCAATCCACTTGACAGCTGCCAATCTGCCATCTTTCTGATCGCCCTTTGACAATTGCTCCAAAATGGTTGACTACCATCTGGTACGCGTTTGACGTTCCTATCTGACAGCTGCAGTTTGCAAGCGTTTAGATTCCACTTCGTCTACTGTGAATGTCTTTTATATGTGGAGAGTCCACGGGCATAAAAGAAGTGATTCAGTGCCGAGTGAGAACTATACGTCCGATGGCTCATCAAATCGATGCTTTGAGTGCTCAAAAATGCAGTTGTTTCAGTCGATCTGTGCGAGCTCGCATTGGCGTGGTGAAGAGAGTTCCGTCGCTCGTAAATTTTTGCGATTTAATTATATTTTTTAGTCGAAATGCATATTTTAAGTCACTGTAAACAACACAAATAGCGCTGGCAAATCTGAGTATGTATAACTTCGAAAATGTGAAACTTTACGATAAAGTTGTGAGTTGCCAGATTGCAGCACTAGGTTTCCCAAATCCCGAGATATGAAAGGCAACCTACATTACTGACCTCTTGGCTCTCCTTCCACCGCGTCATGCCATAATTCTCATATTTAAAGCATAAACTTAGCTCTTTAAAAAGTTGTAATTAAGCATTTTTTTAACATTTGTGAAATTCCCCTTCACCAGTGCCAGATCAATTGGTTCGCAGTTGGGTTTGTAAGCCACAATAAGCAAACAGTAAACCCGTCTACTTGCTGTGTACACCTTTACCCGCTTTGTTTCACCTTCATTCCGTTTTTCTAAAAATAAAGTAAAAGGTTTGCGGTCTATTGTATTCCGCTTATTCAACCAAATCGCACGCAGGCACAGCTTGTACGCTTGTTGCTCGTATCTCTATTCATTGATCTGCCGAAAATTCCCTTTCTACTCGAAGTAAATTAGTTGTCAATCGTTTAATTTAACCCAATGCACACATACATATGCAATTATTTAGTTATGGGTATATGTGCATTCATATGTACATATGTATGTATATGCATGTGGCTCGATTAAGTTTCTGTAAAATTCATGCGCCACACTAGAAAGTTGTTTTTTCCGAGCAGCAAACAGACAGCTTCAATTTGCGCCAACAAGCTAACGGGTGATTTTTTAAGAGCTTGATAACTTTTTTAAAAAAAAAAACGCATAAAATTTGCAAAATCTCATCGGTTCTTTATTTGAAACGTTAGATTGGTTCATGACATTTACTTTTTGAAGATAATTTCATTTAAATGTTGACCGCGGCTGCGTCTTAGGTGGTCCATTCGGAAAGTCCAATTTTGGGCAACTTTTTCGAGCATTTCGGCCGGAATAGCCCGAATTTCTTCGGAAATGTTGTCTTCCAAAGCTGGAATAGTTGCTGGCTTATTTCTGTAGACTTTAGACTTGACGTAGCCCCACAAAAAATAGTCTAAAGGCGTTAAATCGCATGATCTTGGTGGCCAACTTACGGGTCCATTTCTTGAGATGAATTGTTGTCCGAAGTTTTCCCTCAAAATGGCCATAGAATCGCGAGCTGTGTGGCATGTAGCGCCATCTTGTTGAAACCACATGTCAACCAAGTTCAGTTCTTCCATTTTTGGCAACAAAAAGTTTGTTAGCATCGAACGATAGCGATCGCCATTCACCGTAACGTTGCGTCCAACAGCATCTTTGAAAAAATACGGTCCAATGATTCCACCAGCGTACAAACCACACCAAACAGTGCATTTTTCGGGATGCATGGGCAGTTCTTGAACGGCTTCTGGTTGCTCTTCACCCCAAATGCGGCAATTTTGCTTATTTACGTAGCCATTCAACCAGAAATGAGCCTCATCGGACACGGACGCGAAACACATTTCGAACCGAACACTGATTTTGGTAATAAAATTCAATGATTTGCAAGCGTTGCTCGTTAGTAAGTCTATTCATGATGAAATGTCAAAGCATACTGAGCATCTTTCTCTTTGACACCATGTCTGACATCCCACGTGATCTGTCAAATACTACTGCATGAAAATCCTAACCTCAAAAAAATCACCCGTTAATAAAAGTTCGGAAACAGCTATCAGTTTGGAAGTTCAACAAAGTCTGCCGATTCTGAACGATTTTAATTTCGTCCAAATTGGGTTGGGAATAGGAAACTATTTTTCAAATTAAAAAATGTTATTTGATTTGACAAATATGAGCGCTTCTGAGTAAAGCTTAGTCTTGTGTGAGGTGATAATTTGGACTATCTACACAAAAAGTGGGAAAAAGTGTTTAAACTAACACTCAAGATTGTCGTTGTGACTTTTAAACTCACGAAATCTTTTTCTTTACTGGCGTAGACACGGCTCACGCGATTATAGCTTAGTTAACCACAGTACGCCAGTCGTGCCAATTGGAAATACTAAGCGCAGGCAGGTCATTCTCCATCTGGTCTTTCCAACTGAGTGGTGGTTTTCACCTTCTTCGGCTTCCTCCGGCGGCTATTGCGTCGAATACTTTCAGAGCTGGAGTGTTTTCGTCCATACGTACAAAATGACCTAGCAGCTGTCTCGTAATTCGCTGAACTATGTCAATGTCGTCGTATATCTCTTCAGCTCATCGTTCCATCGAATGCGATATTCGCCGTGGCTAACACGCAAAGCACCATAAATCTTTCGAACCTTTCTCTCGAAAACTCGTAACGCCGTCCATGCCTCTGCACCATATAGCAGGACAGGAATAATGAGTGACTTAAAGAGTTTGGTTTATGTTCGTCGAGTCTAAAGTAAGTTTTATTGTCAAGAGTTATTCGGCGACAACTGTTTGTTTGATGACTTAGAGACACGAGAGATTTGTTCTTCTTAAGATCTTTAGAGTTCCGCGTGAGGGATAAAGATTGAGGAATGTGGAACCCTAAACTTTATGAGCAGCTAAAGCACTCTCGGTCGCATGGAAGTTTCAACTCGAAACCTATGGGTGGTTAAGTGCAGTCAGTCGATGCCATAAGTGTTCAGCAACAGTCGTATCGGTCGTAACAGCCACTCTTCTTCTAGCTAACGATGAAATTTGTTTTTAGACAGTATGCGGAAATACAAAAGCTGTCAAGTTCTATACGAATCAGAATAACGGTTGATTTCTTACGCGTCGGGCTTAACGTAATTAAAATAAAAAGTGAAATTGAAGAAAAGTAAATTTAGTTTGCCCTGCAAAATGACAAAAGTACACCATTCATGCCACATACCGCAGAGCTTAATATGCTTAAACGAAATTCACAGTAAAATTGTTGAAAAATATCGCCATTGTGGGAGGGGCGGCTCGCCATCAGCTGTTTTCGGTGAACATAAAGCTTGGAAGGTCCACATAATTAAAGTGTTGCGCTGTTGCAACACAACTCGTGTACGTGTCCTATGCGGGTGTGTGTGTGTGTGTACGTGGGCGTAATTTAACACATTTATTCGCAAAATTCATTTAAACGATGTGCCGCCGAATTTGTGGAACTGCAACCAAAGGACGACATTGAATTACATATTATTATTTGATTGTTTTTGTTATTGTGATGTATCGGCTTTCGCCAAAATCGGTGACCTCTTTCAACAAATTTGAGCCTTCTGAGGCATAAAAACAACTATTTTTTTATTATTGCCAACGTAATGTGTGTGAGTGTGTGTTTGGAGGTAGCAGCGTTGCGTATGCGGCACGTACGCAATCAATTGTATGATAATATTATATTTTGGGCGCACATGTTTTGCATTGCAATTGCATAAAAGTGATTCGCATGCATTGCTACAGTAACGTGCAAAATATTTGCAACCTGCCATACATCCCGAAATTCGACCCAATCCTTCGTTTTTTTTATTTTTTGACAGTTACGTACCAGGCACAGCAGGTTGCATAAGGGATAGGTTAACCTAATTTGCATTAGGATTGGTTAAGTTAGGTAATCTGGTTCACCACATTACTAAACTATACGGGAAATACGAGGTTTTTGAATAGAAACTTTGTAAATACCTTTGGATTCATCGGTCCGTTTAAAAGCTAGCTTAAGCCAGAGAACTTTTGCAATCCAAAAAGCTTTTGTTTTCTTTTAGGGTTCATTAAAGCTCCGCACAATACCATCAAACAAGCTGAGGCGACCAATATGATTTCGGTGGAAGCCCTTACTTTCTTGTTCTAGTTCTTGGACGATATTTCATGCGTTATTTTATTAATTTGTGTCGCTGTTTTCTCACGCAAAGGACTTAAATTGTGTGCGACCGTCTGATTGTTCCCCTTTGGACTGTGCGAGTTCCTTTGAACTTGGCCTTTGGTTTCAATTTAACCTTCTGCTGTTGTTGTCAATGTTGTTGGTGGAAGACACATCGGTGATATTCTGAGAACTCTTCCCGCATTTTTCCATACTTCTTATTTTTGTTTTTGCGCTCAAGCGTGGCACCCTGCATATTTACGCAGTTTCACGAGTGACAAGCGCTCGAATTTCAAAACTTTTCATGCATTACTCGGTGGAAGTACGCCTGTTCCCACCCATGAGCCATAAGTATGTATGTACGCCGCGTCACGTGTACATGTCAGCGTCTATCATATTTGAAATTTGCTTCGGTTTTACCGGAAAAAAATGAAGTAGGAAATATTTTACACAGAACTATCGATTTAACACATGTCCGTTGCTAAGCGTAAAAATGGCGGAAGGAGAGAATCCGAATGCTACTCACTAAGAAAAATTTATGTACATATGTATATACAGCAAAATGATATTTAGTTCTTGGTGATGCAAAGTAATCATTCTTCCAACCGCTTACCAATTGGACCAAATTTGGTCTAATTAGAGCAGTTACTGCACGAAATTCAGCAATTTAAGCAGCTCGTGATGAAAGCTCAGTAAATTAGCCTTTCTTTTCGAAAATCGATTAATGAATATATGCACTCCTCTCGAAAACCCTCTGCTGTCGTAATGACCTAAAAGTTAGTCCCGACCTCACAACAAAATAGTCCAATAGTTGGTCAGAGCTGACTCATTTCATCGCAGGCGGTTCGCGCCGTTCCTACGAAAGTCGAGTCTAAGTAACCGAAATAGAGCCGGATTTTTATTCGGCCAAGGATTATCATGAGGAATACGACGGTATTGACATAGTTGAGCGAATTAAGGAGCAGTGGCTGCACTGGCTAGGTCATGTCGTACGTATGGACGAAAACACTCCAGCTCTGAAAGTATTCGACGCAGTACCCGCCGGGGGAAGCAGAGGAAGAAGAAGACCTCCACTCCGTTGGAAGGACCAGGTGGAGCACGACCTTGCTTCGCTTGGAATCTCCAATTGGCGCCACGTTGCAAAAAGAAGAAACGACTGGCGCGCTGTTGTTAACTTGGCTATAATCGCGTAAACGCTGTCTACGCCAGTAAAGAAGAAGGATTATCAGCCATTCCTCGAAATTACTTCAGACATGTTTCCTGCCGCTATAACAACTACTCTCAGAGATTTCATTTCGAGTTTGTAGAATCAACCAGCCCTTTCAATAGCCTCTATTTTTGGTCATGGTGTGGTGGTCAAACGATTTGGAAGTATCAAAATGCATAAGATCACGAACCATCCATTCCAAACGGCTGACTTTTAAATGAATAACACCCATTTATAATCCGGTTTTTGTTCAGCGTAATCTCATTTGCTTGCGCGTGTCAGTTGTGCAATGCGATTAGTAGCTAAGGACTAAGCGTTTTTGGTCTGAGACATGCGACAAACTGTTGCGCTCCTGTGGGCATAATTATAAATGTTTGAATGTTGCTCTTGTTGCGTTTTTACCTCTTTTTGTTGAGTTTGGCGGTTTTCATTGTTATGGAAGAGCAAGTAAGAGCTTTATCAGCTGTTTAAGTTGATTAGTTATGCGCATAAAACGGGATTTTTTCTACTCTCCGTCTGCAAGCCTTTTATCGTATTTACCGTTATACCACCGCATTTAGTTGTTATACAACGTTTAATTATGCTTTGTAGTCCTTGAATGTTTAATACCGCTATGCGTAATCAGTTACGTAGAAAAGGAAGAGCAACAAGCAAGCAAATTGCAATTAAATTTAGAATCTTCCACAATACTTTCTCATACGCTTATTTCCTTTCTCTCTCTCTCTCTATTTACAGTCCGCCATTTCACAGCATACTTCCTCAATGCCAAGACAAGTGTTGGCGAGCAAGAAGCCCTCTTTTTAATTAACTCGGTTGATTTTAGCTGCAACGACTACAATATTAAGTGGTAACCGGTAGTGGCAAAATGGATCACTCACAGCATAGTATACACAATCATGGTAAGTCTCTACATTTAACGTCGAAAGAAACTCCTAAAACGGCACTTATATCACCGCCGATTTGTTTATATACAAAGTTTACGGACGAATTTGTTTTTTTTTTTCACTAATATTTTATCGCTTATAAGAATAATGCCATAAACCTAAAAAGCGACTCACCTCCTCCAACTCTTCCCTATAAAGGAACCCCTTTCACCTCTTTATCTTCAACTTCAAGTCACTTCAAGTACTTTCAGGTCTAGCGTTGTAGAAATCTTCGGAAAAGAGCATAACGCGTATGCTAGGCATTTCCGAAAGATCCTGTAAAATATTGTATACAACTCTATAAAGGGTTGATGCAGGAAAATACTGTCGGAACTTTCCATCAGCTCCAGTTTTATGGTTCCTGATCACTGCAGCATCTTCCAGCGTGCCCGCAATAAATGTAGCAATAGATCTACTACTCCCGAGCGCAGCCTTCTTCAGAGTTTTGACCAACCACTTCGACAGTAGAGCAGCGATACTAGTAATGAGTTCGCTGACCATGCGTCCAAGACTAGTGAATGGATGTATAGACTTCTTATCTCTATTATGGAGCTATTTCATAATAAGACTGGTTTCGGTGTCTAAAATTCTAACTATGCTGTATATTCTGTCTGATCGGGATTCATACAATAAGATTGAACATCTTACCAGAAATAGCGAAACACCAAAGCAGATTTCTGACGTCACAAAGAACTGAACACAAATCAGCCCCAATCAGCCATCTGACCTTACCTAGCCTATGAAAGCTGACACATTCAAACTGAGACGAGGAAATCAAACCAGCTGGACATGCAGCCTTTTTTGTAAACCGAGCTCAACGCTCTTTAAAGTCAACTCCAAACACTCAATTAAGCCGTGTTCTGACTCTCATTATTACTCTGAAGTCATACCATACCTTAGTTAACACCAATTGTCTACGCTAGTATCCCGAGATCCTTTTTTTACTTCTGTGGATTTTATTATATTACTTTTTTTTTAATTTATAAGTAATTTTTTTTTTAATATATTTATTTATTTTTATTTGCATTGTTTTTTTTTTCTTTGTGTTATCTTTATTTCGTTATCTCGAACTCCACTCCATCCATTGAATGGCCCACAATTTGAACTAAAGAACATCATATGTTGGCCCTAGATACTGCAACACCACATGATCATGCCGCTGCGATGTTGTCCACCACCACTGTCAGCCCCTTGGATGTTATGGGTCATGGCGGGCATGAGGCCATGAGCGACCAACATGCGATGCATCATAGCCACGACCACGGCGCCATGAATATGGAAGGAGCAATGCATCATATGATGTCGATGGCGGTAAGTAAAACCGATTTGTAGTTTCAAAAACAAAAAAAATTTATAAAAAAAATTCCTATAAAAATTTTCTACCACTATTTTTCCAGTTCCACTTCGGCTACAATGAGACTGTGCTCTTCTCATGGTGGAAATTCGACAGTATCTCGGGCCTGATTGGTTCGATGATCGCTATTTTTGTAATGGCTGTGCTTTACGAGGGTCTCAAATACTATCGCGAGTACCTGTTTTGGAAGACATACAATTTGCTGGAATACCGGCCGGTAACCGGACCACAACGCAACCCCGAGGATCCGCAACGGAGTACGCCGTCGACGAGCGCCTCACCTGTGCAGTAAGTAATTGTAGACTGAGTGTTCACTTTCTTGGCACTCGTAGACGCTTTAGTTCTTTAACGTGTTCTTTGTATGTTTGTTGCTATTGTTGTAATCCATATTCTAATTCGCATATGTTTTATCCCTTTTGCTTCATTTTTCTCTCTTTCTCTCACCCATACACATTTGTGCTCTCAACGAAACAAAAAAAAACGAAAAATCTGTTACGAGTAGATATGTTGGCGAAGTCATACACAAGCAACCGTGAGTATAATAATGAAAATTATATAGTTCTTAAGTAAGTGGTGTGATCGGCTACAACGAGAACGACAGATATTTTAATTTTCACCTAAAAGTTAGTGTTGTTGCAAATGTAAAACATTTTCCCGCTACAAATCCAACGAACCTCAATTTTTTTTACCTAACTAACCAGCTATCATAAAGACGTATCCTAAATCCTATGCCAAGGCAGAATTTCGTGGCCCCACACGTGGTCAGACTTGAACTTGACATTCGCGATCTCGACTTACAAAGAGGTTAGGTGAAGTGCTTTGAGCTGCAAGGATGCCTACTTTGAGAATTAAACCGTCGTTTTTGATACCCGCTAATGAACTCTCGCCCAAAACCAACCTCGTCATACCCCCGCCATCCACTCATAAAAGTAGTCAACTACATTACTTGTGCATGTGTTTGTTGCCGCATCGATTAACCGCTTTTTAACGCATCAAATATTTCGTTTCCTGCCGCCATTTTATTTTTAAGCTACTAACATTTACTTTTCTTTGTGCTGCTGTTACTTATCCCTTTCTCTTTCCACTCTCTTTCCGCCTGCCACAGTCCGACGATGCTGTCGCTGAACCATTTCTATCAAACCGGGCTCCACATTCTGCAAGTGACGCTCTCCTTCATGCTGATGCTGATCTTTATGACCTATAACATTTGGCTCTGCATTGCCGTAGTGCTGGGCGCCGCCGTGGGCTACTTCCTGTTCTGCTGGCGGAAGTCGGTGATTGTCGATGTAACGGAACACTGTCACTAGCAATGTTTAAAATGTGAAAGGCGCTTCGCTTGGATGCGCTGCCTCTGGCCACGGCAAATTGGCAATACTAATTATCAGCAGCAACAACAACAACAACAAGAACAGCAACAACCCCAACAATATCAGCAACAAACTATAGCAGCCACAGCAGCAATAACAACATCAACCGCGTGCAGAGCCAGCAACAGGTTCGGCATCAGCGACCAACGCGGCGGTACGCGCGCCAACGACGTCGACCGCTACGACAGTCGCGACAGATACAACAGTTATGACGGTTATGAGGGGAGAAGAAACGGTGGCGCAACCTGCAACGCAACAGCCAATACGCTGATGAACAACGCCGGCGGCAGTATGCGCTGTGCGCGTTACGTAAAGCGTTCCACGGCCGAGCCTGGGCAGCGCGGCATGCAAGTGACCATGGCCAACTACAACCAAAAGGACTATGATATTTACTACTACGAGCGTGATGAGTACGAGGATGAGACAGTTATCATTGATACGATTGCCGTAACGGCCACCACCACCACACAGCTCATGGAGAGCGGTTGCGGCAGCATCGGTGCTAATTGCCAGAAATGTCGAAATATTAAAATTCTTCTAAGACTAAGTTTAAGATATTTTTATGATATAAACTGTGAAATTGTTAAGAACACCATTTAAGGCAACACACACACAACAACAAAATCACAAACAAAAAGAAAAACAATAGTAGCTAGCAAGTGAATGAAGACAAAATAGGCATACAAAAAGTTAGCAGTATAAAGTAGTTTAGGCAAGTGATAGCGCGCAGTCGTACGTCAGCGGGCGGAATTTAAGAAGCATAAAGTGAAATACATATTTTTACACGAAGTAGTTGTACAATTGTTTAGGCGTAATTAGAAATTTGCAAATGCGCGTTCACTTGCGATTGTGGATAGTTTGGTGCTATGAATGCATTGGCCTTCGACCGAAATAAGCGAAAAAAATGTATTTTCGACTATTGAATTTTAATTTAATTGTTAAATAGCAATTTTTTGTTTTTTTGGCGATTATTTAGAATTTTGTGTTTGAAACTTACTCAGCTGAACGATGTGGTTGCCACTTGATGGCGTTTGTATACATATTTCAATAATTTATACCAGCAGACACAAACATGCATGCACACATCTACAACTTATACCGACATGTTATTAGCTTATATATTTTTTAAATTATATTGTTTTTTATCATATTATTATAGTAATTATTTTTGGGAATTTTGTTTTAATCCAAATTTTACACGCGTAGGTCGCAACATTTACAAGCAATTTGTTATAGAAAGTGAGGCTACAGCCGATTCCTACACAAAATCCATTAATGTTTAATATTATACACATATTCAGGTGTAAAAAAAGTGTTTGGCTCTTTTTGAAAGAGGAAAATTGTACAGTGGTGTGCGTAAGGATACTTACATTGCTGCAAAAATGTTACTGTATATTGCATGTTAAGTTTTCATTAAGTAAAAACTTGAGCTATAAATTTTACAACGCATTTTATGTAAGAAAAGAACCCTACCATATATAATATGTACGTGTATTAAAGAAATATTGAATATGAAGTCAACACTATACGCAACAAAATATTGCATTGTGAAATTGTTTTTGAAAAATGAAGCGAAAGTTAACCTGCTCAAGCATACACACATATACTCACTTATATGCATACATACATAAATTCATATGCGTACATTTTTTCAAACTTACTGTGAATAATTCAAATAAAGACCAAAATATCCTTTAAGCCGACAACTGGTGTTATTTATATGGACTGATGTGCAAGTAAGTATGAAAATACGCATTTATTATCGAAAGAAATCCATTTCATAATAATATTTTCCTTATTATGAAAATCAATCATTTTTATTTTTTAAAAGTAACCAAATTCCAACGAAACCGACCCGCCCTAATTTGATTTACGCGATTTCAGTCGTTGCACAAACCCAGCTGAAGTAATAGGCGACCATAAGTGATGGGAAAGGTGCTGAAGAACAACAGGCAACAACAAATGTGACAGTTGTCCTTCCCTTTTGTGCCACTTTCGCATTATCCTCAGACAGTGTTGCGTGTCACTGTTTTGTAGGGTTGTTTTTAATTGTAGCAGGAAATTTTATTTACTATTGAAGGTGATGCAATTAATTATAATTAATTTAACTAAACTCAATTTAAATGAGCCTAGATTCCGGTAATTTACTGATTTTTATACTTTATTTATATTTTTATGCAAGTTTTTACACTACTTTGACAAAATAATAGCTTAACTTTTTTAGTTACTAGAAATGCAACCTTGTTTCGTCTTCTCTCTTTCGTGCGTCCTTCTAAACAAACTGATCGTTGTTTACATTTTTGTTGCATGTTGCTGGGCGATTCTGTTCGCCTGGTGTTTCACTATAGAATTTAAAATTGATTTTTTGGCGAAATTTTTCCCGCGCATGTGTGTGTGCGCGTACTGTGTGTGTAAATTGCCTATGTGCACAAGCAAACAAGTGTGCAAAACGCCAAATGCGCTTAAATCCTTACCTTTTCTAAAAACTCTTCCAAAATTAAATCTGTTGGCAGTGCTTTTCAGTTATTTATTTATTTGATGCAACAATTCGCAGCTAAAACATCTAAAAATATATTTGTATGTATGCATGTAATATTTAGGACTGTAAGATTTCCTTGTTAACCACTAGTGCACAAACTGCTTATTCACTCACTCCAAATTAGTGCTTCAGTGTAATAAATTTAAATGTATTAAGATAATTTTATGGGGAGCATGTGACAATTTTTTATTAATGCTCGCCATCAAACACTTAGTACACAAATGTAGACAAGCAGATATAATTTGGCTACAAATATGGGAAGTACTTAGTTAATTGTAGAGATTTGATATACATACATACATTCAGACACCGAAATCTATTAAAAAATATGGTACACTTATAGCTTCGACAACACACACTAACACAGCACTTGAAAGAATATTATTTCCTCATGCACTTAATTCAGTGGGATTACAAACTTTCTTGACTCTACTGCTTTGTTGTTTCCGTCGAGGTCTTGCCTGCATCTGTTTCATTGAGTGCAGCATCACGTTCCGCCAATTGTTTCAGCAATTCAAAACCACTTTTCCACCTAATGACATCCGCGCGCAAATCCATTTTATTGCGATGCGATATTATTTTCTTGTCCAGCGCAAAATCTTGTCTAGGACATGCTATATCGCCTTGCCGTAGCTTCAGCACTGGACACAAGTCGTTGTGGCCATCCCCAACATAAATAATACATTCGTAGTGCGTATTATCACGCAGATTCCGCTTGGCCACGAAATGCTCCAATATCTTACCCTTACATAAGTTGGCGGCACTCAGTTTGCAATCGGTCTGATGGTGATAAGGTTGCAGATGCAGTAAGCCGTCATTGTCAAAATGTGCTGGATTTGTGAATATGCTTTCAAAACAATTTACCAGACCATGCGCCTCCAGCCATTCACTTATAAAAATGGTATTGGAATCACTGATAATGACCAAGTCATATTTATTTTCCTGCGCTTGATGCAGCCGCTTGAGCAAACGTACAAAACCAGGTACCTCCGGTATGCAACGTACTTTATCTCGTATTGTTTGTGGTGAAAAGCTTTGTTTATGCAAACGTCGGAAAACTTCAGACATATATTCCTGCCAACCCTCCTTGTGTATGATGGTTTCACTGGGGAAGTTGTCAGCTGGCAGGAGATCGCGAACGACATCGTCTGTGTTGGCATCCACTACGGTACAATCGAAATCAAACGCGACCAAGCGACGTGATACTCTAGGAATCATCTTACAGCTGTCCATAATTGAACGAGTTATCTCTAGTGGTAGTAAACGCACACGAAACGCCAATGCTATTGAGCGATTGTAAAATACTAGCAGCTGATTTTCTACGCTTACATCCGTCTCCCTAATTTTGCATATGTAGGTGTGAACGAGTGGGCGGAAATTTTGTGCACGAGAAAGTCTAAATTTCCTACGAGGCCCCAAGTTTGACCTTTACTTTGGATTAAACGCTAACAAATTAATTACATTACACTAATTATAATTCTATTTCAAATACTTTCAATACTATTAAAAAATTAAGACAAAATAAAAACGAGTGTTCAAAAAGTAGCGGACAAAAGAATGGTCGACATTTTGGCAGTGTTGCATTTTGCTGTAGTAAAAAAAAAACATTCGCATCATTTTTACCTAAAATTATTCCAGACCATGTTTCAATTATTCAAGATATTGTCGATACAGCATTATATTATTGAATCATCTTCCAGAGCAGTCCTGAATCTACGACAAGGCTCATTTTTAATTATTTTAAATAAATTTATTTTATAAACCTATAATTGAAGGTGACACCCTGTCGTGGAATTTGTTTTGGGAAATTCCCTTAACACCCCAACTTTCACTTTCAAGAAAACTTATCATAGCAAACAGCTGTTTAGTTGCTATATCAAATGTAAATAAAACAAATAGCAGCTGCCAATAACACTGCAAGTTTGCGCGGTCGCGATAGTATATCACCATGTGCTATTGACGTTTATTTGCATTTGCTATCGAGCGAAGATAAAAGTTGTATTGCCGTAACCCAGTAGTGAAAGATAGCTACATCAGTCAGTGCATTGCAGTGTGCGCACTGTATTGAACGCATTCAGTGAACAGCGCTTCCGAAAACTACAGCGTTGTGCTTCCAGTGTTATAGTAGAGCATAAATATTGTATATAATAGCAGCAAAGAAATAAGTAAGATGCAGGTGGAGCGCAACCTGGCGCAAGCAGAAAAGATCGGGACCAACGGTCAGTCCAGCGACAGCACGGTCGCAACAGGCGTGGCCGTGAAATGTGCAACAATCGCTAATGTCAACAAGAATCAACGTCGACTACAAGATGTGGGCACATTGCGTCGTGAGGACTTTGACGGTGGACCGGTGAGTGTGGATGAAATCGTACCAGGATTATATTTGGGTATGTGTGCCAGAGTATGCATTGTGACATACAATAATTGTAACGCTTTGATTATTGTAGGTAATCTAACCGCCGCTACCCATATGGAAACATTAAAAAATTTCGAAATTACTCACATACTAACACTGGACTCAGTGCCGCTGCCACAACATATCACCCAGGCGAGCTTTCTTACAACCAAATACGTGCACAGTAAGTTGTATATTCATACATAAATATTTTGGATGCAAATATAGAAGCATGTACATATAGGTCCACACCTTGTTAGTAAAACTATGTTTTGAAAGTTAAAATCAATAAGAGCCAGGGATCTGTGCAGCTGTGAACGGCGGAAAAAGAGCAAATTAATAAAATGCGTAGCAGATATTCGTTATCTACTGCAATCCTGATTTTATAGACATACACAAAGCTATTTAAAGCGCCCACTGGTGACACAACGCTTCAGCTTATAATGGCACAAAACCTTGACGAGCCAGCTTCAACTGACTAAGCTTCTAATAAAGGACGTAGGTTTTTTTTGGTTAACACATGCATACACAGCACTGTAGAGTGCTCGACATCCTAGTCAATAGACAAACACGCATTACAGGCATCTCGACACGCACGCACTTTCCATAGCAAGCATGTCGGCAGTCACAAAAGCCTTTAGAAATGTAGAATCGCTACCTGTTAGCAGTGCGTTGCACACACCAGTGCATGCCCATCTTTCCATAGCCACTGTTTTTCTCATACGCTATGTCATGTTGTCATGTCATATCGTGTGTGTGTGTGTATGCATTCAATTACTACTTTGCCATAAAATTTCGTTTTGCGTAGGTTTTAATAAATTTAAATATTTTCTGCTTGCTCACGCCACTTCAATTGGCGGCCTTAAGGACACCAAGCAATGCACAGCTTTATAGTCAATGACAACAACGACTAGCGTATGACAGCACACAGCAACGCACGTCATATTTCTACAAGCCGTCACGAATATCAAAGTAGTCATTACATGGAGGATTTGTGTGCACTATACCATATGAGAGTGTGTGTATGTGTGAAAAGCTTCTACCTCCCTGACGCTGCTGCTGGCTTCTGGTTTATTTCTTTGCTTGGATGCTTAGTGTGGCTACATTTGTTGTTGTTTTTTGCGTGTGGCTGCGGCACCCCTTTTCTCTTTTTCGGAAGCGTAGCGTGGGTTTTGTTTATTATTACGCTATTCTTTGAATGAAGACACAAATGACAGCCCACAAAGCTTTTATTGGCAGCGCGTTTACTTTTGAACGCCACGCTTATGGCAGTGTGGAAGAATGAAGAGTGCGGGTGAATTGCATAGCATGAGGAAAATAAACAAATACTGTCATTTATAAACAACAGATCTTGAAATGTGGCATTTGAGGCAACGGAAATTATCTTTTCAATATGTACGCTTGCAAAACGTAGCCTCATTATAACGATTTTTATAGAACCAAATCCTTTCCGTCAATGTTGAAGAAAAAAATTAATTTAATCCAATTCGTTACTTAAATTTCGCCGATTTAAGCCATCTCAGTTGATAGTCTGATCCCTTACTCGAAGTATTACCCAGTTTTCTAGTAATACAAAGGCTGCACAAAAATCGGTTAAACTTCTTTTAAATAAATCTCTTCAAGCCACCTTTCTTTCTTGCCCTTTAAATTTAATATTTAACTGCCTCATTTTCCCCTTCTCTAGTTGCCGACATGCCGAAGGAGGATATTTTGCATCATTTGGAAACCTGCACGGATTTTATAAACATGGCGATGGCGCAAAAGGGGCGTGTGCTCGTACATTGGTGAGTACCCTTGCCGTGAATACAATAAATTTAGTTATAAACCATAAATTATTTACCTTAAAATATCCAACTTCGTCAACTTTCTTGCCATTTCAGTTATTTTGGCGTTAGTCGCAGTTCTGCCGTCGTCATCGCTTTCATTATGAAAAAACACGATTTGGAGTATCAGGCTGCGTTTGAGTTGGTGCGCTCCAAGCGTCGTTTTGCGCAACCCAATACGGGCTTTGTGTCGCAACTGAAGCTCTATCGGCGCATGGGCTGTAAAATCGATCCACAGTATCAGCGGTACAAACTCTATCGGCTGCGTTTGGCGGGCGAACAAGTGCGCAAAGGTAAATAGTTTGACTTGAATACCACCAAAATACATATAAAATTAACCGGCTTACACAATCTTTAGCGAAAATATTGCCACAATCCTTTAATAGTCTGATCAAATCAGATCCTGCCGTTACGCAGGAGAATCCGGAGCCCATTGTCTATCGCTGTCGCAAGTGCCGGCGCGTTTTAGTATCCAAATCGCACGTACTGCTGCACAACACCAAATCTCTCGCCACAAGCACTGTACCGCCGCCCGCAAAGGCAGGCGGCAGTAACAATAATGCTACGCCGGTTGTACAGCAGGCGCCGCGGCTGCTGGAACAGATTGCCGCGCAAATACGCAAGGCCTCACTGGGCTCACCCACCAATGCCAGCGCCGCAGCTGGCGAAGGCGATACGGTCAACGAGCAACTGCAGACTGTTTGTCGCAATATACTGTTCGTGGAGCCGATCTCCTGGATGCGCGACATCTCGCACAACACGCAGGGCCGTTTGCATTGCCCGAAGTGCGACCAAAAAGTGGGCAATTTCAGCTGGATTAACGGCTGCCAATGCCCATGCGGCGAGGAAGTGTCGCCGGCGTTCTACTTGATACCTTCGCGCGTGGAGCTCTCCAAGGCTGTGCAAAACGTTCAAACTACGCTTTAGACTAGAGACGCCGTGGAGCAGCGCACCGGCAATGGCAGTATGGAGCAATGAGCATATATTCACAAAAGTATTACTTCAATAATGGAAAGTGCAAGTAAAGAAAGAGAAAATGAAAATGAAAAAGAAAAAATAAAAACAAATACAAAATTTATAAATCTTTATGTGAAATTGAAATGCTTCCATTTTGTGTAAATATGTTAATGACTCAAATCAAATGTGTATGTTATGAAAGTTAATATTCACCCTAGCTAAAATATCAAAATTTTCAAGTTGCGCCTAGATAAACGTAAACAAATTGATAATCAAAAATTCAATATAAAAGCGTTTGCAACAATTGAAGGGTTTCAAACGCGCAAAAGCGATTTTCGTGTTAAAAATTTTTCGGATATATGTATGAAAATTAGCTAATTCTTAATAAAAAAATATGAAATTTAAAAAAATATACAAAGTAATTATATAACCATATTGCTTGGATTGAATTAAATTTATAGAATTTCTCTAAGAGCTTCGACAATACTTAAATATCGTTTTAGAAACTTACGGCACTTTATGTGCATTTACAAAAAAGAAAAAAGAAAAAAATGTTTGAAAAATATTGATGTCAAAGTAAATATAAAAAATGTTGAAAATGTGCAAAAAATTTGTTCGATTTATTTTATTAGTGATATATAAAAAGAAAATTTCTTTTAATTTGGATTAATAAACAATTCTCAACAGGTTTTTATCGATAAGAGAAAGAAAGAAATTTAAGTTTTTTCAAATTTTTTATTATTTTTTTTTAACTTAGAAAAAAATTAAAGTTGAATTTTAGAAATAAATAGAAACAAATTAAAGTTAAATTTTTTTCGCAAATCCAAAATATCAAAATTTTATCAAATTTCATATAAAATTTAGATATTTAGGAATTTTCCCCGAGTGCACGCTCGTAAGCTTAACATAGCTTATTTTATGCATAATCTTCGAAATAAATTTAAAAAAAAATAAATTAGGTTTCTGATTCATTTTCAAAAATTTCTATACCAATTATTGGTTTAAATGCATTTTAACTTAAATTATTATTTTACTTCAAATAAATTAATAAAAAAATCAAAGAAAACGTTCCAAAAAATCAATTATTATTGTGAAATGATATGTGCATGTTCACATATACATATGTACATATGTACATAAGTATGTGTTTAATAAGAAGTCTAGTGTTTACACTCGATCCAGCGCTGCGATCTAAAAAGTGTGCACTAACACCCCTGTCCAAAGAAAGTTCACGCCGTCGACATCATTTTTGGTGCAAGTACGCATAATTTATTAAAATTTTTCGCAGCCATCTGTATACGACAAATTACTATGCTATCATTAATTAAACCTACAAAACGGGATAATTTGCTCTGACTGCGTGCGAGTTCTATATATGTATATATGTAGTATGCAAGTAAAAAGTCAATTTGACGTAAAACTAAATTTTAAAAGGCGCCAAAGCGTCGATGTGTTATATTTTATATTACATGTTTTTTTTAGCTTTTTAACTCTTTTATATCTATTCGTACATATATGCTAATGTATATTTATTGTTTCAATTGAATTTGTTAAGGAAAAATAATTTATATTATGAAAATGTGAAAAATGAGCCGCATTCGGTGGCAGCGCTCAAAGCAGCAAATTCAAAGCACTTTCGTAAAAACGTTGACGCTACGTTTCAATTTTAATTTGAATTTAATTGCAAAAAAGTTAAAAAGTTACACTATTAAGAAAGTAATTTAGCAGGATAATTCATTGGGCGCCTAATTACCATTTACCAATTTATATATTTTTTTAGTTATTTCAAGTTGTTTTCAAAAAAAAACAAAAAACTCAAGCATAGAACTAAATAGTTTAAATCACCTCGTTTAACGGCGTTCTTTGCGGCCTAACAACGACAGTCGGTTGCAGTTGGTCTCAATCCAGCGGTTTGCCTTGTGCTATTGTTGCGGTTTGCTGTTGTTATAGCAACGCAAATATGTACTGTTGCTTATTTGAGTTGCATGTATGTTGTTGCTTGCAAGACACTGGCTGTGTGTTGGGCTGGCGATTGTGTGCAGCTGTTTGTGTTTTTGAAAGAAATGTTGATTTTTGGAAGGTGTCTGTTACCTGCAAAGAGTTGACGGCGCCTCGGCAGCTTGGCTGGTTGACATGTGCCGCATTGCACCAACAAAGGAAGTAGATGATGATTGTTCACTTGATAGTGCCGTTGCCCTTGGTTGTGCATAGTTGCGGAGCGCCTGCGGCGGTGACGGCGTTATGTTGTAGAAGGCGGGTTTCTGTAAAAGTGCACAGTTTTGTGAAAGTTTTGCGAATGCCTCAATTCATTCAGAGAATTCATGACTAAACAAAATACCATCACACAAATATTTATTAAGCCTTACACTTGTATTAGGGAGAATAGAAGAGGTAAACGATGAGGAAGGATGCGCTGTGCCAGCGTTGGTCACGAAAGTTTTTTCTTTAGAGAACTGAGCTTGGCAAATGCCCGCAGAAAAGTATTCAACATGCGGCACGCTGAATAATTTATGAATTTACTTAACATCATTTTAGTTTGGTACTGTTTACTTTTAAAGCTTTTAAAATATTTTTAAACAAAAACGGAAAAATAAATCAACCGTAACTTTACAAGTGCCGGGTACTCGGCACCAGAACTTCGAAGTGCACAAAAATGAAATTTAAGTCACATTTCGCGTTTCTTCACATTTCATATATACATATATCTACATTGAAAAAGTTGCTTCATACTTCGGAAATAAAAAAAAAACTTTCGTGACACGTTTTTATGGAGTGTGTTGTGCGGCGAAATATTAAAATAATTTTTTTGAAGCAACTTAAGTCTAAAATTGTTTATTAATATTTTTTCTTGCATAATTAATGTATTATTGTTTGATGAATAATTTTGTAGTTTTTATAACTTAACCACTATTTATTTAAAATTATACGAGAAAAACATAAGTTAACCGTAGTATCATAAATTATTTTGTTACCTTTGTAAAGCGGGTATGAAAAAATAGAGTTTTCCACTATAAATCACACATCAACTTCAATCCCTTCACTTCCACCATATTATTTTATAACTTCTCAACACACAAAATCTTTTTTCTCCTACTAAATAAGAATTAAGACGCAATTTGCAAAATTTGATTTTTTGTTTAAAACAATTACCTCGGTGTGGGTGAATGTGTGCGCAGTTTACTGAGCGTACGAAGTGGTAGCGAACTGGCGTACGAATATGAGTGCGTACGCGGGTCACTTAAAATCTACAAATAGCATTGGTAATCTTCACGTGTTGACTTCCAGAATATATAGTACGAAAAATACGAGTATTAATTTGTTTTTTTTTTCTGTATCACAACTGTTTAACGATTTTTTTCTTTAAACTACATATTAGAAATATTCCAAAAAATAGAAAAAAGTACCTTGTTATCGAGTATCGAGTTTGTTTGAAGGGGACTGGTCTTGTAGGCGCAACTGAACTGGGTACTGGAGGACATTCAGTTACTCGTTCTCAAACGTATGCGTTTACGTGTGTTTTTACTCACGCTATGAAAAGTTAAACAAAAAACTCAAAAATTAAAACCAACTACCTTGCAAATAAGCTTGTTTGTTCATAAAACTAATTTTTATTTAGATTGTTTGCTTGCAATGTACCTCGAAATAACGCTGGCAGCGGAACAGAGACTAGATTATGACAGATACAGGACCTACGGCAATTTTTGGCGTCATTATGCCGCGAGCATAAGTAGCTAGAGTAGAGTCGAATGAAGTGAATTAGCCAACGAATGTTGTGGGTTTCAGCCAATGCAACAACTTTTCCCCTAGCAATTAAATATTTAAAGATTTAGTTTTTTTTATCTCGATGGAGCGAAAAATCAAATCAATATAACTTTGATGGTAATTCAGGATTTTTTTTAATATATCTAAGCTCGTTAATAAAAAGGGCTTCTTCAAACCTGCGTAAGTCGTTTACTTAAGCTGATAACAAATTTTTTGTGTGTGCTAAGTTAATTAGCAAGTCTATCAATCTAAAGCTCTGTATCTAAACTTTATTTTTGCTTTTGGACGCCCACTACAAATGTTTTGTACCATACAAAAACCATTAAGTCCAGGCTCGGCGAAACTGAAATCAAAACTTTGGTCACTAACAACTCTAACCTCAAAATTGAGAAAAATCCTGCATAATATTAGATATATTCATTTCCCTTATTAGATTCACTGTACGCATTCGCTTTGGAATTATATGTATGCGTTTGATAGTTCGAAAATATGTGTATATAAGTTTATATGCTTAAATATATATACTGTTGAAAATATGTTTGTACTCACCTTGTTTTTCGACTTGAGATTATTCATTTTATTTATTGGGCTAGATTTTTAGAGTTTATTAAATTTGTTTTTGGGGAGAGTACCTCGATCCGCCACGTACAAATGCGTGTAATTAATATCGACTGCGGCTACGGCTACGGCTGCGACTGTGACGATCCCTGCTGTTGCGTCGATGATTGCTGCGCGAGTGCGAACGCCTGCGATGTGATGTTTTATGATGGTCTGAAATAAAAGCAAAACAATATTCGTGTGTATATGTATGCACAAAACAATTTACAACTTACGACGATGTTTGTCGGCCGAATGTCGGCTGCTGTGCTCACGTGAACGTCCGCGATACTCACGCTCGCGCTCACGGTCACGTTCACGATGATCATGGTGCTCACTGCAATGGAAAGATTTTAGATTTGGATTTATTGTAACAGCATGCAATCCAATAAACTTATTTACCGTCTACGTTCGTTATGGTGGCTGTAAGTGCTGCGCTGTGCGCTGCGTTGTTCACGTTCCTCGCGCCTCTTTCGCTCCTCCTCCTCGCGATCCTTTTGTCTACGTTCGTGTATTTCCTCTACGGCTTTACGCAATCGCGAATAACCCAAATGTTGTTTTCCCATTAGATGGTCTTCAATGCGCTGCTGAGCGTCGCCAACTATCAGAAAGGCTCCGCAGATTTCACATACTTCCATTTGCTTCTCAGGCAATGTACCTAGATCCTGCATCCAAGGCAGAACTTTCTTGTCGCTGCCGCTACCGCCATCTTCACTTTTTGGCGATTTTTCACCATCTGATTTGTCCGTATTACTCTCTGGCGGTGGCGTAGTCAAGCTTTCTTTCAATAAACCATTTGTCTGATGGTGTATTTGCTGTTGTTGCTCATGTTGCGCAACGAGCGCCTCTTTCTCGTCTTTTAATTGCTCGCAAAGTGCCATTAGATCCTTGGCCTGATCAACATCACCTCGTATGCCGGCCTCTTCGGCTTCGGATAGCAATTTTTTAATGCGTGCGTTCATATTGTTCAACTGTTCCTGGTATTTAGAAAGTGGTATCGAAGGTGCGGGCTGATCTCGGTGCATTAATTGCAGACGTTGCTTGCCTTTTTGGATTTTACGATCGACATCATTTAACATGTTGTTACAAAACCGCAAAAACTCATCTTCGTAAGAACGCTTACGAGGTGATGGACGTGCTTCTTCATACAAACGTTTCGCTTCGTCGTCATGTATTTGAGTGCATGGTCCTAAATCCGCGCGAGTATTGATGAAGAGATCGTGCGGACAAAATTTCACTATATAATACTGACAGAACTGAAAGAGAATCATAAGTGCAAAACAAAACCTTCAATACTTATTCCATTTATTTCTAAGCCTTCGCATATATTATTGATTTTGTTACGAACAAAATGACAGCTGATACAAACATACATATGTAATTTGCCTATGAGAAAATTTAAAGTACTCACGTCCGGATCATCCCAACTAACTTTACGCGGCGCTTCGGATGGATGTAAATTTCTATTACGACCCATCAGCTCGTCCAGCATTTGACGTGCTGCGTCCACCATTGTTGAAAACAAATTTTTTCCGACTTTTAACCCCTCACTTCTTATGCCTGTATTACGACGTTGCTCGTGTTCATAAAAAATATTAAGTTCCTAAAAAAACCTTCTGTTACAATTGTTTATTTCTTTTTTAAGTTCTTCTATTTTTTCTTATTTTAACAAAAGGCAAATATTTAAAACAATATTTTTAATATATTTTTCGAGAATAAATTTCTATTAGATTTCCACAAATACGAGGGCAGAACAAGAATGACAGTTTAATTTTGCTACTCGATTAAAAAGGCATGCACACAGGGTTGCTAATTTTTGAACGCGGTCATTATAAATATACTTAACATGGTGTCCATACGCATTATTTTAAATACAACCAGTCATAAGTTTAACGGCGAAGTTTTTATTTAAAAAAAAAAATATTTTTTTCTGAACCACGTTGTCTGTAGGTCAATGACTCAAACCTTGATTTTGGGGTGGTTAACAATATTTCTTACGTAATATTGTGGAATACTGGCGAGTTGTGTACTTGGTTGGATACAAATCCGGGTTCTTTTTTGTTGGAAAGACTTGACTGCTGTGGGACGAAACGGAGTCGAAGTTACCCTAGGGTTAGGCCCAAGGGCAGGTTCTTTGAATTAAGAAGACATTTAAATTTTTTTACTAGCTTAGATTCTTTTTAGGAAGTCAATTGCTGCTCGTATTGTTCTCCCATTATCTTAGCTGGTATTAATTATGTACTTCGTAGATTTTTTGTGCAGTCTTCTAAAGACTTTTGGTTTAATCTGAGACTCATAAAATATTCATGCCCTTGTTGTTGTTGTTGATCTAAAGGATCTCAAGAAACGTGATATTTGTACGGGGTGGGACCAAAGGGAGAGGGATGTTAGATTAGTGGGGTTGGCAGGGCATGCAAAGAGGAGTTGCACACAGGACATATATTGGATATGTCATACACTTCTTCGTAGCCAATGCTTCAATTATCACAAAATTACCAGAAACAAAACATCAAATCGAATATCATTATAGTAATAATAAATTCATATACATTACAATTACTCACCAAAATTTATATAGAAAATTATTTTTTACTTTTGCTTTGGATTCCCCTTAATAACGCTAAAAATGGTTTTTGGACCGCCCAAACGACGTCTACTGATATTCGATTTCGACGAGACTTTGACTTCGATGGATTCCACTTGTCTTCTGCGCGATTTGTTGCCGGTGTATCAACGTCCCAAGGAAATAAACCAGTTAAGAGAAGGAAGAATCGCATATTTGAACACATTATTTACAGAATTACGCGCAGCAGGTTATTCATCGACCGAACTACGTCGCCTAATAGCAGCCATACCGCCAGTGCCGAGTATTGTGGACTTTATAAAGCATCTCTACGAATCATGTGATCCCAAATACGACATCATTATTATCAGCGACTGCAGCAGCATTTTCATCAAAGATTGGCTTGCCAACCATCAACTGACCGAATGCATCAAAGAGATTTTCACTAACCCATCGTTTGTTGTTTCTAGTGACGGCATGCGAGTGGAGGCGCTGCAACGAGCTAAATGTCCGCTGAGCCCACCAAATCTGTGCAAACGCAGTCTTTTGGAAAGATATCTGACGAAGCGCCAGGCGATGGGTGTAACTTACGAACGTGTGATTTTCGTTGCCGATGGCGCGCACGACTATTGTCCCACGTTGGTTATGCGTCGGGATGACATTGTGTGCGCGCGGAAAGGAAAGGACCTTGAGAAGAAGATACGTTGCTATCGCAGAAAGTGCAAGGTGAGACCGCTTGTGCTGTTGTGGAGTACCGGGCATGGACTGCTGACGCTCTTGGAGTCTGCTTTAGATTGTGTGACTATTTCCAGCATATAAACGACGAGTTTTAAATAAAACTGATGCGATTTTTTTTAATTGTAAAAATTGTAGACACACACAAATACAAAGGATACAGTGAACAAAAGGAAACTAATACGTACAGTAGTTACTGTTAAAAATTCTTAATACCAATTCCAATTTCACATTTTTGGCAAAATAAATTATTGTATAAAAATAACTGCATATTTTATTTTTTTATTATATTCATCGTCATTATCATTAATATAGTTTCTTCATAGCATTTATTTTGGGTAAATTAATTACTTTATTACAGTTAATGAACCTGCCAGGCATGTCAACGCACAACACACTCTGATGCTGAATGGCGCACAGTGCCGTTATTTGTTTAATATGCTTTTTTTTAACTGTTTTAATATTCGTTTTCTCCTTTTGCTGCTTAATTTAGATTTAAAACTAATTTTTAAATAATAAAAAATAAGTTTACGCGACTCCTGAACGAATCAACTATGTATAATGTTTGCACGCATTTTTTGTAGGATGTTAATAACAACTTACAAATATAAAATTAATTGTACATAGTTTAAAAACACACATATACAATCCTCGGCGGCGGAGCGCGGTTGGCTAACGTAACAGTAAAATTGCAGAAATTCGCACACATTGAAATATTAGTATGTATGAATGGATTACTTAATTAACACTTCATATGTGAAAGTAGGGACACTTAAAGCATTGCTTGAAAGAAAAAATGTTCGGCTAATATTTACAAGAAAAAAACTCAATTATGCAAAATAATAGATGAGGAACACAAATACAAATAGAGTGCTGTGAGATATGCTAAATTTACGTTTTTTTACACACGTCACTACTCAATAAACTTGAATAGACTTAAGCAGCTAAAACCGCATGAATACTATTTGCCACTCCGCCACTTTGAAAACGATTCTCAACGTCTTACTTCTGACTTTCATTTAAAAACTATACTCGCATATATTTAAATACACATTTTTTTCATCAGTTATTAGTGTTGTATACAAAGTGAATTTCACGCCTTATATAGTTTAGTTTGATATTTAATAAATTTTATTTTATTTTTTTATTCTGTTGAATTTTTGTTTTGTGTTGTTTTCAGCTTATTTAGGACTTAAATCAACTCTTATGTGCATTATTTGACATATTACATACATGATTGTGTTTGCATGCAGCAAATCGATTACTCCTTAGTTAATTTGTTGAAATAGTTTCTTACTAAAATGTACGTAAACATTTGCCTTCTACGTCTATGTTCATTAATTTCTGTTTGCACTATAATACATTTGATAAATTAACACTTTAAGCCTGACGTTGTAGCATAGGAGAATCGAGCTGTTTGTTTTTTTTTATCATAAATTTAGCTTATAGTTAGATATTAAACGAAACTAGACATTTAACTTAATTAAAAAAGTATGAATTAAATTTTGTTGTTCTTAAATGCTAAAATAAGTGTTATGTTTATGAAAAGGCGTTAAGTTTGTCATCAATTCTTCAATTATATGCTTTACACTTGTTAAAACATTTCTCTTCCTTGAATCATATTCCAAATGTTAATATCTGCTTTCAACTTGCGAGTGTTTCTCTGCACGGCTGCTGGTTTAGTGGCAGCAGTTATGCACACAGATGGCGCTCATGATACCGCCTTCACGGTCGCAGTTTATTGCTACTACATATCGCTGTCGTTCAGGCTACTACGCTTGGGGCAGTAACGTATCACCCCCACTCAGGCAACAACGGGCGGTGGCGGTGGCAGAGTACCGGCTGCGTTCGTTTTATTCGCTGTCGGCTGGTTAGCAGCACCCTTGCTGCCTGCGCTGCTCGCATTCGACGGCGCAACCTCCGTAGCCGCGTTGCCAATCGCTGTTGCACTCCCAGCAGCGGTTGCTAGTGTTTGTGGCGGGATTTTAGCCAGCTGCTTTTGTGGCGTGGCGATGGGCGGCGATGCTGGTTGTGGCATAACACTGCTTGTGCTTGTTGTTACGCTGCTGACGCATGGACTGGCTATCTGTACGCGTTTCACGTTCTTGGCGCGTCCACATGGCACACACAGCATGGAACAGTGCTCGCGCAATTTCGTAATGTGATCTATGCGATACTCATTAATCCATTTCACTTTTTTGTGTTTGATCTGTTTGACTTTCTCGCCATTCGGCGAAATCATGTTTGGTTGCTGTGGCAAGCCCTCGGGTTTTGTGGCGCCACAACGCATACAAAAGCTACAACGATCACAACTCCAACGAACTGTTTAAATTAAAAAAAGTAAAAGGTAAGAGTTGTAAAGAGACCATAGTCATTGTGGTTATATTTTAGCTTTACTCACCATCTGGCACGGCTTTGATACCCAAGCAGTAAATGTGGAAGCCGCGATCGCATTGCTCGCAGTACAGCATTTTATTCTGATCTTTGTTACCTTTGCATTTGATGCAGCACTTGCAGTCGGCGCATTGCCAATTGTAGTTGCGCACGCGCGCCACCATGCGGTAAGGCATTTCAATGCAACTCGGGTGGACTGAAAATCAAAATAAGTTTTATAAACATCAACAAGCACAAATGCAAGTCGCTTAATTACCTTTGCGTCGGCATGTATAGCAACCTATGAAGACCTCGGGCAGATTTCTCATATTGCGATGCTGTGCACGCTGGCACACGCCGCACGTGGTGGGAGGAGAACCCTCATCTTCAGAAGACGAGCCGGAATCATCGTTGCAGCTATCGGAGTCGCTATCCGAGTCCTATAAAAAAAACAGTGATTTCAGTAAACACTTCCACATGATTTGTGTCACCCGCTGGCTTACCGATTCGCTTTCACTTTCACTGCCCGAAGTGGACATAGCCGAGTCTGTTGCACTATCGGCTTCTTCTGCTGCATCGATGTCGTCACAATTAGCTTTAGCGGCAGAACGTGAGCGTACGCTGCGACGCACAGTGTTGCCTGTCGTTGTGTTCTCCTCGGTGCAATTGCCGATTGTGGTTTTTGTGTCCGCAGATTCGGTGCAAGGTTTTTCATCTGCGACATTGGGCTGGTCAGCTAACTTCTTGTCATCTGACACTGGAGGTGTCGCATGCTTTTGTGTGTGTTGTGACGTACGTTCAACCAGCAAACGTGGGTTCTGCAGCACCGTATTAAGCGGGAAGCAACTGTAAGATAAAAATACAACTCTGTTAATGCTCTGCTATTTGCGATTTTTTAATTTTTTAGATGCTTACCTCAACTCTAGTGCCGTGTACTGGCGGTATTTCGCGCTATACTGACCGGGCACTAAAGCTACTGGATAGCTGGCGTCCACGTCACGTGGCGGTGTAGTAATGCGCGGTCGCAACAGTGTTGGTGGCTCAGGTATGTTCTCGGTTTTAACGGCCTCTGTCACTGCCTCGGCAATTGAGCGGTTCACCATTGTTGTAGTGGGCGCTGTTGCAGGCAATGGCACATTCACCGTTAACGTCTGCAAGTCCAGACATGCTAAACGTTCCTCCTTGCGGCTGCAATACAAAACAAGTGTGAGAGCTCTTTGTTCTTGTTACCTTTTGTGTTTTTGCAGTTACCTTCTATTGAAGTAGGAATTCCATTTACTTGCCGAAAGCAATGCACGTTCGCGCGCTTGCAGTCCACGGCCAGTCACATTGAGACCTAGTGCTTTCTGTTTTGCCTCGATTTCGCGCAAATGCTTTTGCCTGATGAAATCCTTGTACTCCTCGTATTTCTCATAGAAGTCGGTATACATAATGTCGAGTATGTCGGATGCCCAAACGGCTGTGATGCCCAAGTCGCACATACGCTCCGACACGAGACCCTTCTCTTGCAGCCAATTGCGCTCCTCCATGTCGATTTGGCGGCGCGGCAGATCAGGATATTTCCGCTTGAAGCTTTTAATGCCCAAATACAAGGCGACTTGCTCTTGAATCATAAAAGTGTCGCGATTTTTCGATGGACAGCAGCCCTTCGGCGGCGGCCAGTCATACTCAGCGATAGCTGCAACTGTAATTTCAGCGCTGTAAATAGAGTACAAATATTCAGTTGATTTTGTCCTTTTCGTAAAAGTGCATGTGAGTACTCACTCTTCAGCGACGCAAACTTCCATTTTCTTCTTCTTTGGACGTTTAATAGCGCTGCCATTTTGTACAGCGGCCACAGTGTTGGGATCCAAAATGCTGCTCGTACTAACCACGGAGGACTGAGACTCGTCATTATTAAGAAAATCAGGTTGCCTAGGGGTTTGCGAACAAAAGCGATTAGTTAGATTGTTTCTATATATGGATATTTATGGTACACATACACTGAATACTCATAGATGTATGTATGTGTGTAATTTTACCTTATAGGCGTTGCTGGTTCCGACTGCAGCGGCATTTGAATCTGACTTAAATCAGCGCTCATACGGGTATCCTCTTCAAATACTTGAGGGGACTGTGAAAAACAGGTAATTGGGAAATGATTTTAAGTAAAAATAATTTCACATTAAAGAATATAGTTCACTAAATTATTCAATGACAAAATTACATGTACATATATACATACATATGTATATAAATTTGATCACAAAAATGTCATAGAAAATTATTTCATAAATAATGTATTTTAGTTAAAATTTTTGCATTAAAAAATAATTAAAACAACACAGAAAAAATATATAATATATAAACATTAAAATTATTTTTTACAAAAAAAAAATAAACAAGAAAATTTTATTTTATTTTTAATTATTTAAAATTTGAACCCCTCTGAACATTGGATGTACATCCATACGTACATATAGTAAAACGACGCAGTTGCTTGACTAATTCATTAATTGCAAATATATTTGAAAAGCATTGTACCATTAACAGTTACTACTAGGGCAATTGTTACTATAGTTCAGATCGCTTCAGCTGACTGCTACGAAAACGAAAAATTAAAAACAGAAAACATAAAGAAAAGGCATAAGCGGTGTTTCGTTTATTCCCCTCAATGTTGGCTAAACGTCGCAGGGGAAATTTCCGTGGTTGGGGAAGGCTATTCTCCTCTCTACGAGAAACCCCATATTTAGGGTTACACACACATATATATTGCAATGGAATATATTCAACGTGGTGAGTACAAGCGAAATACACCACAGTCCACACACAAAGAAAAGCAGCTGCTTCGCACACCTGAACTTTTTCAGTCGCTTTCAATGCTTGTGAAATGGTGTGTGGCGGCGCTGATGACGTTTGTATGCCGTCGGAACTTGGACTTCGCAGAAAATTTACGCCCCTTTCGTCGATTTATTTCGATGCGCACACCACATAGATAAAACTTTATACATATATGTGCATTCGGCCTGCCACTATTGTGTGCTTTGTTCGCTTTGACCATGCGATATTTAAGAGCAAAAAAACTCCAAAAATTATAAGCTTATGATATAATTAATATTATTGCGCTAAATACAAAACGAACAGATCCAATTTCGAAACAAGATATAATTTCAGCATATTCAATGAGCCACTTACCGGACTATAGAGGCCTTTCATTCGCTCTGGATCGGGCGTATGCTTTAGGCCGCCGACACAGCGTGGTCGACTGAGCGCAATTTGTTTGGCAACAGCACTGGCGCCACGGCCTAAGCGATGGGCGCGAGTGCCGCGGCCGCTACCTCGTCCAGAGCCACGTCCTCGACCACGTCCACCTCGACCGCGACCACTAACGGGTGTGGAAATTGAACTCGTATTAGAGTCTTCTAAAATGCAAAAGGCGAAATGTCATAAGCACACATATTTCAAGAGATATTATAGGAAATCGTAGAATCAATGCTTACCTCCAGATATATCCGCACCGCTGCCGTACGCGCCGCTGCCTTGACTGGTAGAGTCATTGTCGCGTATATCGAATTTGGTGCCGTCCAGTGTTGTCTGCATGCGCAACAGATCCGTTTCCAAGCTAGTGTTACACTGCGCTGCCCGCAGCTGTTGAGTTGCCATAAGCGAAGAGAAATCGTTTGGTCTAAAGACCACATCCGGCACGGGATCCGACGAGGAGAGTATGGTTGCAGGTGGCAACATTGAACTGCTGCTTTGATTTTGTACTGCGACACTTATTGTTCCGCTGCTAGCGACAATGCTGCCGCCAGCTATGGTCATAGTGGCGGTTGTGCTGCCATTACTGGCTGACGACGAGGATGAACACATGGTCAAGTCAATTTGTGTCGCCAACGAAATGGAAGTAGGCACGCCGACGTTCACTGGGGCGCTAGCAGCTGTTGTCACAGTGGCAGAGCTCATAGAGCTACTGGAGTAGGCAGAAGAGATGCTGGAATTAGAACCACCGTAGTGATTAAGGACGGACATAATGCTGTCAGACACTGAATTGGTGATTGTGGTGTTTGCTGATAGTGTTGAACCAATAGCAGCGCTGCCGCCCATCAAGGCGTTCACCGAACGCTTACGACCCTTTATAGGTACCTCGCCATTGTTACCGCTTGACTTTATCTTCGATGCTGGTGTAATAACGCCACCTGGTAAAATGGAACGCCGAGAAGTTCTTGCGCCTGTGCGCACTGCACGTTCTCGCTTCGACGCTTCAGTATCCATAGCACCTTCTATGCTGTTTTGTTCCTCTGTTGGCTGCTCGGCGTCCACCATATCGATAGCGAGACGTTTGCGTAACAGTTCCACACGGCGAGACTTCGACACACCATCGGTGGCCGGAGTGTCGACAGCACCAATACTGGGTGTGTCATTTGACATGGCGGTAGCTGCAGGCGTTGAAACAGTTGCAGGTGTCGCAGCATTATTGAAAGCATTCTTTTTTGGACGACCGCGTCTCTTGATGCCGACAGGTGTGTTGGCTGTAGTCGATTGCTCTGTGGTTGCAGCTCCCGCTTTCGACGACGCTAAATGTTCATTCGATGTGTAACAATTGGTGATTGTGTCGTTATTCAGGTTGTACTGCAATGAGTCCTCTTCGTCCAGCGGTATGGCCAATAGATGTTCATGCCGTTGTTTGCGCGGACGATGAATCGAAGTCTTCGGAGAGGAGAGATCCATTGTGATGGTGGAGTTCTCGGTTGGTGCCTCTTCGCTGATGTCCACAACATGATGATTGCCTCCGAAGATGGTGGGCGACGTAGTAATCAATTTCGTGTTAGATGACTCATCGTCCGTCAAAATGGTCAGTGTAGCCATGGTGTGGGATTCACTATCAATGCGACGAACTTTGTTTGGTGTGATCTATGCAAAGAAATAAAATGGCACATGCCAGGTTATGATAAATGTGAAGATACGTATAGAAAAAAATAGCAGAGCCCATTGATTGAGAGTAAAAAATTAGGGCTTTGTCTCAACTCTAAACTTAATCTATAATTAATCCACACTTCCAAACACTCACCTCAATACAGTGCTCCTCTACGTTGTTTTCCATCATCAAAGTGGATATTGTATTCGCATGTCTCTTCAAGTTCATATTATTCATTTCATTTGCTGAGGGGTCTGTATCCAAGACATTGTTGTTGCGTCTCAGTATATCTGAGCTGCTCTCCTCATAAGTTCCACTGACCGTGGCATTATTTATCAAACCATCTTCGTTGTTTATGTGAAGATTTTTGGGCAATGCAGCGGTATCGTCCAGCGTCAAACGCGGACTACCTTCAGGCGTGTCCAGTATCTCAATGGAATCTATTACCTTTTCCATTTGCGGTGCCATCTGATTTGTCAGCGCTGTGTTATTCATTGGCGCCGCAGCATTGCCGACTGTGTGCATTATGTTTGAATTTTGATGGACTCGTGCTCCATTAGCCATTAGCCGTTCTGTCAATTGTGGATATTTCAAGCTATTGCTTATTTGTTGCGGCAGATGTGGTTGTTTTTGAACCTGTGACTGTTGCTGTTGCTGGTTTACGTGTTGTTGTGTTTGTGATGGTTTCGGCTGCAGAGGCGGTGGAGCACCGTATTTGCTAGCGTTAAGCGTCGAATTTAATTGATTAAGCAGAAGCCTGTTATCCAACGGCGGCGCCGTTTGTATAACGCTCATTTCACGTTGAAGACGCTCCATTAGTATGGTGGCTTGCGGCGGCTGCTGCGCATCGTTTACTTGCGGATCAGCGTCGGTGTAAGTGAAATGTGCAGGCGATGAACCCGGTGATGGCGAGGATGTCAAATCGACAGTGTCCACTACGTTGGATAGGTCGTCACCTGACATCGGCGGTTGCATTAGCACCGATTCTTCGGTATTATCCATGCGTAGCGAGTCACCATTGCTAACATGAAAAATATTATTGAATACCTGTGGGTCGTGGTTTTGCAAACCCTCATCGATGTCCATGTCGTCAGAGTTGCGTCGCGGCTCCTGTATATCCTCCTCCTCAGCAAACGCTGTGTTGTCGTTGTTGAAACCGCAGAACTCTTGACTGCTACTCGATTCGCAACCGTTAACTAACTGTTCGTGAGCACTATTCTCCCTACTTGGTTGGGTATCCAGCGACCTTTGCGTCACGCCGCAACCGGCTGTGGCGTTTATGTCGGCGATGGCGATGTTTTTTGGCTCGCTGGATTTTCCACACTTTTTTGACACATTACGTTGCGTTTTATCCTCCAGCACAGCTTTCATTCGCAAGGTTGGCGAAGAAAGATTCTTAATGGTTAGCTTGGGCACCACTTTGTTAGCGGCTGCGTCCTCTGTTGAGGACAATGGTGGCGAAGATTCGCCACTCATACATTCATCACTCTCCTCTGAGGATTGCTGCTCCACGTTGGGTATCGATTTGATGGTCAATTTGGGAATTTTTTCCTTACATTCGTTGCCGCCACCGTCCTGGCTATTGGTTTTAATGGTCAGCTTGGGCACGACTTTTTCTACAGATGCATCACAGTTGCTTCCCTTGGTATCCTGGCGAGATATCATTAGCTTTGGCAGCCTTTCCGGCGACTCTGGCTTGCGAGAGCTGCTCGACAACTGCCGCACCACAAGTGGCGACTGCTTAGGTGATTGGGGTGCTGATCCACCTTCCAAATTTGCCATAGATATGGTCAGCTTGGGAATGGAGTGTGTGTGTTCCGCTTCTGTTTGCTGTTGCATGGTCTTAATGCAGAATTTGGGGGTCGTAGCCTCCGGTGCTGGTTCATGCGTCTTTATTGTAATCTTGGGTATCTTCTCCGGAGGCGGTGCCGGGTCCTCGCTTAGGTCGCTGAGCGACTCTTCCGCATCCAATGATTTAGTTTTGATCGTCAACTTTGGTATAACTTGCGCGTTGGAGGTGTCGTTGTGTTGCGTTATAATCACCGCGTGTTCCTGACCGGTTTTGATCGTTAGTTTGGGTATTTTACTGCTACAACTGCCAGTTTCAATAACCTCAGTATTTGTATCTGTAGGAGCGTTGGCCGCTGATGTGCTCACACAAGCGCCAGCTGCACTTGTTTTGATTGTCAACTTCGGTACCAGCTCCTCATGCTTGGGCGGCAATGCTTTTATAGTTAACTTAGGTACAGAACAGGCGGTAGCATTTGATACACTGCACGAGGCGGAGCCAGAAGATAGTGACGGCAAACCAGTGGACGAGGATGTGCTCGATGATGACGAAGATGAGGATGCCGGCGATATCGTCGACATTATTGACTCGCTCGTCCCGTCCAGCGATGTTTTTATGGTGAGCTTCGGCAGTGGCGGGGGTGAGTGGTCCGTCAGTGACTTTGCTGTAACGACACTATGCACCCCCGAAGTGGCTGGTGACAATTGGCTGATGCTGCTATTGTTATGCAAATTGTTTTGCGAATCGGACATCTTGATTGTCAACTTGGGCACTACTGAGCTGTCTGAGCTGTCATTGGCAGAACGTATTGTCAATTTGGGAACAATATGTGGTTCATCGCTACAGCCACCGACGACTGTTGACCCCTTTATGGTCAATTTGGGTATTTGTGCGCCGACGCGTGCGCTGCAGGTCTCAACTACCGCCTCATCTTCGGCCGAAGATGAACAATCCGAGGATGCGACATCGTTGTGCTTCTTCACGATCGGTTTGATTGTGATTTTGGGAACTATATTCGTACTACTACCGCTGTTGTGCGCATGTAAATTGATTTTGAGTGGCTCCACTTTGCGTGTCGATTCAGCTCCACTGTAGCCGGCAATGCCGTCACAGCCACTCAACGTGTCGGTATTGCTTTGAGATTCACTGGAGCGTGTATTAACGCTCGTAGCATTTGGTTTGGGTAATTTCAGTATGATCTTGTGTGTTTCGGTATTGTGCTCGGTTTGCGTTGATTGACCTTGCCCACTGCCAGCCGCCACACTGGCTGCATGACAGACAGCATTGGTGTCGCCGCTTGAGGCCACGGTGGTGGTTGACTGTTCGCGCGCAAC
The DNA here is from genome assembly GCA_027475135.1 of Bactrocera correcta. NCBI lineage: Eukaryota > Metazoa > Arthropoda > Insecta > Diptera > Tephritidae > Bactrocera > Bactrocera correcta. The sequence continues at coordinate 115,683,536 of CM050325.1, forward strand.
CATGTTCGTATTATCGCTGTCGCCGTTCGTATGCTCTAAACTACCGTTACTTATATTACTAATACTAATTTTGTTATTGTTGTTGCTGCTCGCAGAATATACTGCGCGCATCAGTTCCGTATCCACACTTCGAGCGCCTGCTAAACGTGTCGCCGCTGCAGCAGAAGTTGTTGGCATCACCGAGTCCAACGCAGTGGGTATTGCGCGAACAAATGCGTGGACCGCACGTGCACCCGGTTTCTCTAAACTTCGGCCAATGAAAGAGGACTGCGTCGATTGATGTGGCGATTGGGATTCATCCTCGCTGGAGGCATCCGTTGTTATGTCGCCGCGGTTATGCGTCGATTGTCGGCCACTGCCGCTACCACCACTGCTGCTACTGCTGCACGTCGTGGACAACACACGTTGCGGTGAGGAGCTGCAATCATTCCCGGTGGAGCTGGTGATGCGCGCCGGCGATGTGATCAATGCCTCCAGACGCGGCAAATGACCGGTAGCACTTATATGCGTCTCACACGAAGTCGAAGTGACAATTTGCTCCTGTTCTTCTTCAGCACTTTGGTTACTGGCCTGTACGTGAGCCAGAGCGGAGTTTTGGTTATGATTGATTCTTCTACTGGCGGCGTAAAAATTGTTCTGTGGGTTCTGTGAATCTTCGGGTGCCTGGTTGTTTGTAACATTCATTGCTTAGCTGCCTCTCCTTGATTAAATATTGGGATGGATGCCAAATCCAATCGGAGCCGCGCTTTGACGTCTTTTCGGATCAGTTAGCGTAAGAAGAACGTCATATCTTCCTGCAAGAGACAAAACCAAAAGTATTTAAACTATTAGAAAATAATATTAATAAGGAACGTATAAGCGGCATGAACAAGGAAGCTATCTCAGATCGAACAAATTCAATAATAAAAATTCGACTAATAAAAGCGCTATGAATAGTCGCCGACGCGACCCTAACTCGTCGTTGTCACCAAGAAATTCGTCCTATGAATAAAAAATACACAAAACATATGTATATTGAGATCGCGTCGTGCGTCTGCTATTCAGCCGACAAACCAACTAGGCAGCGCGCATCATAAACGTATTTGTCATCAAGTCGGGGAATCCACACGTGTGCGATGAGTTTGCCGCTACGAGCTCACACGATAGGCGGATAGTTGCGTTGACGGTCAAACGGACTGATAGGCAGACAGACGAGGTCCAGCCGGCGAATGGCGCGAGCAAAACAAAAAAAAAAGCTAAATAACAAAAGAGCACAACGTTTTGGTTCTTAGTATGTTTCAGCAGCGGCTGCTTACCGTTGTTTCACCTCGTTGTAGCATTTGAAACAACGTAATCGCATCAGCTGTTCTCTAAGCGCTCATAGCTGATGTTGGAGCTTTACGCTGCTACTGCTGCTGCTCTTGATGGTTGGTTCGGTGCTCTATTCCTTGCCTATGGATTCTTCACCTTATCAAATACATTCGCCGCCCCAGCCGATGCCGCGACATCGTTGTGCTCTCAATTCATGCACACTTTGTACGCTCTCACTCACTCTCTGGCGCGCGCGTAACACAGCCAGTCTAGCGCGCAGTTCGTTACTACCGCTAACAGCTACTAACTGCTGCTGTAACGATGACGGCACCACAGGCTGACTGGCTTCCCCTTCGCCTAGGCGCACGCCGAAAGTTTGACAAATCGACGGAGAGCAACCGCAATATTCAAAAGTGAGGTGATTCTTTGATTTACCATGAATTAAAATATTCGTCGTGTCAACAGGCGCGATTGCCGCTACTGCTGGCCAGCCACGACACGACAGTCTACACTCAACAGCCAACGCAAACACATAGTCAACCAGTCCGCCAAACCAATGGCAAAGCAGTCAAGCCGAGGCAAATGCTATCACATTTGCAAATGGAACTCCAAGCGAAACACAACTAGCCGAAGCAACAACAGCACGTACGGGCATCAGTAAATGAGCGTAATTAAATAAAAGTACGTCGACTCGTGCTAGTACTTTCGTGCGGTATTTATTAACTGAAGGAAAAATAGTGGAAGGATAAACTGTGGCGAGGCTCCAGAGGATATACAAACTATTTCCTACTTCAAAAATATATTCTATGAAAATATCACAAAAAATCCATAACTCGTGCTTTAAGATCATATTACCATATTCTAGGTGCTAGAAAATTACTTTGCGACAATTGGACAAGATCAGCGAACTTTTCGGTACAAAACTGGTCACAACTCTTGATCCAATTTCTCCAAGGATTTACGAGAAACTCGATTGAAGAATGAATTTAAAAATAGAAAATATATTCAGGATATAAATATTTGTAGACAGACGACGTAAACCAAACCACGCAGGCCATTATTTTATTTGTACCTCAAAGGAATGAGCCCTTAATTGCACTTACTGCCGAATATAACAACTCTTTAAGGAGAAATATTCAATGAAAACAAATTATTTCTTAAAGGAAACGCCAATTTGAAATACGAATGATGATTAAAAATTCTCTAATGACCTAACAGCCAAAGTATTTTGAGCTGGAAGATATGTGCTGTGTACTAGGGAACCCCAAAAAATGTCTATTGTCATTTTCGTGTGTTGGGAGTAAGCAAAGGTTGCTAACGTTCCACCTTTACAGCACAACGAACGCTGCGAGCAAAACAATAAACTTGAATAAACAAGCGAGCACAACAAACATGAAACGCTGCAGGAAACGAACAAGCCGAGAAAACGTTAAGACTATGATGGGTCGATACCCAGCTGCCAGCAGTGCAGCTAATCGAAGCAGTAATCGGTCGTGTGCCCTTATCGACCAAACGATATAACTTTCCGAGCGCTGCCGAACGTACAACTAACCGAGCAACACAAAATCCGAGCACTTACACTTGCACGACCCCAAAATTAGCAAGCGCCAGACATAACATACCGACCAACCTGTCGGCCGACCGCCAGACGGGCAGCCACTTAGGGAACAGTGTAGTGACGAGAACAAAACGCTGCTAAGCTTCGCACGTCCTCCACTACAGCCTCCTCTACCACAAACAACACCGTATTATCAAAACCAAATGTATGAATGGCTGGCGCGTGAGTGAGGGAATGTATGAATGAACGTGTGGAACTAGAAAATGAGCGAACAAACGCACAATTGTTGCATCTTCTCGCTGCGCGCAATGTTTTGGTTTCGGGTCATTCACCCGCACAACAAACAGTCAAGCTTAGAGTCATACTCACTAACCGCCGTACACTTTCACATTCGCAAGCACCTGCAATAACAAAAGCAAAGGCAACAGCTTCGGCAGATACGTTTTATTATGAAAGATTCCATTCAGTTTACCATAGCGAATGACTTTTGGTTTTGTAAGCAACGCGTTAGTCGGCTTGATAAGCGAGGCCATACCGAAAGAATTCGGTATTAACGGTGACAACGAACAATGGCGACAACGTTTGCTGTGATGACGAAGATGATAACAGAAACCGCCAGACTGCTGGGCAACTGAAACCCCATGCAAGGAACTTTACAAGCGCAGTAAGCGTCATATGTATGGTGCTATATTGAGCCAAGCGAAGAAACTGCATTATTCAGTGATAATGCAGTTTTTAACCTGTTAAGCCAAGTCAAGGTTAATTTATTGTATTAGTTTTCTGTAAGGAACTTGAGCTTATTACTATATCCAGACAAGTTTGGGAGCATTTAAAAACAACATTTAAAATATTTGGCCTACTTTAAGGTCAAAGCGCAGCATTTACATATGTAGCAATAAATGTTATGTTTAAGCAAAAGGTGTTTTTTTTTATCCAAGTTAAACACAAAAATGTGTCTCCATAAAATTATTTCATACATACATATATTATATACAGTGTGCGACAAAACATATGCACGAACTCATGGATAATTCAATATTTGGTTAATAACAAAGCAAACTCATTTGGATTTAAATCATTTTAATTTTTTTTATAAAATTAATTATCTAAATTTATTCAACAAAACAAAAACAATCGAAATTATTAGTAAAAAATTAAAAAAATTCATTTTTTATGATAAGTAAAACTTTTTGTATGCGACAAAACAAATGCACATCATCAGTTAATTTAATAAAAATATTTTAATTACTAATATTTTGTGGCGTAGCCCTTATTTTTTAAAACTTCTTCACATCTGCGTGGCATGGACTCGATTAGGTTCAATAAAATATCTCCGGATATTCCATTCCATGCTATTTCCACTTGTCGAAAAAGTTCGTCTGTATTTCTGCAGTTATCGCGATTAACCTTACGATCTACAATATCCCATAGATTTTCTATGGGATTGAGATCTGGTGATTGCGCTGGCCACTTTAAAACGTTAATCTTGTTGTGCACAAACCATTCTTTCACACATTTAGCTGTGTGTTTTGGATCGTTATCATGTTGATACCTCCATTTAAGTGGCATTTCTTCCTCTGCGTGTGGCAACATTATATTTTCCAAGATATCTTTATACATGAAACGATCCATTATACCATTAATTTTCTGAAGTGGTCCTATCCCAAACCCCGAAAAGCAGCCCTCAAACCAAAACGTTTCCTCCTCCGTGTTTTATCGTTCCTTTAGTATAGCGGGGATTAAGGCGTTCACCTTTAGGTCTGCGTACTAGTCTGAATCCATCAGAACTTCTTAGATTTAATTTCGATTCATCTGAAAAGAGAACGGTTCTCCATTGGGTTGTACTCCAGTTAAGGTGCTCCTTCGCGAACTCGATCCTAGCTCGCCTATTTTTAACAGAAATAAAAGGTTTTTTTGCACTTCGGTATGTTTTTAATCCACCTTCTACAGCTCGTCTTTGAATGGATCTTACGGAAAGATTTAGCTGGAGTTGGTTTCGTACAGATCTTGCCGATGTGAAAGGATCCTTTTTTATTAACCGGATTATTTAATTATCGTCCCGTTTACTTGTTTTCCGTGGCCGACCACCTTTATTTATGGGAGCTAACGAACCTGAAGAACGAAAACGGCTTATAATACGCGAAATAACACTGTGATTTATTCCAAATTTCTTTGCGATTGATGTGACTGATTCACCATTATTGTAATCACTTACAATTTTTTGGTTTAACTGCACCAAGTACTTATTGTTACCCATTTTTCGTGAAATAACGACGAGAAATGACCGATGTCGCAAATAAAGAAGCTACTACTAAAAACACTTGCAAAGTTTTCAATAATTATTTATATGTTGTTCAGAAGATTGTTTTTGTTGCGTAACGGTACCAATTGTTCGTGGTATATAAAAATTTTCGAAGAATTTAAATACCAATTACTTCGTGCATTTGTTTTGTCGCGGCCTAACAACTACGCTGTTAAGTAACAAAAAATTTTTCCTGAATAATGTTTATTATTTTTTCGATTTATGTCTTGTATTAACATAAGAGGACTATTATTATTTTAAATTAATTACAATATTTTAAAATTTTATAAATTTTTCCGAGTTACTGAGCTTTATTATAGTAAGTACAAGTTCGTGCATATGTTTTGTCGCACACTGTACATATGTACATACATATGTATGTATGTATATTCTGACAATTACCCAAAAATAAATAAAAAAAGGGCATTTAAAATGATAAAAAATAGAAGCCCTTTAAAGTTACAGAAAAAAATGTTCAACGTTTTCTCCCTTATATGAAAAAGTATCTGATAAACAAATACTAGAACAGTTTAACACTATTATTTATATTTACATATGTACATACATATATTTCTACTTGTTTATAGAACTCATGTGGCCGGCGCAGCAACCACTTACCGCGATAGACGTCACCACGACAGTCGGGTCTACGTAACCGGAACGGACCCGGATTTTTATCCGGCCAAGGACTGTCAACTCGGCAGAATTCTGCCGCTACAACAACAACAACAACATAGACGTCATCAACATAAAAATTAAAAAACAATGATACGAAAATGTACATATATTGAAAATTGTAATAAAGTTGAGAGCGATTTGCAAGCAAATAAAAATATGTAAGTAGACAAGTGGATATGTAAATTTATTAATACATATAATATTAAAATGTAATATTTGATTGTTTAACATTGTATTTGATTTATACATGTGTGTTTGCCGCAAGCAACAAATACATTGCACAAGGTGGCATATATGATTATAGCTATTCAATCATTAGCCCAGCCGTCAGCGGCAAATTTATTATACGATATCAATATTATTTTGTATATTTTTTGTGTAATGTGTGCTTAGCAGCTTATGTGCTGACCTTGGTATGGCTTAATTGTTTCATATGTATGAAATTAATTTGATTATGGCTTATGAACAATCCGAGCTCACGAAAATACTTATTCAAACCACAAGTACACATGCACTAGTTTAAGGTAGTAAATATGTAATTATAACATAATTTCGCTCGGAGCTTGAGAAGAAGAATTTGCCGAGATCAGCAATGATTTGTGGAATATTCTTAATATTCTTACAACTTTTTCAAGGCAGCGAATCAGTTTGGAGTGACGAATTTTTATTGACAACAATAAATTATTTGTGTAAGTAAATTGTGACACGAATTTGTAATTTTACACACACATTTATTATGGACACAGAAGAGATGTATCGGTGACAGCATTGAAATTCAGTTACTGCACTTGTCGCGGCCGCACTTTGTTCATTACTTTTTATAACATTTTATATCCCATAATTCAAAACATTTTCTTTTAACATTCAGCACAAAAACTTATAATTTAAATACACAAAAACTCACCAACTGAAATTTGTATATTATGCGGCTTGTTAGCACTTTTACGTTTGAGCACAGACTTTCTATCCTCCCTAAGTTATGTTTTATTCTACTTGAGTGTATCAGCTCCCTCACCACCCTCTTTTACGAACATACACTCATGAGTATGTAAAGTTGTGTGAGCGAATGAATTTTTATGTATTCTCCATCACACCATTAACGTCTGCAAACAAAGCTGATTTCTAAGCAAAGCGATGACTACTATTTTGTCATAATTTCACCTTCACTATATACGATATAGAAGCGAGGATGATAAGTCGAGACTTTTATCGAATTTTTCTAGCACTCGATTAACTGAAAACTGCATGAACTTCGCGTAAACGCAAACGTAATACACTGCACTTCACGCGTTTCAAAACGTTGAACTTCGAAACCGAAAACGAGAACGAAAATGAGCTGCCTGCAGAGGAAAAATTGTGTTGTATCATTTTTTGTTAAATATACGCTGTGAAATTTTCAATGCTGTGCCAACGAACTAGTGCGCAACGTATGAACGAATCGTACGAACCAGCGTACGAAGCTGTATGAAGCAGAGCCAGCGATAAACACAGCGAAAGTATATGACAAGAAACGATGGCGATAAAGCAACGAATGTCGCACGACGCCAGCTATAATCGACGTTGGCTACAACGAGCAGGCAGCGTGAGGGGTAGGTTTAAGCAGGAAAGTGCTAGTAACGACGAGCTACAGTGCAAGGCAACAGGGGCAGAACGGTTGGATGACGATGAAAACCGAGCAAGCACAGACCACACGATCGTAGCTGGGCAGTACGAAGCACGTGCACAGTACGAACATGAATAAAACACGATGCATGGCAGAAACAAGTAGCATGTGGATAGACAAATATTCATACAAAGTCTTTCGTATATAGGCATGTGTGTGTTCGTAATTTATGAGTGTGTATAGGGTGGATATAAGAGTGTAACAACAACAACACAATCTGTTAAATGCCACCGAAATATGTTTAAACTTATAAGCAACTGACGAAGCGGCGAGCAGCAGAGGTAACCGCTGCGCCAAAGAAATCAAAAGATACTTGAGCGCCTGCAAGCACACATACACATATAAATGCTTACTTAATTATGTTCACTCCAAAAGGCATGTCAAAAGGTATCGCAAAGATACAAATATAAATATGTTAGTAGACACGTGCGTATGTGCGCTAGTACGTAGAGAAACGTACAATAGTGAGATGTTAACGGCGCAGCAGAGATCGAATAAAAACATACTTACATATAATAAGCATTCGCAAATATAGACAAAAGACAACAGCTAACAAATTTCATTCGCTGCCCAATACTTCGTCTAGCGAATGCCGAGGCGTCGGTGTGGGTGCTTGAGTGTATTATGGTAACAATTCAGAACAAATTTCGCGTTTTTTACCGTTAATAAACAAAACTTGACTTCGTTGAATGCAGTAGCGTATGCACCAGCAACTTGTGTTCAAGTATGACGAATTGCCTCGTTGAACACGATTTTTTTTATACATTTTAAACAGATACAACAAAAACAATAATACACACAAATAAATACAAAAGTTATTGCAAATATGCACATCAAAATAATTTTCATTGAAAATAGATGTTTGCTCGAGCGTTCACTCGTTTCGGCAACCCATATAACTTTAGGTAGGTACATAACACATAACTGAGCAAACGTCCAGCCAGCCGACAGTCAAATTGACGATTGCAATTTTAACAGTATGAATGGAATTTTCGAGCTAATACAGAAATCGCGGCATCCAAAACGTAAAGACAGAAAACAAAGAGCCTCACTCTGCAATAGCGACGTTTGAGAAAGAAAATGAACGATGTGATTTACCAACGTAGGGTTCATAGTATCTAAAGTATAAGGCACTCCAGATGAGCAATTTGCACTAAATGTTATTACTCGAACTACTAGTAATATTTTCAACCGTCTATGCACCCTTATGAAGGCATTTGCATTAAAACCTGCTGCACAAAACACATCCAACAAGCTTCTCAGCTGATGGGATAGTTATGTGGCAGAGTGGGTGTATTAGTGTTGCCCTAAGAAGATTTCGTTTTCACTATTGTGTTCGTAGGTATGTGCATACATACAAATATTACAAAATAAAGATAGTTGGAATGCTGAGCGTAGCAAAATTAATTCAACAACAACAATAAATATACATACATACATATGAACATGTAATATAACGAGTACTAATATTTGCAGTGCTTAAATAATTGAACAGGTCCAGTAGCAAATACAAATTTATTTATATAAATGTGCCTTATCTTTTTACTTATACCTTTTAAATTTTATTTTACAATAAGTTTTGTTTATCTAAAATTCCATTATAAAGTTTCCAAAATATTTATATCTGAATAATTTTTCACACATTAAAATCCGCATGTTATGTATATTTAATCAACTCAATTAAATTTAATATAAAAATTATCTTCCTGACAGAGAAAATACAAAGGGCGTGGTTGATTGCAACTTCAAATTATTCTGTCAAGAATTTTTTACTGTTGGTGCAACGGGATTTGAATGAAAACAAACTATGCATCAAAAATTATTCGTGACGAAAAATTAAAAAAAAAAAAAATGTTTACAAGCAAACAGTGATATCAAATGCGAAAGCCAGAGATATAACGAAAACAAAACGGGTGGAAAACTAAAAATAAAACACGAATGAAACATAAGTATGTACATTTAACATTTTTAACATAAAAAATGGATAAGCGAGAGAAGCGGGAGATTCCCAAATATTTTGAAGCGTTTAAGCCACACGTAGACAAAAAAATAACAATGTACATATGAACGTAAACATATATTTACATTTAATTGTGATTTCACAAGATTTGCGATGTAACTGCAAATTATTTAGTAACTCGCTAACACGTCCAGTGAAATTCCTCATAACCAGACACGCACTGTCACAATGTATTTTTCCGGCTATAATAACTGTCCACATATGGGATAGTGACAAAAATGTTTTCAAAAAGTATATTTAGTGTTAGAAGCTGCAATTCAGAACTATACTTCTTTCTACTGAACTAATTAATGCAAGCCATGTCAGCTGAGTGTGACTGAATGATAATTATCCTATTAGTTTCCGTTGAGCCACAGAACCATACGATACTAGCACAAGTCAATTTGTTTGTTGTAATCATTTGGCGTATTCCTCTTAAAATAAAAACTCTCAAAACTCTACAAATTAATAAGAATTAAAAAAATATTTACTATAACTATAAATTGGGCACAATTTGTTTGAAACATTTTATGAAATATTGTCCGCTTAACATATGTAAACGTTTTGAACGAAATATGTACATATGTACATATTACGAAAGTAGTAGCCGTGTCGGCTCATTGAAACATACTCATGCCTGGTTATGGTAATTCTTTTTGAATAAAAATATTAATGAAAGCGTTGTGTTCATGAAATTTGTCCAGTTATGGGAGCTGTCCGTATTGGGGAATTTCACTGTCTCATCTCTTTCGGTAGTTGTCATTTGTTGTTATAGTCGGAAGAAAATTATATTGAAGGTTGTGAAATTTTTCTTTCGATTAATAGTATAGAATTAGCTGAAAAACTCCACCACAAAAGGAAATAACCCTTAAAAATATATGAAAACTTAAAATACCTATGTATGTATACAATGCAATAAAAAAAAAACATTTTGGGTATTTCTTGGATTATTCGTGAATCATAAAGTTGAGTTTCATTTGCACAAACGCCAATGCACTTTTCACCTCAAAATCAATAAAGTATCGATGGGCCTCAGCCGGGCATTGCAATTCAATGCATTTTACGCACTCTAGGGCAGCTGGATTTAAGACTACCTCGCTCTCCCCGATTATTGTTTTACTTGGTGTTGATAAATGGAGAATATTTCCAATGAATAACAACCTTCCACCCAACGTACTATGCTTCTTTAATGCCTTCAAGCACATCTGCATTTAAAAGAATACATCAAAAATGTATCTTTTAACTTCTATACATACCAACACATTATATTTGTACTTGCACATGGGCATATACATATGTACATACATATTTACATATATTAAAGTATTGTATTGTCAATCGGTTTTGTATTCTGCAGCAAATGTTAGCGCCATTGACTTGTGTGTTCTTGATTGTAGGGTCGACATAACTTTACAAAACGCGCGCGCGTCCGTTAAGTAACTCTATGTAGGGGAAGCACACACAGATACCATATATTGCGAAGCGAAAGAAAAAATAACAAACGAGGGAATGCAGTGTGGAGAAATTTGTGAAAGTGAAGAAATGTTGTGATTGTTGGGAGAAAATAGTGAGAAGCGGGGAATTTTAGTGCACTACAACTCAAGTGTGGTGAAATCACTGAAATGAAGGGGTTGCTAGCTTGAATATTCACCCCTTTACAAGTGACCAAACAAAAAGCTTTTCTTTAAATAATAAAATATTCTAGCGTCTTACCAAGGATTGTTAAATACTCCAATTCGAAGGCAAGACAAATGATTCAAAACATGCTCAGAAGAGAATACTGTGTTATAAATAATATTTCTACAGGTAATTTCTTCCGCCATTGACGTTATTTTTTTAAGGTGATATCCGATAACGGTACATGTCAATATGCATATAATTGAAACATAATTAATTAAATAGTTACTGTAAATTCTGCACAATGCCGTTCTACAGCTACGGCTTATTTGTAAGACAAATGTTAGTAACCACTTGAGAACGTGAATACAAATTTCGAATCGGCAAAAAGTAGTTATCCAAGCATACACTATGTAAAACCGCTTATGGTCCAAAATGATTATATTTCATATTACATATTACTGTTTAACTATGTGTGATCATGTAACACATTTATTTTTGTTTTTATTATAATACAGATCAATAGCAATTACAATGTTTTTCCCCTTCTTATCACACACTTCTCCCCACCGGTTCGTTAAAAACTCACCATACCATAATCAAATAACGCGTCTCCTCGCGCGCAACCAACGAGCATGGTGCCAACAAAAAATGCAAAACAACAAAAATAATAGCAAGGAAATACTCACCATTTTAGCTTCGCACATTGAAGAATACAATGCTATCATATGAAATGGCGAGAGTTGTGTTTGTGTATGTTCGTTGTGTTGTATTTAGTGGTATTAATTCACTTAAACTTAATATATTAATCTCTTCACTTTTCATTCAATAAGAACTTTTAGCACTTGTAATATTTTCCTTATAGTGTATTTGTTTTAAATAAATCATAAATTTTAGAGTAGTAATTTTAGCTATCAACCGACATTTGAAAGCGAACAACGAACGCGCATGTAATTCAACGAATACCTCCGACAATTTGTATGAAAACAGTGCGTGGCGCACGAGACGAGAACCCACTGTGAGTGTGAGTTTGTTTGTGTGTTACACTCGGTGTTTGTATTAGTTGGCTGCAAGTCTGGCACAATTTTTCTACACAGCGAAGCAATTTTTACACAACTTTTTGTCAAATTATCTTTCAATTTAGTATCTGCAAAGAATATGTAATGCCTTTCCCTATTTACGTCTTTAAATCACAATAATAACTCCTCAACTCGCGCGTAACAAAACGCACACAATCAATTTAAAACTTCCCGCAATGAATTTTTCATCTTCGCTGTTTATGCTTCTCACTTTTTTAGCAGCTACTATGTCTTAGCACGAATTTGCTGGCACTGGTACTTATTCGCCGCGCTGCTGTTCTACGTTCGCCTTTTCAGTATTTTACGACTACACCGCTCTCGTCACTCACATTGGCCCACTTTTATTTCATTTAGCTTTTACCACTTTTATATTTCATATCACCACCTTCGAAATTATAACAAAGGTTGTTACGCCTTTTTTTTTTTCACTTTTCAACTGAATATTAGTTTATAAATCTTTCTTTTTGTACCAAATTTATCTGATCTGAATTAACACTATAAATGCGACACGATGCGTTTCGCTGCGAATAAATTGTCAGACCAAAAATTGAACAACGAATGAACGGCGACAAACAGCATTGCCAGGCATGTTTTTTTGTTTTTAAACAAACAGAGCTCTTAAATATTGCTTAAACAACTTAAGAAAAACTAAATGTTTTAACGAAAAGTCCACCCAGATAGATTTAAATACTAGAAATGTTTATATTCATAAAAAAAAATTACTATTATGTAACATCATTTTGATCTCTTAAGCCAAGTCTCTTGATTTTCATATATTTCCATGTTAATTTAACATAATTCTGACAATCTGCTTAAAATAAAGGAAAAGTGAAAGCAAGTTTACAGATAAGTCAAGATTTTCAATACGTTTTAAGTATTTTTTAGAATGAAAATTAAAAGAATTTAATAAAAAAAAGCGAATTACTATATTAAAATATATTCTTTTGATAACATGTAGAGGGGGAAACTGCAACACTGTTCTCAGAGCTCTCTATCACTTTAAACAACTGATTTCCAGCGCTTTCTCTAGTTTCAACTACTTCAACTTCGCTTTTGCGAACAGCTGTTTTTGTGTTGAACGTGCAAATTTACCTTTGCACAAAAACTTAAATCACGATTAGTTTTCAATATAAATATTTACAGTTTCTATTTGAAAAATGACTACCTTACGCCCATTCACCTGTGATGACCTCTTCAAATTCAATAATGTGTAAGTAGTAAACGTTGCTTGGTTTTCATCGCAACCGTTTGTGATTCAGTCCGCTTTATTTTAACAAACGAACCTATTTTGTTCAATAAATGTGATTTTTGATCCTTCGCAGTAACTTCGACCCACTAACCGAAACTTACGGACTTTCGTTTTATACACAATACTTGGCTAGATGGCCTGAATATTTCCAGTTAGCTGAATCTCCTAGTGGCCAAATTATGGGTTACAGTAAGTACAATGCTTTGAAACGAGTGAAATCGTCGATATATATTTTGTTTAAAACTACAGTTATGGGCAAGGTTGAAGGTCATATGGAAAATTGGCACGGTCATGTAACTGCTTTGACCGTTTCACCGGACTACAGACGTCTAGGCTTAGCTGCTTTACTTATGAATTTCCTGGAAGATGTCTCCGAAAAGTATGCATATTTCTGTCCTACTTATATTTACTCTACAAACTTAAATTTTTTTTTAGAAAACGAGCTTATTTCGTTGATCTTTTTGTGCGCAAGAGTAATCAAGTAGCAATCAATATGTACCAAAATTTGGGCTATATAATTTACCGTACTATACTTGATTACTACGCTGGCGATCACGACGAAGATGCTTATGGTAGGTTTAAACGTGTTTATAAGCTTCATACATAGATATGTAAATAATTTTTTAATAATTCTATGAATTTTTAAATTAGATATGAGGAAGGCACTCTCGCGAGATGTAGAAAAGAAATCTATTATACCATATACCCACCCGGTACGACTGGAAGATTTAGATACCAATTGAGTTTAAATGTGCATTTTTGCTGCTTGCGGTCATCATAAAACACACGAGCATCCTTAAACAAAATAATTCATTCAAAACATTACCAACAAAAGTCAAAACAAACCTATATACTACATACATGCAATAAATAAATTGTAATAGAAAACTACTCCCTCTCAAATGTGGCTAATTCGTTGGCGTCAATTGCTTTCGCATTTCTATAAAAGCTGTTAACGCGCCTACTGTTTTGTATTTTTGTAATAGACATGTTTATGTAACCATTTGTTTAAAACCATTAATTCTGCTCGTAGGGCTGTAACTAATTATTTGCAATCTACTACATATATCTACTAGTAAACAGTTAAAATCAAAGGCATGAGCTATGAAATGCTCTTCAAGAGTAAATAATGCACCACAACATAACACATTCTAACCATAACAAGGTAAATTCATTATTCATAAATGTATATGCGTGTGTTTAAAATGAAATTCAATTTACGTAAAGTTAAAATTTTTATTAAGAATTTAATTTTTTGCAGATAACAACACATCAACTACACCAAGCAAACCAAATGCACATTTCTTCGAATTAAAGTCGATGTTGAAATGGTTTCAAAAAATTCAAAATTGCAAAAACCTAATGCCTATATTTATTTTATATGTCATTCATACCAGTTCTTGGTTTTATAAATATACATACTTCAGAAGATTTTATTAAAATTACTTACATATTCGAACACTTGTTTTGTATTTTAGAAGTATTATCAAACATCCATTAGACAAATTATGTGTATCAACGAAAAATTTAATTAGAAAAACAGAAAAAAATGTTGGAGGAAAAACTAATTAGAGAAATTCAGCAAAACGAATGTCTTTGGAATAAATACAATCCGGACTATAGAAATAAGCGAAAGAAGGATATCTGCTGGAGCTGTGTATCAAATAATGTCGGCGAATCTGGTGCAAATTTCGTGTATTAACATCCGCCTCTACCAATATTTATTAGTTTTTTCTTCTTCTCAATCAGTGGAGGCCTGTCGCAAGCGCTGGAAGTCTTTAAGAGATCGTTTTGTAATTGAATTGAGCACAAGAAGTAAAACGGGCAGTAATGTGCATACAAAGAAGGAATGGCTATTTTTTGAGCAACTATTTTTTCTTACGGCCGGCATGACACCAAAAGGGTGAAATAGTTTGTTTTATTATTTTCAGCTTCTTTTCTTTTGTGTGTTCACAACCTAGTTAAACTTTTAGTTCTCAATCGGCACCATTGCTCAACACGCAACTGACACATCAGCCGAAATTGAAGAACCCCAGCGACAAAAGAGAAAAACAACTTGAAACCCCCAGATCCACCGCCCTAAAGGATGCCAGTGTTGCTTTGGGCACTGATGCACAGCGATATGCTAACTTGGATGAAACTTTTCGGACACTCGTGGAGAATTATTTGAATTTTGTAAACACCTATAAACAGTCCGCCGATCCGTTTCTGGCCGTTATACAAGAATTTTTCGACAAAGTGCCACAGCACCGACGAACAGCATTCAAAATGGAAATACTCAACTACACCTATAAAATGTACATGGAAATGAAGGACTGAGCAATAAGAATAAGCGCGACTTTTTAAACATGGCTTTCAACACATCTTTTTGAACTTTGTACCCTTTTATCCTATATACATATATACATGTGTATGTATGTGTATTCGACTTTGGAGTATATGCCCGGAAGTAAACTCACTGTGTTGAGTTAACTTGTTGTCAACGTGAAGGTTAAGTTCCCCAGAACGAAGTCGATTTGGATACTTTTGAATTTTTGAATTGGCACTTTAAAGTCACTCAATTTGTTATAAAATATGGACTAACTAACAGTTCTCTTTCTGGTGCGCTTTTTGGACTCACGTTAATATTCCTATATACAGCGCAAAACCACAATACACACATACATATATCTACCGGAAGTACGCCATGTGCGCTGAAGAGTTTATGAGCAGCTGTCATTACCGCTACGATTCGCACAGTTAACAATAAAAAAGCAAAATGGCGTGAGCTTGAGTACTTTCGGAAATAATTCGTTTTAGTTACTTCAAAAATCAGCAAATCTATTTGATTGCTTTAAAATAACTATGTTTATATGTATTTATGTACATTATAACATAAATATGTATGTACATTTATATACTTATATTCATAAGTGATAAGACAAGATATTTGCTGTTTAACGGTTTCTTCGAAAATTCATATTAACACATGTGTTTTATCCTTTCTCTGAATTTCCTTAGAAAAAAATATTTTTCTGTGGCCTTAGTATCTGTTACATATGTATCTCCCAAATTCATATGTAAGTGTATGTGTGCTCGTATTCCTTTTTACACTACTTCGTTCATTTGTTCGTTATTTCATTTCGTATCCGCAATCGTCCATTATTTATCACCTTTTCCTTTCGTTGACCCTTCGTCATTTATCTTCGTTTGCAATACGCTTCTTATTTTACTGCCTTTTGCTTGCCTTTCATTGCTTGTTCCAAAGTAAAAGGCAAAAAATAACTACACACATATACACACCTTCCACTTCACACACACACATACAACCTACAATGTGCAACAAAACAATAACAACAGCGCCAGCGATGTGAAATTCAAAAATGAGAAAGGCAGAGCACCGATTATTCAAAGGAAATTTGAAACAAGCGACAATTTACAACATCGCTTTTTGTGCATTCAACAAAGTAGCAACAAAACACAATGCTTGCATCAGCATAGACGGTCACAACAGAAACGGCAATGTAACCAGAACCAGCGATGAGTCGGCAACCAGCTTAGCAAGCATTCATTAACGAACGTTGTCGCCTATTCATCGCTCCCTGTCATTGCGCCTGTATGTATGTAGTGGTTTTGTTGGCCATTAATGCCGCACACAGTTGTCGCTTATCGACATACATCGAGTTTTTCAACCGAAGCGCAAAGTCGCCGCAAAGCAACAACACTACGCGAGTTGTGTGTGAAAGAGCTGAGAAAACGCACAGCTGCTGACAAAAGGCAAGCGCATATGGTTCGTTGTAGTTGTCGCTGCCACTCTACTGTCTTCCATTTTCGCACACACTGTGTGTTGTTTTTGTAACAACACACGGTTGTATTATGGCCTACCGCACGAACACAGCCAACCACTTCGGTCTCACTGAGGGTCGTGCGGGTTTTTTCCATGCGCTGTTTCGATTTTCGCTGTCGCTGGCAATACCCGATTACAATTATTGTGTTTTCTTGTCGTTTGTGTATGCGCATATGAGTGAATACCTACAAAGTTACATGTAAATTTTAGCAATTATACACACTGTTCTGTTATATATACTTTGACGAAAGTGTACTTGTGAACAGTTTAAAGTGAAGAGTTACATATGTACTTAATTGGGCTCAATATCTAAGAAATTTTCATTTCGAAATTGTTTAAAAGAAATTGAGCAAGAAAAAGGTCGAAACGGTCACTGTGCGGAGCACAGTTCACTAGCCGTTCCCATTCGTTTGTGGAATGTTTCAACGTTGCATTGCAACCCTGAATCAAGATAGCCGCGAATTGTGTGCGGCGAACGGTCGGCGAGTGAAGCCGATTTCTGCAGTGCAAGCGATTACCGACGAACTTGGTACAAATGGACGCGCTACCAAGCGTCGTATAATGAAATAAGTAAAGCGAAAACCTGGTGAATGCAACAACAAACACATTGACGTAGTTGCCATGCGACTCTAAAAGTAATACCCATAATGTGGTTCCAATATTTCCAATACACACCAGAAAAGTAATTTCTGTAATAATATAATATAATTTTCTGAAATAGCTTTGCTAAAGGAGGTCAACTATTTTAAGCGGTCACATTTCTGTCAGCATGCTTAGTAACAAAAGAGATCAGACAAGAAGTACCCACTTCCAAAGATGGAAGATGGGAAATGAGAAGGGAATTGGGGACGTTAGATCTTAGGCTTTGAATGCTCAGTGCGGCCTAGTTACAACTTTTTTTCTACGACCCTGTATACAGCATATATAAAATATTCTATAAATTGGCGGAGGATTCACGCATGTGCGCAACTTTTTGGAGGGTCGTAGTTATCGTCGATGTGGCATGGTCATTCCTAACAGAAGGCAAACAAGCAGGCAAGTGAACGCAAACTGAAAAATCATCGGTCAGGCAGCAATGTTTTCGACGGCGACTAGCTAGGTAAACCTCAAATCGCATTCGCACAGCAACGGCTACGGCAACGATTACCCGAATACGGCAAACAGCACACAGGCGCACATACCTCAGAGTGAACAGTGTGAAGGCGCTGTTGTCGCTGAAATAAAAGCAAAGCGAAGCACAACGAAACGAAGTGAACCACAAAAAGGAAATGACGATAAAACGAGAGAAAGAATTCTGTCGATTTTTATTCGTCGCTCGCGTAGACTGCGAAACTTGAAAGTGAATTGAAAATAATTTTTACTGTCAGTGGCGTAAAGGAGGTGATTTCGAAGATAAAGTGTAGTTTTTCAGGCGCAAAGGAGTCACTATTGACGTATTTTGAATTGAGGTGAGTGCAGAATTGTATTTAAGAAAGTAGCTGTCTAATTTTAAAGTAAACTAATAGTTGTGATTTAGAGTGAAGAAAGTATTAAACATTTGTTCAGCGCGTTGTTTCTTAAAAGCAAAAATGATTTTATAATATTGTGACCAGGAGAAGATTTTTTGCAAATAAAATCCATGGTACAAAACAAAGCAGTGAAAAGTTTCGCTTATGATACAAAAGGAAAATAAATGTGAGAGCTACTAAAAAACTATAAATTAAACGATTTACAAACGTTTGTACTCAATTATCGCAATAAAATGTGCGAGTTGATTAATTTAGGATTGGTCAGTGCCTACTTAATTGTATAAAATAACCAACATACGTTTTATCTTCCACACAGCCATTACGACTCATCCACCACCACCACAAATACCATTGTCATTATCATCACTACCACAGTTGCGAGTGGTACAAACACTAGCAACAAGCAACCACCAGTGCAACCACTGTTTCGCTAACCAGCATTGCCATCGATCGATCCATCTGCCAGCAACAGAAATAGCAACGGCCACATATATTTATCAGAGAGTACATTTAAAGTTGTCAGCGTGATCGTCATCATAAATACAGCTGTCCTCAATATGACAAGCAACAAGGACACTGCGTCGTTCTTCGAGAACGGGACAACGCATCAATTCGAATACTGTTATAAACTTTATCCACAAGTGCTGAAGCTAAAGGCAGAGAAACGCTGCAAAAAGCCTCAAGAACTTATTCGTTTGGATGAATGGTATCAAAATGAATTGCCAAAGTTAATAAAAGCACGAGGGAAGGATGCGCATATGGTCTATGATGAATTGGTACAGACCATGAAATGGAAACAGTCTCGTGGTAAATTTTATCCACAACTTTCGTACCTGGTCAAGGTAAACACACCTCGTGCTGTTATGCAGGAGACAAAAAAAGCTTTCCGGAAACTGCCCAATTTAGAACAGGCCATAACGGCGCTATCAAATCTTAAAGGTGTCGGCACGACTATGGCTTCGGCGCTGTTGGCGGCTGCTGCTCCCGATTCAGCACCTTTTATGGCAGACGAGTGCCTAATGGCCATTCCAGGTTGGTAATAATTCTATACTCTTTACATATGTACATGTATGTAGGTGTGTAATATAATTAAGGCCAAGAAAATATTTACTAAATCATTTGCTTACTAATGTAATAAAACATTCATTATTTTACAATCTTTTTATTGGAACTGCAGAAATCGAGGGTATCGATTATACCACCAAGGAGTACCTCAACTTTGTGCAACACATCCAGACTACTGTTGCACGCTTAAATACAGAGGCTGGCGGAGAAACACCACATTGGTCTCCCCATCGTGTGGAATTGGCACTCTGGGCCCATTATGTAGCCAATGACTTGAGTCCGGAACTTTTGGATGAAATGCCAGGACCAGGAGCTGGCGTAGGTGCAAATACCAATGGTAGCACAGTTAAGACAGCAGCACAGACAGATAAAGTGCTTGTAGGAGAGGATACCAATGACGGAGATGAGGAGAGTTTAGGTGCAGGTATGTATAAAAATCCGGTTTTCTATATTTCTCCAAATGTATTGATTTAATATGTTATTTTAGCTAACAATGAACACATTAATCCAGCACCGATTGTGACAGTGCCGACTGCCCTGCAGGATGGCGACTCAAACTTTGTTTCGAACGACTCCACCTCACAAGAACCCATCATTGATGAGAATACAACTCAGACCACAGCAACAACCTCAACCGATGACGGCGAAGTGGGCACACCGCTCGCATCCGATTCAGAGAGCAACTTGGAGGCACCCGAAAAGGCTAAACTTAAACTTAATAATAGCAACAGTAGCATAAATGCGAATACAAATAGTAATAGCGATGTTGTAGGCATTGCACATGGTGTCGGTGATAACAGCAACAACTGCAGGCAGAAAGCTGTTATCGATGCGTTAGTTGGTAATAGCAATGGTAATGGTAACGGTACTTTAGTGTCTTTGGGAGCAGTCGGCAGTGATGGGGAGAATAGCAGTTGCCTACGGTCAACAGGCAATGAAGAGGCAAGCGAGGACGATGTCGATGCTGAGGACGACAGCAGCAACAGCAACAGTCGCCACATCGAACAGAGCAACAAATCGATAACCCCGCTATTTGGTGGCAATTTGAACGATTCTACAAATTACACAAACGCCAACGCCAGCGATTCTAACAACGATTCCACGCTTAGCAGCGCTGCCGGTGTCGTAACGCAAAAGCGTGCACTGCAATGTGACGGAGCAAGCGATGTTGACGGTGTTTTTACAGCTGATGAAGCCAACAGTCAACCAGAACCGAAAAAAATACGAAGTGATTAGGTAGAAGACGCAGAGCAAAGTTTGTGAACGGGCTAGAGGGGTAACGCGGTTTAATTAGGGCGTAATTAAAAATATAGTATATAAGGAGCGAACGCGCTGGCCTGTGGGCAGGTGAAAAGACACATACCTAACAATAATAACACTACAACGTGCCGCTATTTAGAAATATGGGCGAAACAGCGCGTGTAGCAATGCAGGATCACATTATTTTTATAATTTTAAGTAAAATTTTTACGGTTAACATCTTAATAACACACACTGAAGTGTAAGCTAGAAATAGGTGAGCGAAAAAAGCAAAAGAAATGCGTTTATCAAGCGTTTAAATATGCCAAAAAATATTTGACATAAAAATCGTTATTGATGCCTGTAGGCCGAATAAACGAAAACTCGACGTGCAGTTATCACAGAAGAATATTATGCAGCAACAACAAATGCCTTGAAACTATACAGCGCCCAGAAGTAACTTGCACTCGCTAGCATGCTTTCTGTTTCGAGCAGCTGTAAAATTTGCATTTCATTGCCGTTTTTAATTTACCATTCATACACAAGTAATTTAATTTTTATTTTTTAATATCAGCTATTTATCAATAAATAAGAAAAGCTTCAAAATTAACACTTTCTTGAAAGCAAAAAAAAAAAAAATACTTTAGTTTAATAATATTTTTTACATAGTTTACCATTAAAGCGTATTTATTTCTGCATTTTTACCACAAAAGAGAACACTTCAAAACAATACTTTAATTAAAGAACTAGCAAAAAACATTACGTACATGTTGATTAGTTTACGCTAAATGTAAAAAATATGCAAATATGTACGTGCATATGTTTACTAAAAGAATACTGATATAATGAAAGTTGGGAGGAAATGTGAGTAAATGGAAAAGTGTAACAATACAATTATTGAGATAAAGCATTGCAAAAGCATAACACGAAATTATAATTATTAAAATAATAAAAATACAGTAAGTAATGCAAGTTATTTTTAATTGATTAGTGACGTAATGTATACTACATACTTTAAAGCAAAATTACAATACAACACACCAAACCACTCACATACATACATAAATACATGCAAAAAATATACATTCTACCAACAGATTCAAGCACACACCTGCAAAAAAATTGACTACATAATAAACAGTGATAAAAACAACATGAATTGGTTCTATTTTCCACATCGATTTTTTTAAGTTAAGCGGGTAAATATGTTTGATTAAAAGTTTTTCAAATTTACTTTAACTTCGGCAAGCGCCAAAAAGATTCAGCTAAATATCTTCAGTTGGATCTAAAAGCGAATCTATGCATACATAAGTATGTATGTACATGCATAACAAACATTTCTATCGCCAACATTCTTTTCTATTTAAGCAAATGAAAGTATATTAAAAAAATAATAGACAAATACGCAAAGTGATCAACAAATTCCACTACTACCTTAAATAGAAAGCAAAATATAAAATACAAATCGAAAATTTTTACAATAGCGCATTTACAACTTATAGAGAGCAAGCAAAAACCATATACAAGAAATCGGTAAATAATTTTAGGTACACATAATGACATTTAGTTGTAATATAAATAAGAAACATTTATAAACAAATATAGAGGAAAGGAAAAAAATGAGATATTCAAGCATAAAATAAATTGAAAAGCATAAATATACTTAGGTAATAAAAATTTTGTAGTAAAAAAAAAAAAAAATCAAGCGCAGCATAAATATTGTAGTATTAACGATAAAACCTAGCTTCTATTTAACAAGATAAGTTGGGAATATACCTTGAAAAGGAAAGTGTAACACTACAGCCGCAGACGAGCGGATATTTGATGCACGGTTGTTGAGGAGGCGTGCACAGAAAAATAATGTAATTGCAAAGAAATAGCGACAGCAACGGTATATAAAGAAAAAAATGATTATAAAAAGTAATATTAACAAGTAATAAACAAATATTTAAAATAAAGGTATTAGTTTTCATTTTCAAAACGGATATGGGAACGCGCTTGAATGTATGTGTAGCAGGCCGCCGGGCGTAATTTGTTGGTAAGACTAGCCTTCTGCCGATGGGTAATGACAATATGTTTGACTATTTCACATTGATATTTGCTAAACGGTAAATACCACCTGCGATGAGCATATGTATGTAATGTAGATTCTGGTAGTTACATAGTCCACAAGCCGTCTTACGCAGCTAGCCAAAGGAGCATGTTTTTATATATTTAAGAAGCTCTTTTGAGATCAGAAATATAATTGTTGGATTTTCAAAGCTGTAACTAATTGTCGAATAATAAGATCTTAAGGTTTTTAGCTTGAAAAAAAGCTAGGTAGTCATAAAATATTACTTAGCATTTAACTTACTTGTTTAAATGCATACATTTTTACATGTGTGAAACGTTTTGCTTACACCAAAATGGCGCTACCAGTCTCCACCACAATTTGGTAATATATTCCATTTAAATATGAATTTTAAATAATATACAAGCAGCTTTTGTTAATTTTGTAAAAATCGTAAGCTTTTGTGATCACTCGCTGTTCTAACTGCTCGTTGTATTAATTTTATTAAAAATACACGCATAGATACATATGCATGTACATACATATGTAGATTATGTATCCAAGAGTGGTTTGCAACGAATTTAACGCTTTTTGAGCAGCATGCATTAGCGAACTTCCGCTAAAGCACAGTGTGTCGAAAGTTCATACCTCCAGCCAAATAAAAGTGAATTCATACATACATATATAAAAATGTACACATACGTAAGCATTCATTTGAAAATCTATTCATGCATATTGAACAGTGTAACCACTTTCAAAATGGCCAAACACGACACTCGTCGGCTTATGACCGATGCAAGCAAATAAAATCTAAACAAACACAAGCGAACGCGTTTACATGCGTGTGTGTATGTGCCGTGAAGCCGGCAAAAGGCCACCACCAACAGGGCAGCTGCACCGCTGCTTGATGTTCTCTAGATGAACGAAACAAA
Source organism: Bactrocera correcta (assembly GCA_027475135.1). Lineage (NCBI taxonomy): Eukaryota > Metazoa > Arthropoda > Insecta > Diptera > Tephritidae > Bactrocera > Bactrocera correcta. Next base: position 115,707,591 of record CM050325.1, read on the forward strand.
AGGCATTGGTGGCAGGTAGCAAGCAGCAGCATTGTTGTTGCCACACAGCAATCCGTCCGCTTTTCTACGCTTGTCGCTCGCACGTATCCGGCAACGCTGCTCTTTGTTGTTGTTTACATTTTGCTTTTGTGCCCCTTCGGCATTAAATACATGAATATTATGTACACAAGTAGATGGAGTAACAATGCAAAGGGAGAACGCAGATGTATGGCGGAGATGAGGATAATGCGAAATAGCAATAAATTTAGATGCGAACGATTAAACGAAAATAACAATGTATACCGGATAAGGTAGAATGGCAGACGGCAAAAACTAAACAACCCCCGGCATTTGCGATTTATTTTGTTGTTATCGTTTGCGGAAACAGGCACAATGCGTGATTTGGAAAATGCGCTACTGTAAACTTGTGCGTTTATCTGCTTCTATATAGGCCCATATGTATGTATATATGTACATATGTGAATGCAAATGTAAGTTCACACAATCTAAATTTCTAATGAGTGACCCTGTTTGCTGGCCGTACGTGCTGGAAGTGACGTCTCTGCAAGCAGCGCTAAAATACCGGAACGGAACCGTAACACATACACTCATGTACATGTATGTATGTATGTGTTACGTGTATGTAAATGGTATAAAATGGAATGTAAATTCGCAGATGTTCAATTTCTATGTATGTAGGTACATATATCCGGTCTTTGCAAGCGGACCGCATCCACAATGACCGTTTTCAAAAGTACTACAAGAACGACAGGTGTGTTAAGCAAAGATACTAGTTGTTGCAACTGTTATATTCAACTAAAGTTTATAAGGAAAATATTGTTGGTCCAAAGGTTTATGGTTGTGCGTATGTGTGACCGCTTTGGAACTAGCCAACTAGGAAACCTTTCTGGGTGTTGATTAGGGTATAACCCGACATTTCACCAGATACATACACATTTGTATATTTGTGCGCTCCGGAATACTGATATTACTACTACTTACCGATCCTAACTGGGATAAGTCTCCAAAAAAAAAAAAAAAAAATTCGGGTCAGTTACGGTAACGCAGAACCGTCTATTGTGGGAATTGAGTGGCTCGAGTTGCTTTTCGAATCTAGAGTGACCCGTGGGAAATTTCCACCCGGATGGTATATCAGGTTAGACTCCCCTTTATCTGGAATAGACCACGACATACTTCATATGTATGTATGTATTAGTCCCGCATTCAATGAGTCTCCGCGTGACTCTAACCACCTCTGTGCCTTCTTGATAGCCTTGATAGCATTCATAAGAAATATTTTCATATTTATTGAAATAGTTGTCGGTAAATCCAAATCTCATATAGCAATTCAATTTTCTTCAAAAGCAACTGGTCACCTCACAAAATACCCAAAAAATCTCCACCAAAGCGGCAGTTTTTTTGGAAATTTGTTGGCGCTGTCGCTTGGTAACTCTTCGATTGAGTGAAATCGTGTTAGTAAAGGCAAATGTCGCTCGTCCAGTCACTAAATGCATGCTATTGCGGCGAGTAGCCATTCAGTGAATAAAGCGGGTCGCTCAAGTGAGAATGTGTCTTCAATGAGTGCGCAACTCGTCTGCCGTAGAGGGAATATTTATTGACTTCTGCTAATAAAATTTGTTGCTGCAGCAAAGATTTACACTAGAACCATTCAAATAAGCAATACGCAAATTAAACTGGAAATCAATGTAAGCAACTCGCTTCAAAAGCAAATCGCTCATGGTGTTAATTATATTAAATCAGTGCTAAAGAGTAGAATAGCTGAAATTTAACACATTGAAATTGGAAAATATTATGTGTCAGTGTTTAGTAGTTGTAAAAAAAAAAAACGAATGCGAGAGAAAATCGAAATTTTGCTTTGCTTTTCATTAGTGATTTGTGAAAAGAAATTTACTTTGAGTTACGGCCTGCGCTGCGCCCCCACTTCTACCTCAGCACTCACCTCCTGTAGCGTTTTGCGGGCGTCGCACAACCAACCGTACGGGCACTTCACAATGCTAGCACATCTGCTCACCTTCCACCAGCGGCTGTCAAGAAGCGCCCACAACAACAAATAATAAATAAAAGGCATTCGGCGCTTACAACAGAGCGCTGTTGTCTGCGCTCACTCGCGCTCTCCACATTTTTGAGTGATTTCGCTTTGAGCGCCAGCTGCGTGTTTTTTATTTACATTTTTTTTTTTTTATTGGAAATACTACATTTATCTAGGAGAATCTCACTCGCTTGCTAGTTTAATGATGCGCGGCATAAATAAATAAATTCATTGTGTGCAGTTTCAGCAAAAATCTGGTATGCTTAAGATAAAAATTTGATTATGACAGTAATTGTGGGCGTACAATAATCAAAAAAGTTAAAATGACATAAAAAAAAATCATTAGAAGTGTGTTGGAGCCTTATCAAGTTAATCACTGTCGCGTTACAGTTGATTTGCTGCCGTGAAATTAGCAGTGAAAATAAGTCACAAAAATTAAAAAAAGAAGAGTAATCAGTATTATATGTTTGTGTATGTGTGAAGAAATCCGCTGACACGCTAGTATGCTGTTATTAAGTTCTATCTACTAAGCTCAAACGAAATCAGTACTATGTGTAAATGTACATACATAGTATATACAAACATATAGAGCAATGTGGAGTAATGACGTGGGGTCAGTTGTGGATTTAGGCGTGCTATTTTTGTTTGTGTTTTTTATAATTCATAAATTGCGGTAAAATGTGATTAAAGAAGAAAGTACGCGCGACTGTTTTATGACATTCTTACATATATGCATATGTATTTGTTGTTAACATTAACCGATAAATGAGAAAGTAAAAGCATGGTCCCAACAAATAGGATTAAAACGCTGAAAAAGGAAGCCCCTCCCAGGAACATCAAGCTGGTATTTTCTGTAACACGTGTGTGAAGTAAAACATTCCATAAACTCCAGACACAGGGAGCCAATAACAGCTTAATCGCCCCTCTCCCGGTGAATGAAGTCCTTATAGTCAAACACCTATCTATCTTCTTCTTCTTCTGGAGGATGGAGCCAAGTGTAGAATTTCACGCAAGTGAGGAAAGTTCTCTGGTTGCCATTCAATTGGGAGTGGCCAGAATCGATTCTTTTACATATGGTTCAAACAGCTCACGACTTCCGGTCTGTGTAGCCAGAAATCATCTGTTTGAAGGTGAGCTAAAGTAAGAGGGTGAAACATCCTCTCTACAAGGTTGTGCGCTGGGTTTGGGACCCGCCACGTAAAAAACACTACCAAGGAAAAGAAGAAAACAGACTCGGATGACAGACCCCCCTTTTGATAACGACTTTCAAATATGTTAAGGATTAGGATCCAACACCTATCCATTGAGTAAAAATATTTTATCCCCTCGAAACTAGACTTCATTCTGGATATTATAGGCCGTGATTAGATCCTCCTTAATCGACTATATAAATTCTAATAGCCGTCTATTCATAAGATATGTACAATTGAATCCAGAAGATGAAATTCACTTATCCAGTACTTTGTTTATCAATTTGCCAAACCTTTTAAGAAAAGCTTATTCAGTATAAATTTTTCTGCCTTAAAAAACTATTTTTGGAAGATATTAGATATGCTTATTGATATACAATATTTATTTCGCTCATAATTAGTTCGAAACATCTGCTCCCTCTCCATGGATCTGAAGGACTACAGCGCCGCATGGATCAGTTATTGTTAGTGCGGCTCCCAATCTTTCCTGACACCCCGAATTCCAATTAAGAAACGTACATATCATCTACATACATATGTACGAGTCCTGCAATATTTTCTAGCTGACATCAAACTCTAAATAACAGCATCAACTACAGACGTTTTTCTTCTAACAAAAAAATTATTTACAATAATTCCAATCAAATGTCCTTGTTGCGACAATTTTTCGGCCCCACATCAAATTCATGGATACGAGCCCTCGTCATCTTCGTACTCACCTGGGCGCTGCTCGTTTATGTCTTCGTCAATAAACTCAATACGCAGCCGAATACGGATACAGACACGATAACAGCAAAACGCATCAATCAGGCGTTACAGCTGCTCGAATACTCAAAGCAACGCAATGAGGAGCTGCGTCAGATGATCGAGAAGCTTTCGAGGTGAGTAAAATATAATAAGGTTCTGAGACAAGCATTAATGGCGAATCCGAGCTATGTAGTGCCTTTTTGCCACCAAGAAATCCATGTTCTCAAGCCTTGATTCTGCCATCGACCATCCCATCTTCGTTTTTCATAGCTCGCTTAAGTTAGACTGCTTTTAAAAGCCATATAATCTCTTGTATATTTCAAGTTCATGGAAAATCTTTAGAGCTTATCCTAAAGGGGACTCTCTAAGAATCGCAAAGTCTTACAGTTTGCTTGCTTTTATAGACAAAGAAGACCACATATGTCGTCGTGTGAACAGGGCTGCATTGTTGTTTTCCACAACAAACAAATTCAATGCATTTTCATTCTTGCACTCCAGCTGCACACGCGCCAATTGTTTGGGGATTAAGTACCCTGCGGCTCCCTCTTCAGCTGCGTGTCGCACTCGATTGCTTGATTTCTGTTTGAATAGCACAATACCGAGAGGCGTCCGCCCTATGCTGCGCTTATGGTGGCTCGGTTGTCATTATGGCGGCATAAGCGGTCTTCGCATTTGTAGGTCGGTTGTGCGCGAGAGATTACATGCGATCAAAGTTTTGTTCCGCCATGTAAAAGGCGCGCTGATTAGTGCAGTGCTGCGTAACGGTAATTGAGGGGTAGATTTACAGCGATTTCTAAGCGCTTTGAATGGTCAGCTAATTGAGCTGCAATACAGCCGTGATGCCTTTGAATGTAATCGCGGAACCTCAACTAAAATGGCCATGTGTGTTCGCGCAAATGCTATGTCCACTATGATTTATACATAACCGTAAAGAGCTTCTGTTTTTCTTTTTCCTCCCTGCTTAGCGACCAGATCGATAAACAATCAGCACAGCGCCTAATCGAAAAGCTCGAATTTAATTTACAAAATTCCATAAATGTACAAAATCAGGATGCATTGGCAGATTTCATGGGCGCCGGTGATGGAGATAGCGGTGTGGACAATTTCGGCGGTATGCCGGTACCCAATGCAATTGCTCAGAGTGCTGCAGGCGGCGTCCATGAGCCCAGCTTAGAATATGAGCTGCTGCGTCGACGCATCGAATCGAATGTCGGCGAAATTTGGAACTACTTCAGCAGTGAATTGGGCAAGTTGCGCAAGCGCGCCACGCCAACGCAGGCCGAACTAACGCAAGACATCAATCAGGTGTTGCAGCTGGGCGCTGAACATAAGCGCTCGTTGCTGAATGACATAGATCGCCTGCGACAAGTGGATGGTTATGAGGCGTGGCGCCAGCAGGAGGCGCGGGATTTGAGTGATTTAATGCAGCGGCGTTTACACTACTTGCAGAATCCGAAAGACTGTGCGAATGCGCGTAAGCTGGTATGCAAACTCAACAAGGTAAGAGCTGTGCGTTGGAACACTGCTCTGTTTTTGTCAACTGAAATATTCTGTTTGTGCAGGGCTGTGGTTATGGCTGTCAGCTGCATCATGTTGTTTACTGTTTCATTGTTGCCTATGCGACGGAGCGTACCATGATATTGAAGTCGCGCGGCTGGCGTTACCACAAAGGTGGATGGGAAGAGGTTTTTCTGCCGGTATCTGAGACTTGCTTGGACGCGGATGCTGCGCATGCGAGTAATTGGCCAGGACGTCATGACATGCCTGTGCTGGTGCTACCTATCATTGACTCGCTGATGCCGCGTCCACCGTTTCTGCCGTTAGCCATACCTGAGGACTTGGCACCGCGGCTCAGACGCTTGCATGGCGATCCGATTGTCTGGTGGATAGGACAGTTCTTGAAGTACTTGTTGCGTCCGCAAAAAGGCACATTGGAGTTCCTAGAGTCGGGTCGTGCGAAATTGGGCTTCAAGAAGCCTATTGTTGGGTAGGTCTATATATGCGTTATATTTAATTTTTCTGCATTAATAATAAAACTCTTGTATAGTGTTCATGTGCGCCGCACCGACAAAGTCGGTACAGAAGCCGCCTTTCATCGCATAGAGGAGTATATGACACACGTCGAGGACTACTTCCTCACTTTGGAAATTAATGGTACCATAGTGCCGCGTCGCATTTTCCTTGCTTCTGACGATGCGCGTGTCATCGAGGAGGCGCGCAACAAATATCCACAATACGAGATCATAGGCGATCCCGAGGTGGCGCGTATGGCCGCCGTCTCCACGCGCTACACTGACACCGCGCTCAACGGCATCATACTCGACATACATCTGCTATCGCTCTCCGATTATCTCGTCTGCACATTCAGCTCGCAAGTATGCCGCATGGCCTACGAAATCATGCAGACACTATATCCAGATGCGGCGCACCGTTTCAAATCGCTGGACGATATCTACTACTATGGCGGGCAGAATTCGCACAATCGGCAAGTGCTGATCGGTCATGCAGCGCGCAATCAATTTGAGATCCATATGAAGCCAGGCGATCTGGTAGGCGTAGCTGGCAACCACTGGGACGGCTATTCCAAGGGGCAGAATACGCGCACAAAACAAGCAGGACTCTTTCCATCGTTCAAGGTGGTCGACAAGGTGGAAACCGTCAAGCTTCCGCTCTACGAGCAGGTGCAGCAGGGGCGGCTGTGAGCGTAAGTGGAACGAGGAAATGCCTATAAATCAAATTTATGTTTTTCTTGGGGTCAGTGTATGTAATTTATTTTTTATTACATTTTTTTTTATGTAAGCATAAATGTTTTAGTGCTGTGCAATAATATTCTGCTAGATGCTAGATTTTAGTCAATACCTATACACATAATATAAGAAGTAATGCAAGTATATATATTTTTATATAAAATTTCCGATATGTGACCAAAGCTAAACCGACTTTGGCTTTTAATTTTACATTCGAATCTCTATAATTGATTGACAAGCTGCACAAAATCGTTAGTATATTTTTAAAATTATTTTTTGATTGGAAATCATGTTTATTTATTTTGAAAATATTTATATGTTAGTAATTAGGTAGTTGTAAGTATGTTAAAGTAAGCAGAAACCAAATCAATTGAATTTTTATAAAAAAAACGTATCTATTAAAAAGCCTCAATAATAAAAAAAAAATACAAAGAATTAGATTACGTTGTTAAGTAGGGTAAAAAATAGAACCGGCAAGACACTCGAATATCCGATTAATCGATTAACCAACACTGTTATAATGACAAATTGCCCGGTTTCACGCACTTCAAAGCTGAATTGCACGAAAACATTCAAATAAATTGCAAGAGCTTTATCAAAGCAATATTCCAGTGTTGAGCTTAGCATTTAGAAAATAGTGTTACGCTGCGTTGACGACTGTATGTTTAGCAAACCGTTTTTTTATTATAATTTGACCCGTTTGCAGAAATACAATTAAGTATTCAAAAAAATACTAACAATGTATTGCGTTAGTCTAAGAAATATGAATCTCCGTTTTTCAAACTAGAAACCGTCGAAACCGTTGAAAGTGAAACTTTATTTTATTATTATTTTTATTTGTTGTTTGGTTGCGAAGCACAATACGTTTTAAAACGTAAATAATATATTAAAAAAAATGCACATATTTCTAATAACAAATTTTTAATTTAAAACTTTAAATCTTAAGTATAATTATTAAATAATAAGTAAAATTAAAAAAGAAAAAAAAAAAACGTATTTTATTTGCCGAAAGCGCAGTCACTATCTACTAATTCAAGTTATATAAGGTTTATGTTCTTTAAGTTTTCTATACCGTTAGTTTTCGTTTGATTTTCGGGCTTCTCCAAACTCCCATATTTTTTTTATTTGCCATTTGATTATACATATGTTACAATGGCACGCTCTTTTTATACATACAGATTATTAAACTCAGTAACATTCTTAAATTTGTGTTATTTGCTAAAATTGGCAATTGAAATATTTTTTGAATTAAGCTCATGTGAATAACTTACATTCCAAACCATATTAGTTACCTTCAAAAAAGATCGGCATCTTTAATTGAAATTGTTTACAATTAATTCTTCAATATTATAACTGTATTCTCAAAATATTTTTTAAAAAGTAAAATTGATCAGCAAATTTTAAAAAGTAACGTTTAAGCAATTTGAAATCATCATTGTGAACGCTGTCTAAGACCACCCTGTGCTAACCAGTTGACAGTTGTGCTTTCATAATTCATTCGTGTAGTGGCGGTAAAGTGTGTGTTTAACTTTTCGAGGATTTGTTATATTTACGAGTATATATTGTGATAATAATAATAAAAATGGTTTTAAATAATGTAAATAACGTGTAAAGTTTAGTGTTAATGGTTTTTTAATAAAAGTGCAAGTGTGGGAAAAGTAGTGTGCTGGCCACGCTTTGGCGAGCTTAAGTGTGCAAGTGAATAAATGAAGTGCCAATGTGTTGATTTGAAGTTGTAATGTTCTTATTTATAAGTTAAATATAGTGAATGAATGTGCAGTGTTTTTAAATATACAATTATTAAATGTAAAAAATTAAGAATAAATTACAAGAAATGCAATCGAGGACAATGCCGCTGTGACAGTTTCATGGAGGTGAATGCAATGACAGGTAAGCTATTGTTGTTGTACATGTTTTGTTTATTATGTTTAAGGATTGAGTTGAATTGGAACGTATTAAAAGCCACGTGCTTTTGGATAATCAACAGTTGCTCAAATTTGTCTGCTGATTAGAATAGATCAAAATTATTTTATTTTATGGTATAAACCAAAAAAATCGTTTTTTCTTTAAAAGATTATTTTTACATTATTTATTACCAACTTGCCTTCTGCTCTTCACTAAACATGGTCACAATTTTTACACCGTTTAACCCTGAACGGGCAACGTTATTTTGCTTGCTGTTCGCAAAAAGGATTAGAAAGGATATATTTGGCTTTTATTAATGGTTAACACTGTTTGGCAATATACATATACCCTAAGGCTTTAAAAATCTAGCTTAAATCTGTAATGAATATCCTGGTTTTAAATGCTAAAGTGCCCTGAAAAATTGTAAAACGCCTGCCAACCTTCCTCACAGCGAAAGACGAAATGTTTAACTATAATAATATTAGATAAATAAAAGTATTTTTATTTGTTGTATTTAAAATTATACATACAACAGTTAATATTTTGAACGGCTCTACTCCAATCCCAATCGCTCTCTAATGCCCATTTTCTTGATCAGCGTGTACAATGAGAAAGAGAACTTTGCGATCTGTTTTAAATACTCAATCAATTAACGAAATATTTATAATTTTACAACGAACTCACATTAAGAAAGCTGCCCAGCGTTATGGGGAATATTTTGCCCGCATTGAGTTCCATCACACGTTGCGTGCGCTGCATAAAGAAAACTAGCATTTTTCTAAAGCGTACGTCCTGTGCAATCCAATTGGAGTGAAATATCTGTTGCGACAAGCGTTCGCTGTCGTCCACGAGACATTGCGCATAGTAGCATAGCGGAAATATCTCAACAACAACCGCCAGTATGTAGAAACAGCATGCGATCTGCGCCGACAGCTGATCGGCGAATATGAAAATGTTGATGAGCGTGGCGCTCAGTATGCTGGCAGTGATCATGAACTGTATAAAGATTGTAATGGAAATTATGGGCGCCACAACGTCGTAGAGCCTATAACGAAGCATACGCATGAATAATGAATACATTGGTGCGCCTATAAACTAACCCTAATAGGTTCTTATGATCAATTATACAAAGCTTCAACTCTTCTAAATTCTCCTCCAAATTCGTTTCGGCACTGGTGGCTAACCTTTTGAGGCGCATCAATAAAATATGCATATGTGTACGCAGTATGCACACATAAATTACGGCATAAGAGTCGTCCACAACCTGTTGAAAGCAGGCGACATCCATGAGTGCGAATTCCATGAGCGATGCTGTTAGGAACTCAAGCTTTGACTTGCGCCAGTCAATAATGGGGTTGTACAAAGCATAAGGCGGTCGTCCAAAAATTACCGAGCCGAGGAATGTGCTCGACGCATAACTCCAGTATGACATGGCGAAGAGTACGACGAAACGATTACCCTGTTGTACAATTTTTCGCAGCTCAGCGAGTTCTTCTTCAACGCGACAACGTGCATCCAAACGATCCATATAAACGTTTGCGGTGCGCAATTTTGGCAGCAGAAAAGCCATGACCACTATTTTTACCGAACAACCAATCACGTTTATGGCCACTTGAATGGAGGTGAGCAAGCTGCTCGGCACCAAGTCTTCAGTGGACATGGTAGCATAACTGAAGACGAACGATAGCGGCAACCAAATGGTTACCAGAGTATTCGGTATGAGTGAGTATAGTGAGTAAAGCCATTTACGACGTTCAGGCATGTAAATGCCCAGCACGCGAAATCCTTTGAAAAGATAGTTGGTTGCTTGTACGGTGCGCACTGCTGGCTTATTCGCCGCCTCTGCTGAAGATTTGTTTAATAAATGCTAGTTAAAAGATTGCAAAAAGGACGATCTCTTATTACTTACCTGCTCGGCTTAGCGCTGCATTGCTTGCTTCCAACTGGACTGTACTGGATGGTGCGTTGGCCATAATTTTGGCGAATTCTTAAGTTTAAAAGCATAACCGGACCTTTGATTGCAAACTATTTATAGCAAATGCACGTCGTTACTATTAGAATCTCTTATAGAATAAATTAGTAGTAACTTCAAAAGTTTTCAAGTTTATGTAAAGGGTGTGGGAACATACATTAAGAACGGGAGATGGATGGTGAGAGCTGATGCACCATGAGAAATATTTGCATAAATATAAAATTTTGACTCACATTTAAAAAGATACAGTTTATGAATTGCTCAACGCTGCGGAGATTTGACACTTTTGATCCGGACTTTGCTAATTTTCTTCATTCATTCGTGGTAAAATTTTCATAGTCTTAGGTCTTTGTCTTTTGTCATTCGCTATGTCCTTCAGGTGAAGGCAAAGGTCATGACGAAATTATTTCTGTTTAAAAGAAAGCAGCTCTTAACTGATGCGTCGCAGCTAACAGGTCCCAAGCTCATTCCACATTTTTCGTATAGCGCGGTTTAGGCCTACCAGGTATATTTTTGAATTAATAAAATTAAATTTGTTCAGTGTAGCTGCGACTAGCTTTTAGCACTTTGAATATTTAATTAAAAATTAAATTTTATCACAATGCTCAGACGATAAACTTTATCGAATCAATTTTTATTTATTAATAAACCAAACTTTTAACATTTTCGTTATATATTGAGAAAAACATCCATTCGCACAATTCAGAAGTGGAATTATTGGATATTTTTAACTACATTTACCGTTATATAACTGTAATACCGCCTTCGAGAGTTGGTTTATGATTGAACCATTAGTTTACTACTAGAAGTCTTTCTCTTTGAAGATAGAGTATGGGTTCATAAAGTGTAATGACCGCTTGTGGGAATCTTTTTTTAAGCTGCATGCAAATGCTTATGTGTATATTACACAGTACTGCTTTGCGAGGCGCTACCTCGAGCGCTACCGATTGTCGCTGGTATGAAACTGATTTTTAGTATTCGGGAAACGAATACGACTACAATAGCGGTTAGTGGTTGTGCTAGATTAAAAATATAATTCCCATTGAGTAATATATTAGCTGCGGTTACCCCCGTTGATCTTGTAGAAGTTCTAATGGTTTCGACATTCGGTTTCAATCCTCAGACGATTTCGACTGGCTTATTGAAGAAGTTCGCTGTCTATGCCCTCGCTAGTTTCCTTGTCATGTAAAATTAAGGTATGAAAGAGAGCAATTGCATATACATATAGTCGGCCCTTGCACTGAATTCGTCTACTGGTATATTGTTCTAAACAATTAGTTACCCTGGACCCTAAATTTTACAGCTTCTAATAACTTTGACACGACAAAATCCTTTGTGCACTAAGATTTATTGGAACTTGTGTTATAGATAGATAACAATTATGTTAGATCCAGGTAATTCAATTAAAGTGATAAGACTTTGTGATATCCGTATTTAGGTGTGGTAATAGTAATCTCTTATTGTGTTAGACAAAGTTGACAGGGCTGTTCTGAAGGTGCTCGGCTTACTGTATGATTTCTTCACTCGATCCCGAATCGTTCCTTCAAATTCATTTTTTCGATAAAAGTGTAAAGGGAGAAAGAGAACTTTGCAATCTGAAATCAAAAAGAAAAGATAAGACGGTGTAGAAAATGTTTCAAATCTTATTTGCATATTAGCAAAATCGCTCACACTGACAAAACTGCTTAGCGTGACGGGAAACAGTTTCCCAGCGGTCAGAAACATGGGACGTTGTGAGCGTTGCAAGAAGAAAATAATTAGTTTGCGATACTCTGGGCTTTGTTCAATCCAATTCGAGTGGAAAATCACGTCCGCCAATTTGTCACTCTCATTGATAAGGCACTGGGAGAAGTAGCAAGCTGGGTAAATCTCTATCAGCACTGCCAGTATGAAGAAGCTGCAGGCCACTTGTGTTTGGAACTCATTCGCAAAGATGACAATGTTGATCAGTGCTGTCCCAATACACACGGCCGAGAGCGCGAATTGTATGAAAAGCGTTATCGAGATGATGGGCGCTATAGTGTCATAAAGCCTGGCAAATAACCAAAAATTAATCCTAACAGATTGTCTTATTTAAATGTACGCTCCCCAACTTACTCAATCAACAATTGATGGTCCTTGATGCACAATTTCAATTCACTGAGTTGTTCTACCTGCGTTAGCGTTGGATTAGTACCCAGTTTCTCCACACGAAACTGCAAAATTTTCATGTGACAGCGCAACATGTTAATGTAGATGACGGGATAGCCATCGTTTACAGTTTGTTGCAGGCAAGCGAAGTCCATTATAATGAATTCGAGGAGTGACGCAATTATAAACTCCGTGCGGGAGCGTCGCCATTTGAGAAAGGGAAAATATAACGAATACGGGGGATATCCCGAAGAAATCGAGGCCAGAAATGTGCTGGCCGAGTAGCACAGAAAGATTGTCAAGTAAAAAATAACGACCTTTTTACCAAACCGTACCATTTGTCGCAACTCCTCGACTTCGTCCGATGCACGGCAACGCTTATCAAGTCGCTGCGTGAGTATTTGTGTTGCACGCAGTTTTTCTAATACAAACTTCATTATGATGATTTTGGCCGAACCGCCGTATACGTCGAATGTGACCTGCAACGAAGTTAGCAGATTGCTAATGTTGACATCGTCTGGCAATGTGAACAATATCAAGGTAAATCCAATGGGAAAATAGAAGGTGGTAAAGAAGTTAACCAAAAATCCATAAAAGACGTACAGCGCCCGATAGCGCGAAGGCATGACTAAACCCATTCCGAAAGCTGATTTGAAGAGATAATTCGTCGTATCTTGGCTACTCACATGATGTTCAGCTGGAAATATAAACTTGAGTTATAACTTGATTTAAGGATTTTGCCACGTCGCGTCTGCACTCACCAGCTTCCTCCTCAATATTTTCACTTAAAGCTTTCGCTGAACTACTGGCTTTGATCTTAATATCCCGCTGATCATTGTGCAATGCTAATGCAAGTCCGATTTTTGGCAAATCAGCAGTGGCTTGTCGCGGTGACTGCCTCATGTTGCAGCGAGTCTCAGATGTCTTATTCGCCAAAGCCAGCCCAAGCGCTTATATATGCATCAATGGGTAAGTGGTAGCCATAAAATGCAGTCAGTCAAAAGGGGCGAAGACTTACTGCATGGATTTTTAATGACTTTTCCTTTCTCACTGTTTTCGCATCGTGCGAATTAGCTGGCTCAACTTTATCCGTATTTTCGGTTCTGTTGAAATTATGGGCGAAACAGCGATCCAACCCACCAGAACCGACTTGTATACGTATAGATTACATTATGATTAATGAATTAGCTGTGTAAAACTGCCATATGCTCGTCACTTTTTTAAATTTCAATTTGTAATTAATAGAATTATGTCAAAGCACTGGTTAGTAGCTGTTTAACAATTAATTCGATAAGTTCGGAGAGTAGAAATTGAAAGTTGAATTAGCGTTGGTAGTTTTGAACATTTCACAGCTAGATTCGAACTTAAGGATCTACCAACAAGAACGAGGTGTTGCTAAATTCATATAAAAAGTCAAATTTGGTCAAATTGTTTTTTTTTTTTTTGAACAAAATGTCGATAAAACGGCTACTATTGGTCCGTTTGCATGTCTCTACCCGTTTACGCCAATTTTCGATGACCCATGTAGCATTTCGGCTATAGTGCATTGAATTTTGTTCTCGAGCTCCTCGAGCGTTAGTGCATGATTGGTGTAAACCTTTAAACTGGCGTTAAGTCTAATTTGATAGATACCCGTACACCCGTCGTGCGGAGAACGTGAATTTGCGTAATAATCTTGGCACTTCCAAACCTTGTCCAAAATGACATGATGAAATGGCAAACCATACTAAACACACTGACAAACACACACTGACACAAATCCGTATACTACTGCCACGAGTTGTCAAAATCACGTCATCCTTTTGATTGTCGCTGTATTTCCGGTCGGTGGTTATGTTTCGTGAATATCTGATCTTTGATTTTTCAGGCACGCTGTTGGTGACTCGGCTATAATCGTGTAAGCGGTGTCTACACCAATAAAGAAGAAGAAGATTATGTTTCATCTCTATGATTTTCTCTCAAATGTCAGTATATGGTTGGGGAACGTGAATTTTAATACTCGGAAGAGTGAAACAAACAAAAGCACAGTTTGGGTTCTCGAGTGTAAAGTTGACATGATCAGTCGACAATGACTCCCACTTATCATACCATAGACAGTGTAAATAAATCGGTTATAGCGAAATTCGATACTTTTTCTCTCCTCTAAGGATTAGTGCTTCCAACCATTAAAATAATTTACAAGAAACACGCATTTTTTATAAAAATAATTTATTCGAATTTTCGTAATGCTATATCATTTGGAAAAGGAGCTACAACTAAATGTGAAAAATACCATATTTTTAGTCGCAGTTTTGTACACTAAATTACTAAATCGTTAGAGGCTAAAAGCGCGTTTAACTTAACTGTAAAAGTTGCAAACAAATAAAACAAAACAAAAATTGTAAACAAGTATAAAAGAATGGAATATTTTCATATTGCAACAACAGTATGACAAAAAAGTTTGGACTAGATCAATTTATCAATTTAACGGTTACAGTTACCGTAATATATAACGGTTTACATACATATAACATACCGTTGGCGCTCTGCAAAGCACCGTTATGTTTTTTTTTTTTTCAATCAAAATACTGTGTTTCATATTTGTCCCAATACAATTGTAGGTAACTGTTATTTGGAATGCTTTGAAAATGGTCTTCGTAATGTTTGTTTTTGCATTAAATTGAGGTTATAAGCTTGCAACGTTTTGAATTTGTTTATAATTTTATCGTTTTAATTAGCTATGTATATTTGTGTTACACGTTTGTTTGTTTGTATATGTACTATATAGTTTGGAGTAAAAGAAACGCAATTAATACTTAATAAGTAGTATATGTTGGTATGTATGTGTATATAAGTGTATATACATATATGTAATTGTTGTTCATTTAACAATTTGACTAAGCAGAAGAAGCGCTATTTTTAAAGTAACTACTTAATTCTTTAAAATTTTGTTATATTTGGCAAAGTATATATATAATTACATAAATACAATACATATTGGGGTAGTCGAAAAAGTCTTTTCGTATTTTGTCAATAGATGTCGTTGGAGTCGTATATGTATCTCTAGCGCTACCAATCACATTGTGTCATACTATACATATAGTGATTTAAAGAAATACGAAAGGACTTTTTCGACTACCTAATATGTACACACATACATATGTGTATGCATGTAAAGCATATAGGCATATATGTATGTTTATTTGAAACTAATATTAATTAATACGTACTAAGGCTGACTGCAAGTGAAAGTTTTATGTAAAAGAAATTAACGGAACCTGCGAGAGGAAGCGCATTTTTTGGAAATGAAAATTGCTAGGCCTTGTTTGCAGCGACAGAACGATTTTCTATAATATTCTAACTTACGAAAAAATCAATATTTGAAAATTTAATGCTTAACACGCGAGTAGTGTTTGAAAACTGGGTCATTCACTTAGTAATTTCGCTTGACAACAGCTGAGCTTTACCGCTTTACCGTTTTATATTTGAACAGCTGATATAGTGAGCCTTGTTTGTAAATAATCGATATATTGAAGATTGATAGGCACCAACGTTAAGTCTTGTTGTCTATTTGGTGGGATTTCAGAAGAAAATCGTTTATTTTGAGCTTTTACCCGACAATACCACGATCATTTCTGAAATGTGATCAGGAGGACAAATTGAGCTTAAATAGGAAGTGCTACCTCACCCACCATATTCTCCAGACTTGACCCCTTGGGACTATAATAAGTATGTCTCTGCAAAAGTCTTTGAATGAGAGAATCTTCAACTCAAATCAGAATGTCAAAAACCACTTGAATTTCATAAGCGTGGAACCAGTATCTTGAGCGAAAGATGGCAAAAGTTATTGGATCAAAATGGAGAAAATACAATTTCAAAAAATGTGTTTCGCAATAAAAAAATGTGTTGCAAATTGCACTAAAAAAACGAAATTACTTAGTGAACGAGCCAATGTTATTCGCGTACGCATAAGTTTAGGAGAATATATAGACCTGTACTCAAGCCATCACTTTGCACTCAACTCGGTTCGCGATTTCGTGTATTTTAGTCTTGATCATTACCGTTACTTTTGTGTAATGCTTCGCAAAGCCAATATCATCATTCACGAGCACTTTTCTTGCCCTTTCGGCTCAAATTCTAACCGAACTTTACTCGAGAGCCAGATTTTTTAACTTTCTGTTCAGGTTTGAGTATTATATCATTTTGTTATTGATTTTTATAAGAAAAATCGAAATAATTTGAATGTATTTGTGCAAAATAAATATGCGCTTCACAAATTATGCCTACAGTAAACGCGCTCAAACGCACGCGGTATATAATTCTTATTGCCACGGAAAATTGTGAAAGCGATTTCGCAGTAAAAAAACTTACTTAGGATATAAAAATATATATATATAAAAAATTTTTTTTTTGAATATCATTTTTATACATCACAAAGTTTTGCGGCGTCGATCGAAACTGATGTCAAGAAAATTAATTTTATTAATTAAAAAATATTTTTACGCCCGCGTATTTGCGTTTGCAGTTATTTTGCAAGGCGGTACATTGTTCAAGCTAACGAGTATTGACTGTATTAATTTTATTATTTTTGTAGTAAATCATTAAATGTTTCATACTTATCTGTATTCTATAGAGAAATAAGAATAATTACAGAAATTCTAATATATTGAGTTATTTGAAAAAAGAATATGTCCGATATTTAAGAGAGCCTTTTTTAGAGGTTAAAAATAGTTTTTCTTATTGTAATAATTCGAATTAAGCGAAATTTCTAGGATTTTGTTATATATTTAAACATCTTCCGTTTTTTGATACGAGATCTTTTAATTTTCTTTAAATTCAATTTTGGTTAACGGCTTCAGGATGCAACAATTTCAAATTTAGATTTACTGATTTTGTTCTAGTTTTAATTTTTAAATTATTGTTCAAACTTAAAAACTTATTCGTTAGTTTTTTTTTATTTTGAAATAGAAGGGATAATTTTTAGTGTCGTTTGCATTGAAAACATTCCTAAAAACGACTTTTGTCATTCTTGAGTGTGCTGAATCGACTTCAAAAATGTTTTCGACCACAACTATATCTCATTTTCATGGAGTTTTCATTATGATTTACAGTTTGACAATTATTACATAAATTGCAAGCTTTACCAAGTTTTTGTTTTTAAAATAAGCAGCAATAGGAATTGTGTATGATTGCTTACATGTATGTGGTTATATACAAATACTTAGCGTTTTAAGAGTTCATCCTTGCTATTAAATAGGTATGTACATATGTTTGGCAAAACCAATTAAGTGTTTACGGGAATGATTGGCATGTTTGGAGTAATTAGCAAATCGCATTTGTTTTGCGTTTTTTTTTATATCTATTAAGATGCGCCTTCTTCTGTTGCGTAGTTAAACGTTATTCAGCTATGTTAAAGTGTATTCAGCGCGTTAAATAGTATGTTAGCTTTGCATACGATATTTAGGCTTGGCTTATTAGTCAATAATTCGCTTTAAAAACAAACGTAATGTTTATTCAGCGCTATTCAGCTTCGAATTTGCACCAAAACATTGGAAAATGTGTACAACCGTGAAATTTACTTCATTCAGCGCGCTCAGCCATTTAGCCTTGGCTTATTTATCTATAATTCCCTTTCAAATCAAACGTAATATTTATTAAGCGCTATTCAGCTTGTTGTTAGATGTTCGCATTTGCTCCAAAACATTGTAAAATGTGCACATCTGTGAAGTTTGCTTCATTCAGCGCACCCAGCCGTTTGGGCTTGGCTTATTTGTCTATATTTCACGTTAAAAACAAACGTAATGTCTATTCAGCGCTATTCAGCTTTTTGTTAGAATTTCGTATTTGTACTGGATTCTAAAATGTGTATATCCGTGCAGTTTGTTTCATTCAGCTCAGCGCTCAGTTGTAATTGAGTCTTGAATTTTGCATCAAAAAGCAAATCAGCAAATATAAATGTACAAAGTTAGCGAAATTCGAAAGGAAATATATATTGATTTTTATTTTCTATTGCTTTCCCGGTACATCAGTTATTCAGCAACTTTAAATATGGTTTTTCTTGTTGAAAAAATTTCGAGTCTGTATAATATATGTTGGTGCGTATTAATTCAGCGCGCTTGTTCGTAATTCAGCACTCGTTTTAGTCATGTTATTTCCGCTTAATTTTATGATTAGTAAGACAAAGTCATATTCCCTAAATATTCGCATGAGAAGGGCCTTAAAGCCTCTTATTGTGTTCGACAAATTGATTAATCTAAAAATTTGTCAATAAAGCGTTTGCTGAATACTCATTTTGAGTGATTTTCAAGGTATGAAATGAAAATGTTGCACTGCTAACAGCTAAGTGTGTTGCTTATATATGCGAATGTATATGGATCAATGTTTTTAACATTTTGGAATACTACAATGTTCTGAAAGATACCTGTCTAGTCGCTAAGTTGTAAGTTCTATGTACATCTCTTTTGGTTGTATGCCCTAGTTATTTATTTAGAAGTGGAAACCGAAAATGTTACAGTAGATTATTGAGAACACCAAGCGTCCCTTTATACAACATACAAGTTTTCTCCTGCTCACCGCTTGCGTAGTTTTCTTCTTATCCAATAATGATTTTTGAGCTTTAATCGCCTCCCATCATTTGCTTGCTTACAACCTATATTCGTAGTGCGCTGAACGCGATCTTCGGGCACCCGAGTACCAGCGATACGGAAGCTGCTGCATTGAGTGTTGCGCCGACGTGGATAGCTGCTGTTGCTGCGGCGAATTCAACGACAATGAACTGCTGACCAAAGCGCCTGGACTGCGCGCCAACTGCAGTTGTGTTGTATTGGTGAAGCGTGCGGCGCTGCCCTGCTAGGAGGATGGTGGGGTGCCGGCGGACAAGTCGCTGGTGTGGCGCCGCGATATGCGTCGATTGAAAAGCGATATTGTGGATTGATTGAGATAGCCGCTAGCGCTTCCGCTGCCGCCATTGTTGCTGTTGCTATTGTTAAAGCTGCCATTGCCGCTGCTGGCGTCCAGAAACGCCTCGGGGCTGAAACGCACACGGCTGTGCTGCGAGGAAATGGAGCCCTCTTTGGCACTCAGATACGAGCTGTCATCGCTGGTGAGCGAATCGGGGGGAGTGGGATTAGTGGGCGTGCCCTGCTGTGAAGAAATGCTGCCGGCGCGCTTGGCGACACCGTTGCCACCCACTACGGTAAGACCATTGCTCATGTTGGCGCCCACCAATTCAGCGCCATTACCGGTATTAGACGCGGCACCACCATTAGGTGTCTTATAGTTGAATTTTTTGAGCGACGAACGCAGTTTGCTGGAACCGCTGCCATTGAAGCCCAGCGCCGCTGTTGTCTGTTCGAAAGGTAGCGAAACTGGCCGCTCTTGCGCGCTTAACGGTTTCATATGTACCGGACTCAGCGGCGTTGATTGCGCGTGTGTGGTGTGCGTGTAGAGACTATGCTGCGGTGTACTAAAGAGTGACTGATGTTGCTGCTCGCGTTCGCGCTGAAATTGTTGCAGATGTTGCTGCTGGGCCGAGGTGTTGTGAAACTTTGTCCGGTGCAATGGGCTACCAATGTACGCGGGTAAATTTTCGTAGTCGCGAATGCGATTTAAGCCTCCTCCTGTGTCGGCACCACCCATGCTGCCGCCTGCACCGGCGCGCTTCAAACGTTGGGCCATCTTGGGTGAGCTCTTATACAGCTCATGTTTGCTGGGCGGTGGCACTACGCCAATCGGTGCAGGGGGAGGAGGCGGTAGCTCGCGGTAGTGCGCGAAGTCAGGCGGTGCGCCGGCGCCCATATTAATGTTCAGTTGCAAATTGAGATTGTTGTAGTCATATAAATCTGCCGCATGCAGCTCATCGTGATCGAAAGAGAAGCCCTGATTGATGTTGGAGCTATTGGAGATAGTTGATGGTGTGCGCCGGTGTCCAGCAGCGCTGACGCCCATTTGGGGTACGCGCGGCGGCGGTGTGCGCGTTTGATAGTGTTGCTGAGCTTGTTGCTGCTGATGCTTTGGTGTTGATTGCTGGTGCTGCTGCTGTGGGTCGTAGTTGTAGTCGTAGTAATTGGGTAGGCGGTGATTGTAGTCGTAAGAGTAGTCAGGATACGATTTACAGTCGCGTTGATATGCCAACTGCACCTCTGGGCGATACGGAAAGTAGTTGGAGCCTGAAAGAGAAACAGTTGTAAACAAATACTGTGAGCGTATAGCGTGCGTCGCATAATTACCAAAGTAGCCAGCACGATGCACGCCTGCGCCATAAGCGCCACCATCATTGGAGAAGCTCGGGCCGTGACGCAAATAATCAGCGCGCGTATATTGCGTTGCGGAGGGCGGCATGCCACTGCCAGCGTTAAAGTCGTCATCAAAACGACGCGTTGGTGGCGTGTCATCGTGTAGCGAATACTCGAGATTCTCAGTAAATGAAGAGGTGCTGATTTTCCGACGCGGCGAAGGTGTTGGAGGCTGCGTATGACTGCCCAGTGACGACGAAAGCAGCGCGGAGGTATTGTTGGTAAAATTGGAGCCCAAGCCGCTTGTGGTGGAGCCGGTTAGTGGCAGCTGCTGATGTTGCAGTATTTGCTTCTGTTGTTGCAATGCCAGCTTGCTGTCAGCTGGAGGCACCGCATGCTTTTGGAAGTAAAAGCTAGGCGTAGCGGTATGGAGTTTGGGCGAGCCGCGCGGATTCTGATGCAGAGGAGCGCGTTGTTCCTCTAAACGCGTGAATGTGGCTGCATTCAATGTGGCGCTATGCAAACACAAAGGAAAAACTTATAATTAGCTGTAAAAGCAACAATTATTGCTTACTCACCGATTGTGCTTGTTGCCAGTGCCATGATAAGTGTTGGCGGCAAAGCGGCCGCGCTCATCCAAAACGCTTGGAAACTCCATTTCCATGGGTGCCTTTAATGCGGGCACATCACTAAGCAGCATTGGATGCACCGGCGACACGTTCGAGATGCGCACGTCATAGCCAGCGGCGACACCGGCAAGCAGTGCGGCCATATTGTAGAGCAGCACTTCGATGACGGAAAGCTTCGGCTTGCGCACCGCATCGCCGGCGTACAGCGTGGGCATGGGAATGTTGGAAGTAAAGCGGCTCAGCAGGTAGGGATTGGGCGACATAATGGGCAGCGGCGCGTCCACGATGGAAGTGCCGGCGCCAGCGGCGGCTGGCAGCGCGTGTAAAGGCGAGCACCAGTCTTTGGAATTGTAGCCTGCAGGCGACGTTGACAATGCGGCACAGTTTTTGGGAAGAGTGTAAAAATATCGTATGTTTGAGTAGAATAGAAATTGAAAAAAGATAACGGCGCTGAGCAAGTCGAAGGAGCGTAGATATGTGAAACTAAACCGCAGACAAACCAAAAGTTAGGAAAAATCAAAATTATAAAATTCAAAACCAGTACTAACCAACACCAATTTTGTTGTAACAATATTGAAACTCAAAAGTTAATTGTAAATAAAACTAGAATACAAATCATTTATTGCTTGTCGTTTTTTATAATTTATTTTTGTGTTTTTATGTTTTTGTTTTTTGTTTTTTTGTAGAAATTTTCGAGGGATTATGATAACTTTTTTTGCGTATTCACTACTAATTTTGCTTTATAAAATGGAATATTTATCGTAGCTTAAAATAGTGTAAAAATTACTTTCTAAATGTAGTGGTAGAAAACTGTAGACTTTTTTTTTGGAACACACTGTAGAAAAATTAAAGTTCAAACATTTTTAGTGCTGCAAAACTGTGGAAAATCGAGCGACTTTGAGAAATATAATATTAATACAATATTAAAAATTTTGGAAATATTTTATATTTTGAAAACAATTATGTATTAAAAAAAAATATATAATTTGAATTTCAAAGAAATAAATTGAAAAAAAAAATGTTACTTGAATTGCTAAATATAGTTTGAAAAAATATATATAATTTGAATTTTAAAATATAATTTGAAAAAAAAAATTGTTTTTGGGTTAAAAATATCGCTGACCCTGCTGCCGTTCACCTTGCAGACATACGCATGCCAGTGAATACCATATAAGACACTTTGAAAGTATTACTTTTTTTCGAGACATAAATAATTTATGTTAAGTTTTTCATACATTTTTTGTAAATAATACCCAATTGATGCTAATAATTTGAAAAAAAACTACCCTTGCATGCATACATATGCATATGTACGTATGTAAAGTACCAAAACAAAAACATGGATAAAAAAAAATTGTAAATAAATTTTTAACCAAAACTTTGTTCTTAAGTGATGTCGCCTATTGCGTATTGGCACTGACAAAATTACAAAAACAAAAATTTACAATCATTTGGGTTGCGTAATAAATTATACAATAATTAAATGGGGCAATTTGCACAGCTTTTACATAATTTTTTTTTTACTTTGTTTCATTTTGTGATCACAGTTATTCCAACAAAGAGCGAAATATTAAAAAAAAAGTGTATCTTGAAAAAATTTCTAAAATAAAATCACAACGAAATAAAAGTTGTTTTAGCATAATAATAATAATAATAAAACATTTACAGTATACAAATAAATATGCAGTACTTTCATTCGTTTAATGAAATCAAAATAAAATAACATTTTCATTAACTTAAAAATTATGCAAAAATTGCAGCGCCAACGTGTGGAAAATAACGGTGACAATGTGACGTACTCCGCACCAAAGCTGTGACATGAAAAACTCAAGGAATACGCGTGGCTGGTTTATATTTGCTTTTGTTTTTGTTTTCGTTTTTCTACTATTTCTTCTTAGAGGCACACAAAGTCTTATACTTAAAACTACATTTTTTTCTGCGTTTACTTTTTTCTTGTGCTACATGCTAACTTAATTGCATACAATTTTTTTTTTGTTTTTGTATTATTATTGTATTTTAATTCGCATAAGTTCAATAATTTGCTATTCGCCGAACTTTTGCGAAACTAATTTGCACGACTTTTGCATATACACCTTTTCTCATCGGTTCACCACACCACATGGTATGTGGTGAGTATGCTTGCGTTTCGCGTTAAAAATAAATGCATGAAAATGCACATCCGCTGGCTGTGTGCGCAGCGGCTTAGTAAGAAAGTCTCGAAAACGTTCAATAATACCGTTAACCACACAAACGTCTGCGGCAGACTCTTTTAGATATTCCGCGTTAACCGAAATTGAGTTTACTTTGCATTAATTTTTGAAACGAAAGTTCCTTCAGCGCACAAATAATATAAAGATAGTCTCTTTCGTTCGCTCTTATATAGTATATTTTCGCCTTCGCCTCATTACAAAGCACTTTATAAAATTTAGAATACAACAATGCATTTAAGGGCTTTAAGTATTTTCTAACCACACTTTTGACACTTAAACTTTCAGCGCCGCATTGCGCACGCACTACAGTTGCTCGCATGACTTCGCTTTCGCCTTCGCTTTGACGCATGTCTCGTGCACGAACTCCGAGTTGGCGTTTTCGAATAATTTGTATTCACTTTCTGATTTCTTCTTGCGTATTGTGAAGTAGTTCAGTATGTTTTGCATTTTATGCTGAAATGATACCGACGCTGTCGTCGTCGCGCCAGGTTCTTTCGCTTTGCCGCTCACTTTTTTCGTGTGCATTTTGTGCTTGCGCGCCTTGGCTTCCTGCGCCAAGAGCAGACTCTGTTTCATGCGCAAAACCTCCGGTGCCGGCTGCACATCTTGCAGCTTCAGGTCGTGCAGCAGTGAGCCTTTTGGCATGGCAGTCGTTGACGTGGCAGCTGCGTGTGGCGAAGTTTGTTGCGAAGTTGCGCCGCCGCTGTTTACGAACTGCTCGGTCTTGTCTGTGTGGAAATGGGTGGCGTCAGTTTCGGTGGAATTGAAGGTTGTGGAAAAGCTGTATGACTGATTTGCGCTGGCAATGGTGCTGTTCGCTTGCTCGTCGTTCGAGTTGCATGAGTTCGTTTGCGAGGCGGAGGAGTTCAGCTGGAAGGTTACGGACGATTTGCGTGATGTCTGCGTGGAGTTAGTCGTGTCGATAGAAGAGGACTGATCAGAGCATATCGAATTGAAATGCTCATCGCCCGAGTATGAACGAAATGAAGCGTTGTGTGAGGCGTTGGTTCCCGCGTCGTCGTCCGCAGCGTCGCCCGCATTTGACGGTTGTCGGAAGAAGCACTGACGAGGGAATTGCGAGCCGGAAGCGTTGCGCTGAAAGCGGTATGTGGACTCATCGTCAGCGGCATCCTCAGTGAGTTGGGAAGTCGAATTGTATTTGGTCAAATCGCCGCTGGACTTCGAATTGAGACGTTCAGAGCGCTGACTGCCAAAACGGCTTGCTGGCGCGGGCAACGAGAATATTTCCTCCAAAGACTTTTGTATTTCGCGATAGAAAGCACGATCGTACGTCGGATCGTTGGGCTCGTTAATCAGATTCGTCGCGCTGCTGGCGTTGCTAGCGTGGTGTATAGATTGTGGCGCGTGTTTATCGAAATCGGACAACAACATCACGATTGGCAACATCTTCGCTTGTCGTTGTGCGTGTTTCTGTTGCCGCTCGATCGCTAGCAGTTCACTATCGAGTGAAAGTTTCTTCCGCCCGACGGCTGGGCTATTGCCGAGACTGCTGAAGCCGCTGATCGCATGCTCGGAAAGTGGACTGCGATCGTGGTAGGCGTAGGGCAACGGCGGCTGCTGCGCTACTGGCGATACCTTGCGGAAGGGGAAACAGCTGACGGTGGGCGTGGGCGGTTCGGTGTCGGTATCACTCTGATCCGACGACGGGTAGTCCGGCGCAGGCACAAACTGATATTGCAACAGCGCCACGGGCGAACAAGGATAGCGTGCCGGCAAATTCAAGCCATCCTCCTGACTGCGTACCATAGGCGGCACAGGCTGGAGGCTTTGCTGGCGCAGAAACTGCTGCTGTTGTTGCTGTTGACGCAGTTGCTGCGCCTTCAATTTCTTATTACTACACAAACTGAGACTTTTCACACCAAGAGCGCTGCTGCTAGAATTCTTTCTGCTACCGTTATTATTCTGATTATGGTTAATGTTATTGTTATTGCCGTTATTCCTACGGTTATGGCTATTATTTTGGATCAGTGTACTAGTACTTGCATTACTACTACTATAGCTATTACTATGATTATAGTTGCTTTTGTTTTTATTATAAATGTTCGGGTCAAGTATGAAGTTATTGGCGGCAAAAGTGCCGCTATTGTTGCTGTTATTGCTCGAATTACTATTGCTATGATGCGGGTGTTGTTGATGTTGAAGCTGATGATTATGGTTACTAGTATTATTAATATTTATGATTGAAGTGGCATGCGGATGGTCGTTTGTATTATTGAGTAATGGGAACGTCACCAGCGATGATGAATTGGGCATATTGTTTGTCGTTTGGTTGGACGTTGCCGTCGCCGTTAGCGCCGTTGTTGGTGTTTGCGTAGGTGTTGTGTTGCAACTGTTGTTGTTGCTGTTGCTATTTTTGTTGTAATTGCCTATAATACAAATACCTGACTCATTGTAGCCGATGCAGGCGTCAGACGCATAGGTCGGTGTGGTAGGCGAGCATGGCATCGAGCCGAATTTATACTCGAAATGGTGCGCATGCGAGTGGTGCGACGGCAAATGTTGGTGGCGGTGATGGTGTGGCGAATGCTGGCGCAGTGCGTGATGCGGCAGGTGGCTATGGTGCAGATAGTGCAGTTGCGTGGGCCGCACCGCCTTCTTGTCTAGATTTGGTGCACTCTTGCTGAACAAGGAGTTGGTGGAAGCTGGGCCGGACCATTCGGTGGCAAGCAGCGCCGGCAGGTGGGGGCGCTCGCGCTGGTGCACCGTCGAAGGACCCCACGTCTTACCTTTGTAGCCGTCAGGCGGCAGCTGCGGTGGCGTGACTACGCGGGCGTGCGCGCACACAGACACATACACACAGGCGAGGAATGTATGAAATAATAAAAATAAGCGGAGAACGAAAAGAAAAGCGCAAAGAAAAATTAAACAAAAAATAAATTAATTACGAATAGTAAATAAAATTTAAAACTACCGTTTCACAAAAACAAAAGTTTAAAAAATACTACAATTTTTAAAATAATAGAATATGCAAGTATGTATATCACAAAATATTTGCAAAGCTAAATGTGCAAGCGATTTTAAATACGCATAGCCTTTGCTAATTCAGCATCAAATTATTTAAGGACACATTCGCGTTTTTTCCATTTCTTGGTACTTTGTCTATAGTAGTCATTTTACAAAATTAAATAAAAAACTTTTACTCACGTGCCACAATGCGCACTTGGGAAATCGCTGGTGAGCCAGGCGGTGTATCAGTCAAGGGTTTGTCGTGTATTGCTGTCACTGTGTGCCGGAAGTCGGTTGGGAGTGAAATTTGCACTTCGTTCTTTTTTAGCAGCTGCAAAAGAAAGAATTTGTTTTACTGTTATTTTATCACCCATTTAGCAGTGCAATGCTTACTTTGAGTTTCACTTTGCTAAACTTGCCACGCCTACGATTCGGTGTGGGCGTTTGTTGTGCAATTTGTAGCTCTCGCCCGATTAAAGCCATCTCGCGCAGTTTCAACTGCTCGGCGAAGCGTTTCAGATTCATGGCCTGTTCGTCCTGTTCGCTCTGAACACGATTCAAGCGTTCCTCTTTAGTGCGCAATTCCTAGGATAGAGTAAACACGTTAATACTCATTTAAGACTTAAACAAAATACAAGGCGCAGGCGTACATGCAAGCCTTCCATTGCTTCGAATAGTTAAAAAAGTAAATTAAATTTTAGTTTTGATTTACGTTAATGCAAAAACGAAAGGTTAAGCAAAGTTCTGATATTTCGGCGTAAACTTAACGTATTTTCACTGCAAAATTGGTGTTTGATTTCGTTTTTTTTTTTCAATTACGTGCATATTCTTTGCATATTTGTGAGCAAATCGTCAGCAAAATCAAACCAGAATTAAGGCATCAGCAAAATATAAAAAAAGAAATGCCACATTCGACAAAAGGCATGCATATAAACTAGAAATATTAAATTTATAAAAGAAAAAAGTTGATTTCCATCAAAATTGTAATGTAACACAGCTCATTAGCGTTTTATTGGCAAATTGTCGGCAAGAAAATGTAGCGTCTTGCTTACCTCCTCGATTGCTTGGAAACGCTGTGTGAGGCGTAATCAAATGAATCGGAGAATATGTTACGATTTGTTCAAATATGCAAACAAATTATAGAAGTACAGGAAGAAGACAAAATTAAGAACGTGTAAATGACAAGGTCGAACCGCCAAGTACGTAACGGAAAACTACACACTATTAAATTACAAAAATTTACAATGTACGCGCCTAAAAACAAACACGCACACACCTCACAAGTAATCACTAAATGCGTTACAACAATAAAATGTAATCAGCTATACAATTCCAGACAAAATACTATAATATACGGCTACATTAATTTTATTTGTTTTTTTTTTTGCTGTAAGCCACACACCTTTTCTTTCAAGCGCAACTCTTGCAGCACTTCGGCTATTTCCTTCTTCCAGGCATCTTGCATAGTGTTGAACGATTCCTGTGGCGTCAGCGTGAAACCTGAACGTGTAATGTCTTCCAATTTCGTTAGTATGTCCCTGAAACCCGGTCGCTTATGCGGGTCATTCTCCCAGCAGCCTGTGACAATATAGATAAAATTATTATTATTTTTTTCAAATAAACCAACACGAGTACACACTTTTCATGAGTTTTCCCCATGCATCCGGGCAAGTTTTTGGTATAGGCAGCGTTAGCATATTCACCGCAATGCCAAACACGACTGAATACGAATCGAAACCTTTGTATGGTGTTTCGCCTGTGATGAGCTCCCACAGCAGCACACCGTAGCTCCAAACATCCGATGATCTGGAGTGTAAAAATAATGCATATGAACAAAACGGTATGTAAAAATAAATTTCAATTCCGCTGTAGGTGGAATATGGCACTTACTTGGAGTACGTGCTGCTCTTTATCACTTCCGGCGGCATCCATGCGTATGTGCCCGCCGTTGATATGCGTGTTGTGTTGTAAAGCTCTCGCGCCAAACCGAAATCGGTAATCTTCAGTGTTTTATTGTGCAGATTGCCGGCAATGATTTCTTCCAAAATGAGCACTGTAAATGGCAACACGTTATAAAAGTGAAATGATTAATTTTCTGCGTGATGAAATAAATTTTAACGAAAAGAATTAAAAAGTGATCTGAAATCTTCTATATAAAGTTATAAAATATATTTTCGTATAAACGCCGCTGGCACATTATCAAACCAAAAGCAAAACAAAACTTCAATGCAGACGGGTAAACATTCGCAACTCACCATTGGAACTCTTCAGATCACGGTGTATAATCGAGATGGGTGCTTCGTTGTGCAAATAATTCATGCCGCGTGCTATCTGTATCGCCCAGTTAACCAGCACATCTGGTGGAATCTTGCCTCGCGCCAAAATGTGGTTTAAACTGCCGCCGCGCGCATACTCCATCACAAGACACAGATCGGGCGGCTTTAGGCAGACGCCACGCAGTGCCACTATGTTTTCGTGTTTGACGACCCAGAATAGCTTCGCTTCTTGTAGCACATTGTCGCGATTCGATTCGACATCCGGGCCAGCTTGTGGCGCTACCTTAATGGCAACCTCTTCACCGCTGTAATAGCCACGATGCACCTTGCAAAAGCCGCCAGCGCCTATCACTTCACCCACTTCGAGTTCGGTATAATCAATTTCGTGCGGTTGTATATCTCCAATAGCTGAGGGCACGTCTGGCAGCATAGGATCTTGGTCTGTCACAAAGTTACTGGGAAAAATGCCGACCTAGGGGAAGATTAGAATTATTCAGTATCAAAATAACAAAATATAAATATAAAATATGTATGATTGCTAGTGGTCAATAGTTTCGACATAAACAAATTGCTAACATTTGCATCGATATTTTTTATCATACTCATATTAAAATTAAAAAAAATAA
This sequence comes from Bactrocera correcta, assembly GCA_027475135.1. Lineage (NCBI taxonomy): Eukaryota > Metazoa > Arthropoda > Insecta > Diptera > Tephritidae > Bactrocera > Bactrocera correcta. Next base: position 115,737,232 of record CM050325.1, read on the forward strand.
TAATTACAAAAAAATATGTTTAATATATACATATGTATTACACCGATTTCTGCAAAACTTTACAAATTCTAATCTAAAAAAAAGTTGATATCTCAGATGCTGCTAGCGGTTCAAGTAGCGCCGAGATAACGTTTAGATAAACACTAAGCGTTCTTATCATTGTTGCGCTGCAAAATAAGCAGTAGGCGGTGAAGCAGCGTATTTTTAGTGCGATAAAAAATGTCGTCAGCACATTAAAACATCGCAAAGAAGAAGTGATAACATCCGAATATGAAAACGTCGCTTGTTAATTCATTTTATTACATAGCAAAAATATATACGCACTGACGTCACTAATCCCTCCAGTACATTCACCACTTTATTATTTCGACACAAATTACTTCCGATAAAAATTGAGGAATAAGAAATAAACCAATTCTCACACTGGTACTAACCTTATCGCCAATTTTGCCCGTCCACCAGCCCTCATCACCCGAAATATTGCTATCCATGGATAGCACCACTACAATCTGACCGCGACGCAGTGTCAACTCATCTTCGCCTTTGGCATCGTAATCGTAAAGCACCGACCACAGCGGCCCGTCAGGCAATGGTGGTAACTGTGTTGTTTCGTGGGCACTGCTGCTATTGTTATTGCTGCCGGCAGTTTGTTGACGTTGTTGTTGGTTGGTGATGTTGGCATTGCCATTGGCATGCACTTCTCCATTGCCGTCGCTATGGTTGCGTGCGTGTGACGCTTCCGAGTGTTGCTCCTCGTTGATAGCGAGCATTGGTTTGGTTTCAGGCGGTAAGTGATCGTTATTGGTTAAACAGTGTGCAGGCATATAAGTGATTAACAGGTGCTTTCCAAAATTAAAAAAAGGTAACAAAAAATATGCTGTCCAAACGTTAAAGGGTGTCTATTCTCCTCTAGCGCCAGACGACAGTGTGTGTGCAGGAAGTCTTCCGTGCATCCGTTTATAAGCCATTCGTAAGTTAGCACCGTAAAGCTGTTGCAGACTGCTGTAAAGAAAGGAAAAAAGTAATGACAATTGGCGTGAATGTAAAAAATTAAATATATAGAGGGGTTTCGTGTTTGAATTGTCTGAACGGTATTGAAATTCACAACATGGAGACAGAGCTATAGAAAAAATACGTTGTATGTGATATTAACTGCTTATTGTCAAAACAATAGACACAGATTATCAACATACTAATTGCATCTATTTTGGGAACTTGGTCTTTGTAAATACTACCATCAAAAGTGGATAACGAATATTACCTGGAGTATACGCAGTCAGTTTTCTCCACACCTATTCTAATCCCCACTACAGTTTTTATGCTTCACAATAGTTTCGATTTTGTATAAATAAAAAAAATTCGTCTTACGTCTGGCCCGCAGAAATATCTCTTATCCACAACTCCGTTCTTCTTCTTCGTCGACTATGTCGTTTTGTTTTAGTGCTATTCTTCTTCCCTATCCTTTATACAATATACGCAATATATGTATATACATAAATTTAATATTTCTCGTTTGCAACAAATAAAACAGTCCAGTTTAGGCCGCATTCGTCCACGTTAATGTAGTTTTTAGCAATCCGAAAGGATTTGGATATTTACACCAGTGCCTGTCACAGATTTTTATTTTTATCTTTGCCTTTCTTTTTATTTTTTTGCTTCGTCGTCTTCTTTTTCGTAGTCGTGCAGCAGAGAAATTACATTTTCACTAATTCATGTGCAGCACTTTGGTTTCGTTCGTTTTCGCGTCGTTTAATATTTCAATATTTTATAAAATTTAGTTATTTCTATATGTTAATACGCAATCGTTGCGTTTCCGATTAGTTTAATTAAGAATTTATCGCATTTTTGTGCAAATTTAAGTCATTTGCAAATCTTCGTTCTGAACTGCTACTTTTCGGTTCCACTTCCACTTCATACACTGCATGTCGTCTTTTGATTATTCTCTTTTGTGCTTACATTTCTACTTCGCCTTTTTTGTGTTGCCACTGTATAACAGTGCGCGGTTGCATGATGGACATTTGTTGACAGTTTGCAAATCGAATATACGAATTCAGTGCTTCTGGTAAGAGTTATTTAAATATAATTGATTTTCAAAAAAAAAAAATAGTTCCGACACTTTTTTACACTATTTTGTGCGTTTCAAGTCTTCACTTATTATATATTTAAATATTGAATGTAAAAATATGTAAAATATTTCTTATAACCATAATGGCAGCACGCACTTGGGTTGGTGTCTTGACTAGCTATATGACATAGCAATCGACAAGAACCGTTGTTTGTGTCTTTACTTCCGTCATATGGACCGCCATTTTGCAGCTGTCCGTAAATTAGTTGAACATCTGTTGGCATCCTTTGCACATTCGCGAAAAGTGATTTCCTTTTTTACTTGCGCGTGTATAGTAATTTAGCGTTTGTCTTATCAGCGCCACAGCGTGCGGGTCGGTGGTTGCTTGCTAGTGAATCGGTGAGTTGTTTGTGGTGCTCAATAAAGTCTCCAAAGGGCAGGCATGCGTGTCTGCGCCAAGATTTGGTGCTCTTGCATCCAGCATCTCTCGCTGTCCACGCGTGATTTCCGTGTTGGATGCGGGCTAATGGGAGACAAGCGGCCACACGTATAGCCCGTTGCTCGTGCTCCACAGCTGAGCTAAGCTGAGACAGCTGTCGTCCTTCTGTTCGTGGCTGCTGCTGCCGCGGCGATGTGAAAATTTTGTGTGATATGCAAACTCGCTCAGTAACGCGCAGGAATCTAACGAAATCGTACACGAAATGACAAGTGCGTCGCGTGTGTGCTATGTGCGCTTAGCAATTTTACAGAATTTTTACAAAATAGCAGCAATGAAAATTTTGTATTTGCTTAAAAACGTCTTGGCTAGTTATAACGGTGTGTGTTAAAGTTGGCAAAAAATTTAGTTGTAACCGTTGAAAGCCAGAGCTCAATGTCGAAAAAAATTTAAAAAATATGTGCAAATAAATATTTGTGTGTGTGTAAAAAGTAGAAGAAAGACGCAAGTATGCAGATGAGAAATGCTGGACGCGGTGGCGAAGGCAGCCGAAGTGTGTGTGTGAAAAAGTTGCAAGCAAGGGCTGCGGCGGCCCACTCCGCACACGCCCTATTTACCCACTTAGCGAGTGACAGTAGTCGGTGGCTAGCAGCGCAGCGGCAACGCCAGCCACACGAGCGTTAGCAGCTGTTGGAAATGCGTGTGTGCGTCGAAAACATGCAAAAGTCGCAAGCGCAAATAAAAATTAGTTTTCGGCCAATTTCTAGCTGCAGGGCATGATTGTGCAAATACAGCAGAAAATTAGTTACTTAACCTATAAAAGTGGCAACACAATGTGCAAATAATTTCGTGTAGATACTTAAATGTGTGTATATGTATGCAAGCCTGTGTATTCAGCGCTCGCCTTGACACATGTTTGCAGGACGAATGGCGAAATTAATTTTTTTTTGCGCTGGTCGCCGCGCTTTCAAGTCCCAAAGTCGCAGCGCGCGCTAGGTGGGCGTTAAGTGCCCACTAAACATGGTTGTTGTTGCTATGCTTGTGTCGACGCATTTTGTAGCCACATGTTTATGCATTAACCCATTACGGTGTTAACCGCAAAATTCAAACGCTTCGACAGTAACTTTGATCACAACGAAAAATCTAATTTATTAAGCACGTTTGCAAAGACAACAACAAAAACAGCAAACTAATTAATTGTACGCAAGTCACGCCACGACAGCTGCCAACAGCGCGTTTCGAAAGCGTTGGCATCTTTATGAGTGCGTACATAAACTATATACATATGTATGTATATTTATGTGCATTATGTGCACCTTCACTTAATCCTACATATACATACATATGTATGTATATATGATCAAAAAATATAATGTGCATACACGCCAACAATTTCTGGTAAATTTGACGTGCCGTCGGAGATGCAGGCGCACCAGCTATGAAATTGTCCAAACAATAGCTGTTTCTACGGCGCTTCTCTCCAACTTCGGCTGGCTTGGTGCTTTATGTGTCCAACGCGTTGTCCTCAAAGTCTGCTTTGATGCTGATTGTTTCCACTTATTACCATTTCTTTTCCTTAGAAGCGTTCTGATTTGCATATTAATCTCAGCAGCAGCAGCAGCAGCTATTAGCAGACTCTCGTATACACATTCAATTGGCAAGCAGCTGCGTATAAGTGTCAGGAGCGCATGTAAAAAGCACACAAAAAGCAATGACAACAACAACAAAACATGAATACAAGCTGCCTAACATTTTTGTGTCACTGCCGCGACTTCTGCTTCAATCGGTGCTGCTGCTGCTTGCAAATCTTCGTCTGCCATTTTTGTTACACGTTTCTGTAAATAGTGTTGCCTTGACGTTTTTGTTGCTTCCTAGTTACAACATGACTTGATCATTATCGCAGCTAACTCTTCTGTTGCTCCGCTTTGAGCAGCACTGCCGCAGCTCTTTTTGGATGGAGGCGTGCCGCTTTTAATGGCTTGTTAGCTTTATTAAACTTTGTAGTAGTTGTTGTTGTAATATTTATTGTTATCCTTGCTCGAGGTGTTATATATCTAACGAGCTATGCTAGAAGGGTGTGAGAAATTTGGCATTTCAAGAAGGGTTGTGGAAATATTGTGTGTATTTAGACGTCCCTAGCATTTGCTAAAGACATAAATTGAGGTGGGCGCAGTATTACTGTCGCTTGTGTCTTATTATGCCATTCTTTAGGTTTGGCACTTGCGTTCATACTTTGATTTTCATATAGTTATAGTCTTTGAATTGAATTGAGATGTGGTAATTTTGGTGGAGAATTGGTTAATAAAATGTATAAATATGTAACGGCTAATGTACCATTTGATAGTTTCTTTATTTATATAAGCCATGTAAGGGGTTCGATTAGAAATCTATAACATGCCTAGAAACGCCTTTGAATTACCGAGTATTTGTATTTTCTTGTCGCTAAAGCTGTTTCCGGTAGTATTCACATCCTTTCTAGAATTCATGCCTGAGTTTCTGGTAGATAAGATTTTTCTGTTAATACTATTTAACCAGATTATTGAAGTTAGCCGTACATTGTTATTCTTTTTATCAAATGTTGAATTTTATTTTGCTAGAATTTTATCAATTTTGACCATAAATAATTTATAGTCTCAGCTCAATTTATGGTTTTGATCTTCTTTACCACATTTCACTATTGATTTTGTAATCAGCGCTCACACATAGCCTTTTAGATGAAAAGTAAACAGAATTTGAAAATGCGCCAACACCGCCACTTCCATCCTAATTCAAATGCGTAACTGCCTCCCTCTTGTCTACAGCGTTCACTCAACTGCTCATCGATAACTCTGTCCACCGACATATTCAGCCATTCATTCATCCATACCTTCACATACACTCACCGCGTTGCTTGTCACATGGCCACGCAGCTGTCACTTGGGCTAGTGCCTGTCTTTTGTAGGCAAAAATTCCATAACAGCATATCCTGGATGGATGGATACATGGCTGGCGGTGCGAGCTAATGTGCTTGTGCGTTCGTGTATGTGGTGGCAGGTTGTTTGGTCTGCCTTCGTCAGTGTAAGGAAGTTTCAATGCTGTTTCCGCTGCCAGCTCATGTTTTCCATAAATTTGTTGCTAACAGCACCTCACATGTGACGTAGTAGTTGTTGTAACTTTTGTTTAGCGTTCTTCTCGTGACAGTTGTGTCAATTCGAACATTTTGTAGCAGCGCTGAAATTAAAATGCTGCCAAGCACAAATACTGATTGGCTTGGCTTGTTGTTGTAGTTACACGTGCGTGTTGCTTTCTGCATCTATTTTTGGATAAATACCACATTTTAGGTGTTTGCTCGGAAAACAATTTAATAGGAGATTTTGAAGTCGTACTTCGTTAGGTTAAGTGAATTAATGGTCGGTTCCGCATTCGCAAGTTCCGGTCAATAAAAGTACAAAGCATCAAGTAATCCAGTGTACAAGAGAGTAAGGGATTCAATTTTTCTCTCTCTGCTATCATCCACTACTGGAAATAAATCCATTTACTAGATATTTTGGACAAAGTATTTTAGGAGATACGAGAGTTCAGAGTCAAGAGTGAGAGATACTCCTGCACCGATATGATTACGTTTTGATAATAATAGGGTGTGTACTTCACTATAAAATACTGGAAAAATGTTTGAGAATATCGCTTTGTGTCCAGCACTCCTAATTAAGTACATAAGTTTGCCAAGAAGTTTGTAAAACCCAAAAGGGAACGTCGGAGTCCCTATAAAATATATATGTACATATGTATATGGTCAGCATGACGAACTGAAGTGATGTCTTCTGTCTGCCTGCCATTTTTAGGAAACGATATCGGACAACTCGGATCAAGTGCTTATATGGAAAACCTTTTCGTTTAAAGAGATATCTTTGCAAAAATAGGCAGGGATTATTGTCAAAGACAAGATACAATCTCCGAAGAGATCGGATTCAGAAACTGACTGATTAAAATCAAGAACCTTTTTTTATTTGTAAAGCGTGTTATAGTGTCGATGCAACCACAGTTACTGACTTGCCTCCTGATTTTATTTGTATTTGTATGGCTATCCTCCTTTCTATGAGTATCTTGAATTTATTTATGTCCATAAGTGTACGTTTATGAGCCATTTGCTCACACCCGTTGTGCAGTTAATTATGCTTCCAGCCACTTTATAGCGCATTTATTGACTGAATATACAATCAATAAATTTGCGTGCTGTCGAATTTCTCGCCGTCGCAGCTTTAAGCGCCTACGTAGCCGCGCCGAATACTTTAAGCCATCTAAACACAGCCAAACAACAGGATGAAGTGTTTGTAAAGTCTGTTTTTCTCTATTTTAGCAATATTGCCATTCTCTTGCCTTCATTAATTGAAATATGAAAAGTTGCATGGTGTTTGAAATAATAGTTAAATGTAACCAGTAAAAATCAAAAATAGTGTTATTTAAAGCAGAAATTTGAAATAATAAAACAAATTAAAGTGTTGCATAGAAATTAACGAAAGTGAAATATCCTCGCGAAAAAGTGCTCAAAATGCCAAATGCAAACGTGAAAATGCATAAACCTTCAAAATTCGAACGCCTGCCGCAAGTTTTGTCGTGTTATGATTCCAGCGCACATCCGCTGCAGCGACAATGAGTAGTTGAGGGCACGTGTTTGGAGGTGTAGTGCGTGCGTGTGTATTGCCCCGCTCATTCTCACAAGCTGTGCATGACGTAACGCTTAAAAGTTTTTGTGATTGTGTTGTCTACCGCGTGTGCGTGTGAGTGTGCATTGCACGGCGCTTGTACCACATCGGTGCTGACCAAACGCTTAAGAGCCGTCTGAGGCCGCGCACGGGCGCCGCGCTGAAATGCAAGCAAACAGCAGCGGTCGAACGGCTTTATCGGCACAATCATCGGGTACACCGTCGCAATCAACGATCTCGTCGTCGGGAAAGGTAAGTGTAACAATATTTTCCAAACAAAGATTCCACATTTCAGACCGCAGAGCTGCTCTGGCTGCTACCTCTTTTTTTCTGAATGGTAATTGCGAAGCTGGAAAGTATATAGTCGATAACACATTCTTTTTCTTCTCCTTTCGAACTGCAACCGTAAGTCACTTTGGTCCGAAAACACTAAATAAATTTCGTCAACTGCCTCTATCTTTTGCGAGGTTACGCCAGTTGTATATCCCAAGTGTAGACAAGTACTTTGTACTTGGTCCATCCATTGGATGCATGGACGCCCTTGCTTCCATTGTCCACCTATGAATCTCTGGTGGATTTTTTCGTAGACAGACGCTGCAATCTTGTTGAGCTCTTAAACCGACGTCAGAGTGGCTCATCAAGACTCCCTCTCTCTTGGCCGAGACCCTGAAAGCCGCACGGATGAGTTACAGCATCTTATACAAGGCTGTTCACGTTACCCGGGGTGTTCGACACGAACGAAGGAATAAGGATTGAGTATAGTAGCTCCACTGTGGCTGGATATCCAGAATAACTACCACAAATCATTTACCCATTCTTATATTCCAAATTAGTTGAATTTTAAAACTTTTGAAGATGCCTGACGTATCGTGTGTAGCTAAACCACGAGTCCCTGCTAGCCGGCTAAGTTCTTTGTCGTCAATATGTTTAGATCAAATTGTGAAATTTGATCACAATCCTTTGGCCAATAGTTTTAGTATGCTCTCTTACATCTGTGAAATACTCTGCGGACCACTGTAGATACGTTCTGACAGGAAACAACCGTTGCTGGTTCACAACTTGTGTATTGGTTAATAATGAACTTCTGGCTTACCTCAATGAAAGAGTTTCCGATCCAGTAATAATTGTAAATCATGTCGTCATTGACAAGTGTGTTACATGTGGCAAAACAAACCAATTCAGCTTAATCCACTCAAAGTAGCGCCCTGAGACTGCCATTGACAGCTCAGTAGTTCGTTTGAAGTGCACAATACACCAAAAAGAATGGGTCCCACGGGTCTGGCATATCCGTTTGCGCGTACATATAAGTGTAAACGTGTTATCAAGCGTAGCTTTTATTGCATTTCAGCAAAAATAAGCTTTACGACTTAAGTCGTTGTGTGGCGTGTACGCGCCCGAACTCGTAAATCAACCACAGCACACACGCTAATAGAGCGATAAATGAAAAACAGGACACGACAGGCAAATGCTCGCCTCTACTTCTAAGCACTCGCTTGCGGCCTGACAGCAACAGCTGAAAAAGCTAAGCTTTCTATTGTTCAATTAAGTCCACTATCCAAATAGAGCAACTGCAGAAATTGCGACTTCATAAAAAATCAAATAACTTAAACAATGGAAAAATAGTTGGAGCCGTGCGCTCGTAAAATACCGCACTAGTACCAGCACTAGCCAAAAAGCTAGTCTTGAAAATTGCAGAAATAAACAGAAAAATATGCGGGAACCGCAAACGAATGACATTTTCAAGCACTTTTTATGCGACCCTGGGGCATGCGTCAAGGCAGAGCAAATAAAGCGCCAAAGAAAGAAGACGCACAGTCGGCCGATGACTCGCAAGCGCTGATGGCTTGCTTTATACCACCAGATTTATACTCAGTCATCGATTTTGTGCACGCTGCGAGGTCTGTGGATACGCGATTGGCGCGTATGAAGTTGTCGTAATCTAATCCAAAGCAAATTTTGTTTGCTTGTTCACCAAATGTTCTGCTTTTTTATGTGTTTGTTTGCGGACTGTTGAATGATTATTGAAAGAGCTAGCGCAGCTACGGACGGAAAGCCAAATGTTGGCGAGGACTCAAGTGACGCTTCAAGGCACACAAGCAGGCATCTGTATTGAATGTGGAAAATATGAGTACAAACTGCAAATCACATATAATTTGTATGTACAAACTGCGTGAGTACTTAGACGAGCTCATAAAACTAGCAAGCAATAACATGAACATAAAAAATATTAGAGCAAAACGGTTGGGATTTTTATGCGCCCTACTGCAAGGGTTGTGTGAAGAGAAAGTGACTAGGAGCAGCGGTCGTCGTTAGGGTGTTACTGCGGCTGCACGGAAAATGTTGTCGGATCAAAACTGTGGCGGTGAGCAAACAAACTCCATACAAAAAAAAAAAAAATGTTGAGATGTTTGACGTATATAATGTTCAATCAAAATGCTACGCACTTAAGAATCGGAGATGTTTCTGAAAAATATTCGAAGATCTGGAATTATTTTCATTTCAGGCCTTGTGACATAATTGTTAGAATTGTTAGGAGAACGCGGTGTTTACCTTTCGAATAATGCGATGCATTTTGCAAATCCCACTGGGAATAAGGTTCAAAGAGAATATATACCAAGCTGGACTCCTAGCTTAACTGTGTTCATTATCTGCATTCCCTTTTGGCTTAATCAAGTATCTAACATTATCCACACAGACGTTGTGGCAGGCGGCATTCACTATAGTAAATAGTAAAAGCTCCAAAGAGTCACATATGATTTCATTTTATTATTTAAGCTTATCGCCAAAAGCCACAGCCAAACGTTCGGATAATGAAAATGAAGGATGTGTGTGCTAAAAGCAAAGGATCACACAATTTTCGCTTTCATTTAGACCTTTTGTGCTTGCTTGTGTGCCAGCCATTCACATGCCCTTCGACACAACGGCTCACTTTCATACTTCAGAACCCAAAACTACAATTGAAAATTGTAGACAGTTCTCCCAGCGGCGTAGGCGTTACACATTCACAAATACGCACGCATCTCTACGCATGTACTGGTGCTATTATATTTATTAGCGCGCTTGCCTGCGCCCACACAATAGTTATTAGTCTGCTTTTGGGCGCAGAGCAACTAACTGCCACCACACGATTGTGCCAACGACTTGCGCCCGCTTGCCAATTCTAAAACGACACAACACTTTCGATTGCCGTCGATGTGCAATGCTGTTGTTGTCGATATGGCCACTCGGTCGGGGTCATTCACAGTTTTGTTGTACTGTCCATTGTATGCGTACTGGCCTAGATGTGAGTTTGTGGTCCGTAGTCGAGTCCACCGCCCCACTGGCCGTCAATAATAATAGATTCATTTATGGGCCAGCACATGAATTTGATTGTTCACTTGTGTATTGTACTCCTGTAGACCTATCTGTGTTTGCATGTCCTCTCGCTCGTCAACCATAATCGGTTGCATTCAATTGTCGTGCAACGGTCGGTGTGCCGGTCGATCAGGCTAACGGTCATAGAAGTTTTGAATTTTGCACTCAAATGGCCAATAAATGTTTGACTCTTTGTGTGACCTGTCAAAATGGTCGAGGAGGGCGGCTCGTTGATTGTGCCGAGCCGGGGTGTTTGTTGCAACAGTGCAATAGTCGGTGTAATTGAGAGATTAGGGATTAGTGACTAGCATAACTGTATGAATTAACAATGGTAATTGAGTGAAAATTGAAAGGTGAAATGAATGATCTGGGGAGATGCTCGGGTAAGTGCACACCGTGGCAGTTTGATGTGTTGATAGTTGGATCATGTGTGAGGGCAACTTTTTCATATTTTGGAGAACTTTTTTTAGTAGTATTTGGGTGTTGGTACTGCTTTGATTACTGTTTGTAAATAGTGTTCTTAAACGACCGAAAACTTATCAATAATTTGTGGAAAACTGGAATACGGCTAATTTAAAGCTTAGCCAGCTCATAAAGACTTTTAAGTCCTCAAAACGAAAGAAAAGTCAAAAATGAAGAAAAATTTAACCACAATTCCTGTGGATGTGACTGTTGACTGATTACATATACTTCTCAGCCTATCGTTATATAAATGCAGTTTAGAAACACTGTAAGCGAGATTCAGAGAGTTTTTTGGGTTACTTGTTTTTCTGTAAAGGCAATTTGGGATAAAAGCTTAGCGGTATTTCAACAAATGATGTATTATGATGGATTTTTGTTAAAAATGAATAGTTAGTTTTTCTATACCGTGGGTTTATCCCACTTTTTGGTAGTAGCACGATGTTTTTTTTTCATCTGCCCACTTAAACCTTTAACTTCTTCGCACATGGCTGCCCACTACTTCGGTAGGAACTTTTCAATTCTCCGCAAATACTTTCTGTCATTCAATATTTATTTCGGCGGCGAATACGTAAGGACACGCATCGTTCTGACGGCGCAGCAGCGCCTAACAGATACGACCTAATTTCGTACCACCAACGCCGACGCTGGTACTGCTTTGCTGCGAAGGCTTCTCCACTACGCTGTTTCTTGCTGCCATGGCTGTGGCGTAACCTAGAACACGTTTATTTGACGCGGCGCAGTCCGCTGTAGCTGCTTGTGCCATACATAACATTTTGCAGTTCCTTTCAGCATTTTCTTTGTTGGCTTTTGTTAGCTTCCGAATGTGTGTGTGTGTCGCACGTACGAGTGCGGCATATTTGTTCGCATCCTTGAATCCAGCGAGTGCGCATGTCACGCAGCCGGCTTGCAGGGTTCCTACGGGTGGAAGGGTACAGAAGTGAAAGCAAAAGTAAGCAGCGGGCCTCTAATATGTGGTGGGTGGTATAGTAGAATATAGAAAAACTGTGAAACTCTACAAAAACTGGCTTTGGCTATGCAAAGACTTCTCACTCGTACACCCGATTCTCTCGGTGTTACTCACTTGCTTAACTCTCTCCTTACCTAAACGCTTCCTACTGCCGTGTGCTGTTGTTTATCGTGTCGCTGCCGCTGCTATCAGCGCCTAACTTTTGACAGCTGATGCTGGCCATAACGCCCCTTAGTGGTACGAGAAGTATGGTTTTCCTCACGAAGCTTACGCACTTTCCTAACGCTTATCAACTGTGCTCTCACGCAGCGTGGCACTGGGTCAACTGTTCGTTGCCGACTCTTAGGCGTGTACTCTCGCACATGCTCGGCTATGCTTGTGGAGACTTTTTGCTCATTATCTCTTGTAGTGCTTAGTTGGTTCAATGCGGCGGGCGGTGAACGTAGCAGAAAAGCCAACTAACTCATGGTCAATGCTTCAGCTTCGGCTAAGCGGCTGTGAACAAAACGACCGACCTCAAAGGCTTTTATATTAAAGTCTTTTTGGTTGCTTTGTTAATGTTTAAAAAATTAACAGATACCGCTTGCTGGACAGCCTTGCTTAGATCAATTCAAACGTAGGCACTCAACGGCCGCATGAAGGTCTGCTTTTCAAAGTAAACTGCCGTTGGGGCTCTGCGTCGTTGTGGACTTTTCCACGTTCTTAACTCCCACCGCCACTTTTACTCCGCGCATTTATTGACACTTTACGTGTGTGAAAGTAAGCTCAACAATGCATAATTTCTACATAATTGCTGTCATTTTTCATGAGGGACCTTTCGAGTAGGCGCTGCACTTGTCGAAACCGTTAGATATGGCGGAACGAAGAAAAATGCGTCGAAAGCAGCGTCGCACAAGCTTACGACGCCACAGCTCAAGAAAAGCCAGTCGCAGAGGCGTTTACGAAAGCTAGCGAGGCTTGCATTGACGGCTGCCGAGGTATTCCGAGCATACAAGTTGGTCGTCTAGTTTAGTAGAGCTTAAGTCAATGCCAACGGAATAAAAGACGACAAAGGATTTCGCAAACACATTTTAATAATAAAATGAATTGTGGTATTAGGTGTACTGTGTGCTAACGGTAGAGGGGCCGAGAGTTGCGAACGGTCGCCTTGGTAAGCGGGTGGGATGCGTAATTCAAAGAATTCAGTCAGTCAAAAGACAGAGTTGACAATTACTTGTAATGTGAGTTGGCAGCTGTAGCTGCTGTGCGGATGCTTGGCGGGGGCGGTGGAGTTAGTCTCCAACGCACAATGCCAAAATGAGGGTGTGTCTGTGGCCATTCATGCTTGTGTTGAGCGCACACTTTTGTGGCCATGCTTGGGTGTGTGGAGCGGCAGTTGAGTAGGTTAAATAGCACAGCATGCGGGACGCGCCCAACCGTCAATCTGAATATTTATTTACTGCCATTAAAGTTGGCTAGCTTGCAAGACTTTGCTTCGGCTGCGGCTGTCGTTGGTGTTGGCTGTCCCACGCATTCCACTGCAAATATTTCGCCTGCTCAAAAAGCAGCAGCCTTTTCATGTTTTTTTCGTCTTCTGTTCTGCACCGCAGCGCGCGTGTCGCTCCAACATAGATTGAAGTTGACAGTTTTGGCTCGCGTGCGACTTGTGACTGCTTTACACACACATACATATACATAACGAGGCATGCGGAAGCTCTTGAGTGTGCTCGCATGGGTTTTTGCTTCCTGCTTCTTTGCTTCCTGGCTTGCTTTCGAAGAGCGCGTTCTTGCCTGCTTGCCTTGCTGTGCCTCTGCCTGTGCCATCCATCAAGATAATTGTTATTTTGTTGTTATATTTTTTATGAATTGCCACAATTTAACGCGTCTGCTTTGACTCCGGCTTTGCTTTCTGCTGCGGTTTGATTTCTCTTTCTTCTTGCTCCGTTGTTTTCTTTCTCTGCAAAGTGAGTTTGTCTTGTGTTTTGTTACCTCGCATTTGGTGCCTATAAAGCGCTGTTTGTGTAGGATTTTTGTCTCAGACAAATATGTGTGATATTTCTTCATTGGAACAAGTTCATTTGGATTTCTCAAAATTTTCACTGTTGATTATTTATTGTGGTTTGTAATAAGTTTTGAGATCTTAGATCTGTTGACTACGAGACATACGCATTACGGAGACGATGTCTCGTATGCTTTAGAAAATGATGTATCAATAGCTCTAGCACGCGGTATGACATTTCGACATCTTGGCCTTTATGGTATTTCCTGTGTGAAGCGAGAAGTTCTCTGACAATCTCTCAAAGAAATATTGCCCTTTTCAATACCTCTTCCTAAACTTGATACATGGTTTACTGAGAAGGTTAGACAACGCCATTCCAGTTTCTTAATGCGTAACCAAATTGTAACCAAAGTATGGTCCTTCACTTCGTGATGGTTCTGTTAATTTAAGCTCGTAACCTATATATTATTTATAGGTTCGGTTGCTTCTAAATCATTCATGAAAATCAGAAAAAATGGAATAATAATAGAGAGAGTGAAATGCATAAAAAACTAGATAGTGTATAACTCAAGGCAAAGGACTGAAAGACGACAAATAAATGAAGGTTTAAAGATTAATGAAGAACAATTTAAATTAAAGAACTTGAGAGATTCATGCAGTTCTCAGATTTTCGTGCTTCTCTGTCACAACATGCACCGATCACAACACCTGTTTACAGCGATACGGTGTTCCCCATCTTCGCTTAACTCTCTCATATAATTTTCACAATCTACGAAATTTATGTACTTGAAAACCACACAGCCCACAGAGTAGTCAGACCGCAGCGCCAACAACACAATGCAACTGCTCGTTACGCCAACGACAGTTTCAAAGCAGCAACAAAACAAAAAAACAAAAATGTAAACGAAAGGACTGGAATTTATTTGCTCATATTTTTGCGAGCTTTTTTCGGACAAAAAGCGTGGCAAAGGTCCTTGTGCTAAGGCCATGGAAGCCAGTGAGAACGCAAATCACAAACAAAAATGTGTCAGCAAGTCAACTTGAATGTCAGCAGGCTGAATGGACGTGCGTGTTGTTTGCATTGTTGACACCAATAAAGTGGGCGTGGCGCGACAACAGCGATGCAGTCGCTCCAAAGCGACGTGGTGGCATTTAAGTGAGGCTAAACACAAACACACACGTTCGCACATGCATGGGAACAAGGCTCAAACAACGACCAAAAACAACAAAAACTGCAACAACAACAGCAACACCAATGTAAAATCAAACAAAACGGCGCGACAACCTAGAAAACAATGGGCATCAAGGACGCTTCAATGTGCACAATGCGATGATATAGACCAGCTGCAAAAACAACAAGAACGCGCAGTGGCAACAGCGCAAATGGCATGTAACAATAGTGTAAAGTACAACAAGTGCAATTGCACTGCCAATGCCAACAACAAAGCACGTGTATTGTGCGCATTAGAGTGTCAGCCTTGCAAGGGGGCCAGCAATCAACAGCGACACCTACCGTGCGACAAGCGCTGCAGCATGTCGACGACAACGGCGCTGATTTTATGATTTTTAACTGTAGAAATGGTGAAATGGGGAAAGAGTGGGCGGGGTGCACTTCCATAAACGCTCTGTGTGGATGAGGTCGCAAGACCGCTTAATGCAAAGTGGTGGGGGGAGACGCTGGCAGACAGCAGGCATTTGGTTGCACTTTATGGCAGCGCATGCTGTTGTTGCCGCATGCTTCCTGTGCCTGTTGTCTGGTGCTTACTGAATAGTGTTCGTTGTTGTTGCGCGCCCACTCGCCGTCAGTGCCGTGTTGAACGGTCGATTGTTAGCTTGTCGACATTACTGGCGGCCTGCCAACAGCCTGGCTGGCTGGTATGGCATATAGTAGCAGCAACAACGCCAAAATAAGTCAGCGCTGCTGGCGAAATAGTTGTGCTCCATTATGCGACGTTGTTTGCGCCACCCAGAACAGGCGACCTCTGCTCAAGCCGACTTCGTTCATGCCCAGTGCCCCTTGCACGGCTTGAAGTCCACTGGGCGGCCCAAGCAGCACATCACCTCAACATTTCGTCTGCTCGGCACCTGTGGACCTTGCCCTCACACTGCATCGCTTGTCGCTTAGTCGGCTGGCGTTTGTTAGATGTGAGTTTGCTTTGTTTGTTTGCTTGTTGCTGCGGCAATTGTTGCGCCGTGCCGCTTGTTGTTGTTGAAGAGATTTGCTTTTGTTGTCAAGCACCTACTTTCCTGGCACTTGGCAAAGCTTTTAGGCCATTTTGTGCACCTTCTTTCTTTTCTCGTTTTGTGTGCGCCCCTTTCTTTGCTCCGCTATTGAGTTGCAGGTCGCGCTTTTGTTGCATTTTTAAATTAGCAATTCCTATAAGCACTTGCCTTACACTTTTTGTCTATTTTATTTTAATTTTTTTGATTTTGGTACTGTAAACTGCCGTTAATGTTGAGTTTCACACAATTTATAGTCTTTTATGCCCGTCATTTAGACTCGTTGGCTGTTCTTATCTACTTTTATCGGTTCCGCGTCCTCGAGCTTTTGTTGCTAGTCGTCCCCTTAAAAGCCTCAGCTCTATTTTCCGCTTGCGCTGACCTTTCACCTCTGCAGTTTGGTTACACTTTGCTATGGCGTCTGTTTCTGGCACTTACTTCTACTTCCGCAGCCATTGTTATTTCCGCTGGCAGCACCACTTTGTTTGCCTCGATTTTGTCTGGACGCTTCGTTTGCCTCATTTTGGCGCAATTATAAAGTTTTATTGTTGCTCTAATGGCTTTTTAAGAACTTTTATCTTTGTTGAATTAACATTTGGTTCCAAATGCTTCACAATAGCAATGAATTCTCTTAATATTTTTGCCAGGAAAAGATTTGCAAAGATGCGAGCAAAGTTATCAGCATTGAAAGGCGTAACGGACAATGACCAACATTAGAACGGTGCAAACATGATGTCGAGTCAAAGGGTCGAGTCGATAATGAACTAATTTAAGTTTCTGATTCACTGATATACCCTAGCGAATTTCGTGAAGTATAATATTTTCTTCTGAAATCAGTGCAGTGAGGAATATTTTTTGAAGAAATGAGTTCTTCACAGCTGGACCAAAGTTCGATGGTTTCTTGCCTGGCGGTGCGGGCAGGGGCGTTGTCGTGGTGTAACTTCCAATCGGCTGCGATGTCTTGTCGGACCGATTGACCCTTCGGTTGAGTCTCTTGAGGACTTCCACGTAAAACATGGCGTTGACGGTTTGTCCAGGAGAAACAAATTCATGGTGGATGATGCATTTGATGTCAAAAAAAAAAAAAAAACACTGAGCTTCGTTTTCACTTTGGATTTGCTCATTCTTCTTTTTTTTGAGCGAGAAGACGCTGGCGTGTGCCACTCGGAAGATTGCTTCTTTGTCTCAAGATCATACTCAATGATCTACGACTCGTCACCTGTGATTACGTTATTAGAAAATGCGGGGTCACTTTCACACAAGTTCAAATACCTCTGCTCTAACGAACGCTGCAATTTTGATTCTCTAGGTGCTCGGAGAAAACTGACCATCCGCTCGTTCGTTAGCTAGGAACGCCCTCTATCAAATCTAGTCGGCGGCGGAAGAAAATCAGTCCTATTACTTTCCGCACAAACCCCATATAAAGTCAAAAGCCCAAAATGTGGTTCTTCTAAACTTTGCGCAAGTTGTTCCATACTTATGCTTAACAGCTTGCCGTCACAGTTTATGAGCAGCTATGTGCCACACGCTCTTCACCGTCTTTATTAGTCATTTATGGTTCCCACATTTTCGCCACTTTCGTTTACAGTTTCACTTTGTGCAGTTGTTTTTGTTGTCGTTGCAATAGCTGGCGCCCTACGAATTTTCCTGCCGTTGATTTCACTTTTGCGGCCGAGCAGGTGCCATCATTTATTACCACAGCGCTCCACAGCGCAGTGTCCAGCATCCAGTCCGTCAGCGCCTGGGTAGTTGTGGCGCTTAAACGCAGTCAGGTATTGCTAATTGCCCAACTGTATTCCACGGCGCTACTGCTACCGCCGTTGTTGCGGCTGCTGCTGTAACTGTTGTTGTTGCTATTGCCTTGTTCTTCCATGTAGGCAATTAGTGTTGCTTTTTAAAGCTAGCAACTACGATGTTAGCAGCAAATATTATGGCACACACACACATATACAGATATGTTTGCTTGTAGTGGTGAGGCAGCAAATGACAGCTTCAAGGAAGCTCGGTCGCCGCCGGTGTTGACCAACTGCAATTTTATGGTTTTATTTCCAGCTTTCACATTTTTTTCTGCCTCGCAATAATTCGCTCCGACATTTTGTTGTTGTTGTTTGTTGGCATTTGCCTTCATTTTCTTGGCATTTCTATTTAAGGTTTTTCGAAGTGGTGAAAGCAAATAGGATAATGACAAAGGATATGACAGTAATTTGTTGTAATTAACGTGGCTGTTGATTTTTACCATAAATTCGTGTGTGTTGACAGCCAGAGCCGACCCTTACTTCCTTGTTTCCTGCTGAGCGTACATGCTTGCAACTCTGTGTGTGTGCGTGCGTGTCTGCACTTGGGCGTCTAATTGTGGTTATGTAATGTAAATAAGATTAATTTTCGGTTAAGTTATGTGTTATTAGACAGACACACATCTGCACACACACACACACACGTGAACACATAGTTGGTTAGTTGTAGACCCACACTCACACACACATACATGGCCATTAAGTAGTTCATGGTTTAATTGCGTACGCCTAAAAGGCTGCTACAGCTCTTGTACACACACATGCTTACGCGTTTCGTGCGCCACGTGTGTATGCATTGGGGCGTAACTTCGTCGCTGTCTCTGCAAGACATTGATTTGGTTACGTATACGCCAAGTGTTCCCTTGAACTTGCAAGGAAATGCTAATATGTCTATTTGTATATGGCTGCGCCTGTGCCTGCTCCATTTACATCTGTAATTAATTACATAACAGCAATTAATATTAAATTTAAGTAAATAACGAATTTTGCATTAATATCACTCTCCTCTCTCTCTGCTATCTCTCTTATTCTCTTTGCAGCAACAGGTTGTCGAGTTATCGGGCTACGTTATTATATTAGTGAAAAATGTTGAAGGCAAAATCAAGTTGTACGGCTCACCGCCCGATCGCGATAATCTGGAAGTGGGCGATGAGATACTCGAGGTCAACGGTCTGACCTTGGAAAATATCTCATATGCGGAAATTATACGGCACATTTATGAGGTTAGTAATCCCGAAATGATAGGATTACTTTTCCAATATTGTAGTACGAATTTCTTATTTTACATTTTCCTCTTTCTCTCCTTTCAGTGCATAAAATCCTGCACCATCTGCCTGCGTGTGCGTAAAAAGAATGATACCAGATTGGGTAAGTGCTAGCTTTATACAAATTTAATAATTGTTTTTTGTGTGCCAATTGAAATTTGAATATATTTTTATAGATCTAAGATTTAAGATCTTAGGTCTCCAAATTTTCTATCATACCTCTCTGCTTTGAAAAAGCAGCCTTAGAATGCTGAAATTTCCTTCCTTCATATGCTTTGAAATCCCAATTTTTGTTATTATTATTATCCTGGAACAGCAAGAATATAGCGAAAGAGTCAGCTGATATATTGCCACTACATGCTGTCATAATGTGCTTAGATAGCAAACCTGGGAACTTGGTCCAAGAATTAACAGCTTACATCCTGGCTTAACTAGTGAAGTCCACGGTTATTGATTTTCTAAAATTTTCCGTAAGTTTGGCGCAATGCCATTGCGAGAGATGTCAATCTTTGCTAAATCTCTCTAAACATTTATCATCACTAGCTTCTCGGAGCTCGCTCCCACCACAAAGTTAAAACATTCTCCTGTTTCTCACATGAACTAAAGCTCTAATTGACCATAAAATCAGTCAGGCCTACCTCAATTCATCAAATCCGCCGTGCCACATTCACTAATGACCACAATCAGCAATCAAACGCGCTCTTTTATGCGGCAAGCAACTGCAACCACTTGAGCCATTGTTTCTTGGTTTACACAGGTTTTGAATCGCATGCTGCTTTGATTTTCCTGCTACGCCTATCCGTTTCATTAAGCACTCATACGCCGTGTGGAGCCTTCGAAGTGCACGCGCACATATAGATACAAACACAGAGCGCTATTCACCTGGCTGTAAATGCGTGTGCAAAGACAAAATGCCAGCAATTAGCGACGCCATCAATTGGCAATCATACGCGCAGCGCTGCCGCTGCCACCGCGCGCTGCGCTGCATCTCCAGCGCAACCACAAGAGCGGCAAATGGAAAGCCTGCTTAATCCATGGCAAAAGCGCAATTCGCACAGCGCGCTTTAGTCAGCGTTTAGCAACGCTGCGCTCACATAAATTTCAATAACTAGTTGTGTGTGTGTGTGTCTTGCGGCCTTAGCGGCTTAGGTAAGTTTCGCAAATGAATGCACTTTTAATATTTATGCTCCCCGCGCCGCAATTCACGTGCTTGTTGCACGCCAATAAGGCCTCACCAACCGCGGCTTGCCGAGATCATCGTTTAGTGCGCACTTCCGTTTCCGCTTGTTCGTTGCTGTGCTGCCGCTCGGCTGCCCTGTTGTGCTGTGCCTTTTTGCTTGCTCAATGACTCAAACTGACCACACATTCACTGGGCGCTGGGCATTAGCGCAGTACATTTTTCAATTCATTTATACATATGTACACCTGTGGGAGAAACGTCGGCACTGGGCATGTGAATATGAATTCTCAACGCTTGAATTACTTTATTATGTAGATGAGTTTTGCGGCGGAATAAATAGTTTTGAACGACGGCAAGGGAATGCTTTCTGTTTTGTGGCGTGTTTGCATTTTCTATACATTATTTATTCAAGGCTGAAGGGAAAACACCGAGCTTTAATTTTGCGGGAGAAAGCGTGTCTTCTTCCGCTTTTTAGGCTGTTCTTATTTTCAGTACAATATATACAGGGTTGTATTTGCTCAGTCCCCAAAACTGAAGACATTTAAGAAGGACCGCTCTAAGATTCCCAGGCTTATCTTCCTCAAAATCACCTTCCGTCTATCGGACCACTGCAGTGTCTTCCAAGCAGACTTCACAGCAATTAAAGAAAGACTTATTATTCTGACAAAGACTGTGTGAGCACAAGCATTTAGATAAATATATAGTTTTTAAAATCACTAAAGATTCTTAGGGTTTCATCAAAGGAGGTGAAAAGATGACTTGATATCTTAGTGGATCTTGGCAGACATGCCAGCAGACCACGAACGCCATTTTATGACCATTTTAGAAGATCTTCTATGCGAGTGTAAAGTTCTATATCGCAAGCAGCGGTCGAGAGTTTCTTGACGATATTTCGAAAGTTGAACAGATAAGCGTTTTTGGACTGGTGAACCTCATCAGAAGCACGGTTGGGTTCAGAGTCCCATCGGTTGAGGGTTTCTCAATGATATTTCAAAGGTTGCACAGAAGCACAGGGTGAGGTGTTTCAGAGAAGAAAGAATAGGGTGATGTAATTTTTGTACCAGTGGTTTCCCAATAGGCCTTCTTAAAGCTTAGGCGCGTCGTCAGACAGCCACAATACCTACCTACCTACCCTTCTGCATTAAATGGCACCGAGGTTTCTAGAGCGTACTTTTATCGCCATTATTTTCTGGGTAGTTGAAGTTACTAAATTGTGTCAACATTTTTCTGTTGAGATGAAGTTTTTAGTCTACTTTGCTGATAAGTGCCGTTTATTTGTATGATAACGGTATCACCGCTGTTGTGTGCCTTGTTGAGTGAGAAATGAGTGAATTACCGTGCGGATGAATGACCTGTAGGAATGAAATTTAAAGAGAGTCTGCTGGGTATTAGGTGTTCTAACTGAGAAAACACAAATCGATCGTTTTTTTACTAAAGAAAAAATGCTTTTTCATTAATTTGTGAAAGAAGAATGTCGAAACTGAGTATAAAAGAAAATCACCGAATATAATTTGTCTTGGTTAAATGAAGCTTAAAATCTCACCTTTCAAACATATGACACAATTTGATTGGTGGCCCTGGAGATATACGACTGCAACGACATCTATTGACAAAATACGAAAAATTTTTTCGACTGCCCAATATATGCATTTTTTTACCGTCAACATATTTGCTTACCATTCTTAAGAGCGTCAATGAAAAAATTGAACTCAAGTCCATTACCTCGACCAACATTATCTAACATCAGCTAACAGGGCGTTGACTTGGCTCGGCATGCCTTTAAGTCAGCTAAGGCAGCGATGGTCTGTTAAAACAGCGTAATTTTCGGAAGCAAATACTCTTAAAGTAACAGTAACGAGAGAGATTTACTGCTGGCCTTGCTGAGAGACTTGATTTGTGGCTAAAATTACTGACTCAAAACAGAAAAGAGTAGCCTCTTTCAAGTTTGACATTTTGAAACGCAAAAGAGAATTAAATCGAGAGTTGGAAATGATAACTTAATTGCTAGTAATTTCGGGGATTTAACGATTTTAATAATATTAGATTTGGTAACAAATGGAATGCGTCAATTTGATCTTCTAGACTTCGCGCGTCAGCCTACAAAAACATTAACCAATAGCTAGCGAGAGAGCGCAGAGCGCGCATGAGAGCTGCCTAAAAGCAGTTAACTGAGCTGCGATCAGTAGACGCTTACAACAGAGTTAAGGGGGAGCACAACGCTCCATTTCGTAACTCGTTCATCGAGCACAAAGCGTAGCAGGGAGAAAATAGAAAACAATAAAGCACGAGCGAAGAATGATGAGAAAAGCACACACTACATTTGGCCAGAATGTAAAGCAAAAGCGAAATGATAATTAACCGCGTTGAAATGATGAAAATGAAAAGCAAGAGAGAAGCAAAAAAACCGTTTCAATGCCTCACTGATTGCCGAGTGTTCGACGGTTGCAATACCTACTTGGCAGGTTGGTGGGGCGTCTAGTTGGTTGAGGGTTTGTGTGTTTGTGCGATTGGCTCATTTACAGCCTACTCAGTTTGTACACAAAATCAACAAAAAACGGCAATCACTTATCTACTCATGCCCGTACTTGCGGGTACGTATGGTGTGTACCATACAACGAGCACAACGACGTCGGTGCGGATGAGGCGTGGAGCGTGCTAAAGATTAAGCGCAAAGCATAAGCTGGCGAAAGAGTGCGGGCAAAGCCGAAAGCGTTGGCCAGATTGACAGACTACAGCGACTGCGTTTGGTCGTTGAGCTGGCCGCGTCTGGTTGTGTTGAGTCGCTTTGTTGGCCGTAAGAGCGCACTTAAATGCTGGCTGGCCGCTAAATGCGAGCGCTGTTCAGCGTCACATCAGTTGACGGCCAGAGCAGCTCAGTAACTGTTGAACGGCTCGGGAACGCGGTCGCGTGAAGTTTACGTCGTCGGTGATTTGAATTTTTTCAACCAGAATATATATGTAAAAAGCAGCAGATAAACAAAAAATAAAGAAAACACAATCGAACAGTGGCAGCTGCAGCAAAATTTAAGCTAGAAGTAAGCAGCAGCAGCAGAGGTAGAAGAAGAAGAAGCAAGCGTTACCAGCTTTTGGCAGCGCGTAGTGAGGTGAGAGCGCGCGCGCGTTGGCCCAAAACGTTTGGCAAATTGATCGTTTGTTGGCTACCACCATTTCTTACACACACACTTACACTGCTGAAAGTGTCTGTATTTGTTTTAGTTTTCTGTGGCTTGTTTCGCGTCGCTTTGCTGCTAGAAATTATTCAAATCGAAGTAAAAAAGTTTTAGCATTAATCAAAAGCAAATTAATTGCGCTGAAATTGGTGAAGCGAGAAAAGCGTCGCTCCAGCAGCGCGCTGAAAGCACTGCTGACGCTCGGCGGTCGGCGGTCGGTCGGTCCAACGTTCATTCGCTAGCTGCTGGCATGTGGATGCTGACGGCTACATAACTACACATGAGTGCCACATCCACAAACACCTGTTTTGTCATATATGCACATACGGGTATAGTATGTATACGCTTTGTGTGCATGTGTGCGTGTGTGTTTAATGACCGCTTGATCGCAATCTCCATATTTTCTCCAATAAATTAATTACAATAAATCAGTCTGCGCTGCGCAAAACGTTTTGTATCACGTTTACTTTGTTGTTGTTGTTGCTATTTTTCTTTTCGTGCGTGTTTTTTCAGCGCATTCGCGCAAAAGTGGAAAAGTAGTGCGCGCGGCCGACTTCTAAGCTAAGCTCAGAAGCGCGTTTATGTGTGTATGTTAAGTCACTCATTTGTCAGCAAACAGGTGGCAACGCGAATTCTTCAAATATTTCAATATCGCCTATTGATTTGTGAAGTGTAGTGAATTGTGAAAAAATCATAAGTGAAAATGTTGATAAAAAGAGTTTAAAAATTATAACGGTTGTTTTTTCTATATAGTTTGGATATTACATACTAGTGTCTATCCAAGGGATTGTACTTGAGGTTCATACAAGTAAATTTCTTTGGAAAATATAACGAATTTAAGGCTGCTTTCTCAATGTCTGGTTACCAGCCTTTCTGACCAGTTAATAGAGTTGTCCGCTTAATATATCGTCCTTTTTTCTTTCACTGTATTTTTTTTATTTGTGAATGATTTTCACTATCCTATCTTCTAAGTTGGTTCGAACTGGACACAGTGTGCTAAATTTTATTAAAATCGGTTCAGCAGTTTAGGAGTCCATCGCGGACAAACAATGTGACACGTAATTTTTATATATGAAGATAGTAAAGGTCTTGCTTCAGAGACCTTTGCAGTTATTTTCAATGAAATTTTAATTCTCGAATGCTCTAACTGTTAGTCTAATGACTCGTTTTGAGCATAATATGTCTAAAGCTGACTTTGGCAGTCTAGTCTTTGGTGGAATGTTACCATTCGTATATCTTTAGACATTTTAAACTATATAAATATTTAATTTAAACTGTAAAGAATTACTAAAATTCGTAATTTGGCTGGAGCATTCCAAGAAAAATGTTGAGTTTCATACATAACCTAACATTTTTGCTTATTTCTAGTTTTTCTCAAAGATTTTTTAACCGAATTTTAATTTTTTTGACAGTTATTATTGTTGTTATTGGATCACAATTAAAAATGCGATACATAAATTTTAACTATTTTTCAAGTATTTGAGTTTTTGACTTTAGTTGGGTATATTGGGTAGTCGAAAAAGTTTTTTCGTATTTCTAATGAAACTTCAACTTAATTTATATATTTCAAAAAGTGAAAATTTTATTTATTTTTTATGAATCAGTCTAGATTTTACACAATAAAGATTTCATTGCTATTCAGTTTGCAAAATGTTCAAATTTCTAACGGCATTAATTAAAAAATTTGAAAAAGGGTTTTAAAAATCCGCAAAAAGTTTAAAATATACAAAATATTTAAAAATCAGAAAATTAAAAAAAAAAGATTTTGTAAAACGCAAAAAAAATATTAGAATCTATATTATTTCAAAGTATTGAAATTACAAAAATATTTGCCATGCGAAAGTTTCAAGTCCAATATTGGCAAGTGATTTTGTCTGAAAATAATGGCTAAAAAATAAAAAATAAAAAAACTTCGAGAAATAGTGTAAATCTGGCCGAAGTGTTTCTGAAAAATTTGCGAAAAATACAAAAAATTGCCGCACAAGTGCCGTCCTATTAAGTTCTCAAGTGCGAAAGTGTGCGTCGTTGACATACATCTGTCATCGTGGCTGCTACCATTTGTGGCAGTTAAAGTGGCACGTTTCAAACACGTCGTGAAAAAATAAAATATAAACAAAAATATAACAAAATTGAGAACGCAAAAACAGTTAATTCGGGCGGATTGGTGCTTGCCACCCTCGTTCTGCTGCGATTTGTCGAATTGCTGCGACACCCACGACGCCGTTAACCAACTGGAGCAACACACATACACATACAGCCCAGAACGCAAAAACTAGCAAGCGCTGCGGACCACAAACACCTAAGCGACGGTCAGCGCGGTGAGGCGCGCAGCATGTTGCACGTCAGCGCTTAGGTCACACGGACGCGGGTAAATAGTTTTTGTTGTTGTATTTCTATTTGCGCACATGTGTGTATTGGTTTTTATTTGCCATTTGACGTGCCAGCGATTTTTGCGCTTTTTATTGTTGTCATAAGGCGGTCATATTTTTTTGTTGTTGTCGATGTATAGTACGTTACACAATTCACCAAATTTCCTTTTTTTCCGTATTTTACATGGTTTTTGTTTTGTTTTGTCAGCTGACTAGAGCTTAGGGCTTGCAAAGCCCACGCGACCGGCGTTGATTTGTTGGCGTTGCAGCCACACATGTGTTGTTGTTGTGTTTGTGCTAACTCATTCATGCGCTCGCGCGGTGTAAGCAACAGCTATGCCCACACTCATTCAATTTAGTTGAGCTGCTTCTGCGTCACCGGCCACCGTCGACTCAGCGCCCCCTTGCGGCGCACATCTCGTGTCACTCACTGCGTGGGTGCAAGAAATCTCAATTTCTAATTGGATTTAAACTTACAAATTCGTCGCCTCCAATTCATACTCGCGTGCAGCTAGACATATTTAAGTAATTGTTGTTGTTATAATTTTTTGCCGTTGCATTTGCACTTTAGGTGCCATTTTAGCATCATTTTTTTACTTTCTCTCATTTTTGCGTTTTTGCTGTCACTTTTAAATGCAATTTACTTGCCACCTTTTGTGGCAACAGCCTTTAGTTGTCGGTTTTGTCATAAAACTTTGCACAAAGTGTTGGTAGGATGCGACATAGATATGCGGCTTAGAAACTTGCACTAAACTCGTAGCAAAGAAGAGATAGTGACCAGAATCAAGCTTCTTTAACGTCGTCGTTTTTGACGAATTAAGGTTAATAATACGCCAGTGGGTAAAGGAGAAAGAAAACACTCGGAAGCAATTTTGAAAACGAAAAACTTTTAGATGGAACCATGAAGTGTGTGAGCTCTATGGCGACTTGGATTTGGTTAACTACATAAAAATCCAGCGAATACGCTGGTTAGTCTGTTTCGTTTGCATGAAAGGTGATGCTCCTCCAAAATGTTCGTTCGACTTGAATTGACAATCCTTGGATGGATAAAAATCCGTTTCGGTTACGTAGATCCGATTGTCGTGAGAACGGAGTCTACTCATCTCTAGTTCGTCAGTAGGGCGTAGTGGTAGTATTACAAGAAGGATTATTCAATAATCATAAATCAGAGGTCCTAAGATTTCAATATCAATGCATCTGAGCTCCAGATGCGCTCAATGTGGTCCGCTAAGGTGGTCTTACTGTCTTTTGGCAATTTATCAAACTAACTGCAAGATTTTTGTGTTAACAGCTCCTTTTCCATCTGGTCACATATCATTTTCATTCGGTCCAACAGACAAATTTGAATTAAATCTTATAAGAAAGGAATCTGATCTCTTGGACCTAAAAGCACGGAGGGAGTTGATCTAGTTTCTACGGTCCAAAGGCTTCTTAACCAAGTTGGTATGTTTAGTATTGAAATCAAAACTGGTTATTTTAATGGAATCTCTCCCTCCTTAGGTCTCGTTCTAAACAACTTTGATATAAAAATGAGGTTTAAATCAAATCAAGAGAGCTCTGCATTGAAACCGGGCTGTAGTAATTGACTGTCCTTGGTCTAATTTTGGGTTGAACTCTCTTTGTAACTTCGTTCTGCTGTGACATTTCCTTTCTTATTAACTACTGTTCATGAACTAGTCAATAAATAATTCGAGTTCCCAATACTATATATTTCATCTTATCTTTGATGGCCAAACTTTTTGGTATTTTTGTTGGAATTAATTTGCAACTCCACTTACAGCTGCAATGAAGGGATTGGCTTTTTACTTACCGATATATTGAACATACATTTGTAATTTTATAAGTGGGCTCTTATCAAGCTCTATTTGCGCAGCACTTAAGCCTCATTTGCATTTGTTTACCTTTCATTAAATTGTTTTAAATACAATGCAGCCTTTGCAAATATGCATTCAGAGCTTTTAAAGCTCCCACCCACGAGATATCATGTGAGAATTTTCAATATTTATTCATTAAACTTTACTTTCAATGCATTCGGGAGGGAGTTCCCATTGTTGTTACTTCGTAACTGCCCAGCGAGCAATTTGGTGTGACAAAAAATACTCTATAAAATGCATTGATTATGCCAAAGGTGGTCTGGTGGAGATTTGAAGGAAGTATGCATTCAGTAACAGCATATCGCCCGAGCTTTCGCGTGCAATTTTGAGGTAGTAGGAGAGCTATCAAGTTATATGGGGGCTATATTTTCGCTGTGCGTTGATTTTATGTTACTATGCGTCATATAAGTTCTATCAAAGGTCTATTAAGATTTGGTAGGATATTCGAAAAAAGAGCACAGAAATACGTAATAAAGAATGACGATAACAACTTTATTTCTAAAACATTTGAAGCAAGCGTGTTAGTTCTGTTCTGTCTCTCAGACTAACCGCTTGATGGGTTACCTTACTTGTTTTTCAGCAAGCAAATCAACTGCTTTCCTGTGAATATATACTTATATTTGCTTTCAATTGAATTTTCACTCACACACACACTTACACACGTGGAAGTCATTACTTTGCGCTTGAGTGGCGCTTAATGCAGGTGTGACCGATTGACTGCCTGCCTGACTGACTACTTGACTATACTTCTCGAACATTATGAGTATTTAGCTGTCGCTGCTAGCCATTCTAGACGGACGTTTATGCAGTACCATGCTACGCCTGGTACTTGTCGTGCTGTTGTTGTTGTGATTTGTTTTTCTCTGTTCCGAAATTAATGACTGCAAACTGTCATTGATTCTGTTCACTGTGCAACACTGCGTTTTTGCTTCGTCTACGTCGAATGAACGCTAAATTGGCAGTTCAATTTTGTGAGAATCTAAAGTGATTGTCTATTTCGTGAGCAATTAGAAAATTATTGAGCAAAAACAAAGCGAATGCGGAAAAAGCTCAGTAGAATTGTTCTCTTCCATTGCAAAAATACTTTCTACTCAGGTTGCTTTCGTTTAATTTAATTTTCCATAAATTTTCAGCTATCTGAAAGCCCCATTAAACCACACACACATCATTATTTAGCAAAGTGTTTATTTAAGTTTTCTCTCTTTTATGTTCGAAATGTACTGAATAACTTGACGGTTGGCCACAAGTGCACAGCGCCACGCACACACATGCAACACGGACTTCCAACTGCAGTTTGTTGACTTTCTGTGATTTTTAGCATATTTTCATGTGTGTGTGTGAAGTAGCGGTAAATTTTCGAGTGTCTTTGATTTGTGTGTTTTCCGATGTATTTGCTCTCCGCGAAGCTCCATTTCCATGCTGAGTTCTAAGTAAATAATGCCGGCAATGTACTCGAATTCATTTCAATGATTGGATTCATTGCCGAATACATACTAACACAGGTGTTAGGGTATACAAATGCACACATATCTGAGGGTCGAGCCCTAACTTTTAAATCTGCTGGGCATGTGTTCTAATATATTCAAAATTCTTTCAAACTGTGAACTCATATTGACAGCTCCAGTATGCATATCATAAGGCTGCGCACATAGTGGTTGAGAGATTAGCGAGTAGAGTTGCAAAAAAATCGGTAATATATATAGATATATCGAAACTGTAAACGTAGAAACTCACAACGTAGTTTACTTTACTCTGTTCCTTTGCGCTTTTCTTTCTTGTTATTTAAAACTTTCTTAAACTTGGTGTCACTATGTACTTAGCCTAAGTGTCAATTAACTTAAACTGTCGATATTTTGAAGTGTACACATCCCTACGAATTTCCAGTAAAAATTTTTTGTAAAAATAATCCACAATTGGTTCGTTCTTTTTTTTCTTCCTTGGCGCTACAATAGTGGGTCGGTGTGCAACGAGTACACAAAACTTCGCCAGTTGTTACTATCTTTTGCGAGGTGACAATCTGCACTTGGTCCTTTCATTGGAAGCATGATCGCCCTTACTTCCGTTGTCCACCCATGGGTCTCGAGTCGAAGTAGCTTTTCACTGGAGCATCATCTTCCATGCGAACGACATGGCCTAGCAAGCGCATTCGTTGGATTTTTAAGTCGTTAACTACAAGTATATCAATGACACTGTAGAGCTTATATAGTTCGTCATTCCATCCCCAAAAGGGGGAATCTTTACGAAGCACTGTTCTCTCTAATACTCCAAGTGCTTTCCAATCTCGTTGTCGTACTTTTCCAGGAAAGCGAATAATGAGATACTTATGGAACATAATATTTGTTCGTCGAAACCTACCGATCCCAAAGTACTATCTGTTATTCTGAGCTTGATCTCCAAGCTTATATTATTACACAGATAAATGGTGGAATTCATGCAGGTTCCGATATATACAAAGTTTTTATTTTTTTTTTAATTTTATAGTAACCAACAATGACGTAGTTTCCGCCAGGTACCTTGTCTTCTTTCATCACAAGACCTACCTCTTTGGTTTCTTCTTCTAGGCTGGAAAAGGCTGCGCTGTCGGGTTTGTTGTTAATGACGGTAGGCAGTCAATTTCATCTGCGATGCCAGTAGCATTGTTCTTTTAGAATAGAGAGTGCCATTGCGGT
Organism: Bactrocera correcta; assembly: GCA_027475135.1. Lineage (NCBI taxonomy): Eukaryota > Metazoa > Arthropoda > Insecta > Diptera > Tephritidae > Bactrocera > Bactrocera correcta. The sequence goes on from CM050325.1 coordinate 115,767,716, forward strand.
TCAGACTAACGATACGTCTCACTTACCGCATTATATTGAAAAAAAAAACACGCGAAATGTAATCACTTCTTTCTAAACTAAAGTCGCCTTTCATTAAGTGCATAAAAGAGAAGATAGGAAAATAGTATTGAAGGGACAGATCTTTAGAACATTACATATTCCTCAATAAAACCCTGTTAAGACTGCTCTGAAAACTTAAATTAGTTAAAAAAGTAGCAAACAAAAGTTGAACTCGAGTACAATTGAGCTTTTTAAATACTTTTGTACGGACTAAGTAATTTAGAAAATTAACAGCACTTGAGGCACTTGTAGCAGATGTAGGTCGGTATTGTATGCACTCCTGATTGTTAGTCTTTTTGTTTGGATTCCATAGCTCTGAGAACTCCGTCCGAGTTGTGGAGTTCATTAAATACAATATTTCTGATATTCACCTGCGTAAATATTGTTATTTATGACTCACTTCTAATGTACTTCAGCCGATTTTATTATTTATGGATACATATGTCCACACCACCCATAGTTATTGCATGACCCTGTGAGAATCGAGTTCACTTATCTATCTTGGAACAGACAGCTCACTATTTACCGCATTTCCGAAACATCACCACGTGATTTATGAATGCACGTTCGAGTATCAGGGGTCAGGTGTGCTCTTATGAAACTGCTATCAACATTTTATATAAAATGAATACTAAACATTTCGGAAAATTTAATCCCATGTGTGACTCATGAGTGGGTTCCGGGAAAGAGAGCTAAAAATAAAATGACGAATTGCTCCACAGAGCACTTGACACGTTGGTGTGGTTCATTTTCAACCAAAAACAGGTGCAACGAAAAACAAACTCTACAAACCAACAACAAACACAACAACTTCATGATAAAACGCCGTTCAACTGTTGGGTGGAATTGGATTTCATAACATTTTGTTTATTTCCCATTTCATTCGCCGTAATTGCGCTACACGCGGTTGGTTGTTTGGTTGAAAAGAACAACAACAACAAAAATATTACGCTGACAAAGAAATCAAATTAAAACTAAAATTAAATTCAACATAAAAAAAAAAACAATAAACACACAATGAAGCGTAAGGCCGGAGCTGGCGGAACGCTTAACGCGCGCTGATTATTTGTCAGTCAGTGCAGGGGTGGAACGCTTTGTTTAATAAAAAAAGTCGAAATGAGGGGCGTATCGCTCATAGAAAACGTGTTCAGGAAAAAACAAAAATCAAATGTGGTCGTAATAATAAAAGCATCAGCTCCATAAATGGGGCGTAAATGCTGATAAAGAACAACGCCCCGAACGACTGATTGAACTAGTTGAAGGATTGCAGATCTAATGTAGGCTGACTAAATTATGACTAACTCTCAGCTCGGCTATGGGTTTGTAAACTCTGATTTCATTGCCGAAAGAATACGTTGGATTCATAGTTTATTTCTGCGAACCTAAGCTTCACGAACTTGTTTACTGTCCACTACTGACTCTTGGGTTCCAGCTCTTTTTCCATTCATAGCATCACTTCTGTCTACGCCCAATCCAGCTCTCTTTATTTTATGGTGTATAATGGAACCCTCGGCACATTACCGTTGAATTACGACTAGCAGCGCACACCTTTTTCGCAGTGATGTCTTTTTTTGTGGCAGAGCCATGTGTTTTTGCGCTTGACCATGCCGAATAGTTGGACTTTTTGTTGCACACCTACTCTACTCGGTCTTTGCTGTTGTTGTTGTGCACATGCGAAAAACTTGAAGCGAGTATGTTATCGAGCGAACGAAGCCAGCGAGCGCCACATAACAACTAACGTGGAAATATCGGATTTGATACCCTTTTATGGGTATTGCACGTACGGCATGTGTGCGCTGCGAAAGCGCTCATGCAACGCAATGTTGCACGATACTTGCATGTGCGCAAGAAAAAAAGACAAATAAAAGTCGAAAGAAAGGAAGCAATAGCGAGGAAAATGGTTACACGCCAGCATACAACGTTTGCACGAGTTTGTGCAGGTAGCCGAAGTGCGAGGAGCTGCTGGCGCGCATGAAAAGCAGAGTTGCAATAAAAAGTGCGCAGTGCAATTGGCAGGGAATAGTAGAGCCGCGGCGGTGTGAGACGCCGGAGTGCTGGCTGGTGCTGGCCGTACGTGGTGTATAAATGGATTTTGTTTTATGATGGAAAGTTCCATGCGAAGTTTGCAAAATGAACTTTTTCCTCCGCAGTTTGCTTAAAATGTTAGCACATGCATGATTGCGCTTAAAAGCGGTGGCGTTGCGGGTTTGTTCTTTTTTCTTTTTAATACTTTTATTCTGACGGGATTACTGCTGCTAAATGCGGGTTGCCCGCTTTTTGCTTTTGAAGAAATAAGAAAACGAGGAATTGTGCCGAATATCATTGTGCACGAAACCTCAAGTCTTTAAAGATCTCTACCCTTTTAAACGGTCTCACGATTTGCTGTTACTCGTTTAAAATGTGTGCCAGATTTTAGTATTAGATCGTTAGAGAACCAGTTTGCAATACAAGGTTTGCCGAATCCCGAAATATAAAAGGCAACTTACCTAACAGCTCTGCCTTCCTTTCCTCTTCTTCTTTACTGAAATTTAGTACTACAGATAACCATATTTCGGGCCCCGGCGAAGTCCTACTTGCCTCAGTCCTTGCCCCGTCCATCGCATTTCTTGGACGGCGGTGATGTCAGCCTTCACTCTAACGAGGACATCAAACAGCTGGGTAGCGGCACCTTTCCAATTAAGGGACCGGACATTCCAGGTGCATGCCCTTAAATCGTTATCCTTAATTCGTTTGCTATGGTCGTCATCAAAAGGGGGGTTTCTCTTTCGAGGCCTTTGTTCCTTTGCATTGCAGGCGTTTTTTACGTGCAGGGTCACTAACCCAGCGCACAAGCCTGTGGAGGGGATGTTTCGCCTTCTCAGATCGACTTCAAATGGATGTTCTTTGGCTACCCAAAGGATACTTGGTCTAGGACCGGAAGTCGTGAGCTGCTTGAACCATAAGTAAAAGAATCGTTTCTGGCCACTCCCAAGTGAATGGCAATCAGAGAATTTTCCTCACTTGCAAATGGCTCCATCCTTCCATTCTTAGGAAGCCATATGTTAATTTTTTTTGGATTGAGCCGCCCGTTAAAGTAACCAAACACAATTAAGACCCGCTGAACCCGCTTTTTTTTCGGCGGCTAGTTCGCTTTCATGGTTTGTCAAATATGTACTGCCCAGTGGTTGCTAAAAGTGCTGAGTAGGAGCTATTTCAAAGTTATGTAGAGCCAAAAAACTCTGTTCCACAAAGAATCGTTTCACTTCGTTAACTTAACGAAACTTTCCAGGCTAGTTTTTCGAAGTCTCGTTCTGCACAATATTCTCAAGTCCCTAATTTTATTACATACCATATTAATCTTCCGATCTTGTGAGCAGTTATTTGAAAAATAATATTTTATTTGTCGACCAACTTTCTAGAGCTCTCCTTTTTTATAACTCTAGGATGTTACAGCTGCCAGTCCTTCTGAGAGATACTATTGGTGTTCCTGCTCTGTTGTGTTTAAACGTTTCGATGAGCCCAAGTTTTATGCTAATATTTCCTTACACTTCTCGTTTGTTTTTTTTTTTTTTTTTTGTTTATCAGCAATTTGTGCTTTTTTTTATTTATGTCAAATTCGTGACTCAGTTTAGTGAATCTGGTATTTGTCGGTTATTTATAACTAAATGTAAACAAATTAATTGCCTTTTGGTCATTAAGAGAAGATAAGATTAACACTTTAATATTCTAGTATAGAAATCACGATTGTCTGATAAGAATATTTAAATATGTAGTTTTAGAGAGAGAGAGAGAGAATATGAGGGCGAGATAAAAGGTTGTGCTCGAGCATATTTTTATAAATAATGGAAATTTGTTTCTTAGGCGCTTTTATTCTCAATATTTTGTTTAGCTGTCAGCGAATGCTTGGACTTCTTAAAGGGTTAAAGAATGATCAGTGCTGTCGGCTGGGTTTTCTACATTTTTATGTTAGCAAAACTGAGCTGTCACTTCCAAAACAAACGAAAGGTGAAAAGCCATAACTGTTACAATACAGATAAAAATAGGTCCCCTCTCACTTTTACTCATTCGATTTCTGTTGTTCAGTACAAAGCAATCAGAAACGTATGGCATATGCTTGGCTTTCAAACGGTATCTCTGATTCATAGCTTGTTCCAATGTTAAATCGATAAATTCTGAGGAATTAATTCGATTCCAAATAATTGCCGCCTTGTTTCTTGCCGGATATCATTTGATGCGTGTTGCCAATGCTGCGACTTGCGTGTGGATTAAACCAGTTTTGGAGTATTTGGGTCAACGACAGCAGCCGCAGCGCAGTTCGAAACAGTAGGAAAACAGGCAGGCGGTTAAAAAAAATCGGCAAACACGTGGGGTCAGCCATCCGGCTGGTCAAGTTGAACCGGCTGCAGAGCCGATGCTTCAAAAAGGAACAGCTACTGAGTAGGATTGTCGCGAGAGATTTAGTCAATTCTACACTCCAAGCATGTTTGTAGCTAGTATGGGAGCACCCAATTGCGGTTCAGCTAGAAGTTTGCTTAAGAAATTCCTCAAGTGAGTTAAAATTGAAAAGGTAATCAGTAAATGAGAAAACATTATACTAAAGAACACAAAGCACAAAGCGTTAAGCGAAGGAGTGGAGCAAGCGCTAACAACTGACACAGCGAACTATTGTGCAAAGCCATAAAGTCTTCTGTGTTTCTTGTTTGCTCACGACGAAACGGCAACAAGCTACAAAAAACGAAATGGAAGGAAAATATTTATGAAAATGGGAGAACATGAACATGAACATAGAAGTGTAAAGATGCTAGCAACAACAACAAAGACTCTACAGTCATAACTTAAGAGAAGCAATGGCAAATATGTTATGAAAAAACGGCGGCGAAATGGAAGACCAGGCACATAATATCACTGTGAAACGGCAACTTGTTGTTAGAACATTCAAACAACAACAATTACACGAGTACACCATCAACGCTATCATGGCGAATCAAGACGCAAAGCCTGAGATGCCTAACAAAATGAAGCAACAAATTGAAAAGCCAGCGGAATATCGAAGAATCAAGCAAACAACTGAAACTCAAGAAACTGAGACTGCAGCTGGCGGGTGCACGTCGTAGCAAGCGGTGGTTAGCGGGTGCCCGTAACCCGCTCAGCATCCACACAATCCGGTGGGACGAGTTTTTCTGTCTCGTTCAAGTCGAACGCTACGAAGGCGCCTATGTTGTTTTGATAGTAGCTGCACGACGAGCTCATAGAAAATATGATATCTTTGTTATTGCTCGGCTTCTATGGCCCGAAGAATGTACATAGATTCGAGCATGTTTGTTAACTACATCTATGTATACTGTTGCATTGTTGACTGAGCTAGCAGAGCTGTGTTGTTGGCTCAGAAATTTTTTATGGTTCAACTCCTACATAATCGAAGAATAAAAAACGTTTGCAGAAAATGAGTATAATTAGAGTAGAATAGCACAAGAACACGGATTTAACATAACTACAACTCTTTTTGCTCGTAGGCGGACACACAGAATCAAAGCAATTGTTGAACAATCCAAAGAGCTGAAACGAAATAAGTTGGAAGATAAAAGCAAATAACCTGTAGCCTTACCGAGGCTTAGGTGGAGCTCTGGTGATGCATCGGGGTAGATAGTAGAGCAAAAGCTAAAGAATAAATATTTTTAAGCAATGATTTTTTGTGTGTGGTTTGTTGGACTAACACGACGAACTTCAAGTTTGGTCACAAGTTTACCCACTTTCGAAGTTTGTTTTCGTTCGACTTTGTTTGAACTCGCTGTTACAAGCTGTCTAAGGCTCTCTAAAGATCGCAATAAGCTCAAAAACACTGTGTACTGGTTGCAGTGTGTTGTCTTCTATAAACATAATATCGGCGACTTTAATCTTGAAGTACCACTGAGAGTTCGGCGGCCGTCTATGAGCCGTTTCTTTTTGAACCCTTTTCCTTTTTGGTAAAAGAAATCTTTGAGTCAATGGTTTCACTAATAGTTTGCAATTTATCAGCGGTTGCCACCCTAAATTTGGATCTTTGTTTCGGCGTGCACTTATTTCTTCTCTAATAATTCTCAAGTTTATCGCAATTTACCGTTCTCATCCATACTTTGCCGTGTTCTATTAAAAATTGTTGCTACAAAAACATTGTTATACAAGTATATTTTATTTATTTTTTATTGTTGTCTTGTCCATTGCCACACGAGTGCTGCTGTGCTATTTTTGATGACGCTAACGAATTGAAGTTTCCACGTCGCTGGCTCATCTGCGCAGGCGAATGACTAGACGCGGTGGCGGACAGTGGCGAGTGTGATGAAAATGTGAAAGTTAAACTAAAAACAAAAAAAAGAAATGTTTAAAAAAACTTTTAAAAATAAATAATGATTAAAAAAAAAGAAATTTTTAAATTTTATTTATTTACACTTGAAATTAATTTTTTTTATATTAAAAAATGTTTAAATCCTTATTTACTTTTTTAAGTTAAAAAAAAAAAAAATGTTTACATTTTTTTATATTTTAAAGTTTTTAATTTTATTTTTTTATATTTTAAATAAATTTTTTTATGCTAAAATCTTTTTTTAAATCCTTGTTTACTTTTTAAAATTTAGTAAAATATTTTTTTACATTTTACAATTTTGAAAAAATTTTTAAATTTTATTTATTTATAATTTGTTTTATATTAACAAAATTTTTAAATCCTTATTTACTTTTGACATACATTTTTTTATTTTTTTTTTATTATAAAAAGAAATACATTTTTAACTATAATATAAAAAAAAAAATCGATAAAATCTTTTTAAGATATCGAAGACGATCAAGTAAATGATCTTTTTTATTTTTATTATTGTATTATTCCAATTAATAATCTGTTACAAGATTAATTTCACATTTTTATGTTAAAAACATATTTATTTTTTAATTTTTCCCAATTTACTACGTTTTGCTCCACTGTGCTGCATTACGGCGAATTCATTCCGCTTCATGATTTGCTAAATATTGCTTGAGTGCTATATGAAATTGTTTTGTGCCTGCATAAAATTACGCGAAAGTCAGAAAAAATTTTTTCCAACACAACAAACGATTTGAGAAAAAAATTGAAAGAAAAATATTAATTCAGAAAAAATTATGTAGAAAAAGAGGCATGAATGAACGCCAACGCATTCTATTGAAAGTAAAAATAGCTGCGAAGACAGCATAAAAGCCATTAAGAGAAGAGCATACAAATATTTAACAACAACAACAAATGCTATGTTACTTTAATGTAAAAGGTTGCAGGAGCAGCGGCTGAGTTGCATGCGGCTAGCTGCCACAGCGAGACAACAAAAACAGAAGCAACCGCCCTGGTGGCGGTGGTGGGATGCGCGTGGCGGCCGGCCGGCTGCTGACGGCAAGTGTCGACGCCGAAGCGCGCGCAAGCGAAAAATTAAAGCGTCGACGAATTCGCGAAAAATAGAAAATTTGTAAGCAAACATACACACACAAACACAAAAAGTGGCAAACAGAATGGGAAATAGCGCACAACAAAAGCTTCAGCGACAATATGTAACAACAACAATAACGACAACAGTGAATAACAACCATAAATAGAATTTGCAACAAAAATGGTTATGTAACTTTTGAAGCTTGGCAAGTTTGCTCGATGAATTTCTGTTCGACGGAAGTGATGAAAAATGCAGCAATGAAAAACTGAGAGAATTCCAGTAAATAAAAAAAATGGGAAAAAAGCGAAAAAGTGAATTATTTGCTGCAAACTGCTTGTTTACTTTAGTTTGTTGGCGCGGACTGTGCGATGCGGCTAATAGCTGCGCTCGCTGAGTGGCACTTTCATTGAAAGCAGCAACAACAACGGCAATCAATTTGCAGATATTGAAATGAAAATTTGCGGTCAAAAGCGAAAACAATGTTTGAGTTGTTTGGCTTTATTTTTAGTTTTGAATATTTTTGGTTGCAAAAGTTTGGCGAAATGTGTTGGGGGATTTCACATTTTTATCTCTAATTTTTAGGAAAAAATATTTATTTTGTTATATAAATTTTAGAAACAAAAAAACGTTAACTGCGGTTGCACCAAATATCCTTCACATACATAAATATTCCTTTTAAGAATTTTGATTGGACGGTTTGTATGGCAGCTATATGCTATAGTGATCCGATCTGAACCATTTCTTCTAAGATTGCGCTATTACCTTAGAGAATAACGCAGGACAAAATTGGATGGATGTATCTCGTCAAATAAAGCAGTTTTCCTTATAAGCACTTGATTCCGATCGTCCAGTTTGTATGACACATATATGCTATAGTGGTCCGATGTAGGGGGTTCCGAAAAATGAACAACTTCTTGGTGAGAAAAAGACGTCAAACAAATATCAGATCGATATCTCAAAAATTAAGGGACTTGTTCGCGTATATACAGACACACGGACGGATTCGGCTAAATAACCTCAGCTCGTCGCCGTAATCGTTTATACCTATGCAGGGTTTGTCCGGAAAGTAGTAGGACTGAGTCGATTAAAAAAAATTTATTGAATCTATCGTTACAATTCTTTAAAAACTTTCGCAATTTCCAAGCATTGAAGGCGTCACGAAAGACATTATCCGGAAAAGCCTTGAGAGCCGAGGTGTATGCGGCTTAGATCTCTTTTCATCGATCTTTTCAGTCCAGCGAACAAAAAAGTCCGGGGCCACATCTGGGATTTAGGACGCTGCGGAAGCGTTGGGATGTCCGCATTGGTTAGGTAGCAGTGTACAAGAAAGGCGGTGTGAGCCGGACGTTGTCGCGGTGCAACTTACAACCTTGTCGGACCCGATTGACTCTTCGTTTGAGTCTCTTGAGCACTTCAACGTTAAACTTGGCGTTGACGGTTTGTCCAGGAGGAAAATATTCATGGTGGACGATGTTTTTGGTGTCAAAAAAGACAAGATATTTTATACAGCCTCCGACGATTTCGTTACAGACGTTACAAACTTTGTGGTAAACTTAATATACCTTGTTCAGGGTATAAAAATTCATAGCAATTCAAATCTTATTTGTGTTAAGGTAAAGGTTACAAATTGATGAAATTTGGTTGGCTTTAAGTGCAACAATAAGTTGCAGCTGGCACAGCAACTTTCAACTGCCACAAAGACTTTCAACAGCATGTAGCAAGTACAAACGTGTAATCACGCGAATCCATTCGCATGCCAAAGCCATGCAACAAAAAAAATTTGCTTACTTTACTTTTCTATTTACTTTATTAGCTTTAATAAAGCAATCAAGCAATCATTGCTAGATTAGTCCGCGCAGCTACAAGGGCGACACGGGAAAAATTATAGAAAATTGCTGCAACATTCGTGTGCTGCTTGGCGTTGTAAGAACAACGAAGGTACTAGATGTTGTCTTACCTTGGTGTGTTTGTTATTGTGCGTCTCTTACCTGCCTCATATTAGCGAAAAATGTGATTTACCGTTATTTTGTTGCGGTGCCGCTGAACCACAGCTGTAAAATTCGTAGTTGCCACTTTTTTATTTTTTGGTACAACATTGCCGTTAGTTGGTGCAATTTTTAAACGAGGTTTAGGGATCAGTCATCTAACCCAATCTAACTTCATACATATGTTGCCATATTGTACTTTGATTTTTAGTGGTCCGTGGCTTGGCTTTAAAAGACCGAAATGTTTAACCGATGGGATACCAGTCAGACTCTTTGCAACGAAAACCGAATTAGGGGATGTGAAGTGGTATTTGGTAGTAGATTATGTTGTTGTAAGAGCCCTTCCCTGAAGTAATTTATAGGTCTGCTGCCGAGTTGACAGTGTTCCGCGACACTAATAGGGAGCTGTAACGAAACGCATACAGGTTTTGTCGTACAACATAGCCTTGAAAGGTTTATAATTTTTCATATGAACTAACTGTTCATCTCAATAAGTTACTGAAAAATCTTTTGTATGCACTCGTGCGCGAGTCAATACTTCATTGAGTCGTCACAGTCGGCGGCGACGGTGGCTCTCCTTTCCCCTTGCCTTCAACAGGTTTTTTCTACATTCTTGTCTCAACCTTCGGCATGTGTTTCGCATGAGTTGCATCGCACGCATGAAGCGATACTTCACGGCGAGTATTAGCTTTTATTAACTTTTATTTACTATTATTACTTTCCACTTGTCTGGGGAATTTATAGCCTTCCCGCGACTGGCGCTACGTGGTACTTATTTATTATCGCGCTCTTCGTCTCAATTGCCGTCGGCCACGCCATTCATTACAGCGCTGAATTAGCCATAAGCATTGCTTAATGAGCGCACATATTCCACGTAAATAAATAATAAAAAATCATAACAACAACAACAGCGAATGCATATTTATAGCGGCATGAGTAAGGCAAACGCTTGTGGAATTTCACTCGATTTTCGTACCAGAAATGTGGCGAGCGATTCGTACTAAAGAGCAGCATTTGTGGCAACTTTTCATAGCGCAACGCAGTTACATTAAATGCAGTTTACAGTTAGCGATACCGTATGCCAGCTGCGCTTAAATTGCGAATTATGCCCACATTTTTGCGTTGTGAACTTGTTTCTGTAATTTTGATTATGTTCTTGTTGTAGTTGCTCCGGTAATTTCGTGTAACAGCACTTTCAACTAATCGCTGAGCGGGCAGTGCGGCCATATGCGAGCAGCGCGCCGGTAAAGGCTGGGAAAAAGCGAAAGATGAAATTAAATGTTGTGGAGAGCAAACAAAAAATGATTTTAACCCATTTTCAGCCACAAGACGGGAAGCAAATTAAAAGATGAAAACGAAAAGTTGCCAAAAGTGAAGAATAATGTTTTCTAACCGGTACTGTGCAGAGTTTAGCGCATTGACTGCTATTTTCCTCGTATTTTCGGTAATCTTCTTCTGCTTGCAACGCGCTGTGTTACAAAATCTGATTATAAAATGTACTCTAGTTATTCTTTTGCTGTCAGAATCCAATACAAATACTGTTAGTACAGTCGATCTGTTATTCATTTGAGTATCTCTGGGAAATCGGTCGGCTTATTACTCAGTTGTTCTTGTTATTTTATCCAACTTGTGTTCCAAAAATTCAATTATTGAATACCCGTAGGTATCTCTGTGAAATCGGTCGGATATATGTAAATCAGTTCTCTTCAATTGAATTTATTACGCCTTTGTTTCTGACTACTTAGTATAACTGTGAGAGAACTATTTAATAGTCCTTTCAAAGATTCTACAGCACTGGCAATTTTGAAAAGCTTTTTATGTCTCTATTCCGAAGTCGGGCGATCGACCCCTTGTTTTTAATGACACGTCTGGGCTTAGTTATTATTTTCTATGAGTTCAAGCGCAAAAGTTTTTGACTGGGAAGTCCACCCCAGATCTCTTTAAATCTTAACAGGCCTTCATAATTGTTTAAGCTTGAATAAAATCGTTTTGGGACCAGATTTCACAATCTTGTCAAACCTCGCGTGGCTCTATTGCCTACATACTTACATGTATGTTTAGATATGTATGTAGTTACTAATATTTGAATCTATGTCATAACTATGAACCCAACTTCACAAAAAAATCATAAGGTCATACTCTATACATTATTTAACCGGAACGGATTAGTTAAATATATATCATATAGGGTTTGTCTGGAAAGTAATAGGACTGATAGTCTTCATATTTATGTCAGAAATATCAGCACGAACTTTTGGGGATGGCAAATGCCTGCGAGTTCCCTAACCTCACGTTTGTAATATTTAGAAGGGGCAATGTTAACAGTTGGATACATACCTCTTAATTAGTTTTATGAACCTTTTCTCATCACTACGTAACCCACACTTGTCAGCCAAATCTGCTACCGCGACTCCTACCTGCCCCGCCGCCAACGGCGTGCGCGGATTTTAACCTTATAACTTGTTATTAGCCTACTTGACAGTTTCGTGTTGTGTTTATCTAATAACTGTACATGTGCATGAGCCTCAATATACAAATAGGTTGGTTCGTATTTAAAAAAAATAATTATTTTCGGTACGTAACTAGAAGCGCCAAGCTTTGTAGCTGATTCTATTGAACAAACAATTTTAGCCAGCAGCCAGCGATACGCCGCGCGCTGCTTGGGTAGCATAAGCTAACATTTTATGAGCGTAAAGTGCGTATGTTTGTTTGCTGGTGCGTCGTATTTTGTGCATAACTGTAATACCCACTTGACATACTAGATAAACGCACTCAACGATGGACACATACAGAAATACCTGCGTACATACATACAAAAGCGAGTGCGTTTGCTGTTGTGTGGTTGACAATCTTATCAGCGTTAACTGGCCGCTTGATTTGTTGTCTGTTTACTTATGTTGCCAACGCACGCGTATACAAACACAAACATACTCGCATACAGTTAGGCGTACTTGTTTAGATGTGTGTGGGCATGCGATTACACTTGATTATTAAGTTACGTATACGCCATATGCCACCAACACAAATACATAAATACATATGTACATACATATGTATACATATATGTACATACATTGTCTATATATAAATGTAATTGTCTATTTTTACATGCATTCACATCCCGTCTAACGGTGCACCGGCAACCAGCGAGCGCGTTGTTACCACTTACTATTACCCTTGTTGTTGTTGTTGTTTATAGTTGTAATTGTTGACTTTTCAGCGATTTGTTACAACGCTGTTGACTTTTAGCTCTGACCAATCGTCCTCTCGCCTCACCGCTCGCTGCTGTAATGTGAGCGCGCGCACGCGACTGCCGGCAGCTGACAGTTGACGGCGGTAAAGTCACAGCGTGCATTACGAAAAGTCAATAATTGCACGCATACAAGAAACACATACATACATTTGTATTCACAAGTGTACGTATGTATGTATGTGTGATTGTGTACATATTAGGGTGCGTCAAAAAGATCTAAAACTTTTTTTTCACTTGGTACTACGAGAAATAGGTTGTTAGACACCTTTAACCTATAGATCACAAGTAAGGAAGGGCTAAGTTCGGGTGCAACCGCACATGTTATACTCTTTCAACTTGCAAGAATGAAAGCTATTAAAATACGTTAAGGTGTAAAACAAATCATATAGAGTAAAGTTATCCAGATGTTCGAAAATCCTGATATTAGTTATATTGGGGCAAGGCCAAGTTTTCGTCCAATTTTAACTATTTTTATGAGTAAAAACACGCGCTCTTATTTACATTGGGATAACTCACATATTGGCCGATATATTTGGCAAAAAGTCGCCCGGAAGTTCGAAAATCTTTATATTCCGCATATGGGAGCTAAGGGAAGTATTTGCTCGATTTAACCTATTTTTGACATACAGACGTACCAATTTTGGAGAAGGATTATCCCTTAATTTCAATTATATGTACCACACATTGACCGATATTTTCGATCAAAAGTCAACTATAGGTACCGGGATCCAAATATTCGATACAGGGTTGCTTGACCAGTTTTTGTTGGATTAAAAAAAAAAAATGCCACGCGTTAAATTTTCTCGAAATCGGTTGGCCGTGTTCCGAGATATGGGATTTCACCAAAAACGGAGCGTTTCCATGGCCGATTTGTGGGCGTGGCAGTGGTCCGATTACACCCATCTACGAACTCAAAATTTTTTTTGTACTAAGGAACCCACGTACCAAGTTTCAACGAGATGGACGGACGGACAGACAGTGGATTTCAACTTTTCTCGTCATCCTGGACATTTTTGTATACACAACCCTATATCTCGTTTAGTTTTAGGTGATACGTACAACCGTTAGGTGAACAAAACTATAATGCTCTGTAGCAACTGGTTGTAAGAGTATAAAACATTAGCTTAGTGAACAACAATTTCGATTTTTGACCCACCCTACCACATATGTATTTACATTGGATTTGTGGTATTTACTGTTTATATGATTAATATTTATTATGTGATTGCCAACTCGCATTGAATTTGTCATTTATACAAAAACAACAAAAACAAAAAACGACACATCGCATGACAAAATATTGGCTTCGACCATTCGTTGACTTTTGGTTGCGCCTCATATTTTACTTAATTTTGATGAGTGTAAAAACATATTGTTTGTTGTTTGCCAACAATGCTCTTTCGCAATATTTTATTTCTTTCCACTTAGTTAATACCTTTTATTTGTGACACTTACGTATTATTCGTTTTTTGCTCCCTGTTTTAACCGTAATTATTCACGCATGCCTGGTCAGCTGTTAGCGCTTTTTTTGCTTGTCAATAAATTCCATATTTTGTTTTTTTAATAATAGCCGCTCGGCGTCGCAATAAATTCAGCTCACCGCTGTTGTTGTTGCTATACATTTTCTCATTTGCTTGCACTTTTTGACGTATTTACGCTTACTTATTTTCGCTTTTTGATTTATTTCCATTTTGCTGTGGGCATTATCGTCGCTTAGTCACTGGCATTACACAATTTTACTGATTTTTATTAGCCATTCGGTGTACTTTACAAGGCTACAATGACTGGCGCAGTTGTTTATTTAAAATGTTTACGTGTACAGATGTACATACAAGTATATATGTCGAAGTGTTATCTCCATTAAATAAATAATTAAATAAAAATATAGGTTATTTAAACTACTTGACCTATTTGAACCGAATTTGGTTGGTAACATTCGTCTTCTTGACTTGAATTGAACTGCCATTTTCCACCTTTTCAGTATTCTCTTTCACTTAATATAGAGAACACAGGCCCCACAGAGACATAAAAAAAGAAATGTGATATTTCTTGTCCCTGATACTTGGCAATTCACTTGAAAAGGGGCAAAATCGGTCTATACATCGTCTTATCCAAACTCTTCTTTTCGGTTGACTTTACACCAATCGAATAACCAATATTTCGGTTAGTATGAAGTCCCTTTCATTAGTGTAGAAAATGTATCAAATCGGTAAATATATTTTTCAAGACATTTGTATTTCACTAGTAACCCATGTTCATCGCTCCGGTGGCTAACTAAAGTACTTAACCTTATACCATACATGCCTCAAAGTCTTTATTGATAAGATTAAATTAAATTTACGTCTCTCCTAGCGAAATTGTGGTCTTGTACGTCTTGCTAATGCTTGAAATTATGCTAAACCGTTATTAACCGCACGACAAGTATTTCATTGCCCATAAAAGTATACACCCACACATACAGGTGAAAATGCCTGTAGAATTGACAGGGGTCGCTAGTTTTTCTTAGAAATTGCCACGTCTCATTTGAATTGTCATTGGAATCGCACAAAACGAAGGCATCAAATTACATGCGACACATTGCCGGCGGTTTATGGGCGATATTTAAAAGTGAATGCAAGCAGAATTGGAAGAAGAAGCAGAAGTCTTGTTTGCGTGTTCTAAGCCAGCCCATAATCGCATCAATGACATCAATTTCACAAAATTAAATGCACTTTGCTATTGGCATTGAGCACAACAGCGGACGGACGCAAAAACACAACTACACAACAGCTAAGGCAAAAACAAAAGCAATAATAGTGAATGCAAAGAGCGGCGTATAAAAACTCTTTAGAATTCACAGCCAAATCCAATTGATTCCATGTAATTGTATCAACTGCGAGCATTCACACACATACATCTGTGCATGGAATTGCTTTTGTTCGTCTAACGAAATTTGATTAACAGAGAAAACGAAATGCAACGCTGTTGCTTTGTTTTTAATGCTTGCAATGAACTGCCTAAAGTGTGTCTAACTAAGGCAATTATGCTCATAAGAGTGGGGCGCTTGTGCGCGAAGTGGTGGGAAGGTACGTGAATGCAATGCTATGTTGCCGATTTTCAGTGAAGGAGATTTGCGAGACCGAGTAGTGAAAGCAACGAGTACTTTTAAAGGATGTTGTCGCAGTTGGAAAAAGGACAAGATTGAATAAAAACACGATGGTGCTGAAATTTTGCAACATTGTATTTATGGAAAGTGCAGATTGCGACAGAAATCATGTTGACTTGAACGCTTGTGAGCCTAATAAGTTTATATTGATAATATTTGTATTAAAAAGTTTAGAATAGTTCATATACATATATGTCACAAACAGAAAAATATCTGCAGTTCGGCCAAAAATATTTCTGATACTGTTCGCCGCTTTTTAACACACGAAGGAGAAGCAATGCTCTATACTAGTAGAGTATTAATCACTGAAGATGATTCCAAAAGCTGTTATTGTGCCACGGCGTTTATGCACTGCTTCTCGCTGTGCAGAAGGAAGAAATTTGGCAACAGTGGATTACAGAATAACTCAACCCAGCGAGATATTGATCAATGTGAAGATACGTTTTCTTCTTCAGCTTCTTCAAAAGCTCTAAAGCCACATGCGAATAAAGCACAGCGAAAATTGGCAACAATGCGATCATTACGAGTACAGTTGCAAACGGCATTATTGACGAATCAATAATTGCAACAAAAGCAAAGCAAAAGCTGAGTAAAACGATAATTTGCACAAAAATGTCAGTGTCAACAACAAAAGTTTGCCAATACAAACAAGACGTTGCCAACTCTTAGTTGTCAATATGCGGGCAGTGGCTACACAAATGGCAGAATGCACTGGTGATGCTGCTTGGCTGCACGGAAAAACGAAACTGGGTGTGTCTATCGCCATTACATTGCTTGCGGCCATTATGCTCGTTGGTTAGACCTTAACGGGGTGCGAGTAAGCCTTTTTGGCATTGCGCTTTTGCTTAAATGCTAACAGCTTTATAGTTGCTGTTGCAAACTTAACTTGCAGTTTAATGTTTCCGTGTTGCATGTCAGTTGGCATTGACAGTTTTTGTGGTTTGTTGCGCTCTCTAGTTTTTGACTTTCAATTTCTGAAACTCGCCTCTATAGGCAAGCCCGCCTAGTATTTTATCTATTTTGAGGCAAACAGAAACAAAAACGGGGAAGTTTACAAACTTGTATGTGTGGTGTTTGTGTGGCATGCAACCGAAAAGTTTATGCAACTGCAGCCTTAATTACCACGCTTGATTTGGGCGAACTTTTCGATGACACCGCAAGTTTTATTGGAGGTGAAGCGCTGGCGGCGCCGAGGGCCATCAATAGATAGTTAGAATCGAATCATAAGTGGAGGCTGCTGAGATAAAATGCGTGTGAAGAAGTGCAAAATTTATATATACCATAATCAAATAGGTATTTATTTAAGGTTACGATGTTAATACAGTAGTTTTAGAATTTCGAAAGTTAATATCGAATTTTGATGTACATCCGTTTTTTTTACTTTGTGACAAAAAAATGTTTATTGATTTTTAGTTACAACTTTTCTCAGCATTGTGAAAATACATCTTCGAATTTTCGAAGTTAACTTTCCGAATACTTGAAATGCTTTCTTTAAATAGCAATGATTCTATAAAGTGCTAATATTTACTTATATGCAATTTTTCAGAATATTGCGTAAGTTTATCTTCGAATTTCGAATATAATCCGGCAATTACTTGAAACACTTGTTTTCATGAAAATATAGTAATCATGATTCTATTTTTTTCTTATAAATTTTCTCAACACTGAGAACATACATCTTCGAAGAGAATTCTGCGAATATTTGGGAGCCTTTCTATTAATGGCAATGTGGTGCTATAATTCGATAATTAGTTATAATGGCTTCCTATTTTCAATCATTCTCAACATTTTTAAGTTCACCTTCGAGTTTTCGAATATAATCACGAGATTACTTGAACTACTTCTCTTTTAATGAAAATGTGGTACTATTGATTCTATAATTTTCATTTTTTTTTAAATTTTTCTCAGAATTGTCAAAATGCATATTTGAATGTTCGAAGGTAATCTGACGAACTTTTAAAATCTAATCATTCTATCCTTCTTCGAAATTTTGAAGATTATCTCTCGAACTTTTAGAATCCATCTTCAAAGTTTCGAAGATTGTCTTACGAACTTTAAAATCCGTTTTCTTAATTGTAAGCTTTTCGAATATTTCGAAAAAAATTTCGAATTTTTGTTTATTAATTATCGAACTCGAAAAAATTTATTATCTCGCTTCAACAGTGCCATTAATAAGCTAATTAATAATGACTATAATTTTTATAATTTTAATGATTTAATTGAAATCATCGACTATTAATGCGTATATGTATGCGAATGTGTGTAAGTTGTTGTTGTCTACTCAAACTCATATCTCAATGCATATATGTTTGACAATAAAATCCCATTTAAAACGCCCGCAGCAATTAATTTTAAATTGTGGCATGTCAACAAGATCGCAAACTGTGTAAATTCTATTAAAATGCAAACATAAATCCATGTTGCAGGCGCTTGTAGACACGTGCGTGTGTAACGGTAATAATCGCAGGCTAACATAAATACCAATAATAACTGATTTCAACGGCGTGCCAACACATTTAAATATAAACGTATGAGAGTGTGCAAGTGTTGATATATGCGCTTATACATAAGTATGAATGTGATAACCATGTGTGTGTGTATGTGTGAGTTTACCCAAGTGCCTTCACTACAAAACTTCATATTTATTTAGGCAGACGCATTAAATCAAATGATTGAAAAATTAATTGCTATTTGATTAAGTAGAGTGTTTGTTGTGTGCGCAGAGCGATAGTGGCATGCAACACCGCAACCAAAATAGGTATTTGAAATGAATTACTAAACAAATATTTGTGAAATACTTTGATTGTGTAGCACCGCAACGCTCTTGAGGTATGTATATTTATTATTGCTGTCGGTTGCACCTTCTCGAGAAGTCAACTATGCGGCAGTGATAAGAACTCAGCTGAGCAACTTTCAACGGTTTTAAGGCACTAGAACCACTCGATAATGAGCTATTGGAAAGCCACGCATTCTAAAATCATAAATTCGAGGCAAGTTTATGGCCTGGAGACTAGAGTTATGTATACTAGAATCTTTAAGGTATCTTTTGAATGGTAAAAGGTTGACTTGATTGCTTTTTATTTTCAAATTAAAGCTCCATACAACCTATATATTGCTTTGTATAGAGAATTTCTCCATTCTTAAGCCCGGAAAACTTGAAATCTTGCAGCAGTAACGGTTTACGAATTGGTGCTCTTTACCCGAACGCATTAAGTTTTAGAGCTGGTTTAATTGAAATACCGACAATCGTCGATTGGATGCTTAGGATGTAAAGTCGAAACTGAAATGAGTCTGTGATAAATTTGTTGAGAGGGCTAATGTCTGTTTCTTAAGTTTTTTGGTCCGCCGTAGGTAGGACTGCCGAAGTGTTTCAAGCTCAGTCTTTCAAAGGCTGGACACTAGAGAATAAAATGCCTCGTTATTTCCACCTCATTATCTTCTATACAATCTTGACATCTTGCATTCGTCAAGCCAGCTCGGCGCTAGTATTGTCGCTCTGCTTTCGGAGTGAATGCTCACCGACTAACACTACGGTGGTCCGGTAGTCTAAAGACTACACTGAATTCCTAAAGCGCTTCTATAATGAGCAGTTGGATACCACGTTCAGGACCCTTCGGTTAGATCGTGGACGGTATTTAGAAAATTTTCTTTAGATATAGGAACAACGCATTTCGCATTCGATGAAACGATGAGCTGTACGAGATATACGACGACATTGACATAGTTCAGCGAATTAAAAGACAGCCGCTACGCTGGCTAGGTCATGTTGTCCGGATGGATGAAAACACTCCAGCTCTGAAAGTATTCGACGCAGTACCCGCCGCGGGAAGCAGAGGAAGAGGAAGACCTCCACTCCGTTGGAAGGACCAAGTGGAGAAGGACCTGGCCTCGCTTGGAATATCCAATTGGCGCCACGTAGCGAAGAGAAGAAACGAGGGGCGCGCTGTTGTTGACTCGGCTATAATCGCGTAAGCGGTGTCTACGCCAGTAAAGAAGAAGAATAGGAACAACGCCGTAGATGGGGCTCAGGAGTCCAAATATTTTATCGGTTAGCGGCAGATTCGTCATATATGTACTTGGCTAAGGGTTGAGAACTGCTTCTGAGTTATCGGTTTGGTTGAGCTTCCAATTTGCTTTTGAAAAATACATTCGAAATCATATTCAAATGATTTAAATGCCCCAAATGCACAAACATACATACAAATATGCAAATATATTTTTGTGTTGACTTTTATATCGAAGCTCTAACAGCGCCTTCAGCTGTCCGCGAGTAATTTCTCATGCATTCGCCGCGCGTCGTCACTCCCTCGCACCGCCCACTCAATTCCATTCATTTATGCGCTCGCTCGCCCATTCGCACTCGCCTTTGCGCTTGTGGCATGTGGCATGCAGAATGTTTTATGCGGTTGCATTTTAATTGAAATATTTTTGTATCTCCACACACTAACGGTATTATATCGAAATTGTTACAGCACACACGCAACTGCACGCTCATTTACATGCTGATACAGACGTGTGTGTGTGTGTATGGATGCATGTGGTTATCATGTTGCTGATATATCTGCTGCCATCGTTTTGTTTGCTGTTGATGAATTACATTTCGCACATGTTCACCCACTTCCGTTCGCCTCCCACGCTGCCGCGCCCCACCGCTAACCCATTGAGTTGGTTCAAAGTCCACCAAAAAAGCGCTAAGCGCTCCGCGCCCCATTCCATTTGCATTCGCCCATAGCATATACGGCCAGCAATGAGTTTGTTGTTATTTGTGATTTTTGTTGTTGTTGCAGCTGCTTGCGGTTATCGCCAACTTTATGGAAATTATTTTCATTCGCTCCATTGTAGCGGTTTTGCTCGTTTCGCATTGTTCTTTTCGTTGTTGTTGTTGTCGCAGCTTTTGGCTTGTTTTCTGGCTTTAACTGATTTGGCACCGAAATATTTTACATAACTTGGCCTTT
The DNA here is from genome assembly GCA_027475135.1 of Bactrocera correcta. NCBI lineage: Eukaryota > Metazoa > Arthropoda > Insecta > Diptera > Tephritidae > Bactrocera > Bactrocera correcta. Next base: position 115,788,517 of record CM050325.1, read on the forward strand.
TGTGTGGCGGCGTTCTTGCTTTGCTTTGTTTATGTTAATATCGTTGCTTTTGTTGTTGTTGCTCATATTTGTGTTTGTGGCATTGCTCGGTACGCGTGCTTGCCAATATAAGCGCCGCTCACCTCCCGCTCAGCAGTCCAGCGGCCATTCCCGTAGCGCACTCTCGTCACTCCGTGTTGTTCGCCATGCAACGAAGTTGTTGTTGTGGCTTTGCTTATTTTCGATATTTTTACTTTTGAAATCTTCGCATTTCGCGCACACGCCCTCCGACTGGGCGCTATTGCGACTGCTTGTTGTTGTCGTGTTTTCGCTTTTAATGCTCTTGTTGTTATTGTTGTTGTCGGTCGCATGCCATTGCTGAATTTTAATAATGTGTCTGTAGCGCCCAATGCGAATATGAAATTTTAATTATATGAATTTTTCGGGTTTCCAATTGTACGGTTATGGTTGTCAATGTCGCCAGGGAGGTTGTTGTTGCTGCTGGCTTTGTTGTACTTAAAGCTGTTGGTGTAATTATTGCAAATGAGCGTCGCCGCACACGCTTTTAATGAAGTGATGTGCGATAAATCACTTCGCTGGCCGGCGGGGATGCGCGGGTGAACGCGCCGATGACGGCATGCGAGCACGTTAATGATTCCGTAAGCTTTCATTGAAGCACGAAGTTTGGACAGTTATCATTATCTTAACCCCAACCAAGCATAATCGAAAATTACTTAATTTGTATGAAAAGCGAAGACAAGGGAAGGGTTACGTGTCTCATAACCTTGGCCTATTGCACATTACCTAAGGTCTAGTCAAGTTAAATTTTGGCTTTCCAAGCTTCTATTTTGTGAACCAGTTAGCTTAAGCTAATATTCGCCTTACTTAGAACCCTGGCTGCCATTTCTCTTCTGACATGTCATCCAGGGAGGCTAAAGGAGAGCGGCGTTGAGATTTTTTTGTTGTTGTGTTTGGATCCAGAGTATAATTTTGTACTTGCAACTCAAATTCCGTTTCTGCGCGCAATGTCACTATCGTGTACAACTTTTAAGTTTTGGGGAGGAACTCTCCGCAGTTGTACTAGGTCTCTAACTTGAACTTCACTTCGTCCGCATCAAGAGAAAAGTCCACCCAATTTAGTCGCTTTCGGTGCAAATTTAACATTATTCAAATGTTGTTTTGAATTTAAAAATATTTAAGTACATCATCTTTGCTTTACTTTTCTCGCTTCTGCCAGTTTTTCTTTTCGGGTCAAAAGTTTTTAGCTGCTGGCCTCAAACCTTTAAGCTTTTTCCACTCACTCTCACGGTTTGCTTTTATTTTCTTAACTTAAGCACACTTTTCTGCGTTCTGTTTTCTTACACTTTTGATGCTACATCTTAGTCTGCTCGTGAAAGTTGTCCGAGTGCTGGGCTAGAATAACTATTAGCATATTTACATAGTAATTTCATGTAAATAAGTTTACCAGCTACATCAAACAACGCACTTATGTTCACAAAAGCAAAGATGAGTTGCGAAAAGTGCCGGCTAAGCAGTTTGCAGCGTTGCTCCTGCTTGCTGATTGCCTTTGTATGTCCTTTTCGTGTCGTGCCTTTGCAGCAGATTTCGTTGCTGACCACTGCAGAATGATAAAAACCGAATGCAATATGTTTAACTTGCTTAACATTAATTACTTTTGAAAACTTTGCGCAAATCCTGCACATAACGGCGTGTGGGTGCCGCCAAAAGTATGCTACATCTTAGCCCGTGCTAGTTTATGTCTTTGCTTGTGCAGTTTATGTTTTAAAGTAGCATACTTTACGGCGCTCGCTCACGAAATACCAGCTTGCTGCCAAAATTAATTTGAGTAGCTTGCTATCCTCCAAAATGGCAACATATTTCGGAAGAATTATTAGTTTTACTAAACTTCTGCGCTGCTTGTCACCATTCTGCTTGCTTGCTTTACTTTACCTCTTTTAATATCCATTTTTTGTGGCTCTCTTCAGCAGTTAGGTGTGTGATTGCGAGTTGTGCAATAATTTGGTGCCCGCACTCGCTAAGAAACTTTTTTATACGCATATTATACTTTTTACTTGCGCTTCTCTACTTCTCCCCGGAAAAGTGTCAGCATATGTTTAATTTGCGAGTCTCGCACTCCTTCGGTCGGCGCTTTTCGTACTCTTTCCCATTATTGCCGTGTATGCGGTTCTTTTGTCAGCGTTATACCGCATACTTTTAGGCGCTGTCTTGTTGAAAACTTTTGTCTCATAAAAATCAAATTAAAGCATACTTTTTGCTACTTCACATACTTTTACGGGCAGCAAGCGAAAAGAGAAGAGATTATTAGCGCTTTGGTAGGTGTGGCAAGCGGAAGGGAACTGAAAAAGTAATGCTTACATTTTTGAGAGAAAAGTGTACAAAATGTGCTCTCCGCTTCAAACACCATTTGTTATTGCAAGGGAAGAAAAGAAAGACTTTTTCTCTTGCGAAAAATTTCAAAATTAAATTAAGTTGAATAAAATATTTCGAAAGTAGTTTGAGAGCTGTCGCCGTAAAAGCTTTAAGGGGATAGCGAAGCAGTGAACTTCACATATTTACAGTGGGCTAAAGTGCAAAGCGACTGAGGCATAAACCAAACACCAGCTTATCGAAGTGTTGTATTGTTGTGTCGAGTCAAAGCATCGGTCATTGTCAGCACATTACCTAAAATATTGCTGCAAAAGAGAGAGAGAGTACAAAAAACGAAAATGAAAAATTCATAAAAAATATGTACTTCCAAATTTCGCTGGCTAAAAACCACTTACCCATTCCATTTGTATGTCTGCCCGCTACAGTTTGCTTTAACATTGCCGTTTAGTGCGCGTCCGCCGCTTGATCCCCAATTCGGTCATCCATCTACACTCATTTTTTCACTGTCTTCACAGTACTCTGCCGCCTCACAGTTGTTGTTACCTCCTCTCCGACGTTGTGGCCGAAAATGCTTGTAAAGCCAGCGTAAATATACATTTACATACAAAATTTATTTCTGTTGGCTGGTTCGTTTAGTGTGTGCACGAGGTCACTTTTCGTTTGTGGCGGCGTCTGCCAACGCAGATGTAATTCATCTTCTTTTCTTTTTGCGGCTGCCGCTCCTCTGACTGACTGGTACACACAATTTGGCTTTGCGTCATCATTGGTCAATTATTGTGGATGGATGGCGACGGATGATGATGACTGTAAGGAGATGGTGTGAAGCACGATGTGTGCTCAAAAAGTGTACTTCGTTCTTGCTTTCAAGAAATTGTCTTTGGGTTTCTAAGCATAAACATAGACAGCATGAGCTCTTGCTGTGGATTAGATGACGAAAGCAAGTTAAGGTTTTAGTAAAGTAGAAATTTGTAAAAAAGCCTGGAAGGCTTCGTAAGGGATTCGGTTTCCGAATTTCTTCATTTTTTTTTTGCTCGTTTTTGAACAGCTGTAACTTTTTTTCAACTGCCTCGATTTTTTTTTGTTGGAAGCTCTCACCTTTCCAACACTATATGGTACGACACAATGTGTTTGGTAGCACTGGAGATATACGACTGCAACGACATCTATTGAAAAAATACGAAAATACTTTTTCGACTAACCAATATATCGGTTAATATGAAAGGCCTTTTCGAAAAAACGGATACCAGAAAGTTGCTGGAATACAAAATAGCTCTCAAACTACGATCGCTTGCATACAGATCGTCTCCTACAAGTAGGAAAATGAAAGACAAACAAGAAATGCTAAAATACAGAAGCATTTTTCTGCACAAACTGGCTGGAGCGCCTTAAATTGGCTGCAGGAATCGCTTCAGCACTGCTATACTGCCTGCTGTCACAAGGACAAAAGCCATGAGGTAGGTCACAGCGCTCACCAGACCAACTTGCATATGTCATGTGGCAAAGTGTCAAAGCGATTATTTCATATCAGCTGCAAACAGTGATGCAGCGAGCGCAGACGGCCCTGTTGAGCCGGGCATTTTTCGTATGAACCCATACAATGAAGCCGCGTCGTGGCAGCGCCGGCTGCACGTGCGGTGTGCTGTAAGGCGACGTGATTATCAGCGTTGCATGCAAAGTTGCAACATGTGCAGGATTATAATTGCGACGTTTCCTCGAAATGTAGCAGCAATGGCAATTCGCTTGCAACATTGCGTTGACGATAGTCGAAAAATAATAAAATCTCGACAAGAAACAACAACAAAAACACACAGCAGTCAAGCAAAGTTGAGTTAGAGTGGCATTTGAGTGACACTTCTGCATGCAACAAAATGTAGCAGCGTTGACGCATGCAATTCACGCAAAGTAACACACACGTCAGCACAAACACATACACAAAAAGTGCTGTTCGGCCTGCATTGGCGCTGTGCGGGCTGGCATTTAGCTTCGCCATTCGATTGCATTTGCAACGTTGCGTGCTCCATCAACTTACTGTCACCGATGCTACTCAGCGCAAGAGATTTTCTTATTGCCGCAGTTTTTGTTGCTCCCCTTGCTGCTGGTGGCAAAGTGCGCAAAGTTGCAACAACTATGCGCCGCACTCGCACATACACTGCAGCATACATTGCTAATCCAATTAGGTGCAACAAAGCGTGCTGCCGACCCAGTGAGGGCTTCGTGCCACACTCACATACGAACAATTTGTGGCAACGCACCGAAGGACGCGCCAGCTACGTGAGCCCTGCAGATTTTTGAGTGGTGTGAAGCCTACTTTTGCGCATGTTGCAACATTGGCAGCACGAAATTGTGGCGTGGCATCAATCCCTTTTATTATGATGCCAACCAGTGGCTTGTCGAATTGGCGTTCGTTTGTGCTTCGCTGCAATTGGATTTGGCTTGTGAGTCCACTTAGTTTGCGTGTTTATATGACACTTAATTGCCGTTGCATGCCACTTGCTGCAGTGGTTTTTGCATATAATTTATGAATGCATTCGAGTTTAGAGTAGGGGCAGTTAGTTGGAGGGACTTTTAGTTGGTGTTTATAGATCTGTCTGTGACTTTAAAGTTGCTCATACGCCTTGGTTCTCCACTTGGACCTTATTTGTTAATGTCAAAATTCGCTTGTTTGCTGTCAAATGATTTGCATGGTTTATCTATAAAGTCACCTGTGTCTTATAAAGAAACTTCAAAACGCTAAGCCTCCCTTCTTCCTTTAAACGACCTCCACACAAATTGGAAGACTCACCAGTCACATTCTAGTGAAGGCACACACTTGCAGAATGAGTCAAGTGTAAGGCTCCAAGGATCATCTCTTGTCCTTGAAAGAGGCCACAAGACCTATTGAAATTCATGTCAAGCTCTGGCTTTGTGAAAGATGACTACTTCTGCTGAACTACGTTTTGGTATCGCTTCTGCCGCCAATCTAAGCTCAACAGACTCCAAGATCTTCAGAGAAGAAATATTTTTTTTGTTTCCCCAGAAATATCTCAAGTCACCATTGTATTTTATACTCTCTTAGGTTTTTTATTGGTCGAAAAGTCGCTTCCGTTATCCATTCAGGATTCTCGAGTCGTTAAAACTTCTTGGATGTTCAAGGCTCATACGGACGGCTCCAAAGATTTCGCGAAGAACAGATTTCTCTAATGCCACAAGTGCTTACTCATCTCGGTTCGTCATAGCCTGGGTGGTATAATAGGACGGCCTATCTCGTAACTGCTGTAGCCCAATTTCAGGTGCTTTTGTATTGTTTTGCTATCTTTACTTGGCGTCAGCAGCAGCTCACTTTTGGCGCGCACTGATTAAAATGCCGACGCGTTCAAAGCTTACTTGAGATCCCCTCTTTTAAAATTGTCCTAAGCTTAAATGTATTTTTGTTGTCTCTTTCATCCTTTAGTCCATCAATGTTCTCGCCTTCAACTGCAGCCGCCAGATCTGTTTGGCTGCCGCTTTTGTATGACGCGCAAAGCCCTTGCTACTTGCCATGCGTCAAGACTTCAATTGAGTCACAACTACTCAGTTGCAGTTAGTAATTCAATTGCAATATTCAAAAAGAGTCGCAGACATAAAAAGCAAAAAAAAAGTTACTAAAAAGCTGCAATAAAATTAGAGTTTATTGTTCATTAAACCAATTCGAAGGAGACGAATGAAGCGAGGCATTCCGGCAACAACTTCTCAAGCCGCCAGCAACTCGATGAAAAAAACCACTCAAAATGCAATTTGCAAGGCTAAACTAATAATGAAATGGCTGCCAAGGCGTTTGTCAAAGCGAGCCGAATGAGGCGCGCGATTGTGAGGAGCAAATGAGACGAAATTGATAGTGGTTAACGAGCAGCGGAGAGAAGCTTCTGAAAAGCGGCTAGTAGGAGTTGAAGCTTCCCACCCTTTTTCCGAAGTGCCTCGCCAAAGATCTAGATTTATAGTGCCTACAATGGGTTTCGAGAGTCGCTGTTATTATTGCAGCGAAAGTGCAGATTGTATTCAGCAGCCGCTTACCCCTGCACTTGCACACTTTCTGGGCAACAAAAGCAGCAAATCAAATCACTTGCATTGTCATGAATATATAATTCGCCACTTGAATTCAACACAACCTTCAGAGTCCCGCTGACTGCGTATTACACCCTCTCACTTGCGCTCTTTCAACCGGGCCTCTTCTTTTATCAACCGTCTCCACCGCTACACTAACAGCAGCTGCTAGAACAACAGCAAAAGACCGGCTTGGCAGTTGCAGTTGTCGCGTTTCCGTTGCAGCAGCTGCCATCGCTTCCTCAGCTGATTGAATTATTGATAGTACAAATTGCAAAGGGTAGGAAATAATTGAGTGTTAAGTGTATGCGGCAGAAATGCTGAGTGAAGTGGAGGTGGCGCTGAGGTGGCCAGCAAATGGTTGTAGAAGAGCTGAGTTGGCTTGCCAGTGGGCTGGGTTGTAAACTCTGTGGAATGAATGAACTTCTATAAGCGCATGAAGTTAGTCGGAGGGAAAATGCGCTGCAGAGGGAAAGTAGTGGGAGCGAAAATTTGTCAAGGAATTTACAACAATGTCGCGTTATATAAATTGCAATATCAAACAGCTGCAACGAAATGTTACGGAGCTTACATTAAGAGCTTTATGAATATTCAAAGGCTTTTTGTAAAATGTAATTGCATTTTCTATGTGATTGCATTCAGTTTTTGTTACACTAATTAATTGCCTTAATAGTTAATTTCGAAGAGATGTCTATAAATGATTGCTATCCTTAGGATGCAGCGAAGACCTGTCAAAGTCGATTGCTTGTTCAAATATGCTATGGTGACGAGTGGACAGTCCTTGAACGAATAAAAATCCGTTTTCCGTTTAGTAATTTAATTTTTTTATTGGATCGTATTATTGAATTGTACGCGTACGCAGGCCACCTATTAAGTAATTTTGTTGAGCGCAGTTAAGAGCCGACGATATAACCCTTTCTTCTTCTTCGCCAATCTTTTCTTCTTTTCGCAACATGGCGCCAATTGGAAATTCAAAGCAGAGCTAGGTCCTTCTCTACCTGGTCTTTCCAACGGAGTAGAGTTCTTCCTCTTCTTCTGCTTCCCCGGCGGGTATTGCGACAAATACTTTCACAGCTGGAGTGTTTTCGTCCATACGTACGAGATGACCTAGCCAGCGCCGCCGCTGTCTCTTAATTCGCTGAACTATGTCAATGTCGTCGTATTTCTCATATAGTACATCCATTAATCTTTTGCAGAACCTTTCTCTCGAAAACTCGTAACGTCGGCAAATCAGATGTTGTCATCGTCCATGCCTCTGCAGCATACAGCAGGATGGGAATAATGAGTGACTTGTTGAGATTGGTTTTTGTTCGTCGAGAGATGAGTTCAGACTTCTCTTCACATAAAACCCGTTCCAGCCACCTGATTCTCATTTCAGTGTTACTGCCAAAACAATAAATCTTTCTCGTATTGAAGAAATTTTGCTTGTCCAAAGTAGGCGACGGATTTCACAACTCACCTGCAACTATGCACGGGCTTGCCACAAACCAGCAACGGCCGTCAGCAGCCAGCAGCCAGCTGCCACATTCAATTGCTGAAGTTTTCGCTTATTTATTTAATGTTTTTGTTGTTGTCTCCAACAACTAAACTATTTGCAGCTGCATTAGCTTTGAATTATTTTCTAACTCCGACATTTGTTGCACATAACTACTCGCCATTACTGGCATTATCTGTGCCCAAGTATCAGCATTGTAGCCACATTTCTTATCTGCACTTCGCATCTCTGTTAGAATGTTGCAAGTTGAATTTATGGCACTGCCACGAAACGCTCGTTGCCTGCAGTGGATACGAGTGTGTTTTTTTTTAAGCAGCACAGCCGCCAGCAGTTGGAAGGGCGGGAGGAAGTTTCCTTGCCATTGGGCTACTTGCCTTGGACGGCGAGTTTCCCACATTTTTCTCGCAGAGCGGTACGAGCGGTCGACTTTCGCGCAGACCTCAATTAATTTCGGAGCAGCAGCCGCACGAGAAGTGCAAGTTGTTCGCGGGGGGGAAGTGAAAAAAATCAATGAGATTGTAGAAATAGTTGGAATTACATGAAAATGGGGAAAATTGCAAAAAGCGCTTGAAAATGTTGGAAAGCTGTGTTAGGCAGCTGCCTGACTGGATTGCAATTGCTAACGGCGCGTGCAACAACAACAGCTGCGGCAACGCAAACTAGTCTTGAATCGAAATACAGCTCCACTGCATGCTTGCTGTGTTGTTTTTTAGCTCACCCGAGCGATTTGCGAGCGTTTACTATGAATTACTAACATTTCACCTTGAAATATGCGAATGGCGAGCAATTTTTCTATTAATTTCCGCACGACTGCTGCCAACAAAAAATAAATAACAAACAACATCAGCAAACAATGCAGAGCTGCGAATAATAAATTAATAACAACAACTACTTTATAACGTTACAATAACAGCTTGACACACAGTGCAACAAAACCTTTGGAATTCTTTGGTTTTCAGCAAGAAAGTTTCGGAATATATGAACGAGTTGAAATCCGAGTGACTGTATGTTCGTCTGTCTGTCCAAGCGATAACTTGAGCAAAAATTAAGATAAGGTACCTTGGTGGATTTTACATGTAGTTCCGTCGGCCTAGCCGGAAAATACATTGACTCAAAGGTTTCTATCATTCTCCGGGAAGCCGGAAACAGTAAGGATCCCACAGTGAGACATTATGAAATTCTTTCGCACTTTTTCATCCCTGATAACTTGGACTACTGCGCTGCGGAACTTACTCCTAGCAGCTTTATGTATGTGGATGGTTCGGAGTTGCTGGAGAAGAGGCGCAGTGAGCAAAAAATTTTACACGGATGTATCGAAACTCATAGTGAAGGTTGGAGAAGAACTCTTATTTGGAAGTTTTCAATCAACTCTTGTTTCAAACTGCCAGACCACTGTAATGTCTTTTAAGAAGAAATGCAGCAGATTTACTTTAACGAAGTGTGACTTCTTTTAACGAGTTATGCATCCACTTCGATAGCAGTAATGCTAAACAGCCTTGAGCTCGCTGACAGTGAGCTTAAAGTTCGTCAAGCACATCGCTATATGTAGCATCAAGTTACTAACATATTAAACTCGTCTGGGTACTTGGTCATAGCTGAATCTTCGGAAACCTGTTAGGTTGATGAGCTCACTGGAAAGGACACCCTTATCCAAATCCCTTTAGGATGGGAGCAAGGAGGCCTTCCTAACTGCATTGGCACTCATGCGGTGAAGCTAAATATTTTGGAGGACGCAACTTGTCAAAGTTGCAGAGAGGACGGTGAGGTGGACACAGCTAGTGGCTCCCATATCTTCTACGATCCCGGCGTATTGGCGATATCAGCCAGCTCAATAAAGTTGTGGCTGGATCTAGATGCTTTGTAGATATACGATCCGTACTTAGGAGTTCTGGGCATCACAATGAACAAGCGTCTCTAGCAGTCCCAGTGGGATTATTCGCGATGTAACGGGTATCAGTCAACTTTCCTAACCTAACTTAAAACATTCCCTAACTTAAACCTCTTGCTTAAAACGGACGAAATCCGGGTAGAACTTCTCCTGGTCCGAACTAAGTCCTTTCTTACTTGTATATATTTATATAACGGGTGATTTTTTAAGAGCTTGATAACTTTTTTAAAAAAAAAAACGCATAAAATTTGCAAAATCTCATCGGTTCTTTATTTGAAACGTTAGATTGGTTCATGACATTTACTTTTTGAAGATAATTTCATTTAAATGTTGACCGCGGCTGCGTCTTAGGTGGTCCATTCGGAAAGTCCAATTTTGGGCAACTTTTTCGAGCATTTCGGCCGGAATAGCCCGAATTTCTTCGGAAATGTTGTCTTCCAAAGCTGGAATAGTTGCTGGCTTATTTCTGTAGACTTTAGACTTGACGTAGCCCCACAAAAAATAGTCTAAAGGCGTTAAATCGCATGATCTTGGTGGCCAACTTACGGGTCCATTTCTTGAGATGAATTGTTGTCCGAAGTTTTCCCTCAAAATGGCCATAGAATCGCGAGCTGTGTGGCATGTAGCGCCATCTTGTTGAAACCACATGTCAACCAAGTTCAGTTCTTCCATTTTTGGCAACAAAAAGTTTGTTAGCATCGAACGATAGCGATCGCCATTCACCGTAACGTTGCGTCCAACAGCATCTTTGAAAAAATACGGTCCAATGATTCCACCAGCGTACAAACCACACCAAACAGTGCATTTTTCGGGATGCATGGGCAGTTCTTGAACGGCTTCTGGTTGCTCTTCACCCCAAATGCGGCAATTTTGCTTATTTACGTAGCCATTCAACCAGAAATGAGCCTCATCGCTCATCGGACACGGACGCGAAACACATTTCGAACCGAACACTGATTTTGGTAATAAAATTCAATGATTTGCAAGCGTTGCTCGTTAGTAAGTCTATTCATGATGAAATGTCAAAGCATACTGAGCATCTTTCTCTTTGACACCATGTCTGACATCCCACGTGATCTGTCAAATACTACTGCATGAAAATCCTAACCTCAAAAAAATCACCCGTTATTTATATTTTTTACTTTTTTTATATTTTGTATTCGTTTCGTATATTTCTTAAAGTATACTTTTTCTTACAGTATTTTTAGTGTTTTTTCTAAAATTGTATAGCTGAATTTTTCTTCTGTGCCACAACAGCTGCAGTTTCCCATTATATCTGAATCAGCGTCACATTTTTGCCATTGTGGTTCGTTTGCAGCACGAATTTGCGCTCAAACACTTGTTGCTAACACTCTTGTTGTTGCTTTTTATGAAATTTCTGTTGTTATTGATATAAATACAGTTTGATTAAATTATATGTTGTACGCGAATCGGTGTTAATTAAAAGTGTTTTATGTGTACGCGATTTTCGAGAAGATTACGCTAATGAATAACAACGCGGCGCTCTCTGCTCGACCTGTGCATTCGCGGTACAGGGGGTGGGAAAATGTTGTTCAAATGTTTGACTGTGTAGTTCAGTAGCTCAGCAGCGCTACCATAGCGCTATGCTTAGCGCTGTGAATATGCTTTATGGCGGCCTCGAAACAAAACGCGGCATTCCGAGTGAAAATCAATATTTATTAATTGCGAATTAGTGTTATATTCGTATGTTTCTGTATTGTACGAAATAGAGCTGAGTGGTTGAGATGTGGCAGTTGATTCCATTAAAAGTGCTGTAATCGAATTGTTGTGGTATGGAATTGTGGCAATTTGGCTTCAGTAGTTTTGAAATAAGCCAATTGGAGTAGCTGTTTACTTTTGCTCTTCAGTTCAAATGAAGTATAATTGTATTTATTATATTGGGTAGTCGAAAAAGTCTTTTCGTATTTCTAATCAACTTATTTTTTTATTTTTATAATGAACTTTAACCAATCAAATATTGGTCGACCATTTTTTACAATTTTTCCGCTAGAGACATTATTCCATCAGTCAGTACCGGTTTCCTGATGGAAGACGAAGCCCCTTCTGTTGATTATTCTGGCCGTTTTTTCCAATTGCTTGCTTCAATCTCATCAGCTGTTGATAGTGGATGATTCCTTTCCAATACCACCAAACACTCAGCATAACCTTTCGAGGCGTCAATCCTGGGCTTACGACCATTTGTTGAGCTTCACCACGCTTGGATCATGATCTTTTTCGCACATTATGGTCGTATTTAATTCACTTTTCGTCTCTTGTTACCAAACGCTTCAGAAATTGTTCGATTTCATTTCGTCTCAGCAAAGAATCGCAGATGTTAATTTGGTCCGTTAATTTTTCACAGACAATTCATGTGGTACCCAAACATCGAGCTTCGTTTTATAGTCAGCCTATTTTAAATCTATTTCGACTACCAATACTTAGGATGTTAGACGTGAAACAATGTAAAGTGTGACTGAGCTACGATTCCCTCAATTCTCCTCTAACTCGCGCTTAATTTGTAAATTATCTAGTTCAGAGTTTCATTATCGGCTCATCTGAAACTCTGCTAGTCTCTGACATTCCTCTGTGACTCATTTTCGCGCTTGTTAACCAGTCTGCCACATTCCTATGCCGCGTGGCAGTGGCAAATGCCAAGTGACATTTAATTGTCTCAGTGGCAGCTGTGTACTGAATTTCCTGGCGATCGGCAGCTATTGCAAATTGCTGGCCGCAAGCAGTAAAACTGTCCAAACCTGGTATGCGCGACAGCTGCAGCTGGCAATTTATGTCTGCGGCATGCCACCGCTCCAACGTACAGCAAGCGCGTCACCTTGCGCCGCCAGCCCCACAGTCATCAATCGTTGTTGCGCTCAATACGCCAGTCAAGTCGCCGCAATTAAGTCTGGCTGGTCGGTTGGTTGGTCTGCCTAACGGGTGGACTAACAGTTTGCTGCTTGGCTGTCTGCCTGCCACCCTGGTTGTCTGACACAATTTCCTGCAATCGACACAATTTAATGTGGCGCACATTGAAGCGTATGTACGCAGGTTGCATGTGTGGCATACGCAGGAAAATCAATTTCGGTGCGCTTTAAATTGCCACAACACGCGGCAAAAGTAGGCAAATGGGGCGCCGATAGTTGCGGCCAGTGGAACAGTTAGTGCTTGCAGCGCTGTTGCAGCATGCCACATGTGTCAGGTTGTGAGTGCCGCTATGTTGGAATTTGCATTGAGAAAGTTGTCGGCGCTTGCAGCACCGGACATTGGCTGACTTTAGCCGGTCGCACGAGTGAGTGTCTTGGGAATTTCCGTTCGCAGCGCCGTTGCACGGCTTACTCGTGACGATTTTTGTTGAGGAGGCAACATGCCGCATATTTGGTGTTAGTTGGGAGGTGAGAGCTGCAGACATTTTTCGTTTTTCTATCAATATGTGGGAGTAGGAGCCGGATCGTTTTAGAGATTTGGAATGTTATTTGAGTGCTAGGAGAGTTATTTACCTTACCCTTAATTCTGCCTATGTATATGCAACATATAAACGGATTTCGTTGAATAACTTTTCTTTAATTTCTTTGTTCTTTTAGCCTGGGACATTGGCAATTCGGTGCAGGAGGCCTTCGTTATTGCTGTCGAGGAGCATGCGCGTGAGCGTCTGAAACGTTTGGCGGCCCTGAATCGGGTTACACCGGTGGATATAACGGAAGTGTCGAAAACGGTAAGTCAAACAATGATTTTCGATATGATTATTCACTATAGTTTGGCATCTACTGGATATGACTGGATTTTGCTTCGTTCAACTGTTGTGGAACTCTACGAAGGAGAGTTAAACTCTAACTGTAGCTACATCGGTAACAATATTTTCAATTTTACCCTTCCAGGGCTCTTTCCAAACCAGTGTAACCGGACTTTAGAAATAGTTTCTTGTATTTTTTTCTACAAAAAGATATATTTCCAAAGTAGCTCACAAAACTTGTCCTCGTTGAAGAATGTTGAACTAAAATTTTCCAAGCAAATATTTTAATTAAAACATAAAATTTGCAAGCGTAAAAAAAACTGAAGTTGAGCTTCCAATTGCGCATATTTCACATACATCCTTGATTAAGCGCGTGTTCACTCTGTTCGCTTCTCCACAGCAGCACTTAGATTCATCGGTGGACACATGCTCCACATTCCTTCCCAAAGTTGTTGTTGAGCTTTTATGTTTTCATCGCACACATGCACGCGCTTGCTGAGTCATTAAGCGCACTCCTGCGGAATCTGTTGCCCATCAAATGGCGACGCGCCCTCTCAGCTTCCTTGCAGCGGGTCATTTGGGAGTTGAAGTGCTTTTATGCACTTTATTGAGTCGTTTACTCTGCGGTCTATCCTTTAGCTCATTTGCTCGAGTGCCACGATTTTACTCCCCACTCCGGGCCACTTGTAGCCAGCTGCCCGTTGCTTAGCGCTCGTGTGAAGCGTGTAAATGCCAGTTTTTGCCCCGCTTGAAACAAAAGCAACAATCAAAGTGCCGCATAATAACAAGTAACGGGAAAAATTAAATACTATGTATGCGTGCGTGTGTATGTTTGAGCGTATAGTAACAGTAAATTGTTAGAGCAACACTTGGACGCGGCTAAATGGGCAAGCGCCAACTTTTTATGTGCTTAAACTTTTTAAAAATCCACAAAACGAAGCTGACGCGCGAGGCAGACAAGCAGTGCGGGAGATTGGCGCTCGCCCACTAACTGCTTGGGTAAAAAGGAGCAAGCGGAGCGAGTCAGAAAGCCACGTACGCGCGCGTCAAGTGTCTTCGCGTTGACGGCGCTGACGAAGGAGTGGGTGCGCTGCAAGAGAAACTTTATTATTATGCGCTGTAGTAGCTGTTAGATACATTTTTTACTGGCTGCGCACATTTAACAGCACGCGTCTGCCACCACAACAACAACTATATTAAATGAAGCTGTGATAGCCACAGACCGCGGTATACGGGAACAAGGATAGCAGAAATTATGAGATATTTCTTGTTTTATGGGGAAAAAAAATTTATTATCGCATCATTTGAAACAACGGTTAATGACAACAACAACAAACGAGAATACCGAAAAATATTTACATAACCAAAGTGATGGTGTATAGATGAAATACTAAAGGATGCGCAGAAGTTTCGAAAATATGCAGCCTGAAAAATAATTGGCGTGGAATGAAGTGGTGAAAATAAGAAGGGAAATAACTGTAACTTTGGTCGAAAAATTATGGTGAAAGGATGAGAGAAGACTATTATTTCCATATTGAAGAATATATGCAATTACCTGGGAATTATAATAATTTCCTCCGAAGGAAGATCATATATCGATGTTTCGACATTGTGCCTATCTACAGGGTTTGTCCGGGAAGTAATAGGACTGATTTTTTTCCGCCGCGACTGTACTTCGGAGCGTGCGTGCACCGACTGGATTCGGTAAAGGCCGTTTGTAGATAAAAAACGAGCGGCTGTTCAGTTGTCTACTAGCACCTGGAGAGTGAGTGTTTCTGTGAGTGGTGCAAGCCGAAAATGCGACCGAGACGTTGCACCACGACAACGCCACGGCTCATCCCGCCTTTCTTGTGAACAGCTACCTAACCAAGGTCGGCATCCCAACGTTTCCGCGCTACAGCCCAGATGTGGCCCGACTTTTTTTTCGCCGGACTTTTTTGTTTCCTTGATCCAAGCAGCATACACTTCGGCTCTCAAGGCTATTCCAGAGAATGCCTTCAATGCTTGAAAATGGCACTGGCAGCGCTGCATCGACGCAGAAGGAGCCTATTTTTAAAGTTTTTAAGGAATTGTAACGATTGGTTCTATATTTTTTGTCCAATCCACTCCTGTATGAAGAACACTGTTGCAGTACCTCTACAAGACTCAGTGGAGTGTCCACATAGGTTTGATAATCTTAGTAGCACGAAAAGGATGCGTCACACTTACCTACCGTACGTTCGAAGGCCTATTCTCATGAAAAACAATCCAACTACACTGCTATTTCTATTTACCATATGAAATTAAATTTGGCTAAGGCAAAAGTGTTTTTGGAACTAATGTAGACGCTAATAATTAGTTTATTGCAAATTAAAAATCAAAATACATTGAACTTCGACCGACATTCACTCGCGACCCAGATCACTGAACTCCAAATAGTAATTAAAAACGTTACATACGAATAGCACAAAGAGAAGACGTCAAAATATTTCAACAATACTAAAAAGCAATTAGTGTGAATGCAAAAAGCCACACAACTTGCCATAATGAACGAAAAGTAAGAAAACAAAAAATGTAAGGTTTTTGAGTTAAGTTTGTTAGTATAACTGTATATGAGCGCATTTCGAACTGAGTTCCGGTAGCGGACCGAGAGAGTTCTGGCATTCTAGTGCCGGATTTTCCTTTTCGACATAATTTCGCTTAATTATCAGTTTGGGTGAAGCCAATGTAGTGAAACGTGGGATATGTTTCAGAGTTCTTCAAAGCCCTGCGGAAATCTATAATATCCGAAACCGATGACCTGCCGAAATTATTTTGAAAACGTTTCAAAGAGCTTTGCGAGTTCCGTGGCAATTTCAGTTTGCAGTTGGGTTTGAAGAAATTTTAGAAGATATTTGAGCTCATTTATTAAATATTCTGGTAGTTATGATCACTAGTAGCATAAAGTATGTTCTTAGCTTTGCTCTTCTCAATATGGACAATATATTTGTGGCACTCTTCGCTTAAGTCGATTCTTTTCAATTAAAAACGCACAGTGGCTTTGTGTAATAGCAACAAATTGAGTTCGGTTTTTTACCAACGCATATGCCACTGCCCACGAACTTTGCAAATTAATGGGGTAAATAAATTTGAAATTCAAAATATTTGGAAACAATGAAAGCGCCCACAACAAAGCTGACAAAAACAAAGGAAAAAGCAGAAAACCACCAGAAAAGAGAATTTCAGTAGCTTTGAAGCAAGCCAGCCAGTTAGTTAGTCAGAGCCGGCCAATGGTGCGGCAATTAACAAACAACAATTGCGGCGGTCCCAGCGGTTCTAGCGTCAAGAATGGAATAAATGAGTCAGACAAAGCGCCACAGCTGACCAAATACCGCGTTTATTGACTGCCTGCCTGGCTGTGCATTTGCTGATTGGTTCGGGTATGGCTTGACTGGCTTTGCCGCCGCGTTCGGCAAACATGTGGGCACCACACTATTGTTGCTACTATCGTTGTGGTTGCTTTATTGGCGTGGCGTGACATGGCCTGCATTGAAATGTGCTACAAAGCGCGAACAACAGACAGTATTAAAAATTCATAGATTTTATGACGCGGCCGAGCAGAAAGTGAAAGTGATACGAAAGTGTGCGTACATGCCCTGTAGGAAAGTTGACTCGATTGAAAGCAAGTGGATATAGTCAATATGACAAGGAAAATCGTAAAATAGCAAACAATTACGAAATTGAATTTTTGCTGTTAATGTAATAACTATTTCAAATAATTGCAAGAAAAAATCGGTGTAATATATATTAATTATTATTGAAATACATAGGTCGTATTTTTGGAAACATCTTTAGTATTTATCAAAAAGGGGTTTTACTAATTTACGATATTAGAAAAATTACGATTTCGCTAAAAAAATGTGTTTTATATGCAAACATCTTTATTTTTTTGGAAAAATGATATTTAGTACTTTACGATGTTAGAAAAATTACGATATTGCTAAAAAGTTTGTTTTTATATGTTTTCGTACTGTTTATATTACAAAACGAAAAATAATTTTTTTCATATTGTTAAACACTTGCACTGCATACTTACGATATTCCGAGGACATCTATATCTACGTACATATATACTATATTCTTTATATTACGTTCTTTAGATTTTTCCTGTTAAAAACGGTACTAGTTTCAATTTCTTCTCTGGGTAGTTTAACCTAGTTCAAATTATTGTTAAAGTTTACGATATTAAAAAATTACGATATTGCAATTTTTTTAACATGTTTTCGCACTTTTTATTTTAGATGACGGATAATAATTGTTTTTACCTTTAAACTCTTACGATATTACGAAAAAATATGCATACGATATTGTCAAAACTTTGTGTTTTAACTTCTTTTAGCACTTTTCATGTTACATGACAGATAATAATTGTTTCTATCTTTAACACTTGCGTTATATATTTACGATATTCCGAAAAATACGCTTGTTTTGCTAAATTTTAGTCCAAAAATTCTATTTTTATAGCTTGTTTACATATAACAGTTTTTATATAGCGGCCTTTCGAGCTTTTTTTGTTAAAAACATTATTAATTGCATTTTCTTTGGCTAAATTTTGAGGTAGTTCAAAAGTAACCAGTTGTGAACTAGACAATTTCTCTTAAAAACTAATTTCATGTCGCAATATTCATTCATCTTCTAGTAAAGTTATTCACACTTAGTGTTTCAGCGCTTAGCATGGTAATGCAGCTGCGTGCGTAACAGATATGTGTGTTGGCTGCGTCTGCGTTTGACAGCTGTCAAAATGTTATTCAAGCAATTTGCTGAAACCAAGTTTTTGTAGCTTGTCGTCTCTTTACCATTTCACTTTTCATTCTTATCAACACATATGTATTGCTGCTGTTGTTGCAGTTATCATTTTTGCTCTTGTTGTTGTTGTTATGTGTCACTCCTATTAATTATGAAAATCGCATACGCTGTCACAACAAATTTTCCATGGACATCCACACTGTAGCTGACAACAAGCGTGCTTATAAACTAAAAAACAACAACAACAGCAGCAGCATTGACAACATATTGGCGTTAAAAGTACATATGTGCTTGTGTGCGCTTGAATTTATAAAACTTTTGTAATCCGCTTAAAATGTTTGCATTACAAGTCCACAGCGACGGCTTGACTTTGTGCGAGTGCCATTGTTAACATACCCACACACACACGCACGCGCATACATATGTACATAGCGCAATCTTATGTTGTTTGTCGCAGCTGTATTGCCTTTGCTAAGCTTGTTGTTGTAATAGCTGTCAGTAATTATTGTATGTCGACAATAACGGCTTAATTGTTTGGGCAAATTAAATTAATAACACTTAAACAAGCAATGTACGCTTGCATACATACTTACAAACACACACATACTTTGCTGAACACACACACACACACCCGCAAAACTGCAAAGTTTCACAAAAATTGCTTTCTTTGCTTTTTGCTTGAAATTGTCTCGCAATAATTTTCGAATTTATCTGAGCATATTCTCGTTGCAATATTTCTTGCTGTTGCTGTTGTTGTAGCTGAATCTCTGCCACTTGCAGCATATTGCCATTGATTAAGTGCCATAAGCGCTGTGAATTTGTTACCCAATGTGGGCGTGTCCCAGCTATGCAATCCGACATTTTTTCTCGGAGTCCAACCCATTTCCCGGCAGCAGCGCTGGCAGCTTGAACTGCACGGCATGTCTTTAACCCCGTTCGGCTCCACTAGTTTCCACTTTGCGTTGGATTTGCATTTTTATCTCGTTTGTCTTTGGACGTGACTGCAAGTTTATGGCTGCTGCTGCCCGCCTTGGCTAGACGCTGGGCGTGGCGCGCGTTTTACATACATTTTACGGCGTTCAACGAGAAAATCACTACATTTTGCGGTAATAAGCATATTACGGTATCTGAGGCATTCAAAGTGTGTGAGAGGTGGCTTAAATTTGTGTGTTTTTAGTTAAATGTGTAGTCACTTAAAGGGTTTCAGTCTGTCTCTGCATTTTTGAAATTATGTTTAGAGGCTCCTTCGAACCATAAGTGTTGGAGCGGCTTCAATTTCCTACTTGAAAGTGAATTTTTGTAGTTACTGCGTTGAACTCAGTAAGTCTTTCCTACGGTCCACGCCAACTCAATACTATCAAATTCCTCAACTTGTTCGAAAGACACTAGGATTGGAGAATCTTTGACACAGCTCTGTTGTCAGCTGCTAGCATATTGTAACAACTCAAAACAGGTAAGACCTCGATACATAGTCTGGAGGTACAGAATCTTAAACAACTCACCACAATGACAGATTGATCATGAGGTACCTACTCGAAGCGAATTGCTTCCTCTTTTTACCATTTTCTATTACAACTCACAGGAATCTATATTGTTTTGTTTCCTGTTTGTCTGCGATGCTTAACGTCGACTGAATTCATTTTATTTATGCAAATTCCGCAAGCCATTGCAAATTGTGACGCCTGCACGCCAAATGAAGGCGCGCCGGAATTAAGTTTATCAGAATTTCTGTTGTTTGAAATTCAACTAAATTCTTATTTTTTTAGCTTCAATAATAAATTCTCAACCGTGGGCATATTTTAACTTCTCATTTATACTGACTCTCCTTCTTTCGATTCCTTTCAGCTGCAACAGACTAAAGGCGGGACGCAATCGACACAGAAACAAGATCTGAGCTTCCTGAACGAGGCCTCGCCCATATATGTCACCTCGTTCACCAGCACCCAGATCACGTGCAGCAGCTCCACCGTCACCACCGCCACCGCCGCAACTGCCGGACTCATTACCTCGTCGACGATTGCACCAACCGCCTCGGCGACAGCAACGGGCATCACCACCACCTCGGCTATTGTGCATGCGTCGGCGCCTCAGAGTTCTACGGGCGCCGCCGATCGGAATGCCAATCAGACGTCTGCAGCAATTGTGAGTGCCTCAGCAGCAGCGGCAGCCGCCGCAGCAGCAGCAACGAAACTAGCCAATCACAGCGGCAGCAGCAACGTCTACCAGCAGCAGCAGCTACCACAGCAACCAACGGCGGCGAAGCCAGCGAACGCAGGTAAAGCTCAGCAACAACCACCACCGCCATTAACGTTGCAGTTCCAGCAGCAGCAGGCCGCACAGGTGGCACAGTTGGCGCAACTGCAGAATCTGCAGACGCCAACCATTGCGAGCAGCTTGCAACATTTGGCCGTCGCTGAGGAGGAGGACGACGACGACGATTTAATCGGCGTTGCCGGCAACTACTGTAGCATTAACTTTATAAAATACAACAACAAACACGCACAATTGCCACCAGCCACATCGGCGGTGGTACTGCCCGCGGTAGCAGCCACCCACTTGCAGCGCCAACAACTGCAACAGTTACAGCAGCAACAGCTGAGGCAAACGAAATCGCACCCGCACATCCCGCCCCCACTGCAGATCCCCAGCACAATACTTGTCGATGCACAAACCTCCACCTCACCGCTGGCCGCGACCGCTGTGGGTCATCTAAAGGCACCGCTGCCAGCAGCGACTGCTAAACCAACAGCAGCAACTGCAGCCACAACAGCAACAACAGCTGCCACCGCCGCCACAGCTGCAGCTAGTGCTGGCTCCACCACCCCCACAACCGAGTACTCAACAGCCATATCCAGCAGCCATCTGCAGCAGGCGTTTGCCTCGGCGGCCGCAGCGGACCAGCAGCAACAACAGTTGTATAACAACAACAACATAACAGCATCAACTTTAGGTGCAGCGGCTGCATTGAGCAACAACAATAATAAAGCGGTGCCTGGTGTCATTGTGGATCAGCCCACGGCTGGTGGTGGCGCGGGCGTGAGCGCGGCTGCGGCTGGGGGCAGCGGGCCATACGGTAGTAATATTAGTAGTAATTGTGATTTATTAATATCGAATAATATACAACCACCGAGACGAGAGGTGAGTGTTGCGGAGACAGCGCATGTTGGCGAAGATGTGCCAAATATTGTTGCATGCTATGTTGTTGTTGCTGTGTCTACGTTACACCGATTTTGAGTTATTGAGTTTTCGTTTGTTATAATTTGCAGTTGTTGCGACGAACTTTTTAATTATTTTGATTGAAAATCGTTGTTGCGATAAACTTTTCATTTCTGTTTTTCGAAAAAATTTTTTACTATAGTTTTATGATATATGTATAATATTTTTTCTTGAGTACTGTTATTTTGTAGTACTGCAATTTTTATTAATAGTTTTGCAGAAGAACTTAAGCAATCCTATTATTGTTTTTACAACTTCTTTCACGATGTAATTATTAAAAACTTTGTTCTTAGCCATTTATAAGTTAGACTGCGGTATTATTTTCGTAATTTTAACCATAATTTCCAAATTTACGATATTACAAAAAATTACGATATTATTGGAAACCTGTATTTTCATACATTTTCGTAGTTTTATCACAATTTCATGTATTGCCTATTATTGTTTTACTCACTTACGTTATTAACAGAAAACGTTTTACGCGCTTTTTAGCAACTTACTACTATTTTTTATACCGCGCTGATTACACCAAGTAATCCCCGTCTACAATTAAATACCTAACTGGCATTAAATTTGTAAACTCCCCTTTGGCACCTGTGTGAATGTAAAATTCATGCAAATTCATTTATATACCGGTATAATGTACTTTCAATGTTGTGCAATTAATCAATTACGATATCACCTTGGCTTTATAGAAGCACACAAAGCCATTCACTACGCCGCCAACAGAATTTTAAACACTTATAACAAGCAATTACGCTTTAACGGCTGTCACAGCAGCGCATTCCATGCTGTATTGGAATTTCTAATTAAAGTAAATAAATCCATAGTAATGCGATTAGCACTGACATGCAAGTAATCGACATATCGATTGAGCTGCCAAAAAGTTGTGAAAAGTAGCAGAGAACGCTGCATGCCACCGAGCGCCCGCCACCCACACACCTTGCCACTGCGCCAAGTACTTCATGATTAATTAGCTGTGCTGGGTGGCAAGTGGCAAGTATTTGGGGAGAGAGAGCGGTGGCTTGCCGAGTTTATGAAGGGTTGTGCGCTGCATTTGACAGCTCTGCTTTTATTGGCATGAATGGAATTATGTGAAATCATCTTTGAAGGGTGCTAAGTTCATGTGATGTTTGACGACAAATAACTGTCACAAGTGGCTTATGAAACTTGAAGCAGCAGCGCCAGAGGGGAGTGCAAAAGTGGAGAATTATTGAGTTAAAAGGGGTCACTTTAAGTTTAGCGCTAAGTTAAGAGAGGCAATGGACTTGGTTTTTACGATAATTGAAGTTGGCGCTTGAACTTTGATTTGAAGTGGTTTAATTATGAAAAGTATTTAATTTTTGTGGTTTCTTTTAATTTTCTTTTCACTTTTGGGTACTTTTTTACTAAATTTATGTATATTTCTTATTAAAAATATGTAAAAATATAACTGTGTTAATAGCTACGCTTTCTAGAGAAACTTTAAATTGTTAAATCAGCTCTCTCGATAGATGAACTGTTGTGCTCTTACAGATTTTTCTTTTTAATTTACTTAAATAATGCATTTATTCATATATTTTTTATAAATTTTTTACTTTACGGGTTTCTAGATTCTGTGAAACTTTTTAGTTTCCCTTGAAGTTTACAAATTGTTCCCATATACTCATCTCACCGCTCTCCTTCTCTCTCTCTTTCTTGCAGTTACTAACTACACTTAACGAAGATGGCAGACACTTTGATGGCGACGCGGCAAATAGCAACAACATCAATAAACAAAGTGCCAGCGGCAGCAGTAATAGCAACGATTTGCTAAATAATACAACAAATTTATACGATAATAAACAAATACAACAGTTAAGAAGTAGTAGTCCCAATAGTAGCATATCAAAAGGAAGAACTGAACTTTTATTAGGAGATCAAAGTTTAAGGCAGGAAATACGGTGAGTACCAAATTGCTTTTAATCAAATTAAATATAAGAAATTCTTCGAATTTTAAATACAATTCTATCTTCGGAACTACTATTCGCCTAAGAGGAAAATATGAATTCCTTTCAAATATGCTCTTGACTACTGCCGATCTATTTATGAACCAGGAAATACTATATTTATCTACTTCGTTACTATAGCAATCCCAGAACTATCCCTCGTCGTATACATTTTCACTCGTAAATACCTTTATTTGATAGCAAGGCGGCCATACTAGCCTTGGGCTGATTAATCGTGCGTTCAAGGCTAGTTAAGAAATACATAATTTCGTTATCACTTTGTGATAAGGCCAGTATGAGCGCCAGAATTCAGCGGAATCTCAAGCAACTGTAAAGCTGATGGGCTCACAAGGAAAGATACCATAGCCCCGCTATCAGTAGAATGGGCACGCGTGGGTGCTATATATAGATTTCCTCAACTCGGTTGGTTTAAGCTTAGTTTCGCAGATTTCTTGTTAATTGTTAGATATAATCCTCTTGAAGTATAAACTCCGACCAAAAAACGGTCATTCTACTAGGTAACTTTACCGCATTCAACTGGGGAAAAAGTCTAAGTGTGATGAATAATCCTTGGTTGGGAATCTAAGGAATGTAGCCATGAAAATTTTGATCTCTTAAGCAATTTTTTCTTGAATTCAAAAGGAAGTTACTGTCTTCTATCGTGATTCCTGAGTTGTAGCAGCTTTTAACTTTTCCTCACTCTTTCAATTCTCTTCTTTTGATATTCTGCTATGGCTTTATTTGTTCAAAGCTCAAAAAAAGCTCAAAGCTTCAAAACAATTGAATTTGCTGATTTTTCTTCTATATCACTGTTATACTTCTCACTGCTTTGGTCCATGTTGTCTCAAACACATGCTTTTGACCGCATTGACCCTTAGCTATCGTGAGCAGTGCTCATTACTCTAGACGATTCTTAAACCGATTAAAATTTGTATATTTATGTAATCTGTGAATTGTAAAGTGAAAAATCTGCCACACACATGTGTTGCGTCAAAAATTATGACATAAAAGGTATTGAAGAAAAAAAGAAAAAACAAATTAAGCAAACAAAAATTTTTTTTCCTGGCTATCCGTGGCAAATCGACCGTTCTCGGCCTATAGAGGCATTTGTTCCGTCATGATATTTACAGCTTCCGGCTTATTATTAGCCTCACATGACCAAACTATTAAGCAAAATTTGCTTTTTTGCCCATTTAAATTAGTTTCAGTAAATCAGTGCTTGAAAAGTGCTGAAAAAATATAAAAAAAAACATTAACAACAACAACAAATTAATAGAACATGTGTTTACTTGTCGCCAATCGATTACCTTTGTTTTCTGGCTTTAAATTGCATTTTATTATTTAACTTTTCGCGTCACTGGTTTTATGTGTTTTGAGCGTTTTTCATGCTTCCACGCTTAATTAACCAGAAATAAATGCGCGCCGGCGGCGTTCGGTCAGCGATCGGTGTGCTTATATGTAAATTATTAATTTTTTAACATGGCGGCGTTAATTTTTAAAGCATGACAAAAAATAACTGTAAACAAAAATTGGAAAAGCTGTGTATACATTAAAAAAAAATTTGTATGTCAGATTGCTATATAATTCATAATTTTCACTTCATGAAATAATTTGTTTCTCGCAGCTATGGAGGTTAACTTAAAATACAATACCAAAATACAAAATAGACGGCAAAAAAATCTCGTTAATATTATAAATTCTAAGCAATTTCTTGTTACAATTCTCTAAATTTATTTTCTCTTCCCAATTTTGTCAGTGTACTTGCATTATTAAATGCGCATCGTTGAGAGTCAGAAAATAATTATTGCATACCTTTAGGCGCTCCAATTGCTGTAGTGTCTTGCAAACTGTGCTTTTGATTGCAGATCGAAAGCGATCTTCAGATTGTTTACTTTCTTATATACAAAAATTCAAAAAAAAAAGAAAAAGCTTCATTTTCATTGAGAAATTAATTGGACACTTGTTGTCACTTTTATTCTGTTAGATGTGTGCTGGGCTGCTCTCAGTTGCAACGTTCATTGTTGTATTGGCTAGTCGAAAAAGTCTTTTCGTATTTCTAATCAGACTTCAGTTTTTTTTTAATTATTATGAACTTTAATGAATTAAATACAGATAAGAGGCCGAGTTATCGAAGGTGTGTGTGGTCTAGCGTTGACCTGATGGAAGACGAAGCTCTTTCTGTTGATTAGTTCTGGTCGTTTTTGTTCGATTGCTTCAATTTCATCAGTTGTTGACAGTAAAATGTAGAATCAATCATTCATACCAGGCTGGAACAGCTCATAGTGGATGATTTCTTTCCAATCCCACCAAACACTCAGCATAACCTTTCGAGGTGTCAATCCTGGCTTTGCGACCATTTGTTGAGCTTCACCACACTTGGATCATGATCTTTTGCGCATATTATTGTCGTATTTGATTCACTTTTCGTCTCGTGTTACTATTCGCCTCAAAAATGTTTCGCTTTCATTTTGTTTCAGCATAGAATCGTAGATGTTAATTCGATCCATTGAATTTTTCCAATGAATCCAATATTTTCAATAAAAACGAAGATGTTTCTTCATTTTTTGGTTTTCTTTTTGTAATCAATTAAATTATTTCGAAATTTCTTGCTACGGCAGTATTGAGAATTCTATTTCTGCTCCAGTAAATGTGCGCAACGCAAATAAATCTCGGGCTTTTGGCCATTTGCCACAAATTTATGTATATTTGGTTTCCACAAACACATGTTTCCTTCCGACTTTATATGTACATACACACATATGTGTATGTATATGGTATGTCATAGACACATTTTTGCACATTTCAAAACCAGAAAACTTGCGTGTTTGTCACAGGACACTTGAAAAAGAAGTAAGCACTAACATAGTGTCACATATTACACCCACACCTACACGTGCATATATTTGTTTATACTATGCAGCTAAACCTGGAAGTAGTGCTGCTTTGAGCCTCCCAAAAGTATTGCGCAGCCTTTTTTCGCGTGTGTATGTGTATGAATGTGAGTGATTGTAGTTAGCTACCACAAAAATGTCTTTGTGGCAAGTGGCACTTCAAACAATTTCTTGCTGCGCAATTGAACTTGTGCGCGTATGCGGGTTCACAGAACAAATATGGGCCTGACACGCACATTAGTGAATATTTGCATGTACAGTTATTAAATTTATTAACGGTAAATTAGTAGAATTCTTCAATATAACCTCGAAATTTTTAGTATTTAGTCCATGGTACTAGCACGCGGTAGGCGTTTCGTATCCGACGATGTTGTTATTCCCATACCTAGGAGTTATGGGCAATACAGCCGACAAACGGCTCTAGTGTTCCCAGTGGGATTACTCGTGGGTTCATATTTATCTTACATAACTTGGTTCTCAGTTCTAACGAACTACAATCGTTCAGAAGTTAGGCTTATGAGACAGAAACATGGTGAGCCTATTTACCTCAAGGGATCTACAGTTACCCAAGTTTTATAAAAAGTAACTGCTTAGTATTAAATTTTTACGTTATCTTTGCTCCTTCCAGTAGCCTTGCATTTTAACAAAACATTTGAGTCAAAATAACAGGATTTTATTTTAAAAACATATGTTTCCGTGAGAGCTGAGCTCAATAAAGAGGTTTCTACAAATCTTGTTGGTTGCCTTCATGATTTTTAACAAATGTGTGACTAATTAGCTCAGCAAATTGCTTTCCGTGGTATAAAAGGATTTCAAGATCAGTCAGACTCCGAGATGTGAGAGTAAGGAAAAGTTTTCGGCTCTTAAAATCTCGAGACTGGTACATTGATAAACGAGGAAAAGAGCAACATTGCGGACTTTCCTCTTTTGCAATTTCCAAACATTCTCAGTCTCAACAAACTTTATAGCTTTTGCTCAGAGGAGTTAATTGTCAAATACCCGACCTTTGTTCGATTAAAGCGCTAATTTAGATCGATTTACTATAATAAAAAACTTTTATTTAAATGCATTAATTCTTAATCGAATTCAAATTGAGTTGAAATTGGAATGCAACTCTGCGGGTTGTTGTTCACGCTGTAAATTTGGTTGTGTGTCCTGATAAAATAGCTATCAGCTGATGAAATTTAATCATTAGAAAAAAATAGATAACTTATTATTAGAAAAAAATATTTCTAAAATACATATATCTTGAAATTTCTTAAATGGATATTTCAGACCTGAGGCATCATAAACTACCTGTCGACTAATTATTGATGCCTCGCATAACATAACAGGGGCTACTTGCGCCACTTCACATTCGAAGACATCGACGTTCTTACTTTGTTCCTTTGCACTTGTTGTTGTCCCGCATTGATGCGGTCGCCTGCTGTCGGCTGTTATTTATGCGTATTTGAGTATTCCATTCCATTTCAATTCATTTCATTTCACTCCACTCTACTTCATTGCTCTTGGCCAATCGATATTTCATGCCGCGCGCATCCGCATCCTCTCTCTCAGCTCCATAGCGGTATCTGCAAGCGCAGACACAGTTTTTGCAAATATGCCGCCCGCTCGTTCCTTCACACTGGCAGCTCATCATCCTTTCGGCCACTTTACAATTTATAATTTATTTGCATGTTTACGCGCGAGTGTGTGTGTGCTTGTGTATATACACATGTATGTGTGTGAGTGTCTGCAAGTGATATTTTATTGCTTTTATTATTGCTGTGGCTCAGCGTGGCATTGTTGATGTTGTTGTTTTTGCTTTTAAAATTACTTTCACATTAAATACAGTCGGCGCGCCTCCTGCAAACGGAAGTTGTATCGCTTCATATATATTTGCCTGCAAGTGTGCATTTACGTGTATGTGTGTATGTTGCCGTGTAAGCACACACATATAAACATTAGCCCAAATGAAGTGGCGCACGCATGCACACTTACTGTCCTGCCCCCACCTCCTTTCAATCACTTTTGTCGCTTTTTTTATTCACATTTCATTGCATTTGTTTTTGTTGTTGTTGCTTTCGCTTTGGCTGCATTGTGTTTTCGTTCACTTTCATCCTTTGGCGTAAGTTTTTGTTATTGTTTTTATTATTTATATGCCTTTTAATCGTTGACGGCACACGCTGCTCTCCCACCACCCTCCAACTCTCTTCCACTGCCTTCACTTCACTCCCCCTT
Organism: Bactrocera correcta; assembly: GCA_027475135.1. NCBI lineage: Eukaryota > Metazoa > Arthropoda > Insecta > Diptera > Tephritidae > Bactrocera > Bactrocera correcta. The sequence continues at coordinate 115,817,111 of CM050325.1, forward strand.
ACCCTCCTGCCGTCCGCACCGTCCATCGCGCTGCCATTTCCGATTGCAGTTCGCTCATATTTACTGCTTTTTTATGATTATTGCCTGCCGGCGTTGCCAGATTATGCGTTGCGCGCATCTGCAACTGTGTGGCAATAAATTTTTTATCATGCAACAATGCGCTGGCGTTGGCAATGGCGGCGGTTGCTGTGCCTGCAATTTTGTGAGTAATTAAAGTTACTACGTTTGTGCGTTATTGTTGTTGTTGTTTTTTAATCGATGCGCGCCGCAGATATTATTATTATTATTGTTATTATTACGGTTATTGACGTGCCACGCTTTTGTGCCACAGTTTTATCTCTCGCGCATAAATTGTTTTGTGTTTGTTTTTGTTGTTGTTTATTAATATTTATATTTTTTCCATGCAACGTCGCAGTTTTAATTACACTCAAACACTTTTGCTGCTTTACTGTTACAACTTGTTGTTGTTGCACTTACTTTTATTGTTGCATTAAAGTGAATGAGGAAGTCTGTTTGTTTTTGCACTTGTTTTTGTTTTTTTTTGTTATTTCCACTTTATGGGTAATTCGAGTATTTGCAATAAATTTCACCGTTAGCGCGAAAGTCATTGAAGTTATATGGATTGAACGCGTTTGAGTGGCGGCTGATCGGCTGAGCGAGTTCGCTTAGTTTCGCGGTGAAGGGCAAGTGAGCGCAGCGGCAACGATTAACTTCCAATGTAAAAATATATTTTGTGTGTGTGTAAAGTAGTGATATTAAGCGCTGCTTATCGCTCTTTATGGCGATTTATATAACTATTGAGCGCTCATAACGGTTTTATTGCAATTATTGAGAGAGAATTTTTTGGATTTTTGCTATATCCGCAAAATTAAATTCGTACATCAAACCTTCTACACTTTTTTCAACCGTCACTCGACCGAGTGAGATAGCTTCTGTCGTAATGAGAGCCCAGATCGACCGATCAATTTTGAGCTGGCTTTCCCTTTTGAACTTTCTGCTCCAGTAGAAGCTTTCAAGCTCTTCTTTTCGAGCATATAGCTTCAGTGGAACCTTTCAACCTTTCCCTTTCGAGTTCTCAACAAAAACCGCGAGCTCTCGATCTCTGTTTTCCGACTTTGTGTATTATATTGTTTGTTCACTTCGCAGATTTTCGTATTTCGTTTTTACACACTTGAATTCTCAACCGGTTTTTAATTTATGTTTTGTTTGCTTTTTAACTCTTTTATTACTACCTCATTGCTTTCAATCAATATATCACGCTTGAATTTATCTTTTTTTTTTTAATTTGCGCCAGCGTTAAAACTCTTTTAATTTCACGCTCTCTCACTCTCTTCCTTTCTGCGTACTTTAACGCTTTCTTTCTTTTATTAAACTATCAAATTTCTTCATCAATAAATCATCAATCTGTGCGCACTCTTCAATAACACCAATGCCTTGTATATATGCGCGCGGGGTGCACCTTTTCCAAGTATCATATTCATCCTTCACTGTGATTTTCTGATTTCTGGGTAGCCGCCAACAACAACCTGTCTTTCAATCTTGCAATCCGCCAGCCAGCCTGTTAGCAGACAGCGCGTCACACCAACTGTCGGGTTCGCTTGGCTCTGCGTTGTTCGTTATGCGCTGTGTGTAATTGGATCGGATCATTTTCTTTCTCACTTATCAGGTGTGGTTAATCTGGACCCTGTGACTGGTAAATAAATAATTTTTGGCTTTTTCTGCCTGTCTTTCTCCGTAATGGGACTTTCTTCATTCACGCCTGAGTACCTTCGGCTATCCGTACGTCCATCGTTTCGCTTCACTGGCTAGTGACGACTTCATCCGATTGGCTTTCATATTTATGACGCACTCAATTAGCAGGTTCAGCTTCAGAGAATAATATTTACTTTGCAAAAGTTAAATTTTTTGGTAATTTTTGGGAATTAAATTTGATCTTTACAAATACAAACTTTAAAGTCTTATTTTGGAATTTTTGTTTAGTGCGAATTTAATATAACTTAGCTTAAGACCTTTAAGAGACCTTTTCTTCAAGGGAGCAAGCCTAACCAAGAGTACTGTTTCGACCGTCCGGTTCATAGAAAAGCGGAGTTAAGTGAGTTGATTTCATTGGGTATGCAAGGAGGTAATTAGTGTCATATTCATTGCATGCAGGACATATATTTTGTAAGTCAGGGCTTATTCAGGATAATTAAGAGCTTAACCTGCTACAAAACCCAAAACGAAGTTGTGTGCTCTTTCGTTTCACGCGGCGACTCGAGCTCTTGTTCTACAATGATGATGTCTGGACTCTAAATACGTCATCCATTGGGAGGTGGTCAGTGAATGTGTTATTAGCACCACTGGGTATTACGTTCAGTAGGTGGTGTTTGGAGTCCAAGAATGTCTTTCACCGGCACGGAGTCAAATAAAGTTTTAATGGATCCACTCTGAATGGCGTTCAGTGACCTGTCGGAAATTGGACACATCCGAAATTGGCTCGATTTAGTGTTCTAATGCGCCGGCATGGTGGAGGAAGTTCTTCCTGTAGTTCCTAGGCAGTGGCTTCGTTCAGTCAGGTGACGGTAGGGATGGTTTCTGCGATAATACTCCAGCACAAATTGCTTGGAGAGATATACATAAGTTATGCGCCTTTATAAGGAGCATGCGGGTCTCACTGTGTAGTTGATCGATGGGAGACATCACCAGACATCCTGTTTTAGTCCGGAGTCGGTGTTCTGGGAATTCTGTGACTTCTTCCACTGCAGCCAGGCGACTATATTGAGGTAGTCTGGCATCATCGACGAAAATGTAGAGGTACTTCTTCGTCCAGTTTGTAAATTTGGTTGGGGTGGAATTGGCAGGGGAGAGTTTTATGCCCCTTGCAGTGAATGAGCAATAAGTTTCAAAAGGCGTTCACTTTTGAGCACATGACAACAATTTCATTCCCCGACGTCATTATTGCATGCAAGGTAATATAAACTCCTTCTGGTAGTCGTGGAAGCTTAACAATACAGCGATTAAGCACTGACGGGGGAGGAGGGCACCCTTCGGTATCCCTTGTTTAATTCTTCCTAATTTATATTGTTTAGATTCAAAATAATACCGATTATTGTCGACCGCGCAGATTGTTCACGGTCCCCCTCTTTAGTCCAGGAGTGACAGCATAGATTGCTCGACGTTCTCAAGTAGCAACACATACATACCCTCATTTCGTATCGCGGGTCAAATATTTATGTAATTTGCAAACATTCCTCGGCGTTAACGGTTGCTCATTATTTTTGTGAAAATTATAGCTGCCGCTAGGAAAAAATAATATTTGCTCACCACAAAGCCGGTATTTATGTAAGAATGTGTGTAATCGCGCTTGATTAGCTGCCAACTTGGCTGCGATGGCGCATGCGTTTGGCCTGTGCAATCAGCGGCATTCGTAGCTTGCAACAAGTCAGCCACGCCGAGCAACAGCCAACGCTGACCACCGATGACCGCATAAGAAATCAATAAACATGCAACATGTATGTACGCGTGTGTGTGTATCCGCACCCAAATGGCGGCGCAAAGTCCAATAAACTCGAGTTGACGGCGCGTAGTGGCAAGCAACACCGCAATTCGCAGTCATTGCAACGGTTTTTGTGTTTGTTGTTCGTTGTCGCTTCGTCGTCTTCTGCGTGCGCCACTTGCATTGCATGGCCGGTGGCAAAAGTTGGCAACAATGGTGCGTACATGCCAACAGCAGCAGCAGCAGCAACAGCAAAAACAACAACGACAGTGACGGCAAAATAATGCACCAAAATGGTAATAAACAAAACTGCCACAAATGCTGACATATGGCGACAACTATGTGAGCAGTAAAAAATGACAGCAAAAACAACAACAGCAGCAGTGGCACAGCAGCAGCGGCGACATGCCACAAACAACGCTCTCACGGGAGCGTCAACAAATTTGATGCCTTGGCGCGCGCACAACTACTATGTTGCAGGCAACAACAGCAACAAACAAACGGTAATCGCTGAAGCCAGTTGTTGGTAGTGTTTTTGTTGTTGTTGCTGCAGTTGCAACAATTATTTTGCTTTTCACATGTTTTGCGTATTTTTGCTTTGTGCATCCACGCGGCACTGCGTTTGCGTTTGGTTTTTGTTGTTGGTGTTGTGCTGGCGCAAATATTCACATGGCGCACGGCGCTGTCAATGCAACTGTCACTTTGACAGTTAGTGTGCTGCGCTCGAAATTGAAAATAGGCGCCACAACGCGCATGCTGAGACGCCGTCGAGCATTTGCGATATGTGTCTGTATGAGTGTGTGTTCTTATAGCGTGTACTTACGCGTAAGCAGAAGCCCTCACTTTATTTCAAGAGGGTTCCGTTTGGCGGATTTTCGCCGCTTTCACGCGATTGCGCCTCTTTTAATGGCCACTTATTCTTGCGCATTGCCTCAATGCACTCCTCTGTCAGTGTCAAATGCCACGTCTATGTTGTCACTGTTTTTGTAGAGTTGTAGATTGCCGCTAGACGCTAAGCGCACAAAGCTTTCCTGAGGAACGTAAAGCAGACTGCATTTTAATTGAAAATCTGTTGCCGCAGCAAACTTTTCAGCGAAACAACAGCAACTAAACCCGGCAGCTAAGCGGCAGCAACAGTAAAAATAAATAAACATCAATAACAACAACAAAGCGCGCATCACGTCGTCATTTATTGGCAACAGCTTGGCGTCAACGCGTAAGCTATCAAATCACAACGCGCCAACAGTTAGCTGAAAGCGCGAAAAACAACAACGCGACACAAATAATACCAGAACCGTGCTATAAACAGTAGTGCCACATAACAACAACAACAACAACAGCGCGTCAACAATCAGCCTTTGCACATTGTTGCACAAGCTGTTGCCGCAAATGTTGTTACAAATGTTTTACGCTGCCATATTAGCTGCTGAACAAGGGCATGCGTGTCGGCTAGTCAGCAGCGACAACAACAACGGCAAAAACGCGCTATTTTGCGCCATAAGTGCCAATAACCGCCAGCACGGGCAAGCGTACGTCACTCAGACGCACCAACACGCACTTCAGGAGTTCAATGTTTCGCGTCGCGCCTGTTGGCGGCGTTAAGGAGTGCTATATGTGTAAACTACATAGATATTGCAACAACAAGTCGCGCAAATATTTCACATAAAAAAAATATAATAGACTGTCGACTGTCAGCTACAATTTTGCTAGTTCGGTTAATCACTCTTGGTTAAGTTGGACTTTTGGGACAATCAAATTAGCGAATTAAATACAAATATTTGGCCATTTTTATAATTTATCTGTCATTCAACCGTGAAAACAACAAAATATTTTTTTTGGGACACACACAAAATTTAGTTAGGCGATTCTATTAATAACGATACCCGTCCAGGGTTAAAGCGAATGTTGACTAGTAATAATTTTGGGAGATTTTCAAAACTTTTGGGACACTTAAACCATGAAATTAATAAAATATACATAGCAATGTATGTGAGACGTTTCATTTTCATGAGAATATTGCTTAGAAATTATATTTGGGGTGCCTTGAAAACTTTCTGTAGTCTTAATAAAACTATTTAAATTTATGATACAAATTAGAATAATTACTTCTGAAGATTATAAGCTCAGTAAAAAGTTCTTTTTTTTTGCCTTGTGACATACTAAACATTTTTTGGGACACTTCAAAAACATTGAAGAAATTTAAATTATTACTTTAAAATAAAAAATTTCAGTAAAAATATTTTTTTCTTGTTTTGAGACATACTAAATCTTTATTTGGGACACCTAAAAAAAAGAGAAGTTTGGAAATCATACTCCAACAAGCGATAGATTATAACCAAAGTCAAATATAAATTTTTCTTCTTTTGGGACAGAACAAAAATTTTTGGGACACTCGTAATAAAAATTTAAAGTATTGAAAAGATCGGAAATTTATGTAATATGGCTTTTAAAATGTTATAGACCCAACAATATGACTCATTCATATATTGGGACAAATCAAAAATTTTTGGGACACATCAAAAATATTAAAAAATTTTTAAATGGCACTCCAAAAGACTATAAGCTTAGTGAAAATATATATTTTTGTTTTAAAACAAAGCGAAAATTTTTGGGACACTCGTCATAGAAGTTTAAAGTATTCAAAATATCGGAAATTTATGTAATATTACATTACATTGACTCATTTATCAATTGGGACAAAGCAACAATTTTTGGGACACGTCAAAAATATTAAGAAAATTTTAAATTATGCTTGAAAAGGTTATAAGCTTAGTAAAAATATATTTTTCTTGTTTTGGATACACTGAAAATTTTTTCGGACGGCTCAAAAATACTAAGAGTTTGAATTCCCAGAACACAACCGCATAAACGTCTATGGAAAACTAAATGTTATTATTGCAACATGCTTGTGTGTGCAGACTTTGGCTTTATTTTTGTGGTTGCAGCTGACTGAAGTACACGGCCTGTTTGCCTGAGCCTCTCTTTGTTATTCTTAAGCTGTGTTTTCGCTTTTTTATTATTACTTTGAGGGTTCCACTTTACATAAGTATGTGTGGACATGCGTGATTATACGTTGCATTTCATGAGAATGCCTCCAAGCACAGCACACTGTAGTCATGCAAGTCACAAACCGCAAAAGCAAAACAAAAAAGGCAAACACACATTTATGTACAAATATACCACTAGAGAAGCGCTTGCATTTACGAATCAACTTGCCACAATACGTGCACCGCATGCCGACATGGTTTAGAAAGAGTTTATATTCGAGTTGCAACAACAACAATGGCAGCGATTAGAAGTTTAAGCTGCTACTGCAACAATAAAAATCAATTGGCCCGCCTCGTTCACCAAACCTTTGTGCAATATGAACAGGTGTGTGTGTGTGTGTGTGCCTCTGCACTCACAACTGTTGCACTGTGTTGCATGTAGCACTGCAGTGGCCAGTTACCCGACTTGAGTTGCATATGAGCTCCAATGATTATGGCGCTGACTGACTGGCCGAGCTCACTGGCTATTTGGTTGAGCCGCCGAACGACAGATGATGAACGGACGCAATGAATGATTGACTGCAGGAATGCATGCGGCAAAGACCGGTTTTGGCTTGTTTTTGTTGTTGTGCGCACTGATTGTTGTACTGGCTAGGGTGTTTCTTATTGCTGTTGTTGTTGCCATGCATTGTTTGTTGTTATTTACCTGTGCATTTGGTGTAGCTAACCAAGCCCTCCGCCTTGTCGTTGCCGAATGCAACAGAGAGGCACTCTTTCCACACACACACACGGACATGGACGTGTGAGACTACACTCTTATTTACGTACGAAATTAGCTGACGTGTTTGCCCAGTTCGCCAGTGGTCGGTTGCAGTTGCAAGCGATACAACTTGCAGCATGTGCGGCCAGCGGGCGCGGCGCATGGTGGCAGGCTGGCTAAAGTTGCATGAAGGGCGAAGGCGCTCGCATGACTATGTAGCGCTTGTCTGCTATAGCAGGGCGAAGGCTGGGACGGATATTAGTTGTGTTGTTTTCGGTTTTATTTTGTGTTTACATTTTTAGCTCATCTCTTAGCCTTTTGTTTTGTTTTTCTTTGGCTGGCGGACATAATTTGTTGTTGCTGCTGAACTTTGCGTTTTGTGACTTTTTCGGTTGTATTTGGCTTAGTCTCATTCTTATATTTTGATTGTGGCAATTTATTTTTGATTTTGCACATGACTATTATTTTCAATTGTACGTTAGGCTGAAGTGCTTACAATACACTGTGAAAAACAGGCGGCCCGTTCTACTCAGTTTTGTTTTGTTACCCTTTTTCTGAAACTTACATGGCTATTAAAGATACAGGGTTTGTCTCGAAAAAAATAGGACTGATTTCCTTCCGCCGCGACTGTGCGTGCGCGCACCGACTGGATTCCTATCTAACGAACGAGAGGCTGGTCAGTTGGCTCCGAGCACTTGGAGAGTCAGGACAAACATTTTCTCGGGACGTGTGTCTATGAGTGGTTGAAGCCGAAAATGCAGCTTTCGTTAGAGCAGAGGTCCGCGATTAATCTAGGTAAATCTGCGACAGGGACGTTTGATATGATCAAGCAGGCTTACCCAGATGTTGCTTAGGCAAGAAGTGTTGTGTTACGGTGTCAAGGGGCCTTTTTGGAGGATCGGGAAGCGGTCGCTGATGAAGACCTGGCAGACCTGCGACTTCGACAAACACCGACAATATGACTCGTGTCCGCAAAGTTTTGAACTCAGACCATGGACTAAGTATTCGTTGCTCCTCGGCTCTTAAAGTTATTCTGGAGAGTGTCTTCCGTAACGCCATGAATGCTTGGAAATCGCGCTGGCTCCGCTGCATCGACGCAGAAAGAGCCTGTTTTTAAGTAATTGTAACGATTGTACGACGACATTGACATAGTTCAGCGAATTAAAAGACAGTGGCTACGCTGGCTAGGTCATGTTGTACGGATGGATGAAAGCACTCCAGCTCTGAAAATATTCGACGCAGGACCCGCCGCGGGAGGCAGAGGAATAGGAAGACCTCCACTCCGTTGAAAGGACCAAGTGGAGAAGAACCTGGCTTCGCTTGGAATATCCAATTGGCGCCACGTAGCAAAGAGAAGAAACGGCTGGCGCGCTGTTGTTGACGCGGCTATAATCGCGTAAGCGGTGCCTACGCCAGTAAAGAAGAAGAAGAGTAACGATTGGTTCAATATTTTTTTTTATCGACTCAGTCCTATTACTTTCTGGATAAGCCCTGTATATACCCTATATGAGCAGCAGAAACTCTCTGTGGTTGTTGTTCTAGCGGCAGAATTCTGCTAAGTTGACAGTCCTTAACCAAATCAAAGATACGGATCCGTTCCGGTTACATAGACTCGACTGTGGTAGGAACAGAACAGAATATCTCTGTTTCATATTCCTTTCATAAATAGGATAGTCAAAGCAGGAGTTGCCACGAGTTGAAACTCCAGTGTTATCTGCAAACTCAACCGTGCCCTCTTTCTAACTATCCTCACTCCTCCTTTACACCGCTGTGATTCTTTTATCGACGTGTACACCTTAAAATTTCAACATCCGCGCGATCGCTTTTTCCAGTCTCTCCCAGATCTTTGTGTTCGCTTCACTCGAATTGGATTTGTTACGGTGTAGCCTCCGAGCAGTCGCAGGTAAATTGAGAAGCAACGTTTGAGATAGACTTCGTGGAATTTGCTGACGAACAAGACGACAAAAACAAAAGCAACAAACGCAGCTCTGCTGTGCGCTGAACATGTTGTTGGCGAGGAAGCGCAGGCGAGCAGTGACGCTGACTGAAGACGCTGCCGGCGGCAAGAAGACGTCGCAGTCGACGTCTTCGAAGGCTTGAGTGTGTATGAGCGCCATTGTTGTCGCGCGGACGGACAGCCTAACGAGCGCGCGTCCGTTGGGCTACACGGCTGTAGCTGTGTGAATGTACCTGCACCAGGGACCGACTCAAGTTGGCGAGCTGCTGAGTGTGTGCAGTTGTTGTAGCAGCGCGCCGCTGCATTTGTAGTATTTTTCGAAGCGAACGAGTGACGTGTGTATGTGTGTATTCACATATGTCGGTGCTGCTGATTGTTGAACTGTGTTGCTTTGCACGTGTGTGTGGGTGCGTGTGAGCTGTTTGCTCATTGTATTTCGCTTTATTTGATTTCATTGTACCTGTGCGCTCGAAGCGTCTATTTGTTTGCTTGCTAGTTGCTGTGTTGCTTGTTGTTGTTGTTTTCGTCGTATTTGCTTAGAGGCACTTTTGGACTCGCTTCGTTGCCGAGGTTCACGTCGTCGTTCAGCTCGGCTGCCATTGCAGCAGGTATGGCGTTGTCAGTCTTTAAGCGACTTTGCCACAAACGGATGCGGCGGCGCAAACGCGACGGAAATATTTTACAAAAACAATAAAGTGCATAGTAATTACAAGCGAATCAAAATGAACAAAAAATAAATACAAATTATAAATAACTCGCATGCAACAGGCTTCAAGTGCCACAAATAAGCAAACGCGTAAAAAATTAGTTTTTAGCCTAAAATAGCAACGAATTGCGTCCAATTCGCAGTCCAGTCAGTCGTCTTTGCGTTGTGACAGTTCGGTTTAACGGCCGCCGATTTGAAAATCACTGCAGATAACGGAAAAGTGAAAAGCGCGTTGTCAGCGTCAATTAGAGTCGAACGACGCAAGCGCAAAGGAACGCGCACAGAAAAGTTTAATCAGCAAGTTGCAAGCAAGCAGCTACTGTGCAACTAACGGCAAATGCAACATTTTGTGGCGATTTTGTTTGAAAATAGTCGCACCTTTTTAGCCGTGTTCACTTCGATTTCGAGTTGCCAAACCGGTGCCATGTTGCATGGCCCACCACCAATTACGGGCGTCAACTGTGGCGACCACATTTTTGCCGCATTTTTGTAATGCCACAGATTTTTGCTGATTTTTAACAACAGTTCGTTACGCTCAAAAACGTTCAACGCGCTGAAAACCGTTCGAAAAACACACAAACAAAACGTTGAAAATCGCCAATGCAGCGCGACGACAGCAAGACAAATATGCAATAATAATAAAAAGCAGCGAAAGTGAAACCAAAGTGTTCAAATACGCCGCGCCAGCCGAACGGTACGCGCTCGTACCAGAGTTGCATGTGCCACATTAAGCGCTGATGAGTGTGAAAATTGTGATTTTTCGAGCCAAAGTGTAATTAAAGATTTCAAAAATATAAATTAAATTCAACTGCAAGCGTGTGTAGCGCACATTTGTGTGGCGGGCATGCGCAGTGATGCGAAACAGCAAATTAAAATTTCTAAACTAAGAAAATAAACAAAAATAAAGAAAATTGATTAAAAAAATGTTAAAAGAAAATAATTAAATACTGAAAAATCTAAAGTGTATTGGTTAAACCTTAAATAAATAAAAATAATAAATTAAATAAGAAATACTTATTTCTGCAATTCTTCCAATTGCGTGTTCAAAAATAATATTTTTTCTAATAAAAAATTAGAATTAACACACAATCGTGTGGAGAATTTTCAAATGAAAAATAAAATCTTTCGACTGCAACGAAAATTCATACACAGGCAACAACAACAAGTAGCCTTGCTGTAATTAGTTGGTGAAAATCTTAGAAAAATGCGTATACTCAAGCATTGGTAAGTGAAGAGCTCAAAATCTGCTGCCACTTTATGACAAATATAACTGCAAAATTGCAAAAATATTAATAATGAAAACAAAAATTAAAAAAAAAAAATCGAAAATTGACCCTAAATTTGTGATAACTCTTAATTTACATATTTCATTCGCTAAGACAAAAATTCTATAATTCTCTTTGAGTTTATAAAAAAAAAAACACTTTAATATGTTAGTGGCTGTAAATCATCGGAAATTGTAAAGCAGATGAGCTTGCAAGAAGGGACACACACATCCAAATTCCAATTCGATCAGGAGAACAAGGTGACGGGATTCCTGTCTTAACGTGTGTTTCAGCGCTTGATCTATAAACTTTGCCTGAGCGTTGGTCAGCAACCAGCATTTGTGTGGTTGTGAAAGCCTGCTGACTTAGAGTGGAACATAAAGGTCCATTGAACTCTTAATAAGACTCATATCGCCGTCATTGCTGTCCCATTGGCATCATTCAGACTCTAGACATATTGTCGATATGCCACCGTCTCTTTGATCCATACCTAGGAGTTCTCGGCATTACAATGGACTCTATAGCATTCCAAGTGATATTATTCTTTGCTTCAAGGCTAATCAGTTTATTTATCTAACTCAATCTTGTGGCCCTCAAACGTTTATATTCGAAAAATTTATGTAAAATACAACCAGGAGATTGAAAAATATAATAATAATAAAAAAGAAAATGTAAAAAGTCGAAAATGTGACTAAAAACATTAAATTTGTGACAACTGCTTATATGCATACATGTTTTGTTCGCTTAGTCAAAAATAGTATAACTCTCTTTCGGTTTAAAAAAAAATATTTTAATATATGAGTCCCTCAAAGTTCAAAAAGGTTAATATTGGGTAATCTAAAAAGACTTTTTGTATTTCTAATCAGACTTCAACGACATCTATTGACAAAATACGAAAAGACTTTTTCGGCTACCCAATTTAAAGTTGCATTGCCTTCATTGTTGAGCTTCTGAAGTCGGTGAAGTAATGGTCCTATTAGAGGGTTAAAATTTGCCACATCGTCAGAGCCTCACAAAATAACAAAGAATTCAAATGGTTTGTTTGTTATTGTAACTGCTCCCTTTAAAATCCCAACTATATGAGCGCTTCGGTGCCTTCACCTCACGTGACTGCGCGCTGCTTCTAGCTCAATTCTCTATGCCTGCGCTTAGAATTCTCTCTCATACCTCGCTTATTATTTATTGCACAATTCTCATGAAAATATTTATGAAGAATAAAACAGAGAAGAAAATGAAAACAAATTTCAGTCGTTGAATTTGAAATTGATAAAGCAAAGCGAATCGATAAAAATTCAAAGCACGCAACACGCAAGCGTACAGAACCAAAACATGACAGCAACAACAAAATGAAGGTAGCAACAAAGCTGCGTGCTTATAAGTCCATAAGTAAGCAGCGTAGAAAATTTGTATGAGTAGACACACAGACGCACACAACGCTGAACCTAAATTAGTTTTGTTTTTGTAAAAGTACTATAGTTATAAATAATAAACAAGCAGGCGAGCCTGAGATTCACTTACACAACATTTCGGTAGCGTTTAGCGTAATGCGACTGCTGCCCGCCTGCGCGCTGTGTCACTCTTGTGCATACCACAGCGATTGCGCCTTCCTCCAGCTCGTGTAGAAGACCCCGCTGGAATTTTAATTGCGCACCATGTAGCGATTGCGACACCAGCGGCCGCGCATGCCGCTAAATCGAATGCCAAATGCATGTAAATTAGTTTTGGCGTTAGGCGCTGCTGCTGCCGCTTCCGTGCGCGCTTGTACGCTTACATACAAATGCAATTGCAGCGCGGTGGAGCGGCGGGCAGTGAGGCGCGACGCGTAAAGATTGCAATGACTGGCATTCCAAGTGTCAGTGTGTGGCGTAGCTTTTTTGAAAAGAGGAAATGTCGTGATAAGTGACTGTAACTCATCGGCAATTGCCTAAGTGGCGACGCCACGATTTTCTAGTTAAGTGCAATGATGCGCTTTGGGTAATTTCATGTTGGAATAATGCACAAAAAATTATTATTGAAAAAGCAATAAAACACCAAGGCACATGTACAAACATTATTGAACAAAACCAAGGCACCCCCTACCTACCTTAGTTTATTTGAACTTAAAGGTTTTCATAAATAATTACCGAATATTTTCTACTAATTTCATGTCGATATAAACCGCTTTGCCAATCACTTATTATTTTACTTTTAAGGTCGGCTGAATAAGTATTTCTGACCATTTTTTTTCTTAAACTATTGTGTGGTCGAAAAAGACTTTTCGTATTTCTAATCATACTTCAACTTATTTTTTTATATTTATAATGAACTTTAATGAACCAAATACAAGTATGTACCACTTTATTCGACCACTGTTTGCCAATTTTCCGCTGGAGACATTATTCCATCAGTGCTGTGACAAGTAATTTTCACAGGCTTCTCTTGAAGCCAATTTTATTCCATTGAGGGAGTTCTGCATTGACCGAAACAAGTGGTAGTCCGATGGTGCAAGATTAGGGCTATATTGTGGATGCATCAAAAAAATTGTCTTCTCTGTTCTTCTTTAACCTTGCAAAATTTTAGTTTACCCTTAGAACCAAATATTTTCAAAACTTTCTTCATCCAAATCTCTACTTCAAGAATTCCTAGTGTGGCTGTGTTGATATCGAAAAAAACACTGACATTATCTTTTTTTCCATTAATGCGAACACACCTCAGCTTGCAAGTCGCCCGATTACTACTTTCAATCAAGTCTTTGCAGAATTCTGTGATTTTTGTGTAAATATTGGATGAGCTTTCGTACAAATAGCACTTTATCCATATCCGCCATTGGTACCATTCATAAAAAATCATTTCTTATGCTGTCAATGTTGTTGTGGAGAATCAACTACAACAAATAATGCCTTCTTTTGTCTGTCAAACAATCAATAAAGCTGAGACTTCCAGCGGCAGCTAGCGGCGCTTGCAGTTACAAAGACAAAGCGTAAGGGAGGGGGTGAATGCGAAAGAGGAAGTGAAAACTGTTTATTAACAAACACACACGCGATAGTGCCCAGCAACTGTGAGTAGTAAATTCAATTTAATCAGTTCGAAAAAAGTTAGCTGCGCCAAGTTTTCTAGATTTCCCACATTTCACTGTCAACGCGAGCAAGTTGCAGTGAAAGAAAAGCAAAGCTTTTTATAATTTGCAGCATGCAACTTTCTCAGGTGATTTGAAACGACTGAATGTTCTTAAGCGCCCGCCGGTGGGGGCGGGCCGGCTGTTGGCACAATGAAACTGAGCGCCGCGCACAGCTGCCACATTGAAAAACTTGCGATTTTTGCAAAACTTTTTGCCGCTGCCTTTAAATGTGCAAATATGTTGACTGTGGCATGCAACGTGGCGTGCTGCAGCACATAAACAACTTTTCCAATGCATTCACGGCAGCGCGTGTGTGTGTGAAGTGACGCACTGCAGCTGCAGCTGGGTCGGGCCAAGTGGTTGGCTGCTTTGTGGCGGCGGCTAAGCTGCCGTTTTAAGCGCACACACACAGGCGCACGTGATCGTGGCACTCGAAATGACATAAACGCACGCGCATACCTCAGCCGCACACACACACCTACACTCACGCATACATATGTGAGAGTTAAAGTAGAGCTTTGCTCCAAAAGCAGCCTCCAACAAGCTACTCACCTTGCATTTGAGTGTGTCTCTGTTTGCATGTGAGTGCCCACTTACGTGCCACATTTATCAGTTACTTTAAAAATGTTCGCCTCCATTTGCAGCGTGTTTCTCATTCCTTCGTTTTAACGTTTTGTTGCCTTTTTTGTTTTTGTTGACTCAGGCGCTGCCATTGTTGCCGTGTCGGTTGCCCTTTGCTCATGCCCCAGCGATGAATCATGCACCGTCGCGCTGCGCCACGAAGCTGAGCTTGTTATGGGATTTTGTTGTTGTTGTTTTTCTCGTGTTCAGTTCGCATTCGAGGTATGTCGACGTGCATTACTCCTTTTAAGCTCAAACAAATGGGCATATCAATGCGCTGGCTGGCCGGGTGAGGTGAACTGCGGTGAAGAAGGGAAGTCAAGTTTAATATTATTTGTTCATTTTATTGATATTGGAAGCATTAATAAGTGTGTTTGCCTACTAAAATGTAGAAAATATCTCGGTTAGAAGCTTAGTGAGAACACAAGTCTTAGTTCCAAGTCTAATGAAAACAGGAATCGGGTTTAAGTTGATTTTGTTGGCTGCATTGCAACCAAGCTATAACACGTCTTCATCGCTACAGTGCTACAAATCCAGATTTTATTCAGTGTACCATGGAGCGCTCTCTATGTAGGAGAGTTAACCTCAATTCATGAACTTGAGTTGAAATACTGGATTTAGGTTAGTTAAGGTTAGGAAATCCGGCTGATTTATCTTGAAGCCAGGAATAATCCCACTTTCACTGCTGGAGGCTCTTGTCCGTTCTGATGCCCAGAACTCCTGTTTTTGGCTCAAAAAGACCTTCGCATATCGACAAAATGCCTAGAACCTGCCATGAAATTTATTGTAGCAGCCAAAATCAATTCCTACCAATTTGCCGGGTTCATAAAAAGTATAGCAACCGACATGTTGAAGAGCCTATCATAGCAGCGATGTGAGCCTTGCTAAGAGCTAGCAGGTTAAATGAACCTTTTAGGTTCCACACTGGGCCAGAAGTATTTGTCCACCTCCGGGAATTGGCATCAACAATATAAAACATGAAAAAAGAGAGGATCCGGTACCATAAACAGCCACTCAGCTGCGTTTTTGCAAATTTTATACATTTTGCTTACAATTCTCAACCGCTTAATGAAATTTCTACCTTTCTTAATGTTTGCTTTAGCGTTCTTCTTTAATTTTTAACGGAGAAACTTAACTGTTTACAAATATTCTTGCATATTTTTCCTCATTAAATGAATCAGAAATATTTTCAGAAATGCAATTTCTTATATTTGTGGCAAGCACAGCTGCGAAAGTCAAAAATTTCGAATAAGGGTCGCAAAAACAAATCCAGTAAGCCGATTCAAGGCACATGCACTCCAAATTAAATTCCGAAATCGCAAACACACACCCGCATGTGCGGATCTGCTCACATTTATATGCAGATTTCTGCTTGCGAACAAGCGCAACAACACAAAACCACTACGAAATGCGTGTATTCAGCGGCACACACGCTCGAGACTCGAGTGCTTAAGCAGCTGAGTGTTTTTTTCGTTCTCATGCCGGCAAAGTGAATAATAATGAAATGATATTTCGAGAAATGGGCGTTGAACAAGTTCAGATTTGAGCTGACTTGTGTACAAAAGGCTTAACGTGGCTTACGTTGTTGTTTTTGCCTTTTGCTAGTTGTGTTGCAGCACTGCTTACAGCCACTGCCCTCTTCTCCACCTACTCCACCCCCTCTTCTGCTTCCTGAGCGCTATTTTTTGAATTATTATGAATGCATAAGAATCGTGTGAGTGTGTGTGTATGGGCGAGGAGCAGCGCACAAGTGTGGGTGTTGGGCTGTATACTTGTATTCGCTGCATGCATGTGCGCGTGTGTGAACGCGAGGCCATGTGTGCCCTTGTGGCATGCCGAAGAGTGCTGTGCCACACACACACTTACTTGGTATTGGAAGGCTGCTTGAGTGTTTAAGTTGTTGTTTTTGCTGTTGGTTTTAGCTCGTTTGTCATCCTCTCGGCTGTCGCCTGCAGTCGTTTTTTGCGAGCCGTTTATTTTTAGTGTCGATAGTGTTGCCACCAAACGGGGCCAGGCGAGTCACACACGGCCACACACACCGGCACTCATACATGTGGAAAAAGTAAGCGCACTCCATTGCCATTGCCATTGAGTGGGCGCAACGTTCTACTTCTGAAATTTTTCACTTTATTTCCTTGATTTTATTTTTTCTTTCGGTTTTTGCTTTAAACCTACTTTTAGCATTTATTCGCATAGTGCAAATAAATAAACAAATATAATCCGTATTTTCTTACGCACGCTTAACATTCTACGAGAATGCGCATGTGTGTGTGTTGGCCGAGCCTTTGGCTCTATCCTCCGGTCTCACAGCTTTGGTTTGTTGCTCTGTGCCGTCGCAGCCCATTTACATATTATCTTATTTACATACAGATATGCGCGTATTTGGGCACCGTCTTCTTGCCGACTTGGCTTAGCCTTTTTTTCCACTGCTCACCATACAAATCGTTCTTCTGTGTATTGCGCCTTGGCTTGCTTTGTTTATTTCCATTTCAACATTCTCAACTGGTTCTGCTCGGCGCTTTGTTACACACAGCCTGCTGTCTGATTTTTTATTGCTGCCGTGGCTCTGCTTTGCGTCCGCACTCGCCTTCACCGGGCCGCTTGCGCTCGTATATCTGCCATTCATTCATTGTTTGAACTTCGAATTTGTGTTGCCAGCATTCGTTACCACTCCGCCTCCATCTTTCGCATCAGTTGCCACCTCACATCTTCTCTTGCCGCCTGCGTCCGCTGTTGCTGCCGCTGCAGCCCTACGCCAACGCTCTCTACGTCCCTTTGTCGGCCCGTCCGCCTTCATCTTGACATCTTTACGAGCATCACAAGCCTATTCCCTGTACTTCGTGTGCTTTAGCCGTATGTCTCTGCCACTTGGTGCTCTACCATAACCTGCCTTTCGTCACGAGACACACACACCAGTTAAGTGCTACTATTTTTCTGTCTCATTTGTTGTTTTTTCCTTGTGCGCCAGTTTATTCGTTATTTTCCCGGCTCGCATAGAACTCACAGTTCAATTTCCATGTGTTTTATGCCCGTGTGTTTTGTTCCCAGCCAGTTTATTGTTCGGTATCACAATTTTCAGTGGAATTTGTGCGTTTTATTATTCACATTTTCGTTTTTAGAAATTCTCTGCTTTGTGCCCTGCATTATTAGTTTATTGTATGCTCGTGTTATATCTAATATTGTAAAGAGCTTATTTGAATTCATCTCCGCCATTATAATTCATGATATTGTCTTGAATTTCATCCGTTGGTTCAGTTTCCACCACATTTAGCTCCAATAAATGCCAATCAAAGAGTTATGGATATCATATCTAAGACTTCCCATGTAGTCATCGCCCAACAATTGCGTCTTAGAGGGCTTAGGATGTCGCCGTTGCTGTAAGCTTCGATGCCGGAGTTATTCTCACTTTTAGCTTGGTTTCTTTTCTAAGCTTCTAGGCTTAAAACCTTCTGAACAATGTAAGAGTATTGCGGCAATATATTCAGTACTTTCGAGTTGATATGTTTATGGTTTTGAATCAGATTTCCGAATTTCAGACCAATCTGAAAGCGCTTAGTGGCAGAAAATATTCCCCAAATAATTATGGGAATGTTGATAGGTTTCGAAACGTTTTAAACGCGCGTCCGTTCGGCTCATATCGAATTCTGATTTCTGTAATTTATAGGACCTCCGTTTTATCGATTCCAGATTCAGCCCCAAACATATGATAACGGTTCTAAATTGCTGGAATCTTAATGAAACTGGATGTACTATTCTTCTATGTCCGATTGGTTCAAGTTTAATTTAGAGAAATCTGAGCTTTTTATAAGCACTGTTTGGCGTTTTATTCACTATGGATTCAGCCTCAAGCTTGTGGTTGTGGTTCCGACTCATCGTGGCCTTGATGAAGCTGGACGCACTAAGTTTTTAGGTCTGAATTGGAGGAGTATGAAGCCAGATTTGTCGTATTCTAGCTACCAATTTTGTTGAGAAGTTTTCTTCATCGGTAGATTCTCTTTCAGTGTCGCTGAGAAATCACTTCGCCTTGATAGCAAAAACGTTTGTCTGAGCGTTAATGATAAAGGGCAATTCGTTCCACTTTCCCAGGTTTTCCGACTTCTTGCCACTTTCACTGCATTTCTAGTTCCGTTATATTATTTTGCCATAATTAAAATGAATTTCCACAGTCAATGAAAACGAGCAAACCAATTAAATATGATTGATTTCAGAATTTCACTTTTCACAACTACAAAAAAAAAACTTCAATTATGCAACCCAACGAGCGACTGCATGCCACATTTCCCCAAAGTAAACGAGCTCAGCGTGAAAATCGCGCGCTTGTGAACTTTAGTCAGCTTAGTGGTGTGTCGGAAATGCCAGCAAATGAAATTAAAGTATCAAACATATGTTTGGAAAATATTCAACCGAGAAAATCAACAAACTAATCACATTAAGTGTGCAGCAGCAACAACAATAAATGCATTTATAATCATTATGGCTGTGTTTATGTGCGCTCTGCCTTTGCACCCCAGTTAGTATGCAGTGTGCTACCGTGCACCTTCGGCAACGCGCAGCCACTCAGCTGTGGCGCCAGTATCACGGCTTGCCACGGCCGAGCATGACTAAACCCAGCCAATGCTCCAAAAGTAACAAAAGTTCACCGAAAGCACTGCATTTGTTGCAGTCAAGCGGTTGGGTAGTAATTGTATGCTTGTATGTGTGCGAGCAGTTGGGCAACTGCTTCGCCGAACCTTCGTGAGCTTTCAAGTTCATTGGCCCTTACAGTGCGCTGCAATGCGCTGCAATTTCGTGAGTGCTGCACTTTGTTGCAAGCATATCCACGTTTTTCGGTGTGTGTGTACTCGCAATGTGGCTGGCTTGCTGGATTGCACTGCTGCCTTCTGCTGTTTTTGACTGCAAGCAAAGGCATGTAAAATGCTTTTGAGCCAGACAATAATCATTTTTCACTTTGTCACAATGCTAATGAGTCTGCGCAGCCACAGCCGCTGAAGGTGTGCATACCGTCCTGCATGTAATGCTTACGAGCATTTATTTTTGAACATTTTTCTTGGTGGCTTGACTGCCTGACTGACATACATACATATTTACATATCTATTTTTGTAAATACAAAAGCGCAAATTAATGAAGATAATAACTTAATAGCGTGTATATGCCCATATTAAATGGAATTAACAACGCCGAAGATAAATACACACACATAGAAGCACTTCTTTCTGAAGCGAGTCGAAAAAGTCTTTTCGTATTTCTAATCAAATTTCAACTTATAAACAAATTTCTTCATTATTCATTCATTTTTGGGCAGCTTCAACTTTTTTAATTTTTTTTGTTTTAATGAAGCTTAAAATCGCACCTTTCCAACACTATATGGTATGACACAATATGATTATTAGCACTGGAGACATACGACTGCAACAACATCTATTGACGAAATACGAAAAGACTTTTTCGACTGCGAATATAATTTAGTATGTTCAGGGTATAAAAAAATAAAAGTATAAAAATATGAAAAATATATATATTATATATACATATATGGCACTTATGTACATACATATTTAAACACATACATACCTGTAAAATCAACTAAGTTTGCTTTTCACATCCTCAATGTTTTTGATTTTCTCGAAAATCCCCGTCAATTATGCTGACCTGGTCACAAGAGACATACTCATAGCAAGACTATGTATACTACGAAAAACAACAACAATCGCAATAATATACATACTTATAAAGCTGAAGACAATGGCAGCGCCAAATTAGCGCTAAAAATATTGTGTATAAAGACAATAATATTGCGCAGCCAACAAAGGAAAACATTGCCTTTATGCGCACAACCATAAAAACAATAGTTATTATAATATGCTTACAACAAATGCGACAACAAAATCAATTTAGTAGCGAAAATAATGCTTAGCAGCAACGAGACAAAGGCAACGAGTGACTTTGAACTTGACAGACATAACTAACTTGATTAGTCACCTTTTCCATATTTTAATAATTATGCGTCGCGCAATACAGTAGACCATTTATGAAGGGTCTTAATATTTTTATTTAATTTGAAATGTTAAATATCATGCTGATAAGTTTTTGTAAATTCTTACATAAAAAATAGCTGGCAACTTTGTCTTTTTGTTTTATTGATAATTTCTTGATTTTATGGCAAAAAAATAAAATTCAATAAAATTTATTTATTAAATTTCAATGCAGGTGGCAACCCTATTGAAAAATATACCTAATTTTTTTTTAGAAATATTCATTTTAGTGCCAAACTTTATTTGCTTATTCCATTAAATATTATGAATATTATATTTATTGATTTTCTAAGCAGGTGGCAATCCTATTTAAAAAGAGACTTATTTTTTTGAAATATACATTTTAGTGCCAAACTTTAATTGCTTATTCCTTAAATATTCTAAATTTATCAAATTTCAATGCAGGTGGTAACCCTATTGAAAAATATACCTTCCATTTTTAGAATTATACTTTTTAGTGCTTTGTTTGCTTATTCCAATAATTACACTAATTTTTTTTTTAATTTTAATCCAGCTGGCAACGCTTTTAAAAGATAGATTAATCGATCTTCGAAATATTGCTTTTTAGCGCATTATAATTATTTTAAATTGAATTGATTATAACGTAAAAGTGTTCTACTTACAAAAATATGCCTGGTTTTTAATATTTAAACATACCCTAGTATAATTGAGCGCCCTTAATAGTTGTTAGAGTTCCAAAAGGAAATGCATACTCTTTTACTATTCTCTATGAATTCATATTTTCTTACTATGCTCTTATGATTTTAGCATTAAACAGTTTTTATGATACAAAAATATACGCAACAACAATGTGTTGCCTCTTAATGGAAGACACACAGAGATTTCTGCTTCCCTTTCCAACATATTTCCCTACTGTTGTGTGTTTTTATCTGTTTCTTCTTGGCCTCTACATTTGTCTGTGTGCGTGTAGGTGTTGCTTGTCCTTAAAGATTACCCAAGTCGAGGTATAGAAAAATATTCTCTTTTAACAGAAATCTGCTTGGTAATCCGCCTGGGAAACAAAGCGCAAATAGAAGTGAACAACAGCAGCGCTACATTTGCCGATGACTCAGAAGGAGGTTTACGGCCGAAAATCATAGATAATGACTGGAGTAGGTACTCAAATACTCAAACGAATGTATGTGTGTAATTTGGTTTTTATAGATTCTTTCTTTGTGTCTTTTGTACCCATTGACTGGCGACTCCGGTTGAAACAGGCGACCGGCAGGTACGCAGGTAGCCTCTGAGCTACAACACTGACGCAATGTGTTCGGCGGCTCATTAATTTCGGTGCGTTAAAAACACCTCTTTCAATTAAAGGGTGATTTTTTAAGAGCTTGATAACTTTTTTTTTAAAAAAAACGCATAAAATTTGCAAAATCTCATCGGTTCTTTATTTGAAACGTTAGATTGGTTCATGACATTTACTTTTTGAAGATAATTTCATTTAAATGTTGACCGCGGCTGCGTCTTAGGTGGTCCATTCGGAAAGTCCAATTTTGGGCAACTTTTTCGAGCATTTCGGCCGGAATAGCCCGAATTTCTTCGGAAATGTTGTCTTCCAAAGCTGGAATAGTTGCTGGCTTATTTCTGTAGACTTTAGACTTGACGTAGCCCCACAAAAAATAGTCTAAAGGCGTTAAATCGCATGATCTTGGTGGCCAACTTACGGGTCCATTTCTTGAGATGAATTGTTGTCCGAAGTTTTCCCTCAAAATGGCCATAGAATCGCGAGCTGTGTGGCATGTAGCGCCATCTTGTTGAAACCACATGTCAACCAAGTTCAGTTCTTCCATTTTTGGCAACAAAAAGTTTGTTAGCATCGAACGATAGCGATCGCCATTCACCGTAACGTTGCGTCCAACAGCATCTTTGAAAAAATACGGTCCAATGATTCCACCAGCGTACAAACCACACCAAACAGTGCATTTTTCGGGATGCATGGGCAGTTCTTGAACGGCTTCTGGTTGCTCTTCACCCCAAATGCGGCAATTTTGCTTATTTACGTAGCCATTCAACCAGAAATGAGCCTCATCGCTCATCGGACGTAAAGCGCGAAACACATTTCGAACCGAACACTGATTTTGGTAATAAAATTCAATGATTTGCAAGCGTTGCTCGTTAGTAAGTCTATTCATGATGAAATGTCAAAGCATACTGAGCATCTTTCTCTTTGACACCATGTCTGAAATCCCACGTGATCTGTCAAATACTAATGCATGAAAATCCTAACCTCAAAAAAATCACCCGTTACTTATGAAGCAGGACCCAATCAGTCAGTGGGTCAAATATTACACAAATGCTTGGCTTGGTAGCAGTTGGTAGTGCAAGATTGACTGCGCAGTTAGAGGATCGCAAGTGTCGATCAAATTGAATGAGTAGCCCAAAGAATATACATTTCCCATACAGCTTTGATTTATGGACTCATTAAGTAATCAGAAACGTCATTATTCATGCGCGTAAGAAGATCTGGCATTTAAGGAACACTTTGGTGGTTTAAAAATTTCAATTAAATTGTATTTTATTAACCGAAAAGATTGGTTAAGCAAACCAGATTTTCGTGAATATATAACGTTCAAAAGACTACGCTTATAGAAGTAGAATGAGATCTTTGTTACTAACCGACTTCGATCTGAAAGATATATGACGATCTCAAAGAATTGCGAGAAGTGCACAGCTTATTTTGGCTGGCATTTTTCGAACAGTAATGGTAGAAAGTTCGACTTATCAGGGTCTCGAAAGTCTACACCAATCCATCATTTCGAAAAGTTAAACTCGTCTTTAGTATTACTCTGGCAGACCAAGCAGTAGTAACCGGAAAAGCAGAGCCAGTAGTAAGATCTTTATTTATAGTCCGTGATCTCGAGATAGCTACCCCAGTACTGGCTAGTATGAAGCGCCCAATTTCATTGTGAGTACGGCTTCCGAAACGCTAATTAAATACATATCGCCAGACATAAAACCTTGTTTGCTTTTTGGTGACCACTGATGACCTCCCGTTGCGAAGTGACTGCCCAAGACATTAAAATTATGATAGCAAAGTCATTACCACTCTCTTTACCAGCGGCGACACACTTTGCCGACTGCAAGTCTTTTAAAATGTAAATGGGAAATAGTAAATAAATAAAAAACTAATTTGCTGTTGACTATTTTACAAGTGAAAACCGTGTTTCGAGTGACTTTTAAATTTCCATTAGTTCCACTTTCGAAAGCGCGCACACACAGCCATATCACATATCCGGTGGTTGAACGTCCCGAGTCGATTGACGTCCGCCGCGCTAATTTACAGGCAGACAACTTCCGGAACACAAAGCAATCAGAGTGACATTGCGGTCTCTGTGTAAGGGGTGTGGTAATTAGACGGTTGCTGAGAACGGAAATACAAAAAGTGACATCATTTGCGGTGCCGAATCGGTGGTGGAAGCGCATGCGCTCGCGCTGTGCCGTGGAAATAAGTTTTGATAATCCCAAAATTTCGAAATTGCCTAGTCACTCGCGAGTTTCAACCGTGTCGCTCGCCACTGTCCTTCGCATATCACGTTGTTCCTCAGGCGCGCGTGTGTGTTCGCGCGTAACGTACAACAAGTGTATCGGCACTTGCGACCGGCAGTCGAATCACTCCAGTCAGCACCCACTCTTGTTGCTTGTTGTTGCCACAATTTATTCATAAGCAATGCATTTAAATGATATGCACGGTATTATTATTATCGAAGTCGTCCGACTCGAACTGCATTTATCTCTGACTCAACTGTTTGTTGGCCCTTTCGCGTGGTAATTGCTGAAGCCTGCCGTCCGTGAAGTGTAACCGGCGATTTGCAGTGCATATTTAAAACTTCAGCGAAGTCAAGCGTTTCAAATTCATACGAACTCAGTCAGGGATGAATTTTAAAGTGAAAGAGATTTAGGTTTAGATTCCTTGAATACCTCATTTTCATTGGAACTTGTTACTCGTAAGTTGTGGGATCTATATTGGGTGATTGTGAGCAATGCTTACTACGCTGGACTGCTTCTAAATTTTGGATTTTGGTACCAACGTAAAAATGCGAGAATTCAAGGGTTCCATTTCAGCAACAACCGAGGTGAGCTTTACGCAAACCTTCAGCTGTAAACTTGTCTTCACTACGATGACTTAGAACCGCACGGGGTCAGGGTTACCTCGGAGACATTGTGGAGTCATCAGTCCTTAATTTATATGCCCTAAATTCTTGTTAATATTTCTTTATTTGTATCTTCGCCCCCCATCGCACCGAAACACATACATACATGTTTTTCAGACTCTTCAACTTAATTCCTTAATTTGACAACTTCAGCCCCACTTGGCTTTGCAACTCATCTCAGCATGTTAAGCACCTGTTCATTAGCTAAGCTCTGTGGCTGCCATGTTTCATTGCCAAAGAAATATTAATACTCCCCTAATACCTTAAAACCGAACCTAATCAACATGTATTACTGCAAACGTCTTGACCTCCCCTCATGCTGAGACTCGGCTCCGCTGTGTTTGCGCCACAAGTCAATGGCATTCACATTCACATAGCGGTAATTCAGTTGAACTCTCTGCTGATGTGGCAACCCCATGAACCTCACATGTTCCGAACAAATACATTTGTACAGTTATCTGTGGCACATTGTGCCACATCATTGCCAACGTGACTTTGCTGTTATGGACTGGACGTTGCACAGTGCCAGCGCCAGTCAGCGCAGTCACTTTTCGTCAATGATTACATGATAAACGCTTATTGTTGCTGTTGCTTGTGTTGCATATGAAATGCATCGATGTCAATTGGGGCAGACATGATGTTGCAACAGTCATTTGGATGCGAAAATTTCAACACATATCGTTGTTGCAAGTAGCGTTCAATAATTCCACGAAGCGTGTGAAGTCGTTTAGCGCAGCATTGTCTTGTTTTTAGAAAAAGTGGTGGAAATCTGTTAGAGAGTATGCTTCTTATCACCTCTTCTTCACAATTTCCTAGTAAAGCTAAAAACGTTTTTGAGGTCCTCCTTTCATACTGTGTCCTCGCAAAATTCCTTTCTCTTGCAAATTTTCTCATTATTTAACGGCTGAGGTATTTCCCTCTGTCTCCTTTCTCTCCACCTTCGCTTTCAAATACTTATCAATTTACTCGCTGTCTGTTCTTCATTATCTATTCCCCTCATGGAACTTCATTCTAACCTCACTCCTTAACATTCTCCCTTATTAACTTCACAACCGTCACTCTAACATTTCATTTCCTGTGGTTCGCAAAATCCACTTTAATTGAGTGCGGTGATGATATCGTGCAATTGACTGGATCACCCCTTTTCGAGCGGTTTGTCGGAAGGGCACTACAGGTGCTTCACTTGCATTATAACAACAACCATCAGCAGAAATAATGAAACGTCAGCTGCTTGCTAAAGACATGATGGTTATTTAGCAAAAATGAGCAGGCAGGGGTTCAAACGAAGCAACAGTGTTCTTTACAAAGCCAGAGAGAAAGAGACGGAAGTGAAGATATTAACTTCCAAAGTAAGGATTTAACTCTGTCATTTTAATGACAATACGATTATTGCGGTACATACTCATTCCAGACTAAGAGTATTGAAAGGTACTAGGTTAAACGAAGGTCCGAATTAAGATTTTATCCAGTTCAAGTTAAAGAGTTTTTAAGGAACACTGGAGCTTAGAAATTCGACTTAATGCAATATCTCTACCTTGCTTTGTCAAAAAAACTGAGGCCGTGACTACAATTTTGGCGGTTCTGAATTGCTAAAAATTCGTTCTTCGGGCCCGAAGAGGCTTCAAGAGTTCTAATGAGCTTGGTTTTTCGAAAAGAAAGTTTCATTTTGTTCTGTGATTCTGTATATAAACCGCATTGTTTTCTCTCGGGCTCGCCAGCTCCACCAAATCATTGTGTGAACTACTAAAGACTCACGTTTGTAGTCTTCATAGCTCAGGCAGATGTCTTTGCGTAATCATAAATTTGTTTTCTTTCAAACTAAACCAATCATAAAAGACAGGTATAACGGTTATATAAGCATAGAGACATATTGATATGCTCATATAAATATTTTCGTAATCATCGCAAAATAATGGCGGCAACACAACGTTGGCAGAATGATGCGGTGGCCGTGAGTGTGGGCGGGTCGGGTCGTCGAAAAACTAAGAGTGCGGAAGCAGCCAAGTCTGTTGCGTAAAGAAGAGCGTAAGTGCATAGCTCCACTCAATCATCGGTGTTCCTGAAGGCTCCACGCGTCCCGTGTCTTGTGGCATCGTATAATGCGCTTGATTGCGTAACTGTTAGAGCACACGAAAGCTGACATTCATCGGAATAATCGCATCTAACGACTCACGTGTAAGACAAGATGGAGTGCTGAGGTGTGAGTAGAAGTGGGCCAGGCGGGAAGAGACGGCTTGTGGCTTCGCTGAAACTCGGGGGGGTTTTTGGCGGGCCTCAATGACATCCGTTGAGTGGTTGGGTGGGTAGAGTAGATGGTGCGAGTGGCATCCACTGATGCCAGACGCTGTTTTCTTTCCTGTTGGGTGGGTACTGTCGCATTATGCTCTTAAGCATTTCAATTTTCCAATTTCATATGTTTAAGCTGCCACGCCGCAGCACATAAGTTTTTCCTGCAAAGCCAATAACAGCAACAACGACCAGCAGAAGAGCGGTATTTGGTTTTCCGCGCACGTGTTTGCACTCACACTCACATGGACGCCCACGCGCGTTTATACATTCACATCCTACAAAAGTTTTCCATACACGCGCCCGTGTGGCATGCAACGGTCTAGTGTGGCGCGGCACAACAATCCTGCCACTCAGCCACCCAAGCGTCCACAACTCGGCCCTGACTTTGTTTGCATGTGTGGGGCTGACAGCGCAGCAGTGGCAGCAAATGGAAATAATAATCACAACGAGCGCGGAAAACAATGTGAATATGAAACCAGAAACAAAAATAACATTCACATAAAGGCAGGCATTGTCGCCGGCTACGACACAGGCCACGTTCGCTCGCTTGCTTGGCTGGCAGCGCCTTTTGTGAATTGGTTTGAACGTGGCAAGTTCCTGAAGCTTGCAACAACGGCGCCATGTTGCATGTGTTTATATTTTATGGATTAAGATGACACCAACGGTAACACGCGTACACAACAAGCTGCCACAAGCGTCGGTGAGCCGCCAGCGGTGCAAAGCGATTTCAAGCAATCTCTTTAGGCACGCACCAAAGATGGAAATAGTGCATTTGAGACACGTGAGCTGCCGCCGCGCAGATTTTGTGTGGCAATGTGTGGTGTTAAGATTTCAAGATGTTTATATGAGGTGAGGGAGTTAGACAGCAGGAAATTAATTTATATATAAAGTGTGAAGTTGCCTTTAGCAGAGATGAGATCTAGGGAACCTTTCTACGTCAATCGCAAAAGCAATAGTGCACTTCTCACCTCTTGGCCTAGGGTAGAATCGAAAACCGAATTTGATTTCGAGTGCGACTCTTATGTTA
Source organism: Bactrocera correcta (assembly GCA_027475135.1). Classification (NCBI taxonomy): domain Eukaryota; kingdom Metazoa; phylum Arthropoda; class Insecta; order Diptera; family Tephritidae; genus Bactrocera; species Bactrocera correcta. The sequence goes on from CM050325.1 coordinate 115,845,485, forward strand.
GAGTTTATTGATTAGATTGGTTTGGGTGCTTGGCCACAGTGATATTAGAGGAAAAACGGTAGCACTGGTACTTCAGTCTCAATAACTGCGGAATGGGAACGAGTGAGAGCTCTGCAGGCTTCCTGTGGTTTGTTACTGGACCGTTGGGCCTCGGACAAGCTCAGCAAGGGTTTGGGAAACTATCTCCTGAACCTGAGTGAATCGGAAGAAATCTAGTTAACCTCGCTCTCAGCAAGATCCATATTTCAATGGTTGTAGGAGTTCTAATCGGTCACTGTCCGAAGGGGCTTCATGCGGTTCGCTTGAACATATCAACTGCATCAGTTGCTTGGCAGATGATAAGATCGCCTCAATACTTCTTCCTCGAATGTCCCGTTTTTGCTATATAAAGGCAAAATACCTTGAATCAGATATTTTAAGACATCGAGGTGAAATAACGAAAATATAAATAAAATATATATTATAATAATATTTATATAAAACCGCTGATATTCAACTACAGGAATTATACATTTGGCGTCACAAAAGACTGTACATACAGTCTAAGGGCCCCACGCCATACTGAGGGATCAGCCATCTAATCTTAAGTAGGCTTTAAAAGGAATTTGACCTCAAATGCGGCTCTTACGTTAGAGCTTAAAGAGTTACAAGAACAGCCATTAAGGGTTGGATATTAGTGCAGCGGTGTTCCACTTCAGTTCAGAGGGAAACAATAAGTCCGAAAGTCTTGTGGGTTCGCTAGGAATTATGACCAAGATCTAAGAGATTTGAGGTTTGTGCCAACGTTAATAGGATCTTTGTGTTTGTCTTTATATTGACTATCGATATTAATAATCACATTGAAACCGTTTCTGCATTTCGACCTAAGCTCTAAGTACGTTTGACTCTGCATTACCGAAGCTTTTAGAGATGTTTTGTTTAGCGATTTTCGACTTTTATATGTATGTGTATCTGTAAAAAGCGCACTGTGTTTTGGAGATAAATCGCTCAACAGTTGTGGCTGCGACACAACCAAAATCCGCTTTCCTCCCACTGCTGTTGAGTGCCAAAGTCTGGACCACCACCACTTGATTTGGGACAACAGCAGCTGCAGCAGCAGTGACTATTGAGCAAACTAGATGCAATGACATAGAAATTCGCATCGCATAAAGATCGGGCGGAGCAGGGGACAGACGACAACAGTACAGTTAGAGTCAACTGGCGTTGCAACAAAAAGGCGACGAACTGATAGTGAAATTAAAGCAAATAGTGAAAGAAAATGAAGTGAAAAGAGGAGGAAGCTGCCGCTGCAGTTTTGTTGTTAGAATTTGCGATTGAATGCGCAGCAGTTTGTGGCAGCTATCAATGTGGCACAAAAGCATAGACACTTAAACACTGGTGACTTATGTATGTAGATGCAGATAATAAGAAAAGAGAAACAACAGAATAAAATAAAACTGAAATCGAATAGAAAAAGACGCGTAAAGAGAGCAAAAAGTGGCCAAAGAAAGCTGCACAAACAAGTGAGTCGCTGGAACGAGCTGGCGGACAGAGCGGCTTGTGGGGGCGACCGAGCGCTTTCGCTTAAATCTACTACATAAATCCACTCAAAATATTGGAATGTCAGTTGTGTGGCAAGTAAAATCACACATTGGGGCAGCGAGCGCTGGTTGAGATTATGGTTTGCTTTCGTGCTGCTGATGGCGTGGCATTTGAGATTATGTTAAGTAGAAATTCCGCTGCAGTGCCGAGAGATTGCTAAAATTTGAAGGATTTGGAAGAATTTATGTACTAAGTTTGCGCTTACACCACTGAGGAGGACACAGCTCCATTTTCGCCAGTTCTTTTCGTGCCTTTTGTGACACAAACTGCTTAGGACTTCGCTAGCGACACTAACGCTCAACAAATGCGCAGTGAAAAGCGCATAAACTGCTATTACAGTGGCTTGCCACAGTGCCTCCAGCGCTCCTTTTCCACCCATGCTTGACTTCTTCGAAATTGCCAGCTTCAGTACGTGCTTAACTGCCAGCAGAACTGGCAAAACAGCAACAACTAAAAGACATTTCAAAGAATTGCTCAATCCAAAGGACATTAGAAACTAATGCAGTCACATACATACACACACTAAATATATATATATATATCATGTCGCATTCTTTGCCCGAGTGCTGGTCATAATCAGCAAGAGCTTAATCTCTATCGGCGATTCACAGCTTTGGCATTCGTGTTTAGTCAGCCATAGCAGCAGATACACATTTGATGCGAGAAAAGCTGAAAGAAAGTCAAGGCAAACAATACAACTAAATACAAATCTCTGTACAAAGGCGTGTATGTATGTATGTCCGACCGTTGCTATATCTGAAATTGTCATGCAACATGCAACAGACAGTTGACAAGGCACTGAGCCACTGCATTGACAGCTGTGACTTTTGCGTAACAGGGTGCAGCATTTGAAGAGTGTAATTTTCCGCTGCGCCAAAATGCCGCAGCGCCCGCTGTCGTTGCTCCAGTGGGTCGGTCAACTGGTCAACAACAGACAGCCAACGCCAGCCCGAAATTCACACACTCACACGCGTGTGTATATACAAAATTTATATGCAACTGCTTCAGCTTAACTGTGATTTGGTTGCTGCTCCATTGCGCTTTTTGTGTGGCAAGTGGATGCTGTTGTCGCCGCTGCAGCGCTGCGCAGCTTTGTTGCTGTTTTTTCGCCTCTCCTTCTTTAAAGCTCATTCTCATTGACACACTTGCGGATGGTGCGTCGGAGGGGTGTGTTTTTGCGAGTTTTGAATCTGCGGTTTCAGATTTACGAAATCTCATGTAAATTGAGGTAGTTGATGGGGTGTCAGCTATGGACAGATCATCATGAAAAGAAATGTTAAGTAAGTTGCTGCGAAGTAATTGATTTGCTTAAGGGAAAGTGAGTGCTGGGGACGGATTTAGAAATTATTTGTGTAATTTGTGATTTAAATATTGAAAGTTATATGAGTTATAAAAGTGGACTTAAGGAAAAAGAATTAATGGAATTGCTTCGATAAAGAAGTTCCATCATACAAAAACTATTTGAAAGACTCAAAAATCGAAAATGGAATGGGAGCCTAAATCTATTGCTCGGAGCTGGAGGCGACCCTGCAAGCTGTCCGAAGATTGCAGTATCTTTCAGGCGGAAGTCGTCCGAGCTCTGAAGAAAAATACGGATGCTATTTACTCACACGATCTCATAAAGACTTCAGAATGGTTGTTGGCCTAGTGACTGGTCACTACCTACAGACTTCGGTGTTCAGATAACTAGATGGAGTATCAAAATTAGATAACAGGTTGCTCCTAAAGTTCGCAATAAGCATTGACTGACGTCCTGTTTGGCGAATACTTCTCCTCAACTTAAACTCCACCTCCTTCTGGCATTGCTAAGAACCAGTAAGGTCTATGCATGACCCGACAGCTGGCCTATTTCCACTCTAGACGAGCAAAACTTTCGCCTCCCGAGCTAATACACTCACTTAAATAACTATATTTTTACAATTTTCTTGCCAATATCACTTTCATATGCTCATTCTTAGTGAAATTACTTTGCGTCGGCTGAGCTGAAATCAGCCAAGTAATTGCCAGTTGCACACCTGTGTGGCGCACAATCATTTTCCTCGCATTTTCTCAGATTTGTCGTAATTACGGCGAGTGAAAAACATTTTCGTAATTAGAAATTATCAGCTAAAAGCAATTTTCCGCCGGCAAATGCATGCGACGACCTAAATGCCGCATACAACAGGGGCATGCATGTGCAGTACAGCGGGCAGTCAAACACGTAGAGTAAAGAGAGGTTTACCTTCCTGCGAGCTACATATACACACACAAACAACCGAAGAAGGCAAATAAATAAACAGCGTTGGAAATTTTCCTTTCTCCACGCTGCGACGTTAAGTTATGCGGCAGTGCAGCATATAAGCAAATACATACAGATGCACAGCAACAACAACCGTAGTATTATGCATGCGCTGCTCACCTGTGTCAGGCTTAACAGCAAGACGAGAAGTCTTTCTCTGTTTTCTGGAACTATGCTTGCCACACATTTGTAGTTGTTCTCGTTATTGGTAATTTAATATTGCACTCTGCTTACTACCTACTATACATATGTACATGTATGGCTCACCAATATTGCAACGTCCTCTTCATTCACCGTTTATGGGCTATACTTAATGCCTCATTGGCCGCCTTTTATTTGCCATATTGACCTACTCGCTTACCGAATGCTTACTGTTGCTTACACTTTTACTCTGTCTTCCCTTGCCCGCTCAACTTTTTCTTTAGTCCAAACGTTCCTCTGGCTTTTCCTCACATTCCTTGACTGGTCTTCGACGTGTTTTCAACACCACCTTCAGCTTCACTGCCTTCAATTGTTCCGTTATGACTATGCGAAGTAGTAAACGATGAATGCTATTGTGTATTTTATGACAGTTTTAGTTATAGAAACGCAGTAATCAGCGAATGAAAGACACACCACCAACCCAGAGCGGCAGGGAGAGCGAGCTCAATAGGAAGACAGTTCTAGACATGTGTGCGACAATATATTCCACTGATAGCGCAAATAATGAAAAATCACCTGCTTTTGCAGCGAACTCTGCGGCGTCGTCTTCGCTTCCTCACTGGTTTTGCATGTTTTCTTTGTCTCGACTCTGCCAACTTCGTTTCGACATTATTTACTTTGGCTTGAATTCCTTTCCTCCGCTGTTTTCTCACACCGTCCAATGACGGTTGCTTTTGTTCGCTCTAAATGAACCGAAATGTTCGATTTGCGCGTTTGTCAATATTTATTTTTTTGCCATTGTCAGCTGGTGCGAGGCGAGCTCGAGCGTATGTGGCAGGTATTGGATTTGGCGGCAACGAACTCGCAGCCTCTAAACTTCGTCCGCCTGTCCGAAGCGGCAATAAATTCAATGCTCTACACATTTAGAATATGTCTGGAATGTGGGTGCGGTTGTTGTTGTTTTCAATCATCATATTTACAACGTTATCTCTCTGCCTAATCTTTATGTATTTGAAAATCTCATTTCGAGTTACCAAATAAATGTTGTATGTGTGTGTGTGCTGTGGAAGCCTGAAATGCCTGTGAAAACATATTTCAAAGCAATTTCCGGCCATTAAATCCGAAAAGTGGCTGCCACATATTCCTACTCTGACATTTTCGGCTGTTAAATAAATTACATTAATTATATTTGCTGACTGAAAGTGATGAAATTTGGAAAATATTGCCGATATTAGAACTTCGGTAATTTCTTTCATAGGTCACGCCATTCTTAAACATACAAGTCCTTTGTAATGCCGTATGGAGAATTATTAATATGAGATGAGGTTTACGTTGTGCAGGACTTCAAGTCTCTTTGCGAAGTTTAATAGATACTCTGGATATCACTGGAAACTGGATATCAAAGTTTTGAACTTCCTCCAGTCCCTTGAGCTGTGAAGCTCCTAGATATCTAAGTCGAGTTCTAGATGAGACCTGACATAGGCAGAGGAGGTATTCGTCTTTCTCATACTTACATACTTAATAATGTGCATACGGCTCGCATATGATGCCAATAAGTTGTTGACTTGTTACTAAGCCCATAATTGTTCTGCAGTCTTTTCGAGATCGTGTGAGTAGAAAACTTGCATGTTTTCTCTCTGATCTCTTGCACATGATCTTAGCGCTCCTACATATCTCTAAGGCGTTCCATCTAACAATGATTCGTCTATCAGCCCTTTCGAAATTTCGTTGCTAAGTGCCTAATAGAGAGGTGTAATACGATCTTACCCATTGGAAAACTTTCTTCTCTTCTACTTGATGTACGACATTATTGCAGGAGCTGAGCTCGAATCTCGTTCTGGCGACTTTCAGTGGAACGTTTTCAGTGCTTCTGACTTATCATCATTTTACTTTTATTGTTTCAATTTCGTTAAATATTTATCTTTTGTATCTTTTTGTAAAAAAAATTTAAATATCTATTGTCTTTATCTCACTTTGTAGGCCTCGCCGTCGTTCTGGCTCCAGCATTGTCGTTATTGATGGTGACGACTTGAAGCCATGCTTACCGGACGACTACATTAGTAGTCAGCATTATCGACAGCATTCTGGTGAAAGTAAAGAAATCGATCAAGAAATGTTGACAATGCTTTCAGTTAATCAAGATAATGGTGAGTTATGGTGAATGCAAGCTCCCAAGCGCACTCTCATTAACGCTCTCGCATTTCCCCAATAGGTCCACATCGTGAGATGGCTGTCGATTGTCCAGATAATTTTATCGCGCGTAATAAGACACCACCACGTTATCCACCACCACACCGTCCACCACAGGTAAATAGTCTTAGGCTTGACGGGAAGTCAAGAATAAAGCAAAGCACATCATCACTGAAAAAGAACTGCACCACTCACTCAAACCACCTACCCAAAAAGCACAAATGCATGCAAGCATTAAATAATAGCCCACCCAACACACTCACCTTCACCAAAATCCAAAAAGCCACAAAACACAACACTGTCACACAATCATCATCAACACACTCACTATCCTCATCACAAAAATCAGCAATGTCTATAACATCATCAATGACTGACACCTCATCATCATCATCACCACCACCACCACCACTACCAACCACCCCCCCACCCAACATGCACAAAACACACAAATCCCTTGCACCCCACACAGCTTCTCTCATCAACGTTACCAACATCGAGACCGACACCGACACTAACCAGTTTGCCACACAATGTGTAGAATTATTTAACGGTAATGGTAACAGACTAATCGTTACGTATCATTCTAAATGCGACTCATCGCCGTCGACATCACCATTACCAACAAAAACGACAACAATATCCACCATATCAACAAATACATCACCGACATCATCACACCACTCCACAACGACATACACCAAAATTGCGCTACTCAACGATACGAACACACTCTTGCAACAACAAAATCTGTACAACCAACAACATCAATTGAAATTGGATCAAATTGAAAATTTCGAAAACAATTTGGCCACCGATACAATGGAACCAACACAAAACGCACAACAAACACAAATTGGCGAAATGCAGCCACCAACACAATACAAAACCAATAACAATACACCACAACAACAGACACCACCGACTGCGACACACATCAGCAATGGCGGTGGCAATAAAAAGGCTCTGCCGGCGCCGAACAACAAGCAAGGCGCAACCAGTACCAATCCGAATGGCTTCACCAGCAGCGGTGAGGAGTTCGAGTTGGTGGCCATCGATGGTGGGCTGCTGCAACGCGCTGGTTCCTCTTCCTTTTCGTCCGCGTACGAGGATTCGATCGGCAAGAGCTCCTTCGATTCCATTGCTTATTGTCATTTACATAACAAGCAAAACAACAACATTAACAGTCTCAACAACAATAACATAAACAACAATCATCACAACAATACGAGCAATTCATCTAATTCATCAACGCCAACGAAGCGTGGTTGCGGCGGTATTGTCGGTGGCGCTGGCGATAGTAGCGGCTCGAACGGCTCCTCGCCTGGCGCCAACGAAGCGCCATTGATTGAGGGTTTGTGCGGCGCGCCGCCCGAGTATGAGCTGCTGCCGCTCTCGATGTGCAAACAAGTGGCGGCGAGTCTCTTGCAGCCGCCGTCCGGTAAGCACCGCGAGCTGCCCGTTGACGTGCCGGACAGTTTCATAGAGATCGTGAAGACGCCGCCGCGTTATCCGCCGCCACCACATCTGTCCTCGCTGTCATCGCAGCTGTCGTCGAACTCGTCCACTTCGACGGCCAACACTACACTGACGCACATCAACTCATCGTCCAACTCATCCACCAATAACAACAATAACCACAACAACAGTCACACTAACGATAACTCTTTCTCGCCCACGTGTTCCTCCGTGTCGGGCTCATACTCGGCGCTGGCATCCATCTCGGCCACGGGTGTCGCAACATTGTCCGCTTGCTCGCCACTCTCCACGGATCATCAGTCAAAATCATCAAGCACAAAGTCAACGTCCGGCTCCGGCTGTCATCCACTGAAACAGTTGGTTAAACAGAAGAGTCTGATATCGTTGGGCTCGCTGAGTGGCTCCTCGGAGAAATTAGATAAATCAACAGCAGCAGCAACGCAACGTCAACAACCGCAACCGCAAGTGCCAACGGGTGGCGGCACAAGTGCGGTCGATGGCTGCTTGGTGGGCAAAAGTGCCAAGACGTCGTCCAAGCGCAACGATGAGGTATTACAACCACTTGTTTCACACTCCTCTCTGTCCACTTCACTATGTAAACTTTGAAAGAATTCTGTAATACGTTGTGCCTTCCACATTTTCCGGTTGCACCGTTGTACCTAGCAGGCGAAAACCTACTGCAATTTGCTGCAGCGTGCTCGTAGTTACTCTTTTGTGCCCTCCCCCCGTTTGCTGCTACTTTGGTAGTAACAAAACTTGTGTATATTTTGCTTTTCCAATTATTTTTCATTTTACTTCTTTTTTTGTTTTTGTAGTTATATCATCTTTGTTGTTTGCTTTAGTTTATTTCACATTATTTTTAGTACTCCATTTGTATGTAAGTTGTAACTGTAAAGCGAAAAGTACATATTTGGTGCTAGCATGATTCGAATCCATCTTCGTTCCTACCTCTCTACGCTGCCTCCACCTGCTAAAGCGCCTTCCTTGTAAAGCTGTCGCGCCTAGTAAGCTCACACGTAAACTCATCTTACCGCTTAAGATGCTGTGACTATGGTCTTCCAATTGCTATCGCAGTCACAATCGTCTTCTGCTTTTATTGAAAGTTCTTAATAATCATGGTCACTTGCGCTAAGATTTCTGTTTTCATATAAACTTTACACAAACGGAATAGATTAGTTTAAGAGGTCGATCCAAAGAGGGATCTCGCGTACAGCATAACTTCAGGCGCTGTTTACTCTGCTTCGATCATAAAAAATATAAGAACGCGTGTGATATGTTTTAGGCAGTTCCCATTATTAGAGTTTTCAAAGGACGGCGGTTCTCAAGCCACTTTGCTAGAAGAATTGCTAGTATTTCAAGCGTGAGCGTGTGCAAACAACAGCAACGCATTAACAAATCGTACTGCCATAAATATTGCCGCGCGCATTAGGTGCCGAATGTTGCGCGTCCACAAGTATCCGCGCGCGTACCGTATCTCCAGCGCGACTAAGCAGCCAGCGTTGCGTGTGTGCTTCACTTTTCCATTTCGTTGACAGTTATGACGCACAAAATGATTGTGTTGCAATTGAGCGCGCGTCGGCTCCTGCTGGCAACGCCACCGCCTCAAACCAGTGGCGACCATGTGCAACTGTTGCCGCCACACATGTAGTGCGCGACAGGCGTGGTGCTGTGCAATGGCTGGGGCGAAACTTTATTTTATGAGCAACGCATACGTAATATCCCCACTTCATCGATGTCAAGTCGTTGTCACTGCACGCTCATAAATTCCAAAATTTCACCCGAAAACCGGAAGATTATGTGCGCAAATGCATGGAAGCAAAGTGCGACGGGCAACAAGCACCGGGCAATCAAGCGCTGGCGTTTTCTAACGGGCGCGCTGTAGTACGTATAAAACTGTTTGCAGGCAGCGCACCAATTGTTGTCATATTTTATGACACTTTTGCGGCGCCTGTTGCATGCACGAAGTAGCGCCAAACGCTTGCAGCTGCGCATTTCAATAAAACATTGCAACATTTTTTTGGTAGGACCTCAGCAGAACTCATGCTTTTACATTTATGCTGAAAAATAACGACGCGCTTTGTGCGTCAGTCACGTGAGACAATTGTCTTATGTTAACTTCGCAGCACTCGAGCACTCCTTCTGCTTACTCGCTTTTCCACGGAGTTGTGTGGCTGACTGTGCATTTGGTCCTTTGCGCTTTTCCTAGTATGACACTTTTAGTGCCGAATTTCATGGCTGTCATAGTTGCCAATTTAGACAATTTATTCAATTTAGTTAAGGTTATGTTGCAAATGTTGAGTGGAGGCATTTGCGGCATTTTGCAGCTTAATTAGTTCAATATGCAGCATTTTCTGTAAAAGTGTTTTCCGCTTGGCTATTTTGCATGCCTTCGCGTACTTTCTGCAACTACTTTTGCTAGATAAAATGTAGTATTTCAAATTGCAATCTCACTTGAAATCTCTGCATTAGTGCTTGAGCTATGGAAAATTAAATTTCGCATTTTAAAATACTTTCGTCAGCGCGCCCCCTCAGCCACGTGCAAAATTTCTCATCTCCGCTAGCACCCTGTGGGTTGCCACGCCAACCAACACTCGCGCGAGTTCTTGGCTGTCTTTTGAGTGGCGTCGGAAATTAAGGCAATAATAATAATTTTAAATGTTGCCGGCGCTGACGTGTCGCCCTCACAACCTGCCGCGACGCGTTCGCTGTACGCGAACCGTATGAAAATCGCTATTACCGCTGCTTTGCCAGCATAACCGTTTTGGCGAACTTGGTATGATATGTTGCATGGTAGCACATGTTGCAGATGCTTATCGCACGGACTGCGGCCAATGCAGACGTGCCGCAAAATCGTGTGGCCGCAGCTGGTAGGATTTAAATTGCATGAGCAAGAGGTCCAGTTAAGCGTTGCAGCCCCCAGCAGGCGGCGCAAATTGACCAAATTTTCTGAAAGTTTTTGTGGATTGTGGGCAAAACTGACAAAAAGAGCGACAATAGTCAAATTAATCAGGTCAAGCAGTAGTGACTGACTTCTGATAAAAAGGTGTGGAATAGAGAAAACATTTTTGCTAAGTGGAAAGTTCCGAATTAGAAAGAGACTAGCTGCATCTTAGACCTTTGACAGTTAACTATTTGTACGCATATGTCAGAACTAGTTCTTTTTAGGAGAAATCTTAATTCGAAATTTTTATCATAAATCTTCTTCAACAATGCTTCTTCTACGCTCATTAACAAGTTATTTAATTTTTATTTCTCTTATTTTGCAATTAAATTCCATCATCTTGATAAAAGTATTGTTCTAGCCCGCCCGCTGCTTGATCACCGCATCCTAAACTGCAGAAAAAAACTTTTGAAATTGTAAAATAAAAGTAAAAAATATCTCAAAACATACCAACTTTGACTTCGCATGAAAAAAGCGCTCCCGTTTGCTGCTTAACACCGTTACCATTTGCTACAAGCGTCTAAAAATATTGCTCAACACTTTTATTTTCATTAAACTTTTACACTCGCATATTCACCCACTCGCTTACATAACCATATCTTTTCCATCTATGCGACATTCCGAACTCGTCGTAACAAAAATAACGAAACTCGTAACTAACCGCTACTAACCAACGCTTTTAGTTACCGTTAACGCTAAAACTGACCAACACAAACTATTTGCAATATATTCCTCCAATTTTGCTAATCATATTTTGTTTTTCTTGCCACGCGCCGCACAGTTGAATGGCTCTGTGAAGCCCGTGCCGCCGCCGCGTGATCACCTGCGCGTCGAAAAGGATGGCCGCCTGATAAACCGCACGCCCGCGCCGCAACTGCCAGATCGCCGTTTGGGCAGCAGTGGAGTGGGCGCGCCACAGCAGATAGCGCAGATTGTCGAGCCAACGCTGGAACAGTTGGACAGCATCAAAAAGTACCAGGTAAGTGCACAGTTTGTTATCTTAAATTTTTAAATTTGCAACGCTATTGGAAACGCGCGAAATGTACGCAGGTTTCAAGCGCGTTGGACAGCTTGGTCGGTGTGACGAAGCGTTGCATATGCCACTGATAAAATGCCGTTAAAAAGCCGCTATAGCAGCCACCTAAAAGTATGCAATGTGGTTTGCGTGACGCGCTCATTTGCAACTGTATGATTATATGTTGGAAATACATTGGCAGTAAAACTGTTGCTTTTTACAACGCAGATTTGTTTTGCGCGCGCTTTACCCCTGATTTAGCATATTTATGCGTTTCACACGTTTTACGAGCATATAAATTTGTATTACAAAGTAGTTTTGCGAGTTGTGGGCCATTAGAGTCCGCCGGGTACTAGCATATTAAAGTTAGGTGGACTTTTAGTTCGAAAGTATTGTAATTCTAGCGTATGCACGCGTTGCAAGGAAGCAGTTCGGACGCTTTCTTAAAAAATAGGAAAGTAGAGGTCTAGTTTTAGTGAAAATTGGGCGGCTGGAATCAGCAAATCTTTGGATATAATGAGAACCTAAACCAACTCAGTATAAACGTCAATAAATCAGACTACATTCTCCCAATGCTGGATTTCAATAGACACTTCCAGGTGTAGGGGAGAAAGATATCATCTTAGTCTATATCGACGAGTTCAAAATGGACTGCGGAGTAGGCACAAGTGTATATTCCGACGATCTATCCGTCTACCGAACTTAGCTAGCATCTTCCAAGCGGAAGTACTGGGCATAGAGTAGACCTGCTATTGGATAACTATGAGAGGATACATCAAGCAACAATATACACGGATAGCCAGGCGGCTTATGGACTTGTCGTTACCCATGACTAATTCCAGCGTAGTCCTTAACTGCAAGAAGGCACTGAGCTCACCACCAAGCACGAAAGTTTGAATGGATGTCTACAAAAAGCTGTCGGACATAAGTAGCTTCATCAAAACGACAAAATGGTTTGAAAGAGAAGGTGAAACGTGATAGCAATAACAAAAAGGTCTACGACTAGTGACACAGCTAGTGCTAATTGAGCTCGAAATAAAACAGGGCTGCACTCCTACTTACCTGCAGATGAAGCGCTAGCATCTCCACTAACATATTTTCACAAGGAATTAAAAGAAATTAAGAATCTTAAGTAGCCTGTGACCCACATAACTGATTGCACGAAGTATTTGTCGCAAATTGATGTTTTTGTACCAGACCGTCGAGTAAAGGTTGCAGTTATACAGCGCGCTTGAATGCCACGCCCACGGCGCATCACACGGCAGCACGGTGCAAGAGCACGCAACGCAAAATATGCAAATTGCAAATAATGTGGCGTAGAAATCAAAAGTGCATGGGAAAAGAGCTGCAAGCAAAAGCGCAAAAGCCACCGCTTGGCGTAGACGCGGGGTGGGCGGGTGCCGGAGCGTATGAATAATGAGCATAGCGCTGCAGCGAACAGATGGGGAATAAAAGCAGCGAGAGTGCATTGAAAAATGATATTGGAAATTCAATGAATTCAACCGCAGCGAAGAGGAACTGCTATAACGGCAACCAGCACAATAACGCCACTAAGTGTAATTTGTAACGTTAACAACAAGCGCAGGAAAATACACAACACGCGAGTTTGATGGCCGCGGGCACACACATAAATAATGCATTGGGGGTGCGAAAGTGAGGTTAGAACATAAATAATGCATGGAAGTATGGAAGTAAGGCAGGTAACAGCAGCAAAGTAAGTCGGTGCACCAGCAAGTGGCGTCGCCAACTGGCAGTTAGTATACAAGACTGAGTAAGCAGCAGTCTAGCTGAACAGAGCAATACCAGCTGCAGCTCCTGCGCTGTAAGCAAGAGAAATGGCTAAAAATAAATAAAATGAATAGAAAGAATGAATACACTCATTGCAAAAATAAATACAAATGAGTGGCGGAAATGTCGGTGACGCAGGCGACATGTAACAAAGCCCATTACGCTTTGGTAAATATCCAGCTTGCAACGGCAACGGCACGCCACGGTGCACGGCGCGTGCTTGCAATCGAAATGGAAAGCGCATTGCGGTGGAGAGCCAGTGGGTGGGGAATGTAAAGGCATCAAATCAATGAATGCTTTGGCGCATGACAATGCAATGCGGGCGCAGGAGAGCGCGTACGATGCCACAGCGGAATTGTGTGGAAGCGATGGTACCAAAATAACTGGAAATGCTTAAATTTAAGTAAATATTTGATTTGGATTAGTTTGCAAAGTACATAAGCGGTAAAATGTGCGGAATGGAGTAGAAAATCTTATGAATATTGACAGTGAGCTTGTGGCAAAGCTGCATTACGGAAAATGGTGAAGCGCAGAGCAGACAGAGAGCTAAACTGTATGGTTACCGATGAGAGAAGATTGGAAGAAGAATACTGCTGCAAAAATAAAAATACAATGGAAGACACGATACGCATAAATTGCAACGAAGTGAAGTGTGTTTGGGAAGATTTGAAGTAGGAATGAACTAAGTTTGGGTTTAGTAACCATTCACGCGATGAAGTCCGAAATAAATCCAGTTAAATAAGGAAATGAAATGAAAGCAATTGGCTTAACATCCGCACCGTTAGTTCTGCTTTCTCCAGAATGGATAAGGAAGCGAAGTAGATGGGTTTGGTAGTCTGTTATCAAACAAACAGTCGTCCTACTCGCGACTAGGCTCCCACCTCACTGTTGGCAGTCATAACTTTGAAATCGTAAATAATTTCGTTTATCTTCGAACCGGTTTCAACACCAGCAACAATTTCAGCCACGAAATCCAACGCAGAAAAACTCTTGCTAACGGGTGCTACTTTGAAATAAGTAGGCAATTGTTGGGACATAAAGACCTCACCTGACGAACAAAAACCAAACTCAACAAGTCACTCATTATTCCCGTCCTGCTATATGGTGCAGAGGCTTGGACGATGACAACAACTGATGAGTCGACGTTGCGAGTTTTCAAGAGAAAATTTCTGCGACAGATTCACTAGAGCTTTGTGTCATTAGCCAGCCGTCTCAAACCACTTTTGTCCACTTACATAATGTGGCAGCTCATTCCATTACACGCATATAGTTTGCTTAACCTACACCACCTAACCACGCTCCGGCGCTCTTTGACAATTAAGTTTATCGCCTGCAAGTGTCCTCACAGCCCTTAAGTGCCACGTAAGTGCGCAATCACCTGCGTAACTATTGCGACAACTTGCCACATCCAACTGACCTGCGCCCACCTACGGTGCCAACAACAAGCCGTATTTTGTTGTAAGTGCCTGGCATCTTACTTGAGTTATGAATTTGAGTGGCGGAAACTTTGGCCCGCTCTGTGGCAGTTTACGCCGAATAATAACAACAAATTGAGTAGAGAAGTTTTCGTATAAAAATAAATAGAGTTGGGTGCGAATTACAGCGCACACACGCGCATACGCAAATGAGTTTCTGTACTCTTTGTGTGCGTATGAAAACATTGACAGCGTTGACAGCGCTGACGCAGGGTTGCCTTATGTGAGTGCCATGCGACGCATTGAAAAAGCGGTTGACAACTTCCGGCGCTGGCGGCGGCGGCAAGAAAAAGCAGTGGCGCTCAAACTGAAAGTAAATAGATGCTTGCTAATAATAGCGCTGCGGGAAGTTTGCAAAGTCGGCCAAGGCGCAGGAAGTGCGAAATGTGTGAACGCGTCGAATGAGTTGTGTGAAGAATGCGACGGGAATACGCTACGGGTAGCAATGAAGTGTCAAAGTGTCGAAGTGTCAGAACGATGGACTTGTGAAAATGTGCTACTTGAAACTTATTATGCAAATTTACGTTACAGCAGCAAAAAGCGTCGATGCAACAAGCCGCAGAACAGCGCGAGAGTGTGTGACCACAAGTCTTTGTTATTTAAGCAAATAGTGAATATATTATTCATCGCCGGCATATTTCGCAACGAAATCGATGTTGTGGGCCAAGTTTCGAACCTAGCAGTAAAAGTCTGACACACCCCCTCACTACGCTGCCAGTGAAGCTCCACTCACTCAAGTGCTTTGTCTACAGCTACAATTTATGCGAGCTACCTCACTTTATTGACCCTGTTGTATATATAGTTTTGGGCAGAGAAGTGTAATTCTTGCGCAGCCCACTCCCCCTCGCGCGCGGTTTCCTTAGTTATACTTTGTTGAAGTGTCGCTTGAGCGCCACGACATTTATGAACTTGAGCTCATTTCTTACACTATTTTCGGTTGACCCATGCTATTAAGTGTTCTTCTTTCAGCGGTGGCCTTTGTGCTTTTTATGATGGCGCCATCAGCGTGAAATGGCCCGGTCGGCCATGTCATACAGCGCGTTCATCGTACCATCCACTGTACAGCAGTTGCTAAAAGCTGTCAACGGTCCGCATACATACTATATATTTACGCACGTTGTAAGGAATATGTGTCACAGCTAGTTGTTGCTCTTGTTCTTGCTGTCGTTTAGCCGGTTTTAGCTGGTTCAAATGACACTTTTTATCTGTGTTCGACTACAAACGAATTTGATGCCATGTCACTCGCTTAATCTCTTCTATTTCTTCTATTTCTTCTTTCTGCTTTCATTTTCCTTATTTTCTTAAATAATACAGAGTGTGCGCTTTTAATATGAAGAAGTTATATTAGCTGCAGCTACGCTTGTAATAATGTTAAATATGCTTGCACTGTCTACTTTTTTGAGTTAGTTTATAATAATATATTTGAAGTCGGTCGTCTTTCTTCACTTTAAAAATTCATTTGTTAACCCTTAGCTTGGTTCCACTCTTTTGCCATGGTCGTCATCAAAAGGGGGGTTTCTCTTTCGAGGCTTTTTGTTCCTTTTTATTGGGAGCGTTTTTTACGTCGCGGGTCACTAACCTAGCGCTGAAGCCTGTGGAGGGGATGTTTCGCCTTCTTACTTTAGTCCGTCAGGGAACTTTCCCCACTTGCATGAACTTCTACACATGACTCCATCCTCCTCTACACATGATTCCATATTCGCTTTCATCTCTTCCAATATTGGCCTAGCCTATGTTTATTGGTACATAATGTATTTTTCCCTTCTTCGGACAGCCCGGTGAAGCTGGACTCATACCTTTGAAACCATTTTAGAGTTAGCGAGCTTTCCTTTAGTGAAGCTGCGTTATTTACGAGGGAACCTATATAGCGTATAAATGAGTATATTTTAATATTTTAGTGGCGCAAAACTGTGGTATAAAATAAAGTATGAGTATTAATATGAGACCGTCGACTTTTTGGGAATTTTTGCTTTCGCAGGCTCCACTGTTTCTCTCTTTGTGGGTTTAAAGTCCATTTAAGGTTATATTCGAGTGTTTTAAACGTCATCCAGAGGATAGTCTTAGATGTCTGGAATACAAAAGCTTCACCTAAAAACTTTTAAGTCGTTTTGTGGCTGCCTAAAACTTTATCGAGCTTTGTAGGACCAAAACCTTTCGAGGCTTTGAAGAAAAATCTGGCATCTAAACTCAGTTAAACACATTGAAGTTTGATTAGGAATACGAAAATACTTTTTCGACTACCCAATATTATCTCCATTCCTACTTAGTGGTGGCTGCCACCATCCATAGTTTGTATCGGTGAAATAATCTTTTACCATTCCCCAATTATTTCGCTTTAATATTCTATTTTTCCTTCGACGACCCATTCGAAACACCCTGTATTTTCATATGTATTGCATATATTGCACCGCGAAGTGTGTTAACGCGGTTAAGCACGGCTTAATGTTGACAAATACAACAATAAAAGTAGAAACGTCACCGCGGATGGGTTTTTTTCGGGGAACCTTCATCCGTCGCGTTAGTTCAAATGCTTCAGTATGCAAATACAAACAACATTTGCATACTCGTACTCATACGAAAATGTGTGTGTAGCAGAGTTGAAAAAATCCGGCCACCTGCTCGGTGCATTGTTTATTTGCGCTTAGCTGGGACCACCCTTTTTATGAGGTTGAGCGAAGCGCTTGTTTGCACCAGTTTTGGTTGTGTTTCTGTTTGTTCTTTGTTTATTTTGTGTTGTTTATTGTGATTTCGTGAAATGTTAATTAGCTCCACGTTCCGAACCAGTTCAAGAAATAGTAAAAAGCAGCGCAAGATAATAAACATAAAGGCAAGATACAGATTAAAGCACAACTAGCAAGCTCCTCGTCTTAGCAAAGCTTGTTTACTTTATAGTATTCAAATGTTTTCTCTGCCATTCGCACAAAAAATGCAGCAGAACAGGTTCCACAAACAATAGGTGATGGTGCAAGGCAAACCGCGTTGGCCGGGGAATGCCAAATGGGGTTCAGCAATAAACAAGCTCATCGGCTACTCCGCGCACACATATTTCGACATACTAATATGTTATCTAAGTTGTAGTGATAAAACAAGTTACTGGTTTATAGGAAACTGATGCCGAAAGAAAAGCGCTAGTGCCAACTTTGAAGCATTTGGTTCAGATCTCATTTTTTTCATAAAATAGCAAAACAGTTTTTCAATAATGGTGGTCCTTGACCATTGAAAAGTAACTCATTAAATATGTTAGCCAATCGGCGCAGGTTTAAATCTTTTGTAGAACCACTTGGATCATTCGAGGGAAGTGTTTTTCGAAAGATTTTAAGCATATGAAAATTCAACGAATCCGTTGGTATGTAAGATGATGCTCCAGCGAATAGCTCCTTCGACTCGAGACCCATCAGGCATCCAACTAAAAGACCAAGTACATAATGATATGTTTGTAACTGGCGTAGTCTATCAAAGATTAGCAGCAACAAGCGAAGTTTGGTTGCTGTTCTTCACCCAGAACGACCCAAAGTCAATTCATTTGTCTTCACAATAAAGGAATAATACTTAGTTGATAATGTGTACTTACTCTGATCTTATGCCGTTATCTACGCATGCTTTTTCTTGGAGCTTTTATCAGAAATCTGATGAAGGTTGGTTTTCATCTCCACATATTTTTCCTTTCACTAGTAACCGCAAGACACAGATGCTCAAAATGTCATAGAGCACAGTGCGTGTCTGGGTCTATAAATATAGACTGAAATATAAATAAATAAGTAATTAAACAGGTGCGCAATACGAACGCGCCCGCACGCCTGGCGTCCCTTTCACTGTTTGCTTGCAGCCGACGCTGACGATATTATTTCCGCTATCAGGCTATTGACCACGCCTGGGGATGTTGTCGCACAACCAACTGTGGCCCTACACATACACAAGCACATTGTTACTGTGTGGCATAATATTAAAGTAGGTTTAAGCGTGGAGCCATGGCAATAAGTGCCAGACAGCTGTTGGTGACTGCGCGGTGGAGCGGTGTGTTCTGAGGTTATTATGGAGAGAAGTGAGCAGAATTGCAATGGAGTGCAACATTACTAACAATTAGCGCGATATCAGCGTCACAGCGTACTTACGACTAGTAAATTCCAATCTAAGTGTTTGCGCGTGTGTGTGTGGCGTTGCGTGTATGTTAGGCTGTTTAGACTGTTAATTAAGCGTGTGCTGTATGTAGTAGAGCGGCAATTACGCACACAGCTATAGTTATGGCTACGCCAAGTGTTGACATCCATGCACACAGCACCCCACGCTTTGGAGAGGGGGAGCGTATTCATGCATATGCAAATATCCCGTAGTCATAAGCGCGCTCTCATGCAAATGCAACACTACGACGCGCCTGGTAACGCACAATGCTCACAAGTGCCAAGGGCGCGCTCACCGCCACCACTCACCTGTACCTGTGTCTGAGTGGAGGTGCGTGTGTGAGTAGTGTACTTAACTCTCCAGCGCTAAGCGCTCGCTGCTAACTGACAGGTGTTCGTGCGCTGAGCAAATAATACACGTGCAAATGCCAGTCAATACGCGTACTTCAGCGCCGATCACAGTGAGCACGGAATGCAAAAAATTCCACAAAAGTAAACAAATATGAATTATTAGCAGCGAACTCAACTACTAAAGTACTCAGCTTTATTAATTTCAATTACCTTCGCTGGTTTTGCTTTTGCTTCGTGCAAAACGTGCAAAATATTTATAGTTTTTTTTTTGTTGGTAATGGGCTTTTATCACTCATAAATATTTTACATTTTACAGCGCTTAAATTTTATCGCCGCTTAACAGCTTTTTCATGCTCAAGCGTTTTTTGCTTCTCGAATATTTTGTGGTTTGTAGTCGAAAATAGACCATTACGTCAATCAATTGACATTTCAATCGCCTATTATGCTGACGTCACTGTGCTAGATTACAGCGCGGAGCGTAAACGAAGAGGGACCGTTTATTAAAAGCACTCAGTTCGATTCTTAGAAATGAAATGTTAAATATAACTGTACATGTCCAAATCGTATATAAGAGCTTTTAAATAATAGGTAGAAGGTTTTGAATTACCAAGCCCAACTTATTACTTTTGAATTTCTAAGATTGTAAGGTTACGTTCTTATCCAAGCTTACGTTTCGCGATCTCAATTGAGGTTAGGTCCTTGTCTAGACTTACGTTTCGTGATCTCATGTGCGGTTAGGTTCTTGTCCAGGTTTACGTTTCCTGACCTTATGACCATCAAATTCTCTCCACTCTTTTACATACGAAATGTTGCGCTGTTATCTGTGCTGGATACCAGTCTCACTGACGTCACCAGCTCTTACGTAAGGAAAGTACTCTCGCTATTGTACACCTTAAAGGTGCCGCTCTCTTCCGCCACGCTCTTAGCCTCTCATTGAGCCATGTTTTGCGCCGTTTGTAGTTGCAACTTTTACATTCCTGTGATAGACAGGTTAATGCAATTTAGATGTGCTGCGCGTCACTGGCTGAACATCACTGGAAAAATTTAAAACACGTTAAGTGAATAACGTATGGCCCTATCTGTCTGCCGGTGTGTATATGATTGAGCACTATTTTAACTTGTTGTTGCTAGCGCGCACATACTCGTAGTCTGTGTGCTGCTTGATTGAAACCAGTAAGCCACAGTTGTCGCGGAAAAATGTTAGCAAACTTCTTGATAGTGGTCGTTGGCCAAACGACAGAAATGCTCGATGCCTTGGCTAACTTTTTGTGCTGGCTGATGCGCCTATTTTTACCAACACACTTGCAATTTCCCAGCCAGTTGAACTGGCGTGGCGCGCGTCAGTAGGAAAGCGCTGAAAATATAAATGGAAAAAGTGTAAAAAGGCAAGAATATTTATTTTAAGCCGTGCGCTGGCAGCGCGCGTCAGCAGCGGTGCTGAAATGCATGCGAGAGGGTTGCCAGCGGCGCGCACAGTGTGTGTTGTATCAGGGTGAGGAGCTGGTGGGGTTGCGGGCGGTTGCCATGGCGCGCGATACAACTAGACAAACCAAGTAGAAGTTGTCGCAGTTGCCCGCGATCTGGTCTACCTCGCTGCCGCTGCGGCTGTGTTTTCGCTTGTGCGCTTTGTTTGGGCCGGTTGTCAGTTGGTTTGGCTGGAAATGTTGTTGCTGGCTCAAACTAAAAACATTTAACTGGTTTCTCGGCAGTGCCATTTGTGGTGTTAGACCGAACGACAGCAATGCGCATAGAACAAACGGAAAACACGACAGCGCGTAACAGTTAATAAACAAGCGCGGATATTCGAGTGTGCGCGTTTTGGAGTGGCTAATAAACGCACCGAAAAACCGAGAACAAAACTAAAAAAAAAAGAAATAAAAAAGCGGAAACGTATAATTTGCCGCTGCAAACATTGAATTACGTGTAACTTCACTTTACCAAACACAACTACAACAATGAAAATAATCATAATGCAGCTTAGGGAAAAGCGCACCGCGCGCATATACGCCTGAAATGAGTTGCGGCGCTTTGCGCTTCATAATTGTTTGTTTTGTCTGCAGCGCACCCATACACTTACACACGCGTGCTCTCACACGTACTTACTTATACAGGCGCACGTTAACAAGTGCGCTTACAACTAGTTGGCCGAAAGCGTTGGCTTGCCGTTGGTGTTATTGGCAACGCGCAAATCAGTTGTCATTTGTTTTGGCCAGGAGCGGTTGCGATAACGTCGCGCTACGCTTGTGAACTGTGACAGGCACGGCTGAGTTGAAACACGCGAAAGGCTACGGTGCTGATTCTATTTTTTTCCGGTCCACCGCTGCAGTCACGCGCTGACGTGACCTGCGGGAACACGGTTAGAAATACTTAAATAAGCAAAGACTTGGCGTCAAAGGGGGCGTATTGTGGGGGCTTGCATAAACGCCTGGTCACACAGGCGTATGCGGTTAGTAAATTTAATTAGCATGAAAATCGATTAAAGGCGTGTTGTGCAAACAGAAAAAAAGTTGAAATGTGTGAAAAATATAAATTGAAAAGTGCTAAAGGCTTTAAGTGTTCAAAATAATTTCATACTAGCCGCACGGCAGTCTTTAAGCTGACTGTATATAATATTAGCAAAATCACAAATAAAGCGATAAAAAACTCTATTAATTTCAAATGGCGAGCGCTTATCAGCTCGGTAACCAGACGCAGTGCAAAAACACAGTGAATTGTGTGTAAAAGTTAAGAATGTTCAGCGTTCGCCGCAAAGCAAACTTCTGTCTGAACAATGCGCTGGAATGTGCTCACTCCGCTTCCACCTACTCTCCACCTGTAGCTCGCCCTCTGCGCCACTCTACTCCAGGTCCCCTCTGCGCCACGCCCCTTACCACTTTGCCTTTACTAGGTACTGCTCTTTGTTGACTGCCATAACTTTGCTATTTGCGTGTAATTTGTTGGCATTTCGCTTATCGCGTTCAGCTACGGACAGCTATTAAGTCAGCCGCAAATGTAGACGCGGCGAGAGATTACGGAAAAAGTGAAAATCTATTAAAAAGTAATTTATGACATATGTAGAAATGGAAATTTTGGTTAAATGCGAAGAATATTTTTTCGTGTAAAAAAAGCAAAGTGCAAATAATATAATTTAACCCGCTTGAAACGCCGGGTCATACTGACCCACACGTTTTTATTCCTCATTTTTAATGCTTTTCTATTGCATTACTAGTGGATCCGACCACGCGTTGCTGTGGTTATACATTTTATGCCCATTATTTATATAATAAACTATTCAATACAGTGAATCCAAAGAATTTTACTTGAGGTTTAATTTTCGAATGTGTTCATAGAAATAAATTTCATTGAAAAAAATGACGAATTTAAGGCTGTTTTCTCAATGTCTGATTATCAGCCTTGCTGTCCAGTTAATAGAGTTGGCCGCTTAATAGAGAGTCCTTTTAATAGGGCTTTCACTGTATTTTTTTATTTATGAATTGTTTATACTATACTATCTAAGTTAGTTGGAACTGGACACGGTGTGCTAAATTTTACTAAAATTGGTTCAGTAGTTTAGGAGTCCATCGCGGACAAACATCGTGACACGTAATTTTTATATATAAATATTTTATAAAGCTGGATATTTGTTATTAAAAATATCATAAAAATGTCGAATTTAAGTTAAAAACTCTGTTCGAACTCTGTTCGGTTTTAATTGACATGACATACCAAGAGACTATAAGTGACTACCAAAAGCACTGCGTTTGAGTATACTCACGTTTGCATTTTTAAGGACACCAGTATGAATGCATAATGTGGTTGAATAAGTTTGGCTTTTACTTAGCGCATGCATGGGTTGTTAAAGAAGGCGGGGATATAGCACTATTTTATCACATTTAAACTTTGACTTTTGAACAATGACATAGGAAGCATAGGGATAGTATAGGCAATACAAAAGTACAACTTTCATTCCGCTTATGCGTTCTTCAAAGATTTAGAATTGCCTATGGTAATCGGTTCTACTTAACCGGAACGTTCACGAAATCACAAAGGATTCACTTTTGCAATAGTTTCGTAGACTATTTGAGAAATGTTTATACCGGTTTTTTTATGATTTTGGAGTAGTATGAAGTTTGTATAATTATTTTTCCTTCACTATTGTTTTCCTATCATCATTTTTAGTTGCTTACTGCACTCATGTTTGTTCAAAATGTTACTAAAAATGTCTGTATGTATGTGTGTGTGCATTTGCATTTAGTTTTTGTTTGGATGGGCAGCAGGTAGCGTTATTTGTAGTTCGAAGTTCGCTCATTTGCACTTTTAATTAAAACGAAAAACTGGATTTTAAAAATAGAAAATTTTAAGCTTACATACAAACACACACACATGTGCCGCTATCAAGTGGATGTACTCGTATGTTAATTTTTACATGTAAATAATATATTTTTTTCACTTCACATTTAAATTTATTTACAGATAGTATATGTACATGTGTATACATATACTTTTACTTATACAAAATAAATATAAAAAAACTGTTTACTTGTCATTAAATAGTAAAAAAGCAATAATATTCACTTTTATGCGTATATATATATATATATATGCATATGTGTGCATGTTTATATGCATGTACTAAAACACGTTTGTCAGCGTGTGAAATCACTGGCGTGAAATTTTTTCGAAATTATTTGGCAGTAAAAATTAAGTCAACTACAGCAAAGTGGAAAACAACAGAAACAAACACATTGAAATGAGTAAAAGCTAGTAAAAATGTAAAAGTTGACATTTGAAAAGTGAACTACAAACTTTTGTGCGTTTGTATGTGTGTGTATGTATGTAAACCGTTGTTGCAATGTGAGCATAAAATGCTCGAACTAAACGGCAAGCAATGTATGGCCATTAATAAAAAGTGCTTTCGAATCTGCATGATTAGTTAACATTATTTGCTTGCAAACATACTTACGTACATATGTACATACATACATAGTTACATATAATGAAAAATGTCTACAAATAATATTTGAAGTTTAAAATAAACATTTGAGTTTTTTTTAATTAAAAATTACATTAATACAAATAGGTAAAGGCTCCATGTTATATCGAGGTTTTATGGGGAAAATATATATGTATTACAGTAATACAAATAACCGTCATATCATTTTTTAACATGTTTTTTATGAAATTTTATAGTAGTTATTTTTTTTATATTTTTTATAATTTTTTCTTATATTTTTTATACACTCTTATATTTTTTTTTATAAATTTTTTTCTAATAATTATATTATATTTAGTTTTTCTTTATACGCTCTTTTAAAATGTTTTTTAAATTTTCTACAATTTTGCTTTTCATATTTTTTTATATTTTTATTTCATTATTTATATTTGTTTTTACTAAATTTATAATATTTTTTATAATTTTTTTTTAATATTTTTTTATACATTCTTTTATAATATTTTTTATACTGTTTTTCAATTTTTTTTAACAATTTGTTTTTTTATATTCTTTTTAATTTATTTTTTTTTTGTTTTTTTTATTGTTTTACACTTTTTTATAATTTTTTTAATAAATATTTTTAAATATAATTATATTATATTTACGTTTTGTTTTTTTTATACACTCTTTTATAATTTTGTTTTTTATATTTTTTTTATAATATTGTTTTTTATAATTTTTTATACATTCATGTATAATTTTATTTTTTATAGTTTTTTCATAATTTTTTTCTTATATATTTTTTTTTTCATAAATTTTTTGTTTTACATCCTTTTTAATACTTTTTGTTATATTTCTTTTAGTAATTTTTCTAAATTTTATAACATTTATATATTTTTTGAAAATATTTTTTTTAACATTTTTTTTATAGTGCAAAAGTACATATGTATATGTATGTATATACAGTAAAAAAATTAAAATAATTATTTTTATGAAAGTATTTTTTATATTTCTTTTATTTTTTAATATTGAATATATTACTAATTTTTTTATTTTCTTATAATATTTTTTTACGCAACAAATGCAAAAAACGCATATACACATATGTTTTCCTATATGAACGAGCAGAAGTAAGGTAATTTGTTTTAATAACCAGCTATTGAATGCGCGCGCCAAGTGCTTAACAATCCGGGCACGTTCCCTGCGATTACGCATTTGGCTGTGGCACTATTATTTACGCTAGCAGCGCATGGCTTTTGCATGGATATGCGCACAAAGTGGCGTATTGTTTTTCTCGAAATGCATACAATTAAATTTTATCGCCTTTTTATGCCATGCGTTTGTATGTGGGCAATCATAGCCGACTGGCTTAGCTAAAAACAAAAACAAAAAAAAAAAAAATAAAAAACAAAAAAAAAAATTGAAAATAAAGCAACAGGAAAGCCAGGTAAACAAAAATAAAATTCAATTGTACAAAAAATCAAGCAAAATTCCCATGAGTCATATTTCAGCTTGTTTCCTTCTGCGTTCATACGCATACATACATACAAACACAGGTGTGAGTGCATTTGTGTATGCTTGTTGTTGTAGGCGTAGCTAAAAGCCACGCAAAATTGCTTATTTGACAGATTCGTTCACATTTAAGCATAAAGTCAGCTTGGCAATCAATTTCCTACAAGGCATGCATGCCTCTACCTGTGTTTTATATACGCAACGAAGTAGATATGTATACGTACATACATATTTGAATTTGTGTATCTATATGGGCATTAACTGTTGCTTTCGCATACGTTTGTCTGTCCATCAAAATACACGTCCGACAAACTAAATCAACCAAATCAGTGCCAAACACGAATTTTTGTTAATAAAAACTGTCAAAATAAACATTTTTTTAAATAAGTTTAAAAAAGTATTTTCGCAAAATGTGCTAACGAAAAATATTTTTGGTGTTCGTCACGTACTTGCGAAAATTTGCGGTGACAACAACAGAACTGTTTCAACAATTGCACAACTTGGCGAGACAAGCTTACTTACAAACGTACATACATATGTATGTACACATTTGTTTCTAAAACAATTTACTTATGTATATATAAGTATAAACATTTATTCACACATACAGATATGTGTGTATGTACAACACGAACATCGCTGATTTATAACTTTGCTGCATAGCTTCATGCATTTGCATACATGCATACACACATACATTCATGGCTGATAATAAATTTTTATCTTCTGCCAATAAAATTTTTGGTGACTACGAAACTTACATTTTTTTTGGAAAAACATTCAAGGCTTGCCAATAAGAAAAAAAATTATTAAAAATGTCTAGTAAACAAATAAAAATTGAGGGAGTTCTGCATCGACCGAAATAATTGGTAGTCCGATGGTGAAACTTGAAACTTTTTTTCAACTTCCCAGAATTAATTTTTTTTGGACAACGGCATCTATTGACAAAATACGAAAAGACTTTTTCGAGTACCCAATATTTTTCAAATATTGTTTTCCATGTCCAACTCTTGACTTTTCTAAACAGTTTTCAAATTTAAGCAATTTATTTCACAGTTTATTTGACAACTTTCCATCGTCGTTAGCACTTCACTCGCTTTGACAGGCTGTCACAGCTGACTTATACTATATACCATCTGTCACTGTCAAAACCCTTTTGTCCGACTGCCGAAGTAGAGGTGAGCGGCCGCATCAAATCATCGCCAAATCTGTGATTTTGCGCCGGTGCTTTTTTATTTATGATTTTTGCAATATTTTTGTTGCTCATCTTACAATCGGACGCGTCTGCTGCCATGTGGGTTGCCACCTGTCGCCCCCACTTCGTTCATTTGCCTCACTCTAGTGTGATTTGTGTGAATTGCTTATTGTTTTTTACACGTGTGCTGAATGGCGTTTTGTCAATGCATTTTTTGTAATTATATTTAACGAGTTAAACACGCCGATTTACGCTTTGTGGCGATTGAATTGTCTTTCTGCAAGTGAATGTGAGCGTTTCTAAGAGGCGTTGCGCAAATCGCGTTTGTTGGGGGTGTGTAGATATGTAAGGGTCCACAGTTATGTCGCTGCTGATTGACGGGTCTATATAAATACTCTTTGAGAGAGCAAGAAGCAGAGATTTAACAAAGCTGTGCAATTTGGCTAGAGAAACTCGAATCTGGCGATTTAAGAACGCATATACTAAAGGAAAAAAGTAACAAAAAAAAATCTAAAAAAATGAAATAAAAAAATTAAAAATATATTATAAAAAAATAAATAAAATCGAAAATAAATAATAACATAATTTTTGGAACAGAGTTGAGTGGTTTTGAGTGAAATATTTTGTGGAGTGGAGTGGTGCACAAGTCAAAATTCAATGAGACTGTTATATAGACATAATAAATTAGCGGAAAAATTGCAAAAAAAAAACTGAAAGTTGTGGAAATAAAACAATTATACCTTAATATATAGAATTCCACAAAACAAAATATTTTCAACCAAGGTTCTTTACTCAACAGCGCTAAAAATTATTTTTTTCCACCATTAACTCAGAAACATTGAAAACACAAAAAAAGAACAATGACTACAATTAAAACGGTTAATGGTTAATTAAATACTTCAATTGGAAAATTGTTAACAATAATAACAATAACAAAGTCGTGAAAAGTGAGCAAAATCGAAAACTGCCAAAATGGTTGTGTCCACATTGAGCATCACGCTCGACAACAATGGGCTGGTGGCACCGCCTGCGCCACCGAATGTTGTGCGTTCAATTACAACAGCAACAATACCGACGATAATCACAACGAGCAGCAGCGGCGGCAACAGTCCTGCAGCAGCCAGCAACAAATATGCGAATGGCATGCATAACAACAACAATAACAGCAGCAACACCAGCAATAATAACACCAGTTTTAATATAAACAACAATAATAACAACAAACTCAGTGCCAATAGCAACAACAATAACAGCAACAACAACATCAATAGCAATAATAACATTTCTAGCGGCCATAGCGCTACTAACGGTAGAAGTCTAAGCAATACAAGCAGTTTTTGTGATATCAGTGGGGCTGCTGCAGCAGCCGCGCCGGCACCGCCACCCAAAATAACCACAACAACATTCATACCAAATGCCAACCAAATATGTGATAACAATAATGTGCCACAGCAACAACAAAAACAACCACCAATACACTGGCATTCACCGCAAACGGTGAAGGAGTCAGCGCAACATCAGCACCAACAGCAACAATTGCCACAACGCAGCAGCTCATTGCTGTTGCAACGCGATGGCCAAGTGAACATGTCGAATCGGTTGCGTCAGCAGCAGGCAAGTGACTTAAAATCAAATACAAAAAATGCGTGAACGCGTAAAAACGGTAGGAGTAAAGCAAATTAATTAAGAAAAAGTAAAAAAAAAATTGAATTTTTTTTTTTGAAAATCTAAAAAACTTCTTTCTTTTAATTTTTTTTGTCATTCTTTTCATATAAATAATTTATTCTTTTAAGTGTAATATTGGGTGGTCGAAAAAGTCTTTTCGTATTTCTTATCAAACTTCAATCTATCACATCTATTGACAAAATACGAAAATACTTTTTCGACTACCAATATTTTATTTCGTTATTTAAACTTTATGTATTTTTTATACTTATTTCGATTGACTTTCGAATTTTCTTTAAAAAATGTTAGACCTAAATCGTTGTTATCCTTAAGAATGTTTCAAATAGTGTAGAAGCATTTAAAAAAAACTTAGTCGTTAGTTTACATTTTTCATGACTTTTTTTTTATTAATTTTTCTAAATATTTTTTGTTTTTTCGAAATACATTTTTTTCAAAATAATTTATGCCAAATTCTAAAAAAGATATAACAATTTTACACAAATTTATTATTAATTGCTGTTTAATACGCCAGCAGTGAATGATTTATGGTCATAAACTGGTATAAATATAAACAAAGTGATCAGTTAGCTTACATATATGTATGAAGGGATGTTTGTGTGTAGATATGCCCAGCGATAATACAACAAAATATAAGAAATATTTATGAAACGTAAATAACTGCGCTCAAGCACATGTACACACATATATATATATATATATAAGAGTGGGCAATCAACTCCAACACACACACACCTGCGTTCACGAAAGCAATCAAAGCGCTCCACTCCAAGCACTGATGTCATCGTTACGAGAAGCGCAGCGCATTTCTGCTGGCTTTACCGCCCGCAACCTGCTCGCTAACACACAGCCGCTCGCCTCCGCTCCCCCCTCAAACATTTTTCGCCTGTCTTCTTTGTTGTTTGTTATTATTTTGCGCAGATTAGTATCAATATTTGGTCGTGTTGTCGCCGAGCCGCCGAGCTGTGGAATCAGATTTTTATAGCAAAGCGTACTCGGACAGTTCTGTTGATTTAATTATGTGAATTAAGAAAACATTAAACTGAGGAAGCGCTGACAAAAAAACATTAAAAAAAACAGGAAACAAGACTAGGCAATTAGAATTCTCATAAATAAGTTTGAGGTCATGTGAAGCATTTTATGTCAAGTTCTAAATTTTTCTCTAAAAAGTAAAATTTTCTCAAGCCTTCTGTGCACATTTTAGTATGGAGTCGTTTGATCAATCTTTGCCCCTTTAATTACTATTTTATTTAACTAATTTGTGCCAAGCCCAAAGCACGTACTCAACTGCTGTCTAAGCCCAATTTGGCGCTTTATTTGAGGCATGCCTCCGTCGCCTAAAAAGTCAGTAACCCACATACCTGACTCATATCAACCGGCCTGTTTGCTTATTAGGCTTTGTTTTGGCGGCTAAAAGCGGTGAAACGGTTAATACTTGTAGCGGCTTTTAGTCCAAACGAAAGCTTTTATAGCAGACTATGAAATGATAAATCATTTACAGCCATTTCCCAGCACTTTTTATTTAATTTCTATATTTTATATGGAAAATATTTAAACGAAAATTATGCGTCTAAGAAATCAGCAACTCTTGTAGCTGAGTCATAAATTAGCAATTCACAATTTTAAAAGTGTTTAAGCCTCGCCTTTTTGTCAATTACACTGATATTTTTCATTTCTTCGCCTATTGTGGGCGCTATTTGAAATTCATGCGTGAACAACAAGCAGTCTCCAAGCTCTCGAAAATGCCTGCCGTCACTCATTTTGCGTTCAGCCTCCGCTCGCTGGTGCTACACCTTAAAAGAAGCTTAATTCCACGAAGTCAGCAAGTTATTTGAAATGTGAAGAACAGCTTCGAGCACCTTCAGCAGTTGGCAGTTTTCAAGTGCGTTAGCAAAACTACATAGCCATACACATCAAAGATGTGTGACTACCGACATATGTTTACAAAGCATTTTTAATGTTTTGCTTGGCAACGTTTCGTTTTCGAGCATGGCTTGTAAATACATTAATAAATCTAAGTAGTTTTGTTGTGACTCTCGCGTATGAATTCTTCATTGAAACTCTACACACCTTTCTGAAATGCTTTAGCTCGTTTTTTTGTAAAACTTGACTACGAAAGTGTAAAGTGAATTTTACTTGTTATTAGTGTGTATTTTCATACAAAAATTTGTTTTGGAATATAGTAGATGCTATTTCCGTTGTTGAATTGTAGCTGATTCAAACACTTTTGAAGTTACGAAAGCTGAATTACGTGCAAGTGAAAGCTTTTAGATAGCTTTTCACAATATGAAAGCTTATTTAGTCACAATAATTCTGGTTAGAAACTTATTGGCGCTTTAATCGAGAAAGTCCGTTTTTCGTATTTAGAAATTTGTGTGAAAGTTTATTTTCGAAAAATGAAAGTTTACTTTCGAAAAGTGACAGCTCATGCAAAATTTAAGTATTACATCATTTTCATTTTCATGACAGCCATAAATATGGGTTGATTCTAATAAATATTCAATGTTGAAGCTTTTCCCTAAATAATAATAAATCTCTTGACTCAAATACAGACCGCATTAGCATCTTCAGGCGATAAAAATAAATTCATAAAATAGTTTCCTACTAATTTATTGCAAGGCCTAAATCAATTGTTGTTGCAATCACCTGCTGTGCATTGTACGAGCTTGGCATTGTAAACGCGTCATTTTATTGCCGCCATTACCGGCTATCGGGTTCACACATAGCCCGTCATCTTAGGGATTTCCGCTGAATTATGTGCGAATAAAAAGCGGTAATAAAGCAGTCGCATTGTTGTTGCGCGTCGCTTGTTGTCATATTTATTTGGTATGAGTTGGAAAAATGCAAATATTTCATGTCTTGAAGGAAAATTTATTTTGCGATTTTAGGGCGCTTGGTCGCTGCGCGCTTCCAGCCAATTGGTTTTTGGGAAATCGCATTGTTGCGAAATTTCACATTTGCCTTTGTTATTGTGGTGCCAACAGTTGTTTCGCAGTGCGCATTTGGTCTGCATTCTTCGGTTGTAAATCATGCTTACGCGCTTTGCATTTTGAAGGTTGCTTTGTCAGCGAAGAATACCAAAAAATGCAAAAATGAAAAAAGTTAAAAAAAAAAAATTGGCAAAATTGCAAAAATAAATAAACACGTTAATAAAACGGCGCTTTGCTGCATGTGATTTTCTGCCCCAATTGCTGCTGCACTGCGCACTTGTTTATCAAGCAAAGCCGCTAAAAGGCGGCACTGCGTGCAGCATGCAAATCGCTGGCACCATTGTGTGACTGCTGCAAAAGTGTTAAAGCAAATCCTTGAATGATGCAACATTTTGTTGTTCTACCCACTTTTCACTCAACAGTTCCATTTCGCCCTTTTCACACTACTTATACTGCTTGTTTTGCCGTTATTTACATAAGGCTTGTTGCATTTGTATCTGCCACACACATTCGCCTTCTTTGTTTTTGCCATAATTGCTACATACACATACATCGCCAGCAGCACTCCACACCCATCCACTGTGCTTCTCCCTAAGCACCTTCTTGGCACTTTGCCCTTTGTAGGTGGGCTTCCGCCTCCGCACGCTGATGGATTGCCCGTAATCACACTTGACAGGCTTCCAATGCGACGCAACTACAAACAATGCACTCGCTCAAGCTCTGCTTGTCATATTTTCTCTGCACATCTGTAGCGCTTTGTTTATTGTCTGTTGTCTGTTGCATGTTGCACTTGTGAATTGCGTGTACATTTCACTGCACACTTTCATATCAATACAAATACTTTCGTGCCACTTTCAATTGGCTTTGGGTGCGGGGCGAGAAGGTGCTCATGTGATGTAAAGAGGACGGATAGTTGTGTGTGTGCGCGCAGTGGCATGCGAACTGCATTCTTAGCCAAGTAGGAGGATATGCTAAGGTACCTCAGCCTCAGTCGCTTTGTTTACCTGGCAGGCCGAAGGCAGCGCTTGTAATGTTGTATTCCACTTCTCTGGCTATAATATATTTTACTTAGGTGCAAGCTGTAACTTAAAAATTTTATTAACTGATTCTGTAATTTGTCCAAAGCGACAGATGGCACTATATTTCACTGCTATGTCGTATCGTAAAAGTCTTGCTCTGCTCTCCATTTATTTACTAGCAGTTCTTTAATTTATTTTACGCTTCATTCTGCATGTTTTTGAGTGTCTCCTTAACTGAACACTAAGCAGCCGCTCAAGTGTTGCCACTAAATGTGGCAAGTATAATATATATGCGAACACATGTCCGATGAGGGCGCCCCGAGTTCTGCTACTAGCGCCACTATTGCTACGCTTCCGTGTATGAGTTGACTTCATTCACAGCCCACTTCATCTTCGCCGGGTTTGCTGAGCCACCGACCTACTGGCCCATTCACCCCATTAATGCGCTAATTAAATTAAGCGAATTGTTTTGCTGGCGAAGATTAAATGGCACAAATGCGTTGAAGACATGCCCGCATTAAGTGCCTCGTTTGGCGGTGAGCAAAATTTCTCGCGTCTGAAAGGGAAAAACGCATGGAAAGAGTGCAACTGCTTTCATTTGTAGGGTTGCAATCGCGCTTTATCCGTTCCGAATACCGGAACAATTTGTTTTTTCGGCGCAACAATGGCGCAGCTGTCCGCGGAGTCGAGACTTTATTACCTGCCTATATTTCTTTCGACCGCGCTGATTGTTTTTCAACGCAGCTTTAGAGCTACAAACAACTTGCAGGCATTGCAACTGACCAACATTATATTTTCCGTCTTTCAGGAGCAACTGCGTCGCCGCCGCGAGGAGGAAGAACGCATTGCGCAGCAGAATGAGTTTCTACGTAACAGCTTACGTGGGTCGCGCAAGCTTAAGGCGCTACAGGACAACAAGGCGGCGGCACAGCAGCAGCAGCCGGCCTCTGCGGAGCGCGTTACGGGCGTGGAGAACGAGGCGTACCTGGACGATGAGGAAGCCGAGAAAATTAATGGTGAGTACTATAGCACTATTATTTATTAAGAGCGCTAATTCGCTTTTCTCTTCCGCTCTCCAGGTTATGGCGAACTGATCGCGGCGCTAACACGCCTACAGAATCAACTCACCAAAAATGGTATGTCCACTATGGCGAGTCGGGTGTCGGCTGCCCACAATGTGTTGAGCAGTGCTGGTGTGGCACATGCGCTTGCTGCGCGTGCAGCTGTCCTGCAACGGCGGCGCCCGCGTGTCGCTAATCCAGTAAGCGTGAACGCCACTTCGTTGCAAAAAGATATTGTGGAACTGCTAACGCAATCGAACTCGGCCGCGGCTATCGAGCTGGGCAATCTGTTGACGAGTCACGAAATGGAGGGCCTGTTGCTGGCGCATGATCGCGTTGCTACCCTCACCGATGCCACGCCATCACCCATACTTAGTGGTTCTAGCAGTCCCCAGCAAACGTCAACTGGTGCACCAGTACCACTACCCAAGAGCGCAGCGGTACGCGGCACAGCAGTGCCACCGCCAGTGGTACCGCCACCGCTGGCGCAACGTAGCGCTATGCCACTGCCTCAAAATATGACGGCGCCGCCAGTACCGCCGCAACATGGTGGCTTTATGAAGCAGCCAATGCGTGCCGACTCTCCACCACTAAGCGCCTGCTTTGGTACACTGAATGACCAGAACGATAACATACGCATCATACAGATTGAAAAGTCTACCGAACCACTCGGCGCGACGGTGCGCAATGAGGGTGAAGCGGTCGTCATTGGACGTATAGTGCGTGGCGGTGCTGCCGAAAAATCCGGACTGCTGCACGAAGGCGATGAAATACTCGAAGTGAATGGCCAAGAGTTGCGCGGCAAGACGGTCAACGAGGTATGCGCGCTGCTTAGCTCCATGCAGGGTACGCTGACGTTCCTCATTGTGCCCGCTGGTAGTCCACCGCCCGGTGGTGGTCATCGCGAAAATGCAGTGCTGCATGTACGCGCCCACTTCGACTACGATCCCGAGGATGACTTGTACATACCGTGTCGTGAGCTGGGTATTAGCTTTCAGAAAGGCGATGTCTTGCACGTGATCTCACGTGACGATCCCAATTGGTGGCAA
Organism: Bactrocera correcta; assembly: GCA_027475135.1. NCBI lineage: Eukaryota > Metazoa > Arthropoda > Insecta > Diptera > Tephritidae > Bactrocera > Bactrocera correcta. Next base: position 115,880,203 of record CM050325.1, read on the forward strand.
GCGTATCGCGAGGGCGAAGAGGACCAAACACTCGCCGGTCTCATACCTAGTCAATCATTCCAGCATCAGCGTGAGACCATGAAGTTGGCCATTGCCGAAGAAGCGGGCTTGGCGCGCAGTCGTGGCAAAGATAGCAGCAAGGGCGCGACACTGCTGTGCGCGCGCAAAGGCCGCAAGAAGAAGAAGAAGGCCAGCTCTGAAGCGGGGTGAGTTAGTTGTGAAAGTGTAGGTATTTTCAAATGTTATATTCATTAATTTTCTTGCAGTTATCCGCTATACGCCACTACCGCGCCGGACGAGACAGATCCCGAGGAAATACTCACCTACGAAGAGGTCGCCTTATACTATCCACGTGCCACACACAAACGGCCCATAGTGCTCATCGGGCCACCAAATATTGGGCGTCACGAGTTGCGTCAGCGGTTAATGGCCGATTCGGATCGCTTTTCGGCAGCAGTGCCACGTAAGTTTCGAAATTTTACTCGATAACTAATGTACGGCGTAGGCTGGCTAAACGGTGACAGCTTCGCTGTCTAACTGTGTGTAGTAGTGTCTGCTTTTTCTTTGATATTCGACTTCATTGAAAGTGCTGTTTGACTGCAACTTTCATTTCATAATTTTTTAGTCGAGTTTTTAGCATATTATATTTTTTAACGTACATTTTAATTTTTGACAGCGAGATTTTTCCAGACACTCGCCTTTTTATCAAAATTATTTTCCTTTTTTATTTTCGCTTTAGTTTTCTATTTATTAGAGGAGAAACTTAAAAAGGGTAAATGCCTCAAGATCGTTCAAACATTTGCAATGCTTCCATTTAAACGTAAAAATAGTAATATTTTAGCTTGTGTCAGTCTTTAAGCATTTTGTACCACTGTGGCTGAACATCAGCTGACGTTTTCCTCTCCTCAAATATTCCATCTGCTTTAAAGTCCCAGCTTAAGCTCAGAAACAGCCGCGCATAGAAGTAATTAAGCGGCAATTTCCTTGCGCTCTACTTCTCTGATGACACACATACACACACACACACTCTCATGGCAGCGCATTGGTGTGCTTGCCAGGCCTTAAGTCCTTCTGATAGACCCACCAGGACGAACATATTAACAACGGCTTCGCCTGCACACAGTATTTACATGTGTGGGTGTCTGTCGCTAACGACTTAATTGCAGCAGCCAAAGCCAAAGGCAAAGCCGAAAAATACTCACCTTCAATTCAATCGCCATGCAGCGCTGTTGACAGCAGCCTTGGCTTACCCTTAAAGCAGGCGCAAGCATGCAAGCGCGCCGTCATCCACACAGACTCTTGTCGTATGTCACCCAGCGCTTTGTGCCAAACAAGCTGAGGCGTCCTTCCAGCTTCTCGCCCGCTTCCTGCGCTCTTTCATTTCGCCACTCACACACACACGCTCTCATACACACATATTAATTTATTTACCTGCTGCACTTCTGCGGCTCTTCTCTTTGCGCTTTCTTTACTCCGCAGATACGTCACGTGCACGCCGCGAAGGTGAAGTCCCCGGCGTTGATTATCACTTCATCACGCGCCAGGCCTTTGAGGCGGACATACTGGCGCGCCGCTTCGTCGAACATGGCGAATACGAGAAGGCTTACTATGGTGAGTAATTTACCATGTAATGAGTACACACTCGTACCTATATGCATATGAAAGGTAACTGTACACTCGGTGTACGTGTAAATACTTTCATATCCCATCTTTTAAATGAATTAAGTAAATTGCAAATTTTCACATATCCTCTTCTTCATCGACGTTTTCTGCCGTCTTTCGTTGTTGCAGGCACCTCGCTGGAGGCCATACGTACAGTGGTGGCGAGTGGCAAAATTTGTGTGCTGAATCTGCATCCGCAGAGCTTGAAGCTGCTCCGCGCCTCCGATCTGAAGCCATACGTAGTGCTGGTGGCGCCGCCAAGTCTCGACAAATTGCGACAGAAGAAAATACGAAACGGCGAACCCTTCAAGGTGAGTGGACCAAATTGATACAAATTTATTTTGAGCATACTTTTCGAAGAGGGATACTCATGTACTGAACCTGTCTTGTCGGAAACATTGAAATTAGTTCAAAAGGCTAAAGATTGCATGTCCCTTTCTTAATTCGATCCGTTTCTTCATCATTTTTTTATTCCACGGATACAGCAAATTTTAGTGATTTTTTTATATTTCATCTTTCTTTTAATAAATCCTACCATTTTGCCCGTTAGGAGGAGGAGCTGAAGGACATTATAGCCACTGCCCGCGACATGGAGGCACGCTGGGGCCACCTCTTCGATATGATAATCATAAACAACGACACAGATCGTGCTTATCAACAGCTGTTAGCCGAGATCAATTCGTTGGAACGCGAACCGCAGTGGGTGCCGGCCAGTTGGGTGCATAATAATCGGGACGAGTCATAAAGTCAATGGAAATAAAGTGCAAGCGAAATGAAGCGTAAAATGAACGTAAAACAGGGAATTTGTCTATAAGGAAAATGAACTGGAAAGTAGAATTAATTGCAAGCGCGAAGTGAGCACAGAAAAATTGGTGTAATGCTGATGATAATTGTTTCAAAAATACTGTTGATTATGCTTTTATTCAATTTGTAACAGAGTACTTCAGTTTCAACTTTCTCTACTTGGAATTTCCTACCACTTCGGTGTTTTCGCCAAGCTTATGAACTTTCACAGAGCTTGTGAGCTTTCACCGAGCTTGTGAACATTCACTATGCTTCTAGGTTTTCACCAAGCTTCCGAGCTTATGAGCTTTCTTTTTATTTTTGTGCGCTTTCACTTCACAATTACATTCTCCTGGAAAAATTTAACGACTTTAGTCGCCACTTAACCAATACTGATCCACAGTGTTCGTTCTACAAATACAAACAAAGGTTTCGCGCCGTGCTCGTGGTTTGAGCATGCAAAAGCATATGCGAAAGCTTTATTTCCAAACGAAAATGCAATACTTACATATAAATACAATTATATATATTATTTACTTGAACATACAGTATACTATATACACATTTATATATATACACTTACACACACAGAGCAAAATTTAACGTTTTTATGTATAACTTGTTGATTTAGTAATAAATATATGATTATTTTAAAATTTAATTAAAAAAATATGAAACACATTATGCATACAAAATATATAATTTTTAAAGCGAACACTTAACGGCCTGATTCATAAAAAAATGTTAAAATTATTAAAATACATGAAAATTTTAACAAAATATTTTTAACAATTAAAAAAAATAGTTTTTGAAAATTTATAAAAACATATTATTATATTATTAATTAATTTTTATAAAAAAAATCTTCAACTTATATGAAACAAAATTTTGAAAATTGTAAAAAAATATTTTTATTAATTAAAAATTTTTTTATTTTACATTTTATTCTTAATAATTAAATTTTTTTTTAATTTATAAAAAAAATTGTTTGAAAACTGACTAAAATATATAAAAATTAAAAACAATATTGTTATGAAAACCAAATTTTATGAACATTTTTTAAGTCATATTTTGAAGCATTATTTTCATTAAAATTTTCTTTTTTATAATTTTTTTATGAATTTGGCCGTTATCTGTATTTATACATATACATATATACATATGCAGACAGTAAAAACGTTTCACAAAATATGCTTAATTCTTACATTACTTTATGTATTATATAATGTGCTGCATATACATATTTACTAAATCATAGAAATTCCTTAATTACAAAATGTATATTTTTTGTTTTTGTCTTACGTAAGTTAGTTGTTTGCCTTTATCTTTTCGAGCGTTTCTTTTGTGTAAAAATTAGTTAAGAAAAATGTTGAAAAATGAAAAAAAAAACAAAAAAAAAAAACGAGATCAGCTGTTTTTGACAAATATTTTGTAAACTAGTAATGTAAGCTTAACAGGACAAAAACAAAAACAATAAATAATAGCAAAGTTAAATGCAAGAATCGATGATAAATCGAACCGCAAAGCAAAATAGAAATTAAAAAAATGTTCTCGCGGCAGCAGACCAAACGAGCAACGACGCCGCCAGTGGCTTGGTGCGCTCAAAGAACATGAGTGAATTGATGAAAGATAACGGGAAAATACAGAATTCACTAAAAAAGAATTTACTTTAAACTCACGTACCATAAATGCTAAAGATAACAACAACAACAAAAACACAAAGTGCTGCTAGTAACTAAAAGGAAATTGCAATTTAGTAAGCAACTCATCTAAGCTAGTTAAAAACAAAAATAACAAAAACAAAACACACATACTAAACAACAATAACAACAAAAGCAAAGAACAAAAGCCATACACACGCAAACAGCAAATGAGTTCGGCTAAAGCCGAAAGCCAAGCTTTCCCTAAATTAAAGCGGCGAAAATGCAAAGCAAGCGAGCAGCTGCCGGCTTGGAAAGCGAAGATTTGTAAAAAAACGGCAACATTATAGCTAAATATCAATCGATTTCAACGTAACCTCAAACAAAAATCAACAAAGCAGAGCAAAAAACCGTTAAGCACACACACAGCGCTAAAGTGCAGCCAAACACAAGCGGCCAGCCAAGTGAGCCCAGGTGCAGGCAGCTGGCTTTAGGCCCTGTAGGAAATGCAAATAATAATAAAAAGGGAATAAAAATTAAAACAAATTGAAAAAAAATAAATAAAAAAGTTGATAAAAAACATAAATAAAATATAAAATAAAAAAATTGAAAAAAATTAAATGAAATAAAATAAAATAAAATAAATAAAATTATATAAAAGAAAACAAGTAGCAACAGCTTAGGCGGCTTAGCGCTAACTAAGAAATTAAATTTAAATGCAACCATATACAGTTATATACATATACATATGTATGTTTGTAAGAGTATAGTTGAAATTGTTTATTGACCATTGTTTTCTATTGAAATTTATATTGTATGTTTGTATAATGTGTTGTTAGGCCAAAGCAATTGAATTCATACGCCACTCAAAGCATATGAATGAACAAACAAACGAAAAGCGAAACAGAAGACGCAAACGCAAAACAAAAATGGCGCACTTAGCGAAAAACTAAATTTAAATGCAAAAACAAAAAATAACAATAATAACAATAATAAAAAAAGAAAAATAAGAAAATAGTCATAACAAATAAATAAAGAAATAGAGTATAGCGCCAAAGTAGTTATGTAACACTGTAAAAAAAAATTCATAAAGTTCATAAAAGGAATCAACGCAACGCTGCAAGGGACTGTAAACTATTGTATTTACTTATATAAAATATTACTCTATCTGAAAAGTGTATATATTCATTCTTTATATAAATTTAATTTTTTTTTTCAAATTTTATTTAATTTTTATTTCTTTTTTTTCTAAAATTTTATATACTTTTTTAATTTTCTCATTTTTAAATTTTTTTTTTTTTTGTTTTAATATTTTTTTTTAAATTTTTTCATTATTTTTAGCTTTTGCTTGTTAGAAATTTGATTTACTTTTTCATTTTTCTTTTTATTTATTTATTTTTAATTCTTGAATTCTTTTCTAATTCTCTTTCCTTATTTTTAATATTTTTAATTTTTTGTCCAACTTTTATTTTTTAAATTTTTGAGTTTCTTAATTTTTTATTTTATTTTTAACTTTTTCCACTTTTTTATTAAAAACAAAAATTATTTCAAAGTTTGATTTACTTTTTTTTTTTTTTTTTTATTATTTTTTTTATCACTTTCACCTTTTCGATAACTTTTATTACAATAATTTCCATTAACAAATGTTTTTTTGCGGCCTACAACAATAACACACAACCAAAATAGCAAAATTACCGCCAATGAATAAAAAAACAAAAACAAAAAACAAATAAAAAAATTCAAATTGAAACCATAGGAGAAACGTGTGTGCGTGCAGAGCTGTTTAACAAAAGATAAAAACAAAAACAAAAAAAAAATTAAAAATAAAAAGTAAAACACAAATATATAGTCTAATATGAAAATGTATGTATGTATGTTAAATTCTTATGTAAATCGTAAAATGCGCGCGAATACTAAATGTTGCAGAAACAGCGTTCAACTAAACCAACATGAAATGAGTACGTAAACAACAAAAACAAAAAATAATAATATTAAAATAAAAATAGAAGTAAAAACTAATAGTTTAGCAAGTAAAGAAAACAAGTCGAAAATAAAACACAAAAAAACAGAAACAAAAACAAAAATATAAATAGAAACCATTAGCAAAAACAAAAGCCCAGAAATGTACTAAAGATAAAAGATAAAGGTAAATCAAAGGTGAAAATATTATTATTATTATTATTTAACATTTAAATAAATAAATAAATCATGTAATTATATTAAAGAAATTTAAAATACAAAAATTGAAAAAATAATAAAACTGTATGTACTTAATGCTAAACTGCCGCTGGAAGGCCAACTTTGGCTTTTGGGTTGAATTTCGGTGAGTACACACTTCTGTCTTTTTGCTCTGCGTTAGATTCACACGGAGGCGTTAACTCGGACAAAAGGTAGTATTAATTTAATTTTCTCTTAGTTTACTTTGCAAAATTCTTTTTTAACGAATTCTATTGCAAATAAACATCAAAATGACTCGAAAAAATATAAAAAAAGTTTCTCTTTGCCATAAAATTTGTGTATTTAAAGTGCTTGTCGGAAATTGAAAATTTATTCAAAACAATGTTGGATATCGAAAAGTTTTGTACTCGGCGTGGATAGAAAAAAGCTTGGCATAGTTTAAGTACCCTATTTCACGGCACTCACCTAAGAAACAAAGCCGTTTTGGGCATTATTTCGTAAAAAACCGGCGATTTGCGATACATTTTTAATTCTCTAAAATCGTGGGTTAATCGAAATGTAAATTTTCTTGGATAGGATTGTAGCGCATGCGATTCTGCAAATTTTGACATTTTTAGATTTTCTCTACGACCTCTAGTTTAGAAGTTATAAGCGTTTTTCTGTTCGGCGGTTGCTTGCTGCATGCTTCTGGTCGCCTGGTAGAAATCCAGGATTTTTGTGCCAAATTGAAATGCAATTTTTCTGCAGCCGGCAGCGGCTGCGGCAGAGCAGGCACCTGAATTTTTGCCGGTTGCCGTTGCATAAGCAAAGGGGCAAATTTGAAATGGCGGAAGCGGGCAAACAGGATGCATAGTGGACCGGATATGACAACAGGGTGGAACCGGAAACGGAAAATAACGTTACCCAACTTCCGGTTTGAGGGTGTTTCCGGAAGTTGTAAACCGGAAACGGAAACAACCAAGCGGAAGTTGAGATTCCGGATGTACCATGGGCCGGATGTTGTCGCATTGTCACAGGACAGGAAACGTGGGACTGGAAATGTCCAATTTCCTTTTCAGCTACCAACTGAGTATGTCATAATGGTACTTCCGGTTCAGTACTTCCGTTTCCGGTTTTCAACTTCCGGAAACACCCTCAAACCGGAAGTCACGCGCCATTATTTTCCATTTCCGGTTCCACCCCATGGCCATATCCGGTCCGGCATACATCCTGTTTGTCCGCTTCCGCCATTTCAAATTTGCCCCTTTGCTTATGCAATGGCAACCACCAAGTTTTTGGGTGCCTCCTCTGCCGCTGCCGCTGCCGGCTGCAGAAAAATTGCATTTCAATTTGGCACAAAAATCCCGGATTTCTACCAGGCGACCAGAAGCATGCAGCAAGCAACCGCCGAACAGAAAAACGCTTATAACTTTTGATCTAGAGGTCGTAGAGAAAATCTAAAAATGTCAAAATTTGCAGAATCGCATGCGCTACAATCCTATCGGAGAAAATTTACATTTCGATTAACCCACGATTTTAGAGAATTAAAAACGTGTCGCAAATCGCCGTTTTTTTTGCATAGACGTGAACTAGTCGCTCAGTTTTTGAGATATGGATCTGAAATTTTGCACATATGCTTTCCTTACCAAGAAGCTACTCGTGGAGTGGTCGATATTCAATCACTACAACATATAGCTGCCATGTAAACTGATCAATCGGAGCCAAGTCCTTGTATGGAAAACTTTAATATTTGAAGAGATATCTTCATGAAATTTGGCATGAGGTATTCTCTAAGACAATATTATAATCTCCGAAAATATTGTTCAGATCGGACAACTATAACGTATAGCTGTCATACAAACCGACCTTTCAGAGTCGAGAAAAATATCTGTTTATACAATTTGACGCTAAAAAATTACAATATACATAAATTAAACCGTTACTTTCGTTAGTTTTCGCTGAGCAAATCGACATTTACGCAATAGTTAAAAGTCCACTGTAGTACTGGCTTATTATTTTCACATTCTCGCCCCTGTGCACTGTCAGCCGCCATACAAAGTGCAGAGGAATCATTGAGGGCTTTTGAATGGCTGCAGCTTTTAGTGCTTTAAGGGACTGAGCTTTGTCGTTGAGCTGCCACTGGAGGCGGCAGAGATGGTTCGTGTTTTCAGCCAAATTGAATGGTTTTAATAAGCTTCAAGCTTTCATAGTCTGTAATAAAAGCTTATTTATGGCAAACGGGGTTGTTGCACTTACTTTTTCCGGTTTCTCCAATTAACTTAAACTCTTTGTAACTTTTGTAGCAAATCGCTTTAATACTATGCCGACTTTTGTATAAGTTCAACACTTTTCTTCTAATACAAACTAGATTATCGTCAGTAATGTTATAAATACAGAGCTATAACGGCTCCTGTACAGTTTCACATGTCTTTAATAAATAACAATATTTCTTTTTATCTAAAAATTGCATTAAAATAATGACATATACAGACATATAAGCAAACACCTAAACATACATACAAAAACCTAACCTAACTACGTCCTTGATAATGCTAAAAATCCGGTTTCTTTTGGCACCGTTCGTCCGTGGGAGCCAGTCCTCAACTGAATGGGATTATAGAACCACCGTTATTGCAACGGCACTTAATAACTATGAAATGCAACAAATCGCTCCCAACTTTTCCAGCGACGGCTTGCGCAACCCAGCAGCTTGGTTTGCGAAAATGTTTCTTCAACCGATTGTCTTAAGAAAATAGTGTCGACATGAAGTTGTAAAACCGCCAATATCTTTTAAGAGCTACACATTTTCTAACCTAAAGCAGCCACATTGCAGCGGCACCTAGCTCGAGTAGGCCTCACGCAACTGTTTGCGCAATATTTTCCCCGTCAAACTTTTCGGTATCTCATTGGTGAATACGACGCCACCGTCCAGTCTCTTGTATTCGGCCACGCGTTCGGCTACGTAGTTGTAGATCTCTTCCTCGGTGGCCTGCGTGCCTTCGCGCAGCACAACGACGGCGCGTGGCAGTTCGCCAGCCAACTCGTCGGGTCGTGGTATGACCGCGGCCTCCAGGATTTTCGGGTGATCGCGCAGTATGCCCTCCAACTCGGCAGGCGGCACTTGGAAGGCCTTCACTTTGATAAGCTCCTTGATGCGATCCGTGATGTAGAAATAGCCCTCTTCGTCATAATGACCAACGTCGCCGGTGCGCATCCAACCGTTCGGTAAGAATATGTCCGCATTGGCTTCGTCGTTGTTCAGGTAGCCTTTCATAACCTGTGGGCCGCGTATACAAATCTCGCCGGTGGTGTTGGGTCCCAAACCCTTGTGGCATTCCGAGCCGATGGCAACGATTTTCGCTTCAGTGTTCGATGCCGGCGCACCAGCGGAGGAGAAGCGCGTATTGTTCGGCGACACTTGCAGTGCGAGCGGCGATGTTTCGGTCATGCCGAAGCCCTGCAGGAATTTCGTGTTGTGGAATCTGCAAGCAGAGACAAATAACATTAATATTCTCGCATTTGCAAAGAGCTTGCTTAAACACCATAAGCGCGTACTCACTTTTTCATGAAACGCTGCATGTCGTTTTCGGTAATCGGCGCGGCGCCGGTGAACACATATTGCAGATCGGGCACCATTTCCGGCGTTAACTTCGGGTAGTTGATCATGAAGAGTGCTGTACGAAAATGCATACAAGAGATTAGCTCAAACTGTGGGATAACTGTATTGCTGTGGACCTACCAATCGGCGGCACGACGTTCAGCATCGTCGATTTGTATTCAGACAGGGCTTTGACGAGATCGTCTGGACGGAACTGCGGCACTGTGATCAATTTGGCGCCGATCGATATCTTCGACAGCATTACGACATTGAGTCCGTAAATGTGGAAGAAGGGCAAAATGCCGGGTAAAACTTCCTGTCTACCGGATTGTCTGAAACCGAATGGAACCTCCAGCTGTTCGCCATTGATCGTGATGTTGTTGTGTGTGAGCTGCACTGCTTTCGGCATACCGGTGGTGCCGGAGGAGAATGGCAGGAATACCACGCTGTCGGGATCGATGTCGTAATCCTTCAACTGTGAGTAGTCAACATTTTGCGGACTAATCAGTTCGAAGAAGTCTATGGCACCGGCGGGCAACTTCTCATCTGGCTGAAAGCGTATGACAGCGATGGGCAGATTCTTTTGCGCCAGCTCACAAGCTTCTTTCATGACTCCATAGCCCAGACTCGTGACCACGGCAAACTTGCTATCGCTCAGCTGCAGTTGGCGGCAAATTTCCTCTGAAAACGGAAAGGGGCACAGAGAAAAGTGAGTTAAAAACTGTAGAGAATGGATATTTGAAAAATATTATGAGTCAGTCCTCACACATTCAAGTGAGGATCACGTTCAGGCTCGTACAGTCTTTTCGAACTCAGTCTTGGACGTGACTATTTGTCGTTTTAATTAGGTACACTAAGTTGTTTTTGCAGCAAGTGGGTGTACGTGCCTGCATTAAATTCAACTTTGGAAACGATGACTCGATGTGAATAAGAGTATGAGTCTATTTTGGTGACTCAATAAGGGCTTGTTGATTATATGCAGACATTACAATACACTTCTTTCCGCAGGAAAGAGATCTCATACTCTCGTTCTCGTACTATTTTTCCTCTTTTTAAATACTAATCAGATGTTGGAGTATAAATTTGAAAAATTTCTTAAAGCTGGCAGTTCGTTTGTAGCATATTTGGTCACTTTATTGAAATAATGCTTGTCGTATAAGTCTTTTCTCTTTCATTCACTCACCCGCAGTGTAGATGGGATTGACTGTGGTCACCGTTAGACCCGCTTCTATGGCACCCAGTGTGGCAATCGGGTATTCCGGCAGGTTTGGCAAGCAAATCGCGATGGTATCACCCTGTCCGAGTTTGAATTTGGTCTGTAGGCGTACTGCAAAGGCGGCGCTGCTGTCGCGCAACTGAGCGTAAGTATATTGGCGGCCGCTGACGATGCAAATCTGTAATTAAAGTAAAATGCGAAGAAGTTGGTGTAAAAGTATTTCGAGGAAAATATATTTCGCAAAAGTAATATTTTAAGTTTACTTTTTATTATTATTTAACGAATAAGAAGTAGTAATTTAGCACTTGCCTACATAGGGTCTGTTAGTAAGTAGTTCAATAACCAGTTGAATTGTGACTTAACGCGTAATTCTCACCACATGGTAAGTACATTTATTCAAATGCGCACAAAGTGTAATTATCAGTCACACTTTATAACGAAGAATATTACTGACTGACGTTATTTTATAAACACTTACTCACACTTATTCAGTATTTAGATTGCCAAGTGCAATTATTTTAAAAATAAACACTGAACGAAGCATTTTATAATAAGCTCTAATATTCGCTTTATTTTTTTTGTGCCCAAATTTTGGAAACTGACGATAACAAAGTACAAAAAGGCAGGTCAAAGTAAATAATAGTTAAACCGTTACATAAAGGAACGGTAAATGGAATATAATTAAGAAAAATTAATTTAGTAAAATGTGTAATTATTATGCGGTATCACTTGAAGTAATTTATAACCAAAGCACTTAACTCATTAATTGTGATAAGTTGCCCGACTTCAAAATTCCTCACAAATTGGCCATCGGCAATTGCAAGAGCACTTCCGGCGCAAAAGCTAAAAATAAGCTAAATAACTAAAGACCTAAAGCACTTCCTCTCCTTGAATTTTTGCTGATAAAATATTGGGTAGCCGAAAGTCTTTTCGTATTTTGTCAATCGATTTTTGTATAAAAAAGGGACCACCAATGAAATTTGTGAAGTTTACGGAGACGATGCTGAATCAGTTCGGTAACACAACAATGGTTCGCTCGCTTGCGTTCTGCAAATTTCGATGTGAAAGATTCACCTCTCTCTGGTCAATCCTTGGGAAAAGTCGATAAAATTGTGGTAAAGATTGACCAGGACCGTCAGATAAGCAGCCATGACATCGTTCGGAACTTAATACTCAACAGCAAATAGCTTTGACCCATTTAAAAAAGGCTGGCTACAAAAGGGAGCTCGATGTTTGGGTACCACATGAATTGTCTATGAAAAATTCAATGAACCGAATTAATATCTGCGATTCTTTGCTGAAACGAAACGAAATCGAACCATTTCTGATGCGAATGGTAGCAGGAAACGAAAAGTGAATTAAATACGACAATAATGTGCGAAAAAAGATCATGGTCCAAGCTGGTGAAGCTCAACAAATAATGGGAAAGTTTGGCTGGGAAATTTTGATGCATCCAGCATATAGCCCTGGCCTGCACCGTCGGAGAACTTTGATTATTATATTTGATATTAGTGGGCGAACTGACTTACACATAACAATCGTTATTGGGGTGGTGAATTCTCTAAGAGTTCTCAGCTACCACAAGACAATTCTATAAATTATTCTCGACCAACATCGAATTTATGGCCGATGATAAAATACCTTAACTTATTGCAGTAATAAAAATCGTTTTTGAATATCGCAAAAAAGTGTAAGCAAAATAAAATGTTTACTCGCAACCCAAAGACAATTTCGGTGAAATTCTTTATCAATTGCATTCATTTTTATATACCGAAAGTATATAAGTAGATAATTATTGTTTTTTCGGCGAAATCGCGAAATCGCTTTTACGTAAATAGAAAAATCAAACAAAAAACACGAAGAACATGAAATCTGCACTGAATCTGTTTTTGTATACGAATTATCTGTGTGTTTGCGTAGCGTGTTCTTTATTTTTGTATTTCAGTCCGAAGTTCAGTGGTTCAATGTGCAAAGTCTAGATTGGCTAAATTTATCATGATCACACAGGAAGATGGGGGCGAGTAATTACTGAGATTCTAATGGGTATGCGCGCGCAGTGGCATTGAGAGATAGTGAGCACCCCGCCGGTGAGCATGCGATAAGCGGTGGGATGTGATGGGCCGAGAGTGAGCAGGCGAGTAAGCGAGTGGAATGGGGTCGACAAACAAAGTGGTCCATGAATTATGTTACTTATGTATGTATATAAAATGAAAATACACTTAATAACACAAACTTTTAAGAATCTATAAACAAAACTAATCTGCAGCGACGTAGACTCCGAACAGCAGCGCACTGAAATAAATAAATGGCAATCGAAAAATAGGTTTTTTTCATTTTGTTTTCGGCGTTGGAGGTGTGTCAGAGCTTGACGCGACAAGTGCTTTTGTTTCACTATCAAAGAGTAAACAAAAACACAATAAAATTCTGAATGAAGAAAAGTATTTGACGTCTGCACCGACGGCTGGCGACCTAGTTTTGGGTGTGTTTGATTAGTTATATGAGCTATGAGATTTGTAAGCAGAATTGTTACATTTACATATGTCAATATTTGCAGATATAGAGATAGTAAGAGAGAGAGAAAGAGATGCTTGTATCAGAAAGCGCTTGAAGTAGAGATCTTTCAAACTTAGCGTATCCAAGACAACTAGAGGATAGTGTAAAACAAAATTTTGTGAATAAGCTTCGACACTTCTATTGAAAAATCTGGAAAATTTTAAAGTCTATCCTAACGAAAAACACAAGCCTTGTCTATCAAAGGGTTAACTTCATCAGATGCAAGCAGAAGCCACGCTTCGTAGAACTTTCAAAATCTGTGCCACGGCTAATTTAAGTCAAACTAGTAGTATCCTGAAAAGTTTACTAGAAAAACACAAAACAATAATATTATAAGACAATCTGAATGAAAACAAAACGCTTGGACCATAAGCAAAGCGAAAAAATCATAAACAATTAAAACAAACGAGCAGTGTGCGGTTGGCGTGAATTCATTGAACCCGCCGGCGCTGCATTCGTATCTGCAGAACACGTCGCTATCGCAAAAAAAGTTTATTTATATTTACAAATGTTTATATTCACTTGTGCTTCCAATTATCGTCAACTGCTTGCGTCGGCGACAAAAACAAACCGCAGTGTCGTTAAGTAATGAGAAATCTTTGGTGAGCGTCGAGCCAAGTGGAGAGCAGATAAAAGTGAGAGTAAGTGAGAGAATATATATGTTGAATGAAGCAGAACGAAGGAATAAAATGAGACAGGAAGCAGAGTGAGGAAATAGGGTAGAGGGTATACATTAAAATTCACTTTCCTGCGCTGAGATCAAATGTGATCCCAATATCTATCCACACTACATATAATTTATTATCACAGGGTTTGCTAACCTAAACACCAAGTTCCCTATAAAGGCAGCTGGTAAGCAATTAATAAACGATATGACTTGAAATCGCATCATAAGCGCTGAAATAGGAATATTGTGCCACTTTCTGAAGTATAGAAATTTATTAAGCTCATGACTTAAAATCACATCACACCGGCATCTACAACAGATGATTCTTTACAGGCAGGAAATTGTATCACTACGAAATCGATGGCCACCTTAACTACCAGCGCAGATTAGTTCCAGTGAGTTCGAGGACACATCACATCAATCGTGCGATGTCACATGATCTAACGAAGTCATCACGAAAATGGTGGTCAACCCAATTAGTACCATTTCTTATATAGGCGAGCAAGCCAATCGGGATTGAGTAGCTATATTAGAGTTTTTCTACCCTGAGCAATCAGTGTGACGAGCTGAGCCGATTTACCCATGTGTGAAATATCGATCTGAAATTTTGCACAAGTTCCTTTAGCTCCAAGCAACTGCTCATTTGTCTGAATCGCTTACTTCGAACCACTATAGTATATAGCTGCCATACAAACTGAACCCGATCAAGTTCCTAAAAGATATCATTTGTATTCGTCAAGGGTGTTATAGCCTCGGTGTAACCGAAGTTAACATTTTTTCTCGTTTTATATATTTTTATATATTTTTTGCCCCCATTCTACACACACACATATGTAAATATAAATATAAACATGTGGCAAGCGGCAAGTGCATCCAGCAAGCAAAGTGTATTTCGCTCAATTGAAATGCTGGTGCAACTTTTCAATTATGGCACAAGTCGCGTCAATTGAATGCGCAAGGTTCACTAATACAAGTAAATAAATGTTTTGCAAACATGTGCGGACATATGTATGTATATGAACATATGTATATATATGAAAAGATAAAAATAGCAATAAGACACTTTGTTGGCATTTATGACTTTGTGCTCTTGTTCTTCTTATTTCTGCGATATAAAGCAACAAAACTAACTAAAATTAAGCCCTGGCTGAAAGCTTTAACAATTCAGATGCATTTGATTGACGACATTTGTAGTTTTATTACAGAATTGCACTGATATTTGGATTTTTACTTGCATATCACAGAAAAAATAAGCAAAGACACTAAAACTAATATTTATTTTTAATATTACTAGAATTATGTGTATATAAATTCAAACTTTTTTATCGCATGCTACATTTTTGTTTGGAACTGACTTTTGACTAATTTTTTATATAAATTCTATATATATTTATATAAATTCTATCTCCCGCTACTCTTTCTCGCATGCTATATTTTTGGAACTGACTTTTTACAAAAATACTATAGCGATTTTTTTCTAGCATGCAATATTTTTTTTTACTTTGATTTTCAACCAATTTTTTTTTATATCAATTCTGTCTTCTTTGTTTCCAATTTATACAAAATCTTATTCCTCACAATAGCGACATGTTTTGGTTTACTTTTCACTAAATCTTTCACTTAAATGAACTAAATATAATTCCTACAGGCTAATCACTTAAGACATTAACACCAAACTGTTGCCATAAAATTATTATTTTTTTAAATTTTATAAACAATTTCTTTGTTGGGCTTTACTTCTTTGTTTGCTCCATTTTCTAATCTTATCAGCGAAGAGTTTAAACTCTCTAAATTGGCTCACTCGTACAAAGGTCGAGTGCTAAAGAATTACTTTTGCATTAATTGAAATATAAACAAAAGTTGTCAAAAGACACAAAAGCTATAATTAAATAATTAAATCTGTGTGTTTGTGTTTTTCGTTATCGGCGGTTTTGTATGTGCATAAGTAATTATAAATCATTTGCAAAAGGCCTAAAACTAATTTATATTTTGTTTAATGAAGAAAGTGAGAACGAGTAAACAAATACAGGGTATTAATATGTTTCATGAAAAATCCTAAATGAACCCTGAACAAAATGAATATTATAAAGCAGATATCAAAAGGATGTCAGCTGTCTGATGTCAAGTCCCAACACATTTGTTCTATAATTACAGGTTGTTTTCTTCAACTTACCGTCGCTATGTCCTTCTCGAACTTCTTGAAATCCCGCCACACGTATTTGTCCACTGTCAGATTGACCGGTTCGACGGGATCGAAAGGCGATTGCCTGATGTAACCCTCCTCTTCAGTGTAAACTACGAGTTTATCCTGCTGTGTCGGCAGCGTGGTGGTGGCCGTGCTCAAACCGCGCGCGCCGGAGGTGGCGGCGGCCACGGCGGACTGCACAGGCTGCGTGTACAGCACGGAACGCATCAAATGGCGCAGCATTTTCACAAAAATTTTTGGAACGCTAACTCACAAAACACTTAAAAAAATTGGTTGCTAAATTTATAAAATATCGGTGGGTCCTTTGACGAGCTTTAAACACACAGAAAACGCGAAAAGTTACACTTTTTGACAACTTGAGATCACTGCACAATTATTTTTCTTATTCTCACACACAATTTCTGTTCGGTTTGGTTATTAGGAAGACTGACGTTTCTTCAACGATTCTTTTGTATGCTGTTGGCTCTAGAGCAGAACGCGTGTGCGATCTTTGGGTGCTGCGGCGCTACTAAGCGATTGTCCGCTCTGTGAAGCGCTTGTCACTTTGTTGGCCTTTTGTAGACGGTTGTTGGTTTTGTTTTTGCTACAGCGCTGGCGTCACCGCCTATGCACAGTTAGTAGATTGGGCGATATACGTGTATGTAATTGTTGTTGTTGTATATACCGCTTGCAATAATGTGCGATTTTACGATTTGTTTATTTTCGTGTTTGCTTGCTTTATCGCAATGAACCGGTTCGACGGCTTGATTTTTTATCAAATTTTTAAAAAATATTTTTCGTAAATTGTTTTTGCGACGACGTACAAAGTCCAAATGCGGTGTTGTTGTTTTTGCCGCTGTTCATGTTATAGTCGATTGCACCATATGTTGCAAGCTCATTGACAACGGAAAATATGTTTGACGCAGTCATCAGCTCCCTTTTCACCTTTGGGCGCTGAGCAGTATGTGTGGTTGCGGGTGTGTGTGTGATTACGGAGCTGCTGCGTCGATCGCTCTTATCAAAACTGTAATTGAATATAAAATAAATTATTTAACAGTGACTTTTGGTTTTTGTGAAATATTTTTTATTTTATTTTTTTAATGTTGTTGTTTTTCTATTATTCGGTTTATCTCTTATTTCTTTGTAATTATTTTGTAAGCCCCACAAGCAAGTTGTTATTGTGCTCAACTGCATTTATCAGCCGCTGTTTACAAGTGACTATTAACTGCATACAATGCTTTGTGTGCACGTGACGAATGCATTGAGAATTTATAGCGAAATAATTGCAACAGTCACGAAGTGGAAAGGAAAAATGAATATTATTGCTGGAAAAGCAGAAACTTTTGAAAGTTATAAAACAAAAGCCTCTCGTGAAAGCGTTGTGAAAGCTTCACCAGGAAAAGGAAAGCTCTTGCTCTGTTTAGTTACAAAAGCTTTTTATGAAGGCGTGTCTTTTTATATAAAATTGTTTCCAGGTACAGACAAAAAAGTTAAGTACCAAAATATTTTTATTCTTTCTATAAATTATTCAACAATTTCTATCATGATAATATGTCATATCTGTATCTGATAGACATATATTGGGTAGTCGGAAAAGTTTTTTCGTATTTTGTCAATAGGTATATCCGAGTGCTTCCAATCACATTGTCTCATACCATTACACTGATGAAAGTTTTGCACTGATGGAATAACGTCTCTAGCGGAAAATGGTAAAAAGTGGTCAACCAAAATAATACATACTTATTTATTTAATAGTATAAATATAAAAAAAATAAGTTGGAGTTTAATTAGAAATGACTTTTTCGACTACCCAAAATTTAGTAGTCCGTACGAAAAGGCAACACCCAAGAGTGTTTTTAAAGCTTTAAGGTTGGAGGAAAAGCTCTAGACGACGTTTTTCTACAAAGCAACATTTGTAACTTAATTTCATTGAATTTTTTGACCAAGGTAGGTTACTTTCAGTAGATGTTCTTCCATTGACTATGTGATAGAACACATTTTAAGGAAATCTTTATACCCCGAATATACCCTGAAGTTTGTCACGATGTTTGTTGGAGACACTACAAAATGATATGCAGATCACTTATAAAAACTACAAACTCATATTTTCTAAGAAACATAATGCGTTCAATACAGCAATAATTAGATTAGATTAACTACAAAATAGTGCACAAAAAGCGATGATGATGACTCCACATAAAGAAACGCGCAGAAATCGCACACTAACGACATTTTCAGGCGCGTAACTAACCGTACTCAACGAATAACGCTGTCGTCCCACTAGAGTCGTAAAAGGAAACTGAACTGATCGGCGTTGTTTGTTGTATTTTTCAGTTTGTTGCTTGACGTTTGCATATATGCTATTATACATATGTATGTATATCGATGTATGTGCAAATAAATGCAGAAACATAAGTATATAAAAGCAAATATTTGTCGGCAAGAAAAGAAAATAATAAGGTGTGGCTAAAACGCTTCAAGTAATTTGTGCAAATTGGAGCTTGCGCAAATCAGGGGCGCAGAATTTGAAAAAAGGTAAATGAAGTTAGGCTGGCTAAAAATCCAAAAAGCTGAGAAAAGAAAATGTGCATACAATTCACATTGATAAGAAAAGGGACACTTTGTTGTTGTTGTAGCGGCAGAAAATATGCCTGAAGTAATTTTGAAGAGTGGAGTAAATTTGCAAGAGTAGAAGCGCAGAAATGGTGCTGAGCGCGTCCATAAATAGAATACGCGTGCTAGAGGCGAAGCGGCTGTCGCATTATTAAGTTCGTGTAGAAATATGTTGTCCAAAAAGATATTGCAATACGGATTTTGGACAGAAGTAGAAAAATATCAGAACATAACTGATGCTAATTTTACATTTTGATGTTTGCAGAGACGATTACTTGCTGTAAAATTTCTTAGCAAAGGATTTTCAAAATGAAAAAGATCGTTTGGTATGCTGCTTTGTCTAAAAGCCTACTCAAACATGTGATTTAGGAGGAATGTATCCCTATTCATGTTGATTGTTCTAAAGAAAGTGGAGCGAACGATTTTTTGACACACTTGGACCACTAAGTCACTCTTGAGTAGAGAGTCGAGGGTTTCCAGTCTAAACGTAACCTCTGCAACCTTACCGAGTAGCTTGAAATTCTAGCCCGTCGGGTTTATTATTGATTTTATACAATTTCTCCAATCGTTTTCTAACCAATTGCAACGAAAGAGCTTCAAAGAAAAACAGTTTCCAATTTTTAAAATTTTCTCTAACGACAGTTTTATATACTTGAAATACGTGAAACGTGTTGAAATTAAAAAAAAAAATACTGCATCATAACCAATTATAAGAAAAAAAAAATTCCATAAATTTTTTCTTGACGACTACAAGACAAGCGTTATCCACAAGGTGTATGTAATAAGCTTAACTAATGAGCAAGAAAATTACTTACTAATAAATTCTACTCTGTATACAAGCACGGACATATGTATGTTATAAATATATAATATACACAGGAATCACTTGCATTAAGTGGCTTTCCGCGGTTCGCGCTGCGAAATAGACGAAATAGAAGGTGTGACAAGCGGACAAGTGCACAATTAAGACAAATGCAATAGTTGTGGGCCAAAAACCAACAAAAAAAAAACATGGTTCGTAGAGCGAGAGAGAGAGAGCGAGTGTGTGATATGGAGGACAACATGACATCCACAAGTAGCTGGTGGGCTCGTTTATTTACATATTTACCGCTTATGTCTCGGATCTACGAGCTGCAGTGGACACAACGAAATGTTTACCAAAGTAAATATATAAATATTTATGCACAATTACATAACACAAACAACTATATAATAAAAAAAACGTCGCTGAAATTGATGTTCGTCGCTTTGGACTTTGCTCCCAAGCTTAGCGTGACGCCCGCGGCAACGCCGATTAGGTGGACGGCGGAAAAAACCGGTCGCCGCGCAAGCGGCAGCTCCAAACCAACAAAGCTGCTTTTTAATAGCTAGCTGTAATGCAACCGTTACCACAAATAATCAAAGCAACTATTTTGGGTTGTGATCATCAGCAGCGATTAGGCTTTGGAGTGAGGCAACGCGGTGAGCGGGGTCTGTTGGAAATTAAGCGGCGGCTAAAATGTTGTATAAATAAAAATTTTAATATCCAAATTATAGCTTTTGGGTTTTTAATTATTTTAGTTAAGAGTAGAGAGTATAAATATTTTGGATAGTTAAATACGGTGGTTAACACTTTTTTACTTGAGGTGATCCACAAGTGTCGCTGAGCGATAAGACTGAAAAACAAGGAAACATTTTAACTTCGGTTGCACCTAACCGAATAATAAAATACCCTTCACAAATACAAAAAATGCCTTGCATGAACTGCGATCGGTCGTTTGTACGACAGCTATATGCTAAAGGTATTCGATCTTCGAGGTTCTGACAAATGACTAGTTTCTAGTGGAGAAATGAGGTATACAATTGAATATATCAAAAACTGAGGAAATAATTTGCATATATACAGAAAGACGGAGCGGGCTAAATCGACTCAGTTCGTCATGCTGATCATTTATACCATGTATTGGGTAGTCGAAAAAGTCTTTTCATTTTTTGTCAATAGATGTCGTTGCAGTCGTATATCTCCAGTGCTACTAATCACATTCTGTCATTGTGCCATATAGTGTTAGAATAGTGAGATTTTACTTTATAGGGTCTCCGATGTTACCTTCTGGGTATTAAAAATATTGTGTCAAACTTAATATGCTCTGTTCAGGGTATAATTAGTGATCGAACTTATCGCTTAAGCAAAGAATCATTACAATCGCTGATTAGCGGCATTATAATCAAGCCATAGATTTAATTTGTGGCGCGCAAAAATCGAAAAGCTGCACAAAAGAGTGCTGCAAGAGACCCACAAACGCAAAAAATATGAAGAAAATAAAGAAAATATGAAGAAAACAAAGTGAAGCAAAGAAAACTGGCAACAAATTGTGAAACAGCGAGGTAAACAAGTGAAGAAGCCTCATAAATGCGATTAGAAAGAAGGTCTCTATGTGTGCGTGCCCGTGTGTGTGTGATAAGCGACCATAAAAATTTAATATTGGAAATTATCGCTTAACGCTTGCTTAATAAACCGAACTGCAGGGCAATACGGCATAAATCACCCACAACTAACGATAAACGAAGCATTTACTGTTATATCTGGATTAAATATTTTAGTAGGTGTGATTAAGTACACTCAGGCAAACTAATATAAAGAGCAGCGAAATCTTTCAAGAGCTGTTTTGGCTGACGAATCAGGCAGATTTGACTCTCTTTATGAAATTTTATGTATTCGGGCCATTTTTAAAAGCTTTTCGTGATATTTGTCGTTATTCCTTACTGTAAACGCGTTCCTGTAGCAAATCTGGGATTACATAAACCTATGATCTCTCGCGCGTACCTGTATTTCAAACTAAACGGTTGAGAGATATAATGATTGAGATTTGCTTAAGAATACATAAAGGAGTAATAATCCATTCCATAATGTGATCCTAAACACACCAGCAGCGAACGAGTTGTTGGTGATTTTAATTTCCGATAGGGTACTTGTCATTAGAAATAATAAAGCGATTGTAAGCTAGTTCACGCTTGGATGCTAACAATGGGTTCTACTATTTGCACTAATTGCTCTGAAAATATATTTTATATACTTTTCGCTTACCAATTACTTTGTATGTATTACAAATGGAGGCACGTTTGTTGGCAGCATCTGTTATTTGCAGTTATTTAGTTACTTTATTGCTGCATAAATATATTTACATTTCCACTGTATACTTTTTGTTGAAGAAAGTCCCGATGTTTCTAGTATTTTCCCTTCACTTTCATTAAAATCACTAAATTATTACACTAGAGCATACGCACTTCTACCTTCAAACCAACAACAGTCTACTGCAAATACCGTCCAAAGCTTACTCAAACTGTAGTCGTGAAGCCTACCAAATGGCGCAAAAGACGAAGAGGCTTCAGCAAACACAGAATTGCAAAACCCTGAAGGAAGGCCAAAGCAGCGCAGAATGAAAAGTGTGGGCGCCCCCCTCCACCAGCCAAACCGATGGTGTGAGAGAGCATGTATAATGACAGGGAGAGCGGGGTGCAAGGCTGTATTGCTGGCATACTTTTTGGCGCTTTACAAGCTATTTTGGCAGCTGATTTGAGGGAGTTTGAGCTATACACATAATTATTTGTGTAGTATGCTTGAAGATGTTTTTGTTTACGCTGAGAGTTGTCAAATGAAATGTCAACAATGTGACGCGGAATTGTGTACAAGTATTTTTTCTCTTGTTTTGGCAACATTTTCTGGCGCATGTCAAGTGTTGTTGGTGTGTGAGCTAGCTACCGATTTCGCTAATGCACGTTAGATGGCGGCGTTGAAGGTGAGGTGAGTTTGGTGTATTTAAAATTAGTATTGTGAGAAGAGGGAGGTGTGGATAGAAACCTTAACTATTCCAATTAGTGAAATATATAAGCATTTCTTTGAAAATTAACACGTCTTGCTGTCGCAATGCATAAAATTCTTTTTGAAACACTTACTGCTCAACAGCTGTTTGAAATTAACCATAGCGCACACTGTTTGTCTCGCTCACACAGCCGCAACTCCAAATGAGCGCGTGTTCTCCCATCTGCATAGTTATGCACAGGCTCCGCTCTGCACTGGTGACACTCACAACGCGCCTGACCGGTGCGCCGAATTCCACCACTCGCGCTAACGGTTCGTCGCCAATGAAATTCGTGCCGTTTTCGTAGTCAACTTTTAGGTGCGTAACCAAGTGCAACGTTGTGTCGCTACAACGGCGCGGACAATGTGTGTGCGTGTGTGTGGGGATAAACGTTTTTGAAAAGTTACCAACAACAAAAACAACACAAATATTTAGTTTATGTCCAAAGCGTATAGTATTGAGAAATCGAAGAAAAAATTCAAATTCGGTCGAACTTTGTGCAAAAGAGAATGTGAAAATGTGAATTTATACGCGTTGTCTGCGCTAAAACGCCTAAAAGTAGACCAGCTCTAGCTCTAGTGAAAAATTGTGGTCGTAATTGGAAACGTGTATTCAACGAAAGGGAAAATTTGCGAAAATCGCAACGGTAAAGGTGATGAAAAGTGAAATTTTGAAAGCAAAGCGAAATTATTGTGTAATGACATTGAGCGTGGCGAGGCGAGTGGCAAGCGAGTCACGACGACGACGACGACTACAACGGCAACAAAAACGACAACGACAAGCTGAAACATAACGGTGTGCGCTGGAGTAGGAGCAGCAGGTCGGCGGCAAGGCAAGAAAGTGTAAGTGGAAGGATTTTCGAAAGTGAAGTGAGCCGAAAAGCATATATATGCACACGTACGCGCACACGAATGCGTACGAATTCGAACACAAATAAAGTATATGTGTCACGCACGAATGGACATGCACACAGTCACAAATAACACATACACACAGCCATGGAAGACAGACTGACTGGCTGGACGACTGGTTGCTTGCCATGCGACTTCACATTTACCCTGTCTTACTGCCCCACTGCCAGGAGAGGTCGGTCGCAGTTCCTAATGGACTCGTCAGTTGGTCAGTCAGCCAGTCGGTCGGTGGCGCTTCGTGTGCTAGCACGCTTTGGCACATTTCTCACACCCTTCGCCGCCGCCTCCCTCACTACAGCCGCTTGGCGAACGCTGAGCGCCTGTGAGCCCACCACGTTCAACAGGATGCATCAGCGAGTGTGTGTGTGTAAATGTGCGCTTACTTGTGTGCTTTGTCGTAGCTCCCTAACTCGCCAAAACACTCGCGCGAGTGCTGCGCGTCGCTTCGTGCGCGTTCGCGTCGCGTGTTCGTTTTGAATTATGACACACACTTCAAGGAAAGCGCACACACACACACACACAATGGAGCTCGAGTAAATGACATTTGGTATTTCCCTTTCACTTATTAAATATGAAAATACCAGTAACTGACATAGTTTCGCCCCGAATACGAGCGTGTGAGTGTAAGTGTGCGTTCAGCGAAAGTTTTGCCAACAAAAATAAGCAGTGTGCTCTATGATTTACGACTGCAATGAAAAACAAACGGACTTTCTTCTTTAGCTTTCGCATAAGAAACGCAAAACAACAAAACGGCAGCAAAAATGACACAATTTCGCGTGTGGCGCCTTAAAGTATACTTCAGCCAAGCGATGGTCTGCCAAGACGCTGTGTTTGCGGGTGTTTGTTTGTGTTGCTTTTGGCGTTGTGTTGATTGTGCGAAAATTTTAAGGCCATTTATTAAAGCTGATGATTTGCGTTTACATAACAGAATCGCTAAATTGTTGCATACTTTTACGAGCGCTTTAAACTATTGTAGCAGGGTAACATACAATTTGTGGCAAAATTGGCAGTAAGAAACAATTACTTTGAGTTGAATGGGAATTACAAAAAAAAAAAAAAATATATAAAAAAATAATTAAAAAAAAAATTAAGAAAAAATATGCGGAAGTAAAGCAGCCAGCTGAGGGGACTCAACTTTAAGAGGGCTTAGTTGGTTTAGGTATATGTTTATAACTTTATTCGACTTGCAGAAATTAGTTTATGTTTAGTTTAACACAAAAAGTTAAAAAAAAAGTTGGTGTTTTTACTTTTGGTAGTATTTGATGGTAGCTTTCAGCCGATTTTGATATAATGCCATAAACAAGGTGTCCTTATGAGCGGCGCTACGTGGCGCCAATTGGATATCCCAAGCAAAGCTAGGTCCTTCTCCACTTGGTCCTTCCAACGGAGTGGAGGCCTTCCTCTGCTTCCCCCGAAAACCATATATAGGGTTTGAAAATGAATCGGTGTACCAATGCTGAAACATATCTTATAGCTTAAAGATTTCTATTTTGATTTTGATTGGTCAGTTTGTATGACTGCTACATATTTACTATAACAGTATGCAGCTCCTGTAATATTTAGTAGCCTAAATAATCTGCCTTGTCTAATAAATGTGTTTTGGTCGATCATTTTGTATGGCAGAACATGCTATAATGGTCCGATATCGGTGGTTTCGACAAGTTCGACAAGACAAAACCTTATATCGATATCTATGGTTTACCGTAAAGTTTGACATTTTTTATGTTATACAAACTCCGAATAATTTGACATTTGAGGGCTATTTGTAATGTTTGTAACTTCAAATATTCAGCCCTGAAAAAATTTTGGCGCGATTATTTTTCACAACTTTCGACGTTCACTCAAATACCAAAAAAAACGTTTGATTTGCGACAAATTTATAATTTTCTAAAATATGTGGTAATTCCAGATTGGAGTTCTTTTGAATAAAATTGTACTCCATGCTAATCTACTAGAAATTTCCAAATTTTTTGAGTTTTTCTAGGAGTTCTTGTTAAGAAGTCATAGGCACTTTTGTATTCGGCGGCTGCTGGGTACATGCTTTTAGTCGCCTGGTCCGTGATTTTCCTACCAAATTATATGCCTTTTCTGCGGAAAGTTTTATGAATGTTTGTAGATTCTAAACCAGAAATCTTGGGAAAAATCTAAAAATGTGGAAACTGGAGAAACACACGAGCTACAATCAAGTTCAAGAAAATTCGAATTTGGAATAACCAAAAATTTAGAAAATTAAAAGGCGTTGCAATTCAACGGTTTTAAGTCAAAATTATGCTTGACACGACTTTTTCTCTTAAGTGCTTCTCTATGTAGCAGAATGGAGCAACATTTTCAAGTACTTTTTTTTAAATTTTTTTCATCAATTTTCATTTTCAAGCAGTTTCTTTAAACACTCGAAAGAGGAAGCTTTTTCTGCGCTTGGAGTATAAAAGTATACCTCCTCTCCTGGTGGTCAAATAAATGTAGTTCTGCAGAAAACCATATACCATATATAGTCTATCTAAGTTTGTGGACTTTTCTTTTTCTTAAAGTGATATTTTAAAATCCTTTAAAGGCAAAGCACCGATATCTATAAAAAATAATTTGGCGCTGAAATTTATGCGCTTACTACGTTTGAGTCTGCCATTTCCATTATATTTTATGTGAGTCCATTCGTCTTGAATTTGATTTTAGCTACGAAAGTATGCAACAATCTTCCTATGCCTGTTGTCAGTCCGCGCGTACATCGCAGATGCAAAAATGAAAGCCAGCAAGGGCTTGCGATGGCGAGTGACTTAACGAACGCGAACCTTCCCAAGTCAGTAATTCAAGCAAATATTGAAAAATTAAAAATTCAGCAGCACAGGCAGTGCGCCTGCATGACTAAGCAACTGCCACACACATATACGCAACACTACGCGTCGGCTTGCTGCTACGTAGGCGCATAAACACCGGGAAATGTGTCGGTCCACACTTTGCGTTTCTTGCAGCTTGTAATATTTAAGCGAGCATCTGCATATTAAGCAATGTATGCCTCAATAACTGCTGTGTGGCAAGCACATACTCGCCGCGGCAACAACAAAAAAGGCATGCTTTACTCAAAAAAAGCATAAAACACATATATACATATATATGAAGATGTGAAGATGTACGTGAGTTTGCTTACCGATAGCATGGACATATGTATAAAATATCCTTGTACTATGTACGGGGATCTCATGCGCCGCAATGCCACAAGAGCCACAGCGTTGCTGTCGGGCTTCACTACTTTTCTTCTTACTCGCCTTCCAATACACTCTACAACTTAATCCTGTTGTAGAAAGGATTGTAAAAACATCTATTGTTTGTGTGTGTATGTGAGTGCGTGTAAGCGGAAGTGACGGTTGGCTGCAGTTGCTGTTGAATATTTCAGTTGACTTTACCACTTCAGTCACTAAAGTCAACTACACTCTATGTACGCTGTGTGTTGTTGCTATTGTTGTGCGCTTGCTAGCTGTATTCTTCTGTTTTTGTTGTTGCCTTGGCATCGTAATTTGTAGTACGCTTGCTATCCGCCATGCTCAGCCATAAATACGCTGCAGCTTATGCTGCCAGCTCCTTTGTTTGTGTTGCGTATTGCCGGCGTTGCTTGCGAGTATAAGTAGAGTTAAGCGCTCGAGTTAATCCGCATGAGATGACAAATGAAAAACGAAA
Source organism: Bactrocera correcta (assembly GCA_027475135.1). NCBI lineage: Eukaryota > Metazoa > Arthropoda > Insecta > Diptera > Tephritidae > Bactrocera > Bactrocera correcta. The sequence goes on from CM050325.1 coordinate 115,907,696, forward strand.
ATATAATGTTTATCTGGTTTCTTTCTTAGTGCGGATGTGCTATTGTGCCTTCATGCATCATTGTTTACCTCATGTAGCGCTTAATATGCTTGTTTGTATGTGTGCTGATCCGCTTTGTGTGGTTGTGGATGTGTGTGTGCTGACCGAAATTCTACTAAAACGCTTGCCATATCCTGCTCAGTGGCTTCTAAAGCTAGCTATATCCGACTGCTCCATTTTCTTCCGAGTGACTGTGTGTTGGGTTTACGTTTTTATGTGTGCATACCATATATCAAATCATGCATATTTATAGGAATTAAGATATAGATAAAACAACAATCACTTGCTTTTTATGTATGCTGACATAGTAAGCTAGCTGAGTTTCCTTACTGGTCGCGGTCTAGGAGCAAAAATCATTCTAAGTTCCGAAGTCGAAAGAAAGTAATTCGACTAATGACGGACCCAGATAATCGCACTGAACTAGATTCGAAAGGCACAATAAGTCAATATATTAAGTTTGTCAAATATCTCCTTTCCACCGTTTTGTCTTCTGAATTTCGCGGCTATGTATAAAGCGCTACAGAGTTCGTACGTGGCAATACTATATATCTATGAAAGGTCTTGACATAACCTACAAAACGACGCTGGCGACGAAAAATTGATCACATACGACAATATCAAGCGAAAACGGTCGTAGTCGAAGCCCGGTGAATCGTCCCAAACAGTGGCCAAGCCGGATTGACGGCCAGGAAGTTTTTGCTGTGTGTTTGGTGGGATTGGACGAAATCATTCACTATGAGCTGCTCCCATATGGCCAGACTTTTAATTCCACCATCTACAGCGAACATCTGCACCGCGTGAAGTAGGCGATCGACCGGAAGCGTCCAGAATTGGCCAACAGGAAGGGTGTAGACAGGACAACGCCAGACCACACACTTCGTTGGTGACTCGTCAGAAGCTACGGGAGCTTGAGTGGGAGGTTTTATCGTGTCCACCATATAGCCCGGACATAGCGCCAAGTGATTACTACCTGCTCCTCTCCTGTAAAATTTAACTCAAAAGAGGCTTGTGAAAAGTGGCTGTCCGAGTTCTTCGCAAATAAGGAGGGGGGCCTTCTACGAGGAGGGTATTATGAAGATGCCGTCTAGATGGAAACAGATTATCGAACGAAACGGCACATATTTGAGCTAAATTCGATCACTGTAACACTTTTTATAAAGCATTGAATAAAGAGCAAAAAGCGGATGGGCGATATTTTCCAAACTCACACTGACCTTAAAGCGCCTTTGGGTATGCAGTATAATTGACTAAACTATATTCGACGTTGTCAAGATAAAATTTCTACTTAACAGAATAAAAAAAAAATATTAGTTCACGAGAACTAAAAAGGTCAGCGTGTTTGAATTTAAAGACTTATTGTCTTTTGTGCGTTGGCCACGGCGATTATTGGATTCGATGGAACGATGAGAAGTATAGATATACGACGACATTGACATAGTTCAGCGAATTAAAAGAGAGCGGCTACACTGGCTAGGTCATGTCGTACGTATGGACGAATACACTTAAGCTCTAAAGGTATTCGACGCAGTACCTGCCGGGGGAAGCAGAGGAAGAGGAAGACCTCTACTCCCTTCTAAAGACCACGTGGAGAAAGACCTGACTTCGCTTGGAATATCAGTTAACTCGGCTATAATCGTGTAAGCGGCGTCTACGCTAGTAAAGAAGAAGAAGTTTTTATTTACTATAGATTCTCAATTAAAATTCGATCTGGATATCAAAATTTTAAAGGCACAGAATCTTAAGTTAGCAATACTCCACACTCACCGAAAAGCGGGGACTTGTATTTCTTTATTCCTTAAACGCGGAAACATATCGCGACAAACTTGACCCCAAAAGAAAGGCTCCCGGAAGCAATAATCACAACAAATTTCTATAAAATTGTCAAAATAAAGTGAAAATTTACGTTCTAGTTCGAAAAATGTTTCAAATTTCGCGCAACTTCTTTGACTCCTGCTTGCATTTGCCCCATTTGAAGAAATCTCCTGTATTTTCACTTTTCTGGCACATAACCTCATTTTAGTCGTGTTTATTTTGCGTGACACATATTTCAATTGCCATTGCTTTTAAAACACTTGGCGCGTTGCCAACCCCCTTTGACTGTTGAAGTAAGTCACTCGCCGTACTCAGTCTCCGGTGAAAGTTTTTAGTTGCCAACAACTTAGGGGAAACAACACAACAATTGCGGCGCAGCATTTGAAATGCGATGCAAGCGCTAGGGACCCGCAACAACAAGCCATGTGACTGCGACACAGCTACACGACCAATCAATAACAACAACCGAAACAGCACAAAAACAGCGCTCATGCAATAACGGTGTTGCAGTTGTCGCACAGCACCAACTGACAGGACGCGCCCGAGCGACAGTCGAGCGACGCGCGGCTGCCATTAGCACTGCAGCTCACCGCAAGCTTGATTACGTGCAACAGTGGCAGCGTCGAATGGCCTCAAATGTCAGCTGTCAAGTTGGGTTTGCACAACTCACATGTCTTCGTGGCTGGCAAACACCTTGCGACTGATTGATGGTCGCGCGCCAGCAGTTGCGACGCGGCACTCTATATGCTGCAAGCTTAAAAATCAGCGCGTGTGTGTATGTGTAGACACAAGCGCCGCTGCCGCTGTTTTGCTGCGCTTCGAGAAAATATTTTATTTTTAAATTTGTTATTTTCGTTTAGTTTTCTTTGGCATTTGGCCTTGTTGCCACTGCCGCAGCATATTTGTATGCAAATGTCTTGCAATTATCAAGTTCCATTGCCACTTCCTGCCGTCGGTTGGACATTAGCGCCTCTTTAGCGCCACTCTTGGCAGCTCTTACGCGGCTGACATAAGTTGACATTAACCTTTGCTTTGCTTTGCTTGGCTTCCACAACGCCTACACGCCTATAATGGGTGTGCAACGACCGTGTGGCTACATAAGCTACTTGCAACATGGCCGACAGCTGAAAACATGCGCGGCTAATTAACACGCTCTTAGCCTACTCTCTGTTATGGCTGTGTGGGTCTGTGGGTTCACGTGTGTGTGGCGGAGGCAGGTTAATACGTGGCACGATGGCCATGGCACGCGCCTGCTGCGCCGTCGTTGGCTTTTCACTACTCGCGTTTTTATGTTTCTCTTTCAACACGCAAACATCGTGTTGGTTTTTTGTTTTATTTGGTTTTATCTCTGTCTGTTGCGCACTTTAGCTGCGGCTTTCGTTAATTAAGCCTTAGCGTGCTTCATGCGGCATACACAGCCGCAAGTTGCACTGCCGCTTGTTGTTGTGTTGGCTTCTCGTTTCTCAAATATACTTGTTTAGACTTCCTACTACTCCTCAGCCCTCGCTAACGTTAACGGTTGTCCTTTATATGGCTGCTAACCTCTTCCATTAGATTACATTAGATTGCAATTTAAGCCGATTGTGTTGCACGCAATATTTCTAGCTTCTTGTCATGCCTTCTTGCTTGGGAAATGTTTGTGTATATTTTCTCCTATTTCTATTTTCGGTCAATATTTACCCAAAATTTGTAGTACTTTTGGTTTTGGTTTTCTCTTCCTTTTTATTGGTTATGTTAGCAGTAATATTCTTCTCATGTAAGAACCTAAGGCTTAAGGCTAAGGCTTTGGGTTTCTCTTCACTTTGCTTTTATCACTATGTAATTCAGCAAAAAATATTATTTCAGGCTTTTTCACTTATCTACTTTTCGAAACCTCGATTGCGTTATATAGCTTGGTTTATTCAACGCGATTCAGCTTGTTAAAAAAAGTAAAAAATTGTGTCAAACCAACATTTCATTCAGCGCCATTCAGCTAATATTTAAATTATTTTTGGTATGATTCTAAATTCATAAATAACTAACTTTGAAAGTACTGCAAGTTTTATGTGAGAATCAGCACTTAAGCAAAGTTTAAAATATTTATGGCGTTTCTTATTAACATTCAGTACGATTGCTTTTACCAAAAAACAAACATTCACACCTAAAAACTGATAAAAGATAAGACGCTAACATATTCAGCGCTTGATTGGAATAATTTAGTGTACACATAATAGTATTGCAGTTGAGTGCAGCTCATAACAGTTATATTCGGCGCAATTCAGCGCAATTCCGCACAATTCAGCACTCAAAAGTGCTATGAAAAACATAAAACAAAATATCCAACAGCATTTTCATTGGCGTATACACAATTGTTTCCTCTGGAGTCAAGACAAAATGGTTGCCGTTGCATAAATAACCAAATATTGTTGCACCAACAGCAGAATTGGTCAAATGTGTTGATAGCGCGAGATAAAATTGACATTTGCTGCTTTGATGACTTGCGAAAAAGCAATCACAAATAAATATAAAATGTGGCAAAAGCAAATAACACCCCCATAAAGACAACAACATTAATTTGCACAGTGCCACATATTGCGACATACACATACATATGTAGATATATACTACATATTTGTTGAAAGAGTTGTGTCATGCATTTTAAATTACTTTTGAGGGAAACTCGATACTTCCGAAGATGAGAACATGCTGTGTATGTGACGTAAATATGTACAAGATATATATATATATATGTATATATATGTATAAGTCAAACGAAAATGGCGCAAAATCAAGCGGCACTGACGATATTCATAGTAACGGAAATTGATATGTGTAAAAAGCCAAAAAGTCATAAAGCACACCTACAGATATATTTACATTAATATATATTTGTATACGGGATTATGCAACATTTTTGTTGCATGCACCATGCGTTTTTGTACGTGCAAATGCACATGTGTTGTCATTCCATTACAATCATGTCAATAAACTGACAATTTATGGCATGGCATACATAACATAATTTATGTCATGCCAGAGCAGCTGTGTGTGTGTATGAGAGAGAAGGATATCTGATATTTATTACATTTGTTTTCTTATCGGTTTATTTACCGGAGGCTGAAATACACAAAACTATGGCAATGAAATATTTTCTCAGGAATTTATTTCTTTCGATTGACATATTCAGCAATGTGGTATGTTTGCATAATATACTGCTGAATTGTATTTAAAACAACTTTTGGTGAATATATGGAATGAAAATTGTAACAGGTGATGCAGAAATCATTTTGGAATTATGCTGAATTGTTTAAATTGGTGCCTAATCGAATTCAGCTTATAGCTGAAACTGTTCGGTAGGTATTCAGCGACCAGGAATACCGATATCGATATCGAAATAGAGGAAAATTATTCATTTCATTTTAGATTCCTTATATATTAACCTTCAGATGCGGTAGAAAGTCAACCGGAAGTTCGAAAATAATATGTTAAATAAACGAGGGACCCGACTTTGGAAATTTTCGGCAAAGAGCATTGTCATAACAAAACAGTTCTCTTCAAATCTCAATACTAAAACTCACTGAATGACTGGAATATTCGGTAAAATCAACTAAATACACTGTGGTTTAGATATTTGGTGTCTGGGATTCTAAAAAGTTGTAGCCCGATTTTGACAATATTCCTTCCTTGCAAATTTGGTCGACTTAGCTTCAGCGGCTTCGAAGATATGTACATTAAGCCATTTAGAAGGCGGAGCCACGCCCACTTTTGAAAAAGGTTAGCTCACAGATGTTCCATGCTACTGACCGACTTCTCTTGAGAGCCAAGAAATCTATGTAGGTAGACAGTTTCACCAAGCTAAATAAGTTTATATTCAAGTTATCGCTTGCACAAACAGGCGGGCGAGCAGATTGACATTGGAAGTTCAAATCATAATTTTTATAAGAGCTCTGATTACTATTCCAAAATAAAAAGTGAAAAATCAATATTTTTGATATCAGATTTAAAGCATTTTTTTCAATTCTAGATCCTTTTAAATGAATTTTTTCATACAATTTCTCACAGGGTTTTAGCGTATGCTAAAATCACACAGCAACACACATACGCAACTGATTTATTTGCTTTTTTCATCGTCTTTCACTCATTGTTTTCTGTTTTTCTGGCTCGTTTTCCAGTCGTTTACCTGCCCACACTGCGCTCGCTGTGGCAACTTAATTATTTGTGAGCATAAATAAATTGCCTTTGTTTTAACTACAGCCAAGTGCTGGTGTGTGTGTGTTTGCGCCTTGCTTTGTGCTCATATTTGATTAATCAATTGCCTTTCGCATTGCTGACGACAGCAATTGCCGAGTCAACGATAAGGTGTTAAATTAGCTGGAAGGCGGTTGGACATGGAGCTTTGACAGCTTTAAGAGTGAGCTAATAATTACGCATTGCATTCTCTTACTGTGATTTGTAATGCAACAAAAACAAGCAAATTATTTTCAATTTTTAGGAGTCTGACTCAACATTTCCTCGAGACTACAACACAATTCTAGCGCAAAGACATGTCACAGCTTTGACGCACTGGATTTAGGATCGGTGTTATCCTGGGAAATATTTGGCATAATATTATGGTAAATAGTCTCCAAAAAAGAGAACTAAGGACCGTACGTGCAACAGACACAAACATAGCCAGTTCAAGCTATGGTCTTCTTCAGATTAGTTGAAAATGCTCTTATATTGAGTTATTTGAAGTTTGTGTGAACCTCAGTTGAGACATTTAGTTGCAGAACCCTGTCAAATTAACTGTGGATAAGAAGGTCGAGATAGAAATACTTGTAAATACCAATCTACAACCCATCCATAATAGTATTTGTATGGACGTTGCTTGGAAAGTGAAGCGAATGTTGAGCTCCAAGGCTCCTAACGCTTTTTGAGCTATTTGTGCTGCACCGTCAGAAATTTGGTCATAGATATGTTGATATTTCTTAGCGGAAGCAGCAGTCAGTAAATATTTGACAAAAAAAGAAAGTGCTTTCAGTGAGAAGCCAAAAAAATTACACATTTCAGTTTCAAAAGGCTGACTAGGGATGTGCTAAGTAAAAACAGGGCAAAGTTCAAAAGTTTAACAGCAATTAAAGGTATTGCAGACATAAGCTCATAGAATCTCAACAAATTAACAAAAAAAAAATTATTAATGCCGTTATAAATATTTGCTTGAAATTCCAGCTAGCTCGTTTATCCATGCTACGGATTTTCGGTATTCTCTACAATATTTGCTTGAGTCTCACACTCAGGTAGGTGAACCCAAAAGTTTGCTGTACCATTTTGGCACTTAAGTTTGTCCATTTTTGTGGCACGCTAAATTAGCCATTCCCGCAGAATTCGGCCCGAAATTTTCTGCTTAACGGTAGTTGTGTGTATGCTAATTGCGTGGCTTGATTTATTTCCCGGCACAGACATGAATGTATACATACGTATATGGGCAGCTCAGTAGGCCGCAATCACTTCCGTTTAGGAAAGGCCCACACACACACACATACTACCTGCTTTCTGCCCACGCCGCGCTTATCTGCAGACGCTCCAGAATACCACTGTGAATACAGAAGGTTTTCCATAGCAGCCTACCTGAAGTTAGGCGCTCCACTTATTTACCTCTGCTCAAGGTAAGGTGGTCTCAGCAAGGCTTTATGATCCACCTGAGGTTGCTGCATCACCCAACTGAGTATAATGAACAGCACAAGTATTAAAAAAGCTTCAGCTGCATGCTCAAGGCTATAAGCAGGAGTGTGTGTGTGTTTTCTGTTGTCTTTCCCTATTTTTCTACCCGTCGGGCAAGCATAACATTTGCGGCTTTGTGTAGCAGCCGCTGAAAAAAGTTGTGGTCTAAGCAATCGCTCGTAGGAATAACCGTAACCCAGCTGGAGCTGAGTACAATGACGAAAGTTTCCGTTATTGACGAGAAATGTCAATCAATTAGTTTGAGGTTAGGTTTGCATAGAAGAGTACAAGAGCGCATGCAAATGTGGTAGAGCGATGAAAGCATTCAAAAAGAGATATTTGATTGCTTTTCTGAGCACAAGCACACGTCCCTGCATTTGACCGTTTGTTTATTTGGCCTTGTGGCAATGATATAAAGAATATAATTGAAAAGAAAATGCGAATGAATGAGGAAACGCATGGAGCTGTCTCAAATTACCTCACGCGGAGCATATATAGCATATACTCGTACGTATTCTCTGTATTGACTTTTGCCAGCGGTGTGATTATATGCTGAGGCTGATTGCAGAAATTGCGTGCCTGCTTTGGCATAAATTTCATGTGTTAGAGTATTGATTTCCACTTCCTTGCCTAGCAAACCACAAAAGTATACAATTGAGACGGTATTTTGAGCTTTAAAGATAACTGAGTATATATTGTACATCTGTATGTGGGATTAACAATATCGTCAAGTGGTATCATTAGTATTCGCTCATGTTGTTGTTGTGGAAGAAATTTGGAATAATGCTTGAAAGGGTCCGTTCCGATTTCGTTGACCAAACCTTTTTGGAGGGCCTGGAAGAGGTCACTGATGAAGACCGGAGAAATGAGCAAATCCACAGTGAAAACTATACTCATTGTCTTTTTTGACATGAAAGGTATCGTCCACTATGAATTTGTTCCTCCTGGACTCAAACGAAAGGTCAATTGGGTCCCATAAGACATCGCAGCCGATTGGAAGTTGCACCATGACAACGTCCCGGCTCACACCGCTTTTCTTGTGAACAGCTACCTAACCAAGTTTCCTCTACAGCCCAGATATGGCCTCCTCGGACTTTTTTGTTTCTTTCGGCTATCAAGCCTATTTCGGAGAATGCTTTCCGTGATGCCTTCAATGCTTGACAGGTACAGATTATCCCAATTTATCTACTTAATGGTTGCACAGCACATATCTGCCGATCAAATTTGCTTTCCGAATACCATATTTCTAAATTAATGCTATACTTCACTATCAGAAAAAAATTATTTAATCAATGTCTATCTAAAGGGCTGAGATTTTGTCGAGACTGAGTGTCAGACCAAATTTGAAAATTAAGCTCTTTATTTCTCTAACACAAAACGAAGTGGACTTTGGAAGTCCTTTCAGGACTCTTTGCTCTTATTCAATGATGTCATTACTTTTGCGAAGACATCTAAACTGAGCCTCATCGACATCAACTCCAGTCAACAAACTTGTGTGAACAAGAGAACAAGTTTAATCTTCTTCTTCTCTTATATTTCTTATATTTTATTATACAATATTTGACTTCTTTTCTGAAAAAACTCATCAATCACTCTTTTTCAAAGCTAAGCTTGCCTAGGTTTGCCTTGCATAAAGCGACAATTCAAAAATTAATTTTTATTATTTCTTTTCACAACCAAAGCTCACTTGCTCCCTCCTTGTACGCTCATAATTGTCAATGCAATCGCTTGTTCTACACGCAAAAACTTTTGATCATAAAAGTGCTCGGATTTAAGAAGTTCGATGCTACTTTGGTGTTTGGCCAACAAGAGCCATAAAAGGAAAACACAAAAACGGCGGCTGGAGGTGGAGTCACGTTGCTTTCTTTCAGCTTTGAGCTTACGTACGCCATTTCGCCATTTCTGCGTAATCGATTTCGATTTTCCACGAATCTTACGCTGCCACTTCGCTCCAACTACCGCCGTCGTCTACGCTGTCATTGCTAGTAGAACTAGCTCACTGTGGTGGTACCATGTTTCCACACGCTTTTCAGTTGGGCTATACCGAAGTATGCAAAGTATGCTTTATGTTGCCTTGACTGTGTTGTCCTCTGGTGTCCTTGCCGAAAATAGTCGACTAAAAATAGTTAAACTTGAAAATTTAATATTATTGGAGCATTTGTTCGGGCACAGCGGTTTGCAAGTTTAACACATCGATTAAAATTTGCACGAAATTGAAAGTAATTTGGAAAGCGTGTAATGTAAGAAAATCGATGCTTTCTTTAAAGACCTTTGGCTTAGTTAGGTAACTTGCATGTGGGAAAGCAGCAAAGTTGGGTTGAGAATTAAATGTGAACGAATGGAGTGTGGAATTTTCATGACTCTGCTGCTCATCTTCTATACAAGTACTCCCTCTTCTATTTATAGCCGCATACGCCGCTGTGTTTGAAGTCTAAGACCACCGCAGCATGTTAGACTCTTCAGCTCCATATATTAGGCTCTTTCGATTCATTCGCCTCCAAAAGTTCTCAATCAGATTACTGGATGTCAATTCTCTATTTTCTAAATATTGTAAGGATGCTATCACAAGAGGATTAAAAACCATTTATTGGAAGATCATAAAAAATCGTACTATAGGTTTCTCATGATTTCAGCCGACATAACGCGATGCCACCGGAACGGAACCAGATTTTTATCCGTCCAAGGACTATCAACTCGGCATCTCCCACTAAAGCAACAACAACAACACTTAAGCACCACTGCCCTTATACCGACCAATATATAACAATTTCTTCACCAATTTATGCACCATAATCCCCTTTCTTAGAAAGTAAAAGTGAGTCATCTAACATTGTTGAAGGTCGTGATGTGTCGTCTTGTCTCCTTTCCAATAGTTTATTATTTTGCCCTTTTACGAGCCTTAAGCTAATAGTTTGAGCTTCCTTTTCGCTTAGCAACTGCTGCTGCTGCTGTTTGAATTGTTTCCACATTGAAATGCTGAGCAAGTTTTTATTTCATTATTCGATTTTCTTTGTTTCATCTATTTTTCGTGTCGCCGGTGGCGTCTTCGCGTGACCCCTTTTGCACCAAATTAACTTAGGCTTTGTTCACTTACGTCGCACTCGTACAGGCGACAGTTATCTGTGCTGTCAGTCACGCTTGCATAGCTGCTTTCATGTTGTCTCTTTGTTCGACAATAGCGCAAAACTGTCACAGTCACTCGTCCACAACCCCAGCCGCCGCTTGGTCTACCTTTTTCGGTGCGTTGAGTGCTGGGGTTCTGCTCGCCACCGTTTTTAATTAAATTTAATTGTGCCGCAAGTGTCTTTGGCGCTCGCACACTCCTGATCTTTATTTGTATTACTGTTGTTACGGTAAAAATACTGTATATTGTTGCAGCACAATTGACGTTTTCCATATGCCGTTAGCGCACCCGGAATTAGTTGCGCTTGAGGCATGAAAACGTGACTGTAGTATGGGCCAGCCACACGCGCATTTCCCATTTTCGGGCTTGTGAATATATGCAGTTCAAGAGAACGGTAACGTAGCGCGGCCAAACGTGAAAACCGCCTGGTTCCGTGGAAAGGCAGTCGCAGAATATGAAAGACCTTGTAAAAATAGTATTTCGATATTTCAAAAAATGAGGGACTAGTGCGCAAATACAAAAGACAAATGGACGGACAGACATACGGACATGTTTAAATCGACTCAGCTCGTCACGATGATCATTTATGTTTACATGGTTCTCGACTGGTCCTGGGTGTTGGCAAACTTAATATAGGTAGTCGAAAGTTTGATTAGAAATACGAAAACACTTTTTCGACTACCCAATATATTCTGTTCAGGATGTAGCAAGATTTGCACAGTTGAAGGAGTTTGTGAAACTCTTCAAGGTTTTCTGAATAAATGGTTAATCTCATACCAAAGAAGATCGAACTTTGGCTAGGCGAATAGACAACAACTAAGATCTCATTGATAAGTTTGAAAGCTACCCCTGGTGCTTTAGCAATGACTTTGTCGGCCTGAAACCACTACTTAACACCTGTTTTGTTCAAAGATTTGTCAAATACCCTATCAAAAGCTTCAAAAAGTAACTTTCAAGTCTCAACAGATTTGTGATAGTTTCAGGGCCTTAAGGGCCGATAGCTAATATCCAACTACAGGATTTTTTCGCCTGGCTTTACAAAGTATTGAATAAAACAGTCTAAGTGCGAACTCTCTGCGATGCTGAGGAATCAGTCATCTAAGCTAACTTGACACTTTTCAAGTGCCATTTCTTTTACTAATAGGACTGAACCCTAACCTAAAGGCTCCTCGAAGGAGTGAAATCTTTATATATAAAAATTACGCGTCACGTTGTTTGTCCGCGATTGTCTCCTAAACTACTGAACCGATTTTAGTAAAATTTAGCACACTGTGTTCAGTTCGCAGTAACTTAGAAGATAGGATAGTAAAAACCATTTATATATATAAAAAAAACAGTGAAACCCCTATTAAATACAACTCCTTGGATTCTTATACCGACAAAAACGTTTTCGCCTTTATTAGTAAAGAAATTTGCACTGTATTGAATAGTTTATTATATGAATAATAGTATAAAATGTATACCACATCAACGCGTGGCCGGATGTACTAGTAATTTTTTATAATTAATTTAAAAAAATCCGCTGGCCGCTAAATATTATTGACAAAATATAAAAATTTTTAATTCAATCGATATGTCAGCCTTAGCAGTCACTGAAACGCAGTTGCGCTCGTAAAAGATATCAGCTAACGGTTTAGTGGCGACTTCAAGCGCAGCAAGAGCAATTAAGAGCGCTTGAAAAAGTTGGGCATAAATATTTGCATGTCAAGTGCAAGCGAAAAATAGTTGAAGAGGGAGCAAGAAGCACACGCACACATATGCACGGTGTACAAAAAAGCAAAAGGACAAAGAGGATATGCTAGGCAAGGATAAATATGTACCGGCTTGTGAGTTTATTTTAGCATACAAGTGCGCAGAGCTAGGCAGAGTGGCGTGGGGACTTGCAGCACACGCACATATATGCAACCGTATTTTTTTGTGTATGTGTGCACGTGCGTGCTCTATATTAATACATATCTATACGCCTGTGTAGTCGTGGCACTTTCCCTTTTACTTTGCAAAACAACAAAAACGCACACACCACTCGCAACGCAACTATTTGCGCTGCGTATTTATAATTATTTACTTATACATGTGTGTGTGCGCTTGCATGTTAAGTAAGATGTCGGCACATATGTTCGCCTGCATCCGCGCTTATTGCATCGCCACACGCACTGCATTGTCCCATGCGTTTTGTTTGTGTGTGTGTGCGGTGACATGGTTGCCTCGTTGTCGCCATTTAATACACTCCGTATGGCAGGCGTCGCTCTGTCAGCAAACGAGCATTTAATTTAGACAATTTATGGTGCCGTTACAAGAGAATATGGACGCTGCTGTAGTTTTAATTTTCAATACGTGAAAAAGCAAGAGATCTGAGATGTGAGGATAAGAAAAATAGGAAGCGCCTTCGTAGAGATTTCCGTAGAGCTTCTAGCTCATAAGTTTCAAGTTCTAGCAATTACTTAATGTGTAATTACACAACTTTAGCAAACTGCTTTATGATTTTTTATATATAGTATGTATTATATCCATTAAAAATCTGGTAAATATTGACAATAACTACCACTTTATGCACTTAGCATATTTTAAGGCGCTCTGGTTGGCTTTCGACCAAAATGACGTTGCCTTGAGTCACTTCTAGCTCACTGCCCACATTCGTTAGTCTAAACAGCAACGGCAGTATTGTGAGCGAGGAGTAAAATACATTTATAAGGAATTAGAAAGAAAAAACAGCTGAAAATTTTAATTAAAGAAAATAGCGCAAATAAGGGACAATGCTCAGCTTCAAAAGCGTGTCGGTAATTTAAAGAGCACGCACTGCCGCCCCTCGCTCTGCTCACGAAAAAAATGGCGACAACGCACCCGACACCAGCAGCAGCGAACAGTACGCGCTGCGCCCGAAGCGGAAACGTGAAGGCATGCAAATATCAAACTCCCAGCAGCGAAGATGAGAAATCAAAAATTTCTGGCAATAAAAGCAAAAGCGTTCGTGGCAGCGCGCGTTTCATGAGTTTAGCCAACTCCCGTTTGAGTGCGAATAATTCTCAGCTAAGAAATTATTGCCGTCTGCGTTTTGTGGCACAACTGGTGAAAGTGGTATGGAGTTGTTGCTTTTTGGCCGGTATCTATGGCGTCGCTATGTCCAGTTTCGCAGAGCGCTTGGCGTCAACGAAACGCTGCAACCACCACGATTTATGGCAAGATACATAACCACACACACATCGCTTTCACTTCGCCATAAAAAGTCGGTAACAATGACAAAGCAGACGCTCGGTAGCGGAAGGCAGCACTGACAGCTGCCAATCAATATACATGTTTCTTGTTCCCATCTTTTTTAGCGCGAGACAAAAAGTTATTGTCCCTAGGCTGGGCAGCAGAAATTGACGAAATATCGAAAATTTTGATTTTTGGTTAGAAAGCGATAGAAATTTCAGGATATTTTAGCTTTAAAAGCAATTGTGTTTACAATAATAAAAAGAATTCGCTTATATATGAGGGTTCTTTAAACGGTTGTAGTGACAAGATAAGGAAATGGCGTAAAAAAATGTGCGCGGACTAGAGAAAGCATTTCTGAAATCAAGAAAGAGATTTCATGGAGCCTTGATTATCAAAGTTGAGCTTTCGCGCTGCTCTGAAGTTCAACTTTTGCAAGACTTCAAGCTTTTGATTTAGCTAACAAGTTTAACTAGACAAAGCCGATCCATGTTCTCGTTTTGACTGCCATTAGGAAATTGATATATAGAACAAAGCACAGTCTATTAACTTCGGAGGTAGGAAAAATAAGCCTACATGTGTCAAATGTGTCTTTCGAGGGGTCATATGTGCCTCAAGAAACATAAGCGTTATCCTAACTGTATATAGGGTACGCGACACCTTTCAAGAGTATAGTGATGCAACGTAAAACTAACGCTAGACCAGAAACTTAGCTTCGATTTACATTTTTATTGGGTCATCCTCAGCACAATCCCTCATTCTTACTATGCAACTGTCACTTTTAAGCCATTTATATGCGGCACCACATTCCACAAACATTTTTATTGTGTAGCAAATAAGTCATGTTGCAACGGTTGTGGCAAATGTGCTATAAAAACCCACATTTGGGAAAACGAAGTACAAATAGAATGTCCGTTAGTGTTTGGGGTACATATGTGCTGGATAGCTCCGCAAGCATTTGTGTCCCCCCATTCGACATATTGCATGTGCCACAGTCAAACGATTGCTGGCTCGCATATCCCTTCAACAATATTGCCACACAATTCATTTGTCGCTCTTCAGTTTTTCTCTCCGCTTTAAAATGCGCATTGGAATTTTTCACATATGTGCTTTGCATTGCATTCCGTCGAGTTACATAATACAAACATATGGGAGCCGAATATATTTCACTTTAGTTTGAGCTACTAACACACACAAATAACTCGCCATATTGCCGCAATGCTTAAATGGACGCACTCGCAGATTACATTCGATACATATGAGCACATTGCGGCGTTGCTTTGTATTTTTTCTCTGTAGTTTATGGGTTAGAAATGAAAATGTCAACATGTGAGTGCACGAAACGGCAAACACCATTCATTGTATGTATGTGTGTGTGGCGGTATTGTCCTCATGCGGCATGCGCAATAATCCTAACACGCAATTAACCTCCTTTTTTCGCCTGGAAATCGTTTGCTTATGTTTGGGGGCAGAGTTGCAGTAGCTAACCGAGTTTGACTGAAACCGCTGTTGATAGTTCAGTGGAGTAGGACATGCAGACATATATATATATAATATTTGTATTTATAATAACCCCTGCTTCATGCTTGGCTTAACTTCTCATTCCATGTTTGAGGCACCCCTCAATTTTATCCAACAGGTTTGAAGACAATGCTGCGGAGATTGCATTACAACTTCTTTCTGATAGAAAAATTATCGATGTTTTTATTACCTTCCTGCACAGTAATCCAATCTTTGTGAGGTTTGAGCCGGTTGTCGTGGTGCAACTTCCAATCGGCTGCGATGTCTTGTCGGACCCAATTGACCCTTCGTTTGAGTCTCTTGAGAACATTTTTGATAAATTTAACATCTGGGCAATTAAACGAATCCTTAATCGACGGTCTGAGTTCAAAAATTTCCGCACATGAGTCACCTCGTCGGTGTTTGTCTCCCGACACGGTCTTCATCAGCAATCTCTTCCCGACCCTCCAAAAAGGCAAGTGTCCTTTTTATATTTGAAATGCACATTTCCTTCCTTATCCATTTTCGAAGGGAGGTGATTTGTTTACGAACACCCTTTTAGTTTTACTTGTTTTATTGTTTCCAGTTAAGTGGCGTCAATTCCACTGCATCGCTTCTAATATTTTATTCACTATACATATTGCTTGCCCTCATCTCGTTACAAGCATTAACCGCACTAAAACTTCATGGTAGCATTTATAATAAAAAAAGTTAGTCACGTTTGGTTTTCCCTAGTTTTTCGTCGTTCACCAGCTTAGACGTTCACTACTTCCCATTTTTCAGTCAATTCCATTGTACATGCCTATTTATACTTTCCTTTTCGCCTTCAACCAGCCACCGCAGCCAGTTGCCAGTTGCCAACGCGAATGCCCGCGACCTCTCAAGTGCCGCGCTCGACCGCTTTTGTCACACAGAATAGTTTAGTAGCTCCTCACTTATGGTAGGGTAGTCGCCTGCCGGTCTACCTCCGGCCCCGTTGTCAAGCGCTTTTGTATGCTCCAGTTTTATTCCCTTTCGCTTGATGTTTACATAATGCGGTTTATTGTGTGCGCCATTGCTATGACTACACTGCGCTTAACGGTAAATGAAGGCGACAACATCGCGAAACTTTCGTGTGCGGGCAAGGGCCAGGCAAATGAGCCAGCGTTGCATGCTCGTGCTACTTATTGCTCGCTTCGTTCATTTTGTTGCTTATTCAGCTGACATTTACTGTTATTTACACAACACACGCGCACACATATGCGCTCGTATTTACCGTATTTTGCATGTAAATTAGTGCTTGACCTGGTCGGGCCGCCAATGCCGCCGCCGATTGTGCTGGTGGATTGGTTGAGTGGCACATTAACGTGTTTCGAATGTGTGGCAACAAAGGAAAGGTCGTTGATTATTGATTTTTTAATTAAAAGTAAAACAAACTGCGAGCGAACGAGCAGGCGAGCAGCTGTTCGCTGGGAAAGCGGAGTGGAGCGCGAGTGGCCGAGCGAAGTGCTGAATGGCGAAGTGAAAACGAAACTCTCTTTGTACTTTTTGCTGGCAGCGGGGATGAGCACTCACCTATTTATACTTACTAGGCCGCTTACTTCCCCCTCTAACTGTCAGGTAATTAAATCGTAATACGAGACATGTCACAATTTAAGGCATTTTGGCTAATCCGTGTAATTGAATGACCAGTTGGTGATTGGAATTAATGAATGGAGTGAGACAGCAGATTCGCAGAATAGAACATACTGATTCATTGTCTTCAGTTCGTCATAGATCGACAAAATGTTTTGAGCTTATTACAAATTTATTAAGGCGGTCGTCATTTGGCTACGTTTGCTAAAGATGAGTTTACCGAGGTATTTCAATCTCAGTCTGGCAAAAGCCGGGAAATAGATGACAATAAGATTCCACCTCGCTTTCTTCCACACAGCTTTGGTAAAGAACGCCTGAAAGAATAAAAAGCCGCACCACGTGTAAACCCATTGGATAGCGTCCAGTGAGAGCACGTGCAATTGCGGCGAGATTCTTAAGGTTCACTCTGAGCTACACACAAGTTCTCAATGTTGACCAGCGCTTTCTGAGCTCATTGGGATCCAAAAGTTCAACGCCATAACTCATCAATTCATATAATATGCAATCGGATCCCTTCCAAGCTCATCGGCTTACGACGATTCCCCTGTTGAGGCTAAAATCGTTCAATTCTGAGGCCAGTCTCTCACTATCATTATGTACAAAAAAAGTATATCTCTCTTTCGAAAAGTAAGGAAAATCATTTTTTTCAATAAGCAGACACTTATTTGTGGCTTTATAAGCACAAATTAGGATCAATTTGCTTCGAAAACACTTTTGACCTACTTTCGCTGAATGGTCATTAATTTGGCGAACTTAATTTAACAGCGCTAGATACGCCGACGAGTTTGGAACTTTCATGTGACGCAGCGAAAACATCTCATTTATAAATATGCAATGTCTTCTGTGGTCGAATTCACATTTTTCCTGCGAAGCCAAAAGTTGCCGTCAAGTGATGTTGGAGTAGCCGCAACTATCAGCGACGGGACAGCAGCTGTTTACGCAACTCGCTTTCGTTCGCGCAAAACTAAAAACAGACACTCAGCAGAATTGCGAAAATGAGTGTGCGAACTTTGTGCGAGTTTGGTGTTGGACCCAGAGTTTCGCGTGGGATGAGGTTAACACGCGCCTGCCGAGCAACTCTTGTAAACAAACAGCCACAAATAAGAAAACGCAGGAGGTGGTTGAGCACAGAAAGCAATACCGTTATTACTGTTGTTAGGCGATTCTTCAGAAGACAAACACACACATGCACATTTCTGTTTGTGGGCACACGCACTAAAAGTTTTCAGCTCGTTGTCTGTCGCACTTGGGTGGCTCTCAGGCTAAGTGGCCGGCTCGAGTGCCGCTTAATATTAATGAGCCCAGCACACACGCGGCGGCTCACGCATATGTGGCAGAAAATTTGCGAACATGCGTTTGCATATGTGGTGGCATCGGCTTTCATTGCTGGCTTACACATGTTCTGCCACTTTCGTTTAATGACGTCAGTTGCGCGACCAGAGGGTGGTAGTGAAAGCATAAAAAAAAAAAAATTCTTTGAAGTATGAAACAGCATTGGCATCAGACGTCAGTGTCGACATGTGTGTGTGTACGATGAAAGAGAATGTCGTACTGTCGCAATTTGTTTGTCGGAAAACAATTAAAGTTGTGCGATTTATTTTCGCGTGCGAGCTCTGCGGAGCTTTTTCCTACTTCTCAACTGTTATTATTACCTTTACTGTTGTTTTATATTATTTATTACTTTCATTTCCCACTACTTTTGCAAGGGCGGCACGTTAATTGCCGTTGTTGCTCGCAGTCCACATCTTATTTGAGACGGCTACTGATGAAGTCGCCGCCGTGCCAAATCTGAAAATTCATTTGGGGTCCAAGAAGTGCTTTCTAATTGCCAAAATGGCGGAGCTGGCTGCCTATGTAGCAGTCTCCAGTGCACATTATAATCACGAATGCACTGGGTCACACTTAGTCCCATTGTACTTCCAGTTGCGAGAGCCTTGGAATATGTCCCTTCTCATTCGGCGGAAGGCTGGACTTTCGCCTGCTCTGCATTTCGCCGAAACCACTTTTCCTACTTTCTGATCTTAAGGGTAGGTTCCTCTGATAACCACTACAGTGTTACTAAGTTGGCTTTGGTCATGGATGAGCTAAATGGTCTCTAGCGAGCCAGCTCGTTTGCCTTTTCATTTCCCTTTATTCTATATGACCGGGTACCCAGATAATATTAACCGAGTTACCTGCCAAAAATCTAGTTATTTTCTGTTCTGGTTAGTTAGTGCAGAAGCTATCAATTTCGGTCTCACAGAATTGAACCAGTAGTCCAATCTTCTACACAAGGAAATGAAAACGATATGTTTAGTTCCTCGTGGGTCTGCTTTTGTCGGAAAATGTAGAAATGATTTCTTTTGTCAAATTTAGACCTCAGATGCACCTGTATCGAAAGATAACCAAAGGAAAACTTACACACACTCTGTGAAAGTCAGTCTCTAATTTTGGAAAGACCGCCTCCCCTTTTGAGAAAACCAAACTTAAGTTCTGCTCTCAGTTTGCGCCCACATTTTAACAAGGAAAAGTGTTTGCTAGAATTAGTGGCGTTTACTTTTAATACTTTCGCCTTTTATTTCAGTTTAATCGACTTTGTTGTGCGTTTGTTTTTATTTTCACTTTAGTTTTTCTCACCACTTTGTCCTATTTCATATTCGCCTCGTAGCTGAAGGTTGCCGCAAGGTCTTTACCATTTCACTGTTTGGCTGGTCGAGTGCGCGGAAGGTGAGCATGCTTCAAGGCGCCTGGGCGTATGAGTGCTATTACTATTAATATTACTTGTGCTTACAATATTTTCATCACACACGGCTGCAGCTAAGGTGCTGTAACGAGCTGTATGCGAGTTTGGCGCGACTTAATCACTAATGTAGAAATATAGAAATTATTATTATTACTATTATTACTTTTACGACTGACATTGCAATGGCTAATGCACTGTGTTGCCCGGTCCAAGCTAATAATTTTGCCATAAGAAGCCGTTTGCCTTGTCTAAGGCCTTCGCCTTGCCGAAATATCACTCGAGTAAAGCATTTGCGTGCTTTATTTCCATAAACGGCTGGTTTTTGGCCAATTGTATCATAAAGTTAGCATACTTTTATGAGCAAAGTATGAATATTTATTTGCAACTTTTGATTTACTGACTAGAAAAATGTCCCTTAAGTAGAGTAGTACGATAACGGGTGAAGCCTAGAAATGAGATGGCTTGGCATAAAAGCAATGAAATATTTTTGGGGTCACCGTTTTCCCCCGTAACTCTACAAGGCAGGTGGAAAGTACATGAGATGATCCAAATGCGAATGAAGGGGAAGTCATTGGTTGCTTTACATTGTTTTAAAGGAGCTGTAGAGAAACGATGTGGACTTTCACCAAGAATAAGGGTCTGCGTTCTGCGAAACCGTAGTCAAGTCAAAACTCTCGGCTATCAAACTCCGGGAAGACGGACACATTAGGAGTCTCAGAGTGAGACATTTTGAAATCCAGTCGCGATTGCCTTCGCGATAACTTGAACTGCTACGCTGTTGAGCCTACCTTTGTGGTGTATGACCCCACTAACAGTAGCATCAAGGTACTTCCATGCTAAATTTGCCTGGGTGCCTGACTGCAGCGGAGTCATTGGAAATTGTAAAGGATGAGCTCACGAGAAAGAAAGCCCTTACCCACATCTCATTAGGATAGGAATGATCAGTGTTACACTGTTTTCATTCACTCGGGTTCTAGATCTATGAGCCCCGCTTGAGCTCAGGTAGCGTTGGTTAGCAACCAACCTTTCTGGTCTAAAGTGGAAAGCAAATGGTCGATTGAACTACTAGCTCTTAATAGGGTTCACATGGCCGCAATGATAGGTGTCCTACCTGGATGCTGACCCATTGGCGCTATCGCAGTGGGGCTAAATAATATGGAGGACGCAACTTGCAAAGGTGTAGGAAGGAAGATGAAGTGGAAACATTTAGAGACTTTCTCTTTTAGCGTTAGAATCTTCTTTTTTTGTCACGGTAATAAATGGCAGTGAAAAACCGTTCTGAAAACTTTATTCCTGCCACTTTGGTCGCTTATGCATTAAAAATTGAGTACGTAATCAGATAAGTTCGTGAAGGCGAAACTTTGCAACGAAAATATTGCTTGCAACATCAACTTAGTCAACTTGTAACTTTTTGTGTGCGCGCGCGTATGCGTCCGTAATCCCCATGCTGCGTCAGCGTTGCATTTTTGCTGCACAAATTAAAAGTTTTTGCCACACACTTTCGTTTTCTACTCCGACTCCTCACCTGCTTACAGCAGCCGCATCTGCTTGCGCTCTTTAATTTCGCATTTTGCCGCTCCGTGGCGGGGCGTGCAAATTAACGCCATCGAACGCTGTTGTTGCATAATGTGAACTGGAGCAACGCAAAAGGGCACAGGATGGCAGTGCGCGCGTAAGTTACTTTCTATTATTGCAACTTTAGTGCTTGCGGTTGCGGTTACGTGCAACACGTCGCTGTCACAACGCCTGAAAAATTAACAAATTAGTTGATAGCTCACACTATAATTCCAGCTGCCTGTAATTATAATAACAAGCCGAGTTGAGTGAGGAGCTCAATGTAAGTAAGACGAAGGTGAGAGGGCAATACGGTACTTTTGTGTGGCAAAAGGTGTAAAAATAGTTAAGGAAACAATTCACTTAAGACAACAAAGGAGATCAGACAATAGTTTCAGCAGCAGATTTGCAGCTTCGGAAGACTTAGAGGCAATAGTGGTTGTTTCCTCGCTTTACGAATAACAATAAAAGTGAATAAAAGCAGATTTTTGCTAATTAATACAAAATATGGAGACTATTGTGTCCTTAGCCTTAGGCCCTTTGCAGTATTTTATTTGTAGCTGAACAATATTTTGAAGCTGTTGCTAATGAGAACATAAACTCTTTGACTAGTTTTGTACCCACAGTCAGTGAGCTCAAAGCCAGTACAGCTGCTTGATAATAGGAGTGTAGGAAGCTACACTTCGGATTAGTATATCTACTGCTACATTCCGGGCAACCACCTCCGGTTGACATACGCCATAGTGGTCTGCACCTCTTTTTCAGCGGCCTGTAAAATATTTTTGGCTTAGCTTACTTCTTAGCTTAGTAGTACTAAGCCATTACTTTGTGTGAGAGGCCACACCACTTCCCGGTTGCTTCAATACAACAGGATAAGGCGGCAGTTGTCTTTTTCACTCTCTCCTCGATTCCATGAGAATTTCCTATCCAGAATAAGCCCCAAGTACCGCACTTACTCTAACTAAGTACTGTACATATATATTTACAACTGGAAGCTAAGATACGACTATTGATCCATATTGAATTAATTAATAAAGAGATTTTGAAGGAATCATTGTATCTGTAAGTTATCTTTTAACGTTAATTCGGAAGATGAGTGTGACGTGATCTCGACCTGCTTGTGTCTGTGTAGAACAGTCGGCGTTTTTTAGATCTCTGTCGTCTTGAGTTTTGAAAAAAGTCCACTGTCGGTTATCGGCGGTTGAGAGGAGTTTAACGCATCTACAATTTTCCTCTATAAAACCATTCATATCGTCTCCTATATTTTCATTCACCAACTTTTCCAATGCACACCATTGCTTTTTAATTGAAAACAAAAATGTTTTTATCTTTCGTTCTTATTGGTGCCATGCCATAATACCACCCGTCCTTGAGTTCCGGTTTATGTCCGCGAAAGGCAGACATTCACACCCACTCATCTTGGCTGCTGCTTTGATTTTCATTTCGCTTGACGTCGCGCGGTGTTGCAGCCTTTCCAAGCTTACTGACGCTTTAGACACCTCAGCGCTGCGCAGCGCACAAAGTCGCGCGAAAAAATTTACGAAAACAAACCAAAACAAGAAGGAGAAAGGCACTGTTGTAGTTGTGGCATTTTCAACGCCTTGCTTTGTCCGCCGACCGTTTGTGGCGCGGCGTTGCGTCGTTGATATCGTAATTAAGATTTTGTTGCTGTAATTACTTTGTAATTTTATGTACTCGCCTTTAAGCCGCGCGAATATTATGTGTTGGTTGCTTTGCCGCGGTGAGGACGCAGACAGTTAGTTGCTTCTTTTTATTTTGTGAAATCTCGAATTGCGTTGTGGTGAATGCGAAAAGAAAGACGGAAATGGCAGGAAAATGAAACTACAATAACGATTAAGGCAGTAAGTGTGTGTATGGGGGGGTAAGTCCGGTCTGCGCGGTCTGATAGCTAACGTAATTACTATTCTTCCCACACATTTCAGCTGCTGTTCATTTCCTTTAGGCGACACCATCAAATACCCGCAGCATATTGTTCAGCTGAGCTTAGACTACACACAATAAAAGTGTGCTACGTTTAACGTCATAAAGTGACCAATTGACTAAGTCGCTAAGTTATGCCAGTAAACACACTTCACAGTAGAAGAAAATTCAATCAAAATTATTTGAGCACTTGGAAAATGGAACTCGGTTTTCCGATAGAGGTTATGGTTAAGTTAGGTCGTAGGGCTTATCCAAAATCGATGGATCTTATTTGGACAGATATCTGTTCTTTGTGTTATCATCGCAAATATGAATGAAGCTAATATCAACCCTATCCACTTTGCTAGGTTCTACCAAGGTGTGCTTTCCGAATATACCAGTCAATATCAGTCCGGCAAAAAAGCCGGGAAATAGAGAACAGAGGAAAGTGAAAAGATGATTCCACCTTCCTTCACAGACTTTTTGTAAACAGCATTAGACAAAATGTCCAGTCATAACACCTATAATAACAATGAGATTGACTTTGCTAAGTTCAAATATTGCGGATGGTTTACAATAGCGGTGAGATAGTCTTTATTAAGTAATTCTGAGGTCCTCTTCCGGCGTCCCATTCGCACAAGTTTTGGTTTTTAGCAGCGTCCGCCAAGCTTTCTGGAGTCCCATAGTTCCAGCGCTAGAACGAAAGAGGGAATCGGACAAGCAACCAGCTTCCAGTCGGATGTGATTGGAGTAAGTGCATACTGGCACACTCCTAGCTAGTTTATCGGATTTGAAATTTCCCTTTATTCTTCTCTGACCGGGCAGAAGCTTGAAGCTGTTGCTAATGAGCTCATGCACTCTTCGATATATAGCTTTTCTTTTAATGTTTCTCATTAATCTATATTTTGTAACTACCAATGACCCATGCGATGCGTTAAGGTGAATTTGGAACTTTTCTTTCCTATTCCAAGTTCCTAAATTTTCAAGCTCCCGAAATTTTATGAAAATGTAACATTTTCAGAAACAGACCTATATAGCGAACATCTATATCTAGAATCCGAGCATTCATCCTAGTAACATTTTGAGTAATTTTTCTTCAAAAGAATAGACTCAGCCCCAAATGGGAAGGTTTTTGTTCAGGCACTGCACATTTTTTATCTTGCTGTGCAATCTCTTAACTACCGTTTACTATTCTGAGTGAATGGAACATGCCTACGGAAAAATTTGAAAATAGAAGTATGTGTACAATTCCGATCACTAGATATATATATTTAATCATTTCACACTTAAGTTGTTGTCCCAAAACTCATTTCCTAAACGCCGAGCAGAAAATTGACAACAGCTCTCATAACTTATTGCTAAGCATATTTGAGACAATTTCAACAACCAATTAGTAATTCATTAGTCACTCAAGAAAAGTTTGTCTTCGACAGTTTTGATGAAAGTCAAAGTTTTCTAGGAAAAAAGTCAAAGTTTTCCAGAGGAAAGGAAAAAAAGAAGAATGAGAGTGCAGTTGGATTCAACTGGAGTCCAAAGCAGAGAACTAAGGCACATTAGACTTGCGCTTAATGTTGCGTATGTGAAGGTCTGAGAAGGCGATTGCTTAAGAAGGCAGCCCAAAGAAGTCACTGAGTCTTCTCTGATAGAGAGGCAAAAAATTCTTTATTTTTTTTAATTAAATAATTCAGAGATTTTTAAAGTAGGCGCTAAAAACTGAAAGTCACCCTAGCGCCGAAGAAAATTCAAAAATCATCAACGGAAAGTAAATAAAATTATTTTGCGAATACACAAAAATAAGAATCGAGACGGAAAGGCGTTAATACGAATAGCAAAACTTTTTTTCAAAACCTCATTAGAAAAACTTTTGTCTACAAACATAAAGTTCGGCCTTTGTGCTGCGCAGCCACAGCGTTCGGTCGCACGTGGCGTATGAGTGACCAGCACGTGCTGTCGAGCGCACACCGGTTGCCCAACTAACTAAGGTGTCTATGCTGGCAAGCATGCATGTACATGTCGGCTAGGAGGTGCGCTCGTTCAACATAATTTATTTTATTTTCCAATTAAACTGTGAACTGACCGCAGGATCAGCCGCCGCCGCTTGGTAGAAATGGCAGGAAAACAGGTTCGAAAGTAAAAAATAACAGGTCAGACAGGCGGTCAGTTGATGCTTGCTGTCTGACAGTCGACATAATTGCATTGATTGATGTGATTTTTCAGCCAGTTAGCGCTGTTTCACTTGATTTCTTGTTTTGCGGCAGCCCACTTGCATATGTGTGTGAGTGTGTGTGTGCCCGTGTGCGTTAACAATCTTTGCAGCAATCAAAACGTAATTTGTAGCCTTGTCATTGTTGGTGTTGGTGTAGCGCTGACACCGCTGTACGCGTGTTTGCGTCAAGCATGATAAATGAAAGGCAAACAGCAAGCGAAGCAAAATGAAAAAAACAGTTTGCGCGTGTGTGCATATATGCATGGGCACGCTGCTTTGGTATGCGTGAGGGTCACTGCCTGCACTCGCACAGCATTAATCAATTTCTCTGTATATTTGCATTGGCTTTACAGTTACTTTTAATGCCATTTTTCGCTTTTTCCCACCTTCTCTTTGCAGATCACATGGAACTTCACTAGCACATACTATACATATATGTATGTATACCGTTATGCATACGTAAATGGTTGTAAAACAACAACAACGCGTGCAGCAGCAGCTGGCGATATGCTGCTGCAGCCGAACAAGCGATAATTGAAATGAAAGTGTGCGCAAAGCAAAAAGGATTACGGAACATTTCCATTGAAATACGAAAAGTGTGCGTATGTGTGTGTGTGCTAAAGCGCTTACATATGCTTGTGACACAAAAGCGAAAAGCGTGTAGAAATACAAAGTGAAAAAGTGAATAAAAATTGCAGGAAAACTATAAATAAAGGCAAAGCGAGCGTTGAGTAAATGAATTTTCATTGCCGCGCCGAAATGTATGCTACAAAAAGCGTTTAAATGCTAAAGTGTCTGGCGATTGTGCACTTTTTCATTGTTAAACTTCATAGGAAGTTAAAAT
The DNA here is from genome assembly GCA_027475135.1 of Bactrocera correcta. Classification (NCBI taxonomy): domain Eukaryota; kingdom Metazoa; phylum Arthropoda; class Insecta; order Diptera; family Tephritidae; genus Bactrocera; species Bactrocera correcta. The sequence goes on from CM050325.1 coordinate 115,933,902, forward strand.
ACATTTGCGCAACAAATGACAAACAATAAAAATTACAACAACAGCAACAGTGTAAAAGTGTAAACGTTTAATTGAAAAGTGTGAGTTGGCGTTGTAGTGCAACAAAAACAACAAAACGAAAGGGAAAATTTGTCGCTTTTGTGCTTTTGAAGTGAAACGGAAGCTATAAAATGGCAAATGAAAACAAAAAAAAGGGAATTGAAGATAAGGTACAGCTTGAAAAAGCAAGCCTAAAATAACTGTTTAAGAATAAATGCCATAAAACAAAAATAATAGCAGCAAACAGGCTAAAGATTAACATGAAAAAAGTGCCGTTTGTGAAAATTGTTTATTTTAAATCTGTTTTAAGCAAGCACTGCAGCTGCCACATGCGTTGATATCCACAAAATATGCCAGCACATGGGCGAAACAGTAGAATTCTTTTTAAAAAAAGTCGCTTACAAAGTGCTCATACCCCGGCAAAAATGCACTTTTCAAACTTATTTGTCTTGCTGTCTGACTGGCAGCAGCAAAAAAATAAACAAATACAAATAAGAACCGAAAAATGAGAATCTGCGTAGCATACATTTAGGCGCTTGTCTGTGGCAAAATTTCGAGAAAATAAACTCGCGCGTAATTTATCATGCTTTATTGCCCGCTGCGTGCGGCGCTAAAATGTATTTCTTTTCGTTCTTCGGTAATTCGTTTTATTGTTGTTGTTATTAATGTTATTATTGCCAACATCAGCAAAGACGCGAAGACAGCTCGGCAGCAGTTAAACCGAAACTGCTGTTTGCTAAGCGCTACTTTTGTCAGCGGTCGCTCTTGTTGCTGTAGCCGTCGTCGTTGCCGTCGCCTACTTGCCACACGACTCCCAATTTTATGTCAACTCTAAGTGTTGTTTATTTGTTTAATATAAAAAAATCGTTTTATTGTTGTTGTTATGGTGTGCGTTATTGTGTTAAATTTTTTGTTATTGTAATCTTCCTGGCTGCTGTCCCATTCGCGACGCTATTGTTGTTGTAATAGGTACGCAAACAACGCAAGCAAAATGCCTGGCGGACGTCGAGGACTTGTTGCACCGCAGAATACATTCCTGGAGAACATCATACGGCGCTCGAACTCACAACGTAAGTGCCAAATTATAAATTACACTTTATCATTAGCTTATAAAGAATGTCTAAATATGAAAATATGAGAAAATCAGTGTAAAAACAACATTCGTGAATGGCTAATGGGAGCTTTCTTTGCTTCCAAATGTAAAACTGAAAGATTTTAGGAAAGAACCCCTAAATGTATGCTTCTAAACTGAAGGTGTTACGATTTTTGCTAATTGCTACTGCTTTATCAGAAGAGCTGAAGTTGATAAACAGCTCAAATTTAAATTAAGAATATGAGAAAAGCAAGAAAAGAATCAAAAAAGTAAACAATAGATGAGTTAAATAAGGAAATTATTTCATGAAGTATTTCGTATTGCCAAAATTTTGAATTTATATAAAAGATAATAAATATAACAGCGCTGAGTTGACGCAAATCGATAGAGCTTCGTGAAATATATATAAAACGAAGTGACTGCCTATTACTGAATTGATTGAAACTGTGCTGAATAGCACTAAGTCTTAGTTTAAAAACTAAGATATTTTGTAGTAATAACAAAAAGCTCTAACAATGGAATTTTATTAGATATTCGAATACTAAACCAGATAATTTAGATTTTGTGCAAATTTGAATTTCAGAAAAGTCAAGTAGCTCGAAATGAAATTTTTACCATTTGAAGTTGGAAAATTTTCAGAAACTAGGATATTTTGTAGTAATAGGAGAGCTGAATTGCGCTTAATGTGAGTCAAGGGTTCAAAAGCGTGGTTAATGTGTATGCTGAATTGCTTGAACCTGCGCTGAATAGCTGCTTACAATGATATTCTTATTAATATTCAAATATTCAGGCGGATAATTCAAAAATTAAACGCAAATTGAAATTTCAGAAAAGTTAAGTAACTCGAAATCAGTTTATACTAGTTGCAGTTGCAAACCCTTCAAAAACTAAGATATTTTTCAGTAATAATGGAGCTGAATTGCGCTAAATGTGAGTCAAGAGTTCAAAAACGTATGTAATGTGTGTTGCTGAATTGCTTGAACCTACGCTGAATAGCGCTTACAATGACATTCTTATGAATATGCAAATATTTAGGCGGATAATTCAAGAATTTGCAAAATTTTTAAAACCTAACCGACAAAGCTTGGAAAACACTCTTAAAACTTGTAAAAATTTTAATATGTAGTTATTTTCTTTAAATTAAACACAGCCAGGAGAAATATCGTGTATATTTGATGTACCGATACCTTAAAACATTCATTCATCCAAGCTTCTATATAAAGACAATCTCGAAATATGTTTGTATTGTCCCAGTGCATCAAATGTTGCGTACATGAGCAAAATAAACTGCAAACACATTGCTGTGGACTTCATGCGTCTTGACTTAACTGTATTTGTAGCTATTCGGAAGAGTAAGAAAAGAAAGCGGATAGAGTAAAATTCCAGCGAAATCACATTTATGTCAGTACTTGACATGCAACATGTATTGAGGCAGATAAATAAATAAAACAGAAAAGCGCTGCACAGGTGCGTAGACGAGAGTGTGCCACACAGACAGACACAGCCACTAAGCTGGATTAAGTGCTTTTTGAACTGTCAAGTTGGCAGCGCGCTGACAGTTAGAAAAACCGCATTGAAACGCGCTGCGGTCGAGCTATATTTACACAGGTGAACTACTTGCAACATGCCACATGTATGTGCGTACCGCTGTGTGCACCATAAGGCTAAGTGTACTCAGTGTGTAATATGAAGTGATTCCATTAATGTTGAGCGGATTATGAAAGGAAAAGTTTTATCCACATCGGTCGGAGTAGAGACTACAGGGGGCGTGAAATGCGCAAAAACAACCAATTATATTTAGACGAATGCTCAAAGTGAATAAGGATTTGATCAATTTAATAATGTGTATACTCAATAACGAAAAAAGTTTATTTCTAGATCGAAAAAAATACTTTTTTAAACGCCTTCTGCGCTCCGCTTTGTTAAGGTCATCTGATGAAGTGCCACTTTTTGTTGCATAATCAAGCCAATAAAATCGGTGATCTGATACTTTCGCTATCAACACCTTGCACAAACAGCACGGCTAGTTCGTAGAAAAAAATTTTCTCATAAGGAAAAAAACCCCTCCTAAAGGGCTCGCTCCCCAATGCGCTCTGCTAACAAAGTTAGTTGTATGCTTTGTTTTTTCTCAGCTCAAGCAATGATCCCAGCGGCGCTTTATTGTCAATAACTAACACTGTTGTTGTTGTTTTATCATGTTTTGAAATATTTTTTGTGCGCTGTTATTGCTTGTTGCACGAGCAAAGCGGCGTGTTAAATGGCACGTGAAAATTGCGCACCGACCGGGCGCTGAATGACTTTGCACGCGTCGCAGAGCAATAACTCTGCCGTGCCGCTGGTCGTTGTTGTCGGCGGCGCTGTAATTTTTAGGCTGGCTGTTGTATTTCGTTGGTGTTTTAGTTTTGGATGGGTCTGGGATTCGTTGTAATAGTAAATAAACAACCGTGAATTTTACTAGTAAAATATGAAAACAGACAATATGTTGCATAACTAGTTAGCTAGCTCAAATCAAATTATTAAGAAATACGTTGCTGAATTGAGTTGAATAGCACAGACATGAATGAAAAATTATTGATATGGGAGCTTTAAAGCAAAACGTTGCATATTACATTGCGCTGAATATGGCTGAATACCGTTACATGATACGGAATACTTATTAGTAAGAGTAAATATTATATTCTAAGCTTGCATCTGAATGAAATTTTATTAAGCTATTTCACGAATTACCATAAATATATCTGGTATAACTCAGCTTGCTAATTAGCTGCAAAAAGGTATGATAAAAATAAGTATAATGCCACAAAGGAAAGAGAAGTAAAAAAGCTTAAAGCCAACAACTTTTCCATAAATAATGAACCAAAAATATTACTGTAATAAATTGTTTTTAATGTGATAAATAGTATCGCTTCCACTTCCACAGCCAAAAAGCAACAATTTTCTGACGCCCCAGCTTGACAAGTTTCTTTTCTTTACGGTCTATTGATTTGTTAGTGTACGTTGAAACGTTGAAAGCGTATCGATGACACAATTAATCACAGTTGCGACTAAATGTGCTATAATTATTTAAATTACCGCTAAGCAACTGACAAATTACTGGAAGATTAGTAAGAAAAATCAAAAGATTAAAGAAGAGATCAGATGAGTAAGGAGTTTGATGAAAGAAATGAAGGATGATTTTACTTATGGCAGCTTATTCTAACCACCATAAAATTATTCGTATTGCTAACGCTGAATTGAGGTAGAACGATAAAGCCTTTTGATATATATATATAACCGAGGGTTTGTGTATTGCTATATTGGTTTAAGCAGCGCTGAATTGAGGTGAAAAGATAAAACTTTTTGAAATATATATAAAAACAAAATATTGTGCATTGCTGAATTGGTTGAAACTGCGCTGAATAGCATTAAAAGTGAGATTTTCTTAAATATTCGAAAATTTAAGTAAATATTTTAAGAATATTGAACACAAAGTTATTTTACTAGGATAATCAAGTTGCACAAATTGGAATTCTCATCATTACAGTGGTAAAAGTCAGAAACTAAGATATTTTTCAGCAACAAGCGAATATGATGAATATAAGTCGACAGTTTTAAAAATTGCTTTTCGCATTTAAAAATCATGTTGTTATAAGAAAGGGTATAAGGAAATGTTTGGAATTGTCTATCTATGTGGTATTGTACAAATGTTTACCGAAAATGGCTGAAAGAGTTTACTTACAGCAGACAGCTGTGCATTTGTTGAGTTGAATAAGCTGAATGTAAATGAAATACGGTTTGACAGCTTTCATCTAGAGCTTTAACTCTATATAAATACATTTTTTTTACCTAACTCTCTGATAATCAATATTTATTATGTACACTTTCATAACAAGGGATGGCATAAATTATTCAGCAGAGAAAATAGTTAAATTTAATGATCCCATTAAAGCACCCTCATCATAATAAATAATAAACATACATGAGCAGCTATATAAATGCGTTTCCTGTGCGTGGGCCCAAATCTTCCGAACGTATTTGGTAAGTTAATACCCTATTAAGCCAATGCTGTCCAGACGCAGCTGGTACAGGCAACTTTTTTCCAATTTCCGTGCCGTTCTTCAGCACCCTCACCACTGTAGCATTCAGGCTACTTGCATCAGCGCTGCAGGGGCGGCTTGGGTATCTCTGCTCTCACGCAATGTTTGTTAAATTTCTCCCACTTTTGCCTTCGCCGTCTTCCTTTCCTTTTGAATATTCATTTAACGCCACAAAATCGTTTAACACTTTGTTACACACCGCAAAGTAGGCTACTTGCTGCCACTATTTTGCATAGATCTTCCCTTTTGCCTGCTCATCGGCAAACACAAACACAAATGACTGCTCGCTTTTGTGCGTTCGTCTGTTTGCCGTCTCTTCGTCTCTTTGCCTAGCTGCCGCTTGACTTTTGCCTGCATTTTTCGCACTTCATTGTATATTTGGTTTGTGTGAATTTTTTGCTGTACACTCAATACCATTACAGGCGTTGTCGTCCATTAGAACTGCTCACAGCCTCAGGCTGGTTTTGCTATATTACGCTCCGCGCCTGTCTGCCGTTGCTATGCTCTTCAAATCGCACTGATTACTTTCTCATTTTAATCGTTTTTCTAATGATGTTGACTCATTGAGTCACTTGTGTCTTCTTGCCTCCACTCATTTCCCTTATTCTTCCGTTCATTTTGTCGTTTCCTTGAGTTTTTGTTTTTGAGTAGCCTACTTATAGGCGTTTACACTCAAGTGTTTGCTGGCTTGTTGTTTTTATTGCTGCGGGCATGCTGTGCACGCTTGTTGATCGATGTTGTTGTTTGTTGTTGCCGTTGTTGTACCCTTTTCAGTTGCTCGCCGTTGGGTTGTCAACATTTGATGCTTTTATCTCACTGAATCGTTGGCAATTTTGCACCAGCGCAGCTGACTCGGCAAAATAGGTGTGAATGTGCATATGTGTGTGTGTGGGTTGATAACTTGTAAATAACGGGTAAAAATCCTGTACTTAACTTGCTGATTCACACTTCTTAAAGGCCCTAACTCATTCTTCGTCAATAAATATTGCTTTGTTTTTACCGTTATTGTTGTGATCCTTTCGTATCTTTTGGCTTATCTGTTTACTGCTTTGTCATGACTTATATAATATCACTTTACAGAAAATTGATTTTGCTAATTAATTTTGCTAGAGCTGGCCGATTAATGGACTTTGCGGAGCGGCGCTTTTTTGGATTTCTGTTTTAATGCCTTAAAGGAGGGGATGTGTCTTGTGTAGAAAGAGACGGTCGAAGTGTGTATAGTTGATAGAAAAGGGTTGAAGGAAGATGTGTACACGAAATCACTGATAAATGCGACCATTTTGTTGTTTGGGATCAATTTTGTTTAGAGAACGAACAGATTACCCGGAAAATGTATCCACAGACGTAATAAAATATAATCTACTACATTTCCATAATGCCACTCATAAGTCTAGTAGACACTGAGCTTCAGAAGAGGATGCAAGCCCATTTACATATATTATATGTGTCTAAGTACTTAAATGAACAACTTAACGTAACTTCATAAGAACACAGTAAAGAAGACTTAAAGCGCACTTACCTTTGGAATGAAGCGCGCATACATAAAGGTGCTGCAAATAGAGAAAGAAATTTTGATTAAATGTATGAAAATGTATAACGTCTTTTATCAAAAGGAATCAACAAAAATACCATTTAATATTTTAAATGAGACTCTAGAGAATTGCAAAGCTGCTTTGATACGATTCTTTTTATTCAAAAAGCCTTGATCTCTGCTGACAACATAAAACACATCGGCAACACATGGCTTCCGACTGGTAATCTTCTTTGTTGGCGTAGACTGGTAATAGATATCAGATTATGATGGCGATGGCGAAAATGGACTGCAAACATTTCGCCACTGTTGCAGTTAGAAGGTATTTAGCTAAGCTAAGACTTCCTAGCTGGGTGTTCGTAGCTCCTCAATAGCACAGAATAAAAAGTCGGACTCGTGCCGCCAGGCTGGGGGCTCTCGAATAACATAATCTAGAACGGAGTTAACGGAACCTGGCGCCATTCCTTATATGATGGACCTACTTACGTAGCGGGGGCTATGCCCAAGCGGACCTACTCCCCCACCCATGGGTCCAAAACATGAATCAGTGTAATAAAAATAGAAAAGAATTAGAGGAGTCTGGATCTCTTGGAAAAAAATATATATAGGAAAAGTATACCCCGAAGCTGGGCTGGTAGAGTGGAAAAAATAACATCACGTCTAGACCAAGGACAAGGGTCTGCATACCGGTTACACCATCGCAGTCGGACCAGATATTGCCTATAATCCGAATTAGCGTTCAAATGGAAATTCGTTAAGGCCTTCGAGAACGCCATAGCAGGACCTGTCGTGCAGATAACCAAGACCACAATAAAGATCTTGCTGCGATAATAAAGGGAAGAGTTTTTTTCGGGGTTTGATATTCTCATAACTTTGCACTGAGGGAGATCTTGATTTCGCCTAGCCTCAATGTGCGGAAGTCATTATAAATTCAGTAGGTCTATATCACAAAAATTCTCTGAAATATTATGTACATACATACATATTATATTGCATACTTCTGTGCTATAACCAGGAACCGAAAGTCTTTAAAAGTAAGAAATACCGCATAGTTAAGTAGCGTAGCCGAATTTCTAGTTGAAACTTTTTTTTTAAGCAAATATTAATAGACTTAGCATAAGCTGCGTAAACAGGGCATTCCCTTACTTTCTTAGCGCATGAAGTTAGGCAATAGTTTTTTCAAGGCGCCTAAAGGTAGGCAACGTTTTTCTTTCCAGTCTTATTTAAGAATTTATAAAGTTATAGTTAAGCAGAGAGGCTTGCTCTTTAATGTCAACCTTGGGCAGTGCCACTTTATTTTGTCACATTTTCGCTGCAAGTGCCTGTACAAATTTATAAAATATTATGCAGCTCAAGTACGATTGACAATTTCTTTTTCACTTTCGCTTCGACTTAGCAATCTGATGTCTTTTATATTGTCATACGATTTCACATTAAGAAGCCTGACCTTCATTTGAATAGCAGATTTGGAAGTTCGTAAATGAACTCAGAGCTATGCACACGCATACACAGACACTTTGGCCGACAGAAGCACTTGACTTGCAGTCCGTTTTCTTTTATTCGATGACTTTCTCCGAACACTCGAGCATATAAATTATTAATATTTAATAACGGCTTACACGCTTATGTGTGTCTGCTTATTTTATGCTGTTTGCCATGTTGCTACTGATTGTTTCTACTATTTTTCATCGCCTGCTATGCATTTTGTTGCTGTAACTGTTAGTTTTGTTGTTGTTGTGGCGTACTTGAAGCACGCACTAGATTGCTATTTATACATTTTTCATAGCCATTTGCATAATTCAACAATTTAATAAAGTCGTTGTAGCTAAGTACCCTTACGTAGCAGCAACACACACGCACACACAGGCACAAATTTAACCCGAATCAAATGCGGCGTCACGCTTCAACTCACCTGCTGCCACGCATACACGCATAAACGCACACCTGACGAACGCCAGCCAAGCAAGCGATAGACTATCAGCTGGCTCGTGCCTCGCTTGCCTTGCCTACTCGTCCGCATGCTTCCGCCGACTGCTTCCATGTGGAGGCACCTTCATTCATGTTTCATTGTGCGCATAAATTTCCTTAGTAATTTCGCTCGATTTCACTCGAAATCGCTGGTTGGCAACGCATGTAAACGAGCTGGGCGCATATTGCTGCTTAAACTTGCGGCGCCCAGCCGAGGCTTGTTCGACGCTGACCTGAATTGTGCAGCTAACTTAACGCCTATCTCTGTTGCTTTTTAACTGCATTGTTGTTGCACAAAATCCCGTGTTGTTTATTTAAAATTCCATTTCAATAACACTTTGAGCTTTCGCTTTTTCTAGCTGCCTAATAGCAGCTCCATTGGAAATTCATTGAATTTTAAAGCGCTTATTGTTGCTCCAGCGAACTCATCGGGTTTGGTCGTAATTCAGCTCACTTGGCTACGATTCAGCGCACATTCAGCACTTTACTCCCAATTCGTTTTCATTTGCCGTTGATTAGCTCAAACTTTGTTGGCTCTTATTAAAATTGTTTTCGCATTAAAAATGCATTTGCATAACTGCAGCCACCAATTGACTTTAATACTTATATGTATGTAAGTATGGCTAACTGTTAAGTGTGAAGAATGTAGATTAAGAGTGCTGAACATTAACAATTCTATTGGCACTCAGCAAATGCCAGCATCAATCGAGGCAATCTAATCAACTTTATGCAAAGTAACGGTTGATTGCATGTTTTGCATGTCTGCTTTTAGGCGCTCGAGCCCGAAACTAATGCAATTACGCAGATAGAAGCCATTGCAGCGCTCGTTGAAACGGTTTAAGTAGTTTTTAATGAGTCAGAAATTTTTTGTCAGGGATGCTTTGTAGAAGCTTGTCTTTGTGGCTTTCTGTGTTGGAAATTCTTGGCTATAACTCAATGAATGCAAAGTTTGATATAGAAGGTTGGCATGGTTTGCTCACGTCAGACTTAGCTCAATCACTTGCCAAAACTAATTTTCACTAATAGCAATAAAGAACGCACATAAGACCACCATTCCGTGCGGTCAAACGCTCAAAGGTATACTTTTGTAAAAACAAAATGCATTACGGTCATTAAAATAAGTATCATGGAGGCACGTAAACCCTCGTCTCTGACGCCTGTCGTAGTACAACCCATGAAATCGATAAAATCACACATGTTCTGCCCAGCTGTTTGCACAACTCCAACACAGAAACAATTGGTCCCTCTAAGTAGGCAATGTATTGCACGCAAACTGCAACCAATGCAAACCGGTGCGTGTGTGTGCGTGCGATAGCTGCTTGAGCCGTTGAGTCAGGGGGTGGACGCATATTAGTGAGAAACATTGTGATAAATCAATTTTATTGTATAATCAGCGCCTGGACATATGCAAGCATTCGAGCGTGTACTGACGTTGTAGCTTAGTGCGTTGGCGTTACAAGCCTATTGAGGCACGAAGGAACGAATAGTCGAACTAATGGCCAAGACTTGTGCACATGCCTGACAATGTCCGAGAAAACACACCACACAGAATACATGTGGACGCAGGGGATCGAACAGTAGTGTACAGTGGTAGCAAATGTGATGTTGCATGCAACACAGGGCAGCAAGAAATGCAATTAATGGCAGCAGGCGTGTAAAACTTACTCACACACCCACACAAACGTTTAATTGAAATTTATGGCCGCATTTATTTGCAGTTATTTGCAACGAATTAAATTTTATTGCGCAGGGTTGAAGCCGGACATGTGGGAGGGGAATAACAAGGTTGTAGTTAAATCTTAACACTAATTGATATTAAATTGAAAGCTTGTTGTAGCAACACATATGACACCGTTTGAACAATATGAGGTTAAGTAATGAAGACTTGCAGTTGCAAATAGTACACATCTTTTTCACACATTATTGTCGTATTTGATCCACAGACAGACGTCTCCTGTTGCCATTCACTTTTGAAATGGTTCGAATTCATTTCGTTTCAGCAAAGAATCGAAGATGTTAATCCGGTCCATTAAATTCGCACTCGAGATTCTTTATATTAGTTATAGCCGGCAGAGAGCGCTTTAAATCGTCATCACCTTAGTTGTTTTCTTTCATTTACTTCACTTTTAACCCTTTTGGGAAGATAAGGCGTTTATAAATTTGTGAAATGTTTCACTGTTGAATCTGTTTTTTCAAGACCAAATCACTTTGATTCCCCTTTCTGTAAGCTACTGCTTGCAAAGACTTCTAGTCCTTCCTTACTTTTGCTGTAATTTCATTTCCAACTTCATTTAAAAGGAATATCATCCATTATGTCTCAGAAAAGTTGTTAAAGTCTTCGTTAGCATCAATTTCAATTTGCTTTAAACGCCTACAAGTAGGCAACACGAGAACTCTCCTTCATAAACAAGCTAATAAGCAAAAAGTTCCAAGAAAGCAGTGTGATACGCCACCAAAGAAGAAAAAAGAAAATCACACAGCGCAACGATCTCAGTAGAAACATAACAGACTTTTTGTGTTTGAGGCGCGCAATTCTTTGCCACACATACATGCGCGTTATATTTTTTAGATTGCGGCAAAAATACAGTTATTTGCCGTACATAAATAGCCAACACACACGCTTCGCGATTGAACACAGCAAACGCCGCACAGGAAATTTCCGTGTGAAGGCAGAAAGAGCACAAACGAGGCATTTTGCGTGAACGTATGTGTATTTGTGAGCGTGTGATTAAGTTTGCGCACTTTTTATGTGCACATGCAGAGGTTTTATGTTTTGCGAGCGCAAAGAAAAGTGCGTTTGTGTAAAGAAAAGTAAATCAAGAAGGAAAAATAACCAAAAAAGCAGGAAATTCTTGTTGTGGCAACGCTATCATACTAAGTAAACACGCATGTGGCACGTTGTTGTTGGTTGTATGCATGTGAGCTGTTGACAAAGCAGCGTTTGCGGCATGTGGCAGATTGCCTGAGCCAAAGCATGCAACAGCCGTCAGCTAGCAGAGCTGAGTTTAAAAAAATGGAAAAATATGCTAAGAAGCATAAATTTTGCTGCTGATAAGCGTGGGCACTAACGGCAGTTTGAAGCATGTAGAGGCAAATACTTGGTTTAGGAAAATTTATGCGTGTGTGTGCAAGTCAGTATGGTTTCATTTCAGCAGTCAAAGGCGCTTGTTCGCACCTAAGTTGTTGTTGCTGCTTTTGCATATTTGCATCGAGTCAAAGCGTGTGCGTCATAAGTTAAGCTATTTCGCCTTGATTCTCTGTGTAATATCTTACCGTAAATTTAGCGGTTCTGAGCTCTTGCGGTATGAATCAACGCGTTTGCCAATCTGTCTCAACAAAAAGATGAAAGACGATAATAACAGGCTAAAGCATATGTTGATGAAGAGCTGGCAAAAAAGGTTCAAAGAAAAAGATTTTCATATTTTATTTCATATCTTTTTAAGAACGCAATTTCAATTAAATCAATTAGGTTCATTGATGGAATAGCTTTGGATAAGAACCGACTGTTTGGTTTAAGTCTTCACTTAGCAAGGTCAAAGCCCACAAATCCTCTTAACACTTTTTAATGGCTTTAAAGCGATTAAGTGAAAATCTTAATCCATAGAACATCCAAACAAATTTGCACAGGTATTTTTTTAGTCCTGTAGAAGGTCCTAATGGCGGCTTTTTTTAGCAAAATCGTCCTCGATTTTTCAATATATGAATGTATATGTATAACTCAAGAACTTCTCAACCGAGTTTAATGAAAATTGGTGGGAAAAATCGTTTTACAAAGGTTTAAGTAATAGCTAAAAACTCTTTTCAAATGGTTTCGCGATCGCTTTATATGAAAATGGAAATTAAATATGAGCTTCGAGAACAGAATTTCTACTAACGGTAGCAGTATTCGTCAAATGATATAACTTAGGAGTTTGAGATCAAGTATAGACCATAAGAAAATGAGCTAATGTCTCTTGACTCTTAACTTAAAGTTGGCAAAGGGTATATCTACGTTTTCATTTATTTGTTGTCATTTCACTTATTAAAAGAGGATACCGATAAGACAGCGGTTCTACTCGTCAACTTCTGGCTTTTCACAATTAAGTGTTCCTTAGACAAACAATTTCCTTTTCATTTCATTTATGCGACCGATAGTTAAGTACTCATTTCAAAATACGAGTGACGCTCCAGATGTCCTTAATTCCAGCTTTCGTTTTACAGTTAAAAGTAATCTCCTAAAGAGTGTTTACTTAAGAAAATATTGGAAATGCGATGGCACAGTAGATTGTGAAAGAGAGCGTACAAATTTGCAAAAGAGAACATCGAATGATCCACTGTGCTATAGGGAGAGCTTGTCGCGAGCTCGAGACCGAAAATGTTGAGGGAAACAAAGAAGAAAGATGGCAATAGGAAGGCAACTCGTAATCCCTCAGAGATATGATAAACCCATAGACGGTTGAATCATTACGTGAAGCAAAAAGCTGGTTTAAATTGCATTGGTTTCAGAAAACTAGAAGGAATCTATGGAAAAACATATCCTTGTCTCTATACCAAGATACCGTAATACTATTTTTGCCGTCAAGTGGTTAATGATCTATCAGAAATCAAGGTAACTTGTTTTAGAAATTTTCGGAACCAAGACATATTGACTCTCATGATATGTCTGAACGCCGCTTTCACTTCTAATAGCCCCACAAGTCTCTCTGAAGTTTTAAAAGATTTTAAAAGACTGCGTATTAAGGTTAGATTTTTTCAACTCGATTTAATGACTTTTATTTTCGACGTTTGGACTTTACTGACAATGCAATTCTCAACTGTTTTTAAGCTAGGGCTACTAAGTGGTTGGAGCAGTAAGTAAATGTGATTAAGGACTGTCATTATTTAGTACTAGGTCCATAAACAATTCGAGATAAATCGAAAACCGCGAAAAAATTAGGGGCGTCTGAAATTTCTTTCCTAGAGCATGACTACGCCAAGCAGAAATATAATTATCCTGCGTTTATAAAAGCCACAACTATAAACTTTTTACCATTTCCGCATGTAGCTGACATGCAACACAATTTGCGTAGACGCTTAACAAATATTTGCCTTGTAACATAGTCATCTGAAGAAAAGAAATGTTTGCCTCGCAAATATTAGATAAAACTTTTCAAAAATACTTAGTAAACTTTCGGCTAGCGACACGTATGTGTGCAAGTTTGCCACATGGCGCTTGGCTGCCCGCAAAACGCAAACACGCCGCGCTGCGCACGAAAAATGCGTTGGAGCATTTGCTGCAAAGCTTTTCATTTGAGCAAAACTTTTCTTGCAAATTTATTTCCACTTGGCTAAATTTGTAGCAAGAAATGGGCACAACTCACGATTTGCTGCCATCGACAAGCGCCTGCAAGTATGCAACAAACTAGAGAGAGATTGGCAGCGGAAATTCAGCGCGCCCAAGTGCCGAAGGAAGAGTACGCAGTGCTTGCGGCCTAAAATTTAAGAATAAAACTTTTACAACTTTTGCGGTTAAGCGAAATACAAATGTGGCAAGCAAATTGTGAGCGCAGAACTAGTAAGAAATGCGAAGAGTTATGCGTGCGGCAGGCTGGCGTTTGCTTTGTGGGTTTGAAAGTTGCCCAGCTGCCAGGCGTTTGTTATATTTGCGTAAAGTTTCACATTTCAAATCTAGAAATAGATTGGAAGGAAGTCAATGGGAAACAATTTACGCTTGAGTGGAGAACGCTGGAACTTTAAAAAGCTGAGAAACGCTCAAGTAATTTCGCTGTTGCGGCGCTATTTCTTATTTTCTTATTTCTAATCAAATTTTAACTTATTTTGTATATATTATGTATATACCCTGACATAATATGATTGGTAGCACTGGAGGTATAGGACTGCAACGACATCTATTGACAGAATACGAAAAGACTTTTTCGACTAACCAATATTTAGGATAGGCTGTCTCCAAATGTCTTTACAACAGCGTTAAATTAAAGCACGATATTTGAATTGTGCTACGATGAAGCCTAGAAGCACAGTTCACTAAAAAAATAAAGGTGAGGAATCGAGAGACCAAAACTAAATGGATGTTAGCTGCTTCAGGGCCAGTGTTAGGGGTCAGAGCGTTGTTGTTTTGGCAAAGCAAAAAATTCGTCAAAAGGTTTCTGGGTGGCCTAAGTGAGCTTGTGGATATTTGCAGATCAGACATTATTTCAAATTCGCAGGCTCCGCCGCCTTTGATGTAAAGCAAGTTCAGTTCCAGCAGCTCGCTCCGCCTTTATTTCATTACTCTGTACAGTTATTTTTCAAAATGTTGTTGCCTTCAGCAGTTTTTTGCACAAATTTACAAACGCTGCATTTAGAGTCTGTGGCCCACCTTGACTAACGGTAAGTGCACAAATTTACAAGTGTTTATAAGAAACTTGCAACACTGCAACACTTAGTGTTATCATCAGCAAATTGGATTAAGTTGTATTGCATTTGCTAAGCGCACGAAATTCAACTATGCTTTTACACAATGACTTAAATTGTTGTGGTTACGAGCAACTACAAACACGCACGCCGCCACACCGACACACCGCCGCCGAGTTGCTGGCTTGCAGTTGTTGCGGCCGCACGCGTGCTTGTTATGCCCGAGCTGTGTATTACAGAGCCACTTAAGCAAACAAAAGCGCAAGTTACATAAACAAACACATGCACGGGCAACCAACACACACCAACGCAAGCACACACACTTACATGTATGCACCGAAATACATTGTTGTGTGAAATATACCGCTGCTTGTGCTTTACAAATATTAAGCAAAGCCGCCAAGTCAGTTTGCACACCCCCCACCCCTCTCCATGGGCGCGCCCATGCTGTGGAAACACTACAAGTGTCATTATTCTTACGCACACATACATATACATCCCTATAGCAATGAACGTATGCAGCGGCCCACACGTGTTCGTAACGTCTACCAGCATTGGCGAGTCTCTCCGAATTTACAGTTTTTGATTGATGCTCACAGTGAAATCCACACTCTTGACATGTGTGCGAGTGAAACGCTTAGCAACCAATTATTGCCAACAAATTTGCATTGCATAATTTTTGGGGATTTGCGCGTGCTACGCATTTGTGTGTACAAATTTCCGATTATGAGTGTTGCTGAGCGATCTCAAAGGTTAACCCGAAAAATATTTTATGTGTATATGTGCGTCTAACTGTTTGCGTAGGTGTTTGTAGTCATTCCAGGTCTGCATTTGTGGCATTTTTGTGGTAGTTAAAGGCTCTGGCGTAAATAAAACAGGCTCTTCGAATTCAATATCGATACTTCGAAGCTTCTAAAATGACGTTTGGCAATCTTGGGGAATTTGAGTAGATGTAAACAATGTCTTCTTCTTTAAAATATGAGAAATTCTAGATCAAAGGAAGGAGCACTAAGAATTGGTATGCCCTTCATGGTCTGATATTCCTAACTATTATGATGTGGAAAAGATTGGCCAAGACGTCACATAAGCAGCCCTTACATCGCTAAGGGTCCTAACATTCATCATCAAATGGATTTGAATCATTTAAAAAATGCTGGCTATAAAAAGAAGTTCGATGTTTGGGTACCACATGAATTGTCCGTGAAAATTTAATTTGCCGAATTAACATCTGCGATTCTTTGCTGAAACGAAATGAAATCGAACCATTTCTGAAGCGAACGGTAACAGAAGACGTCTGTCTGTGGATCAAAGACGCCCAGCTTGGCTGGGAAGTTTTCATGCATCCACCTCATATCCCAGACCTTGTATCGGGTGATTTTTTTGAGGTTAGGATTTTCATGCAGTAGTATTTGACAGATCACGTGGGATGTCAGACATGGTGTCAAAGAGAAAGATGCTCAGTATGCTTTGACATTTCATCATGAATAGACTTACTAACGAGCAACGCTTGCAAATCATTGAATTTTATTACCAAAATCAGTGTTCGGTTCGAAATGTGTTTCGCGTCCGTGTCCGATGAGCGATGAGGCTCATTTCTGGTTGAATGGCTACGTAAATAAGCAAAATTGCCGCATTTGGGGTGAAGAGCAACCAGAAGCCGTTCAAGAACTGCCCATGCATCCCGAAAAATGCACTGTTTGGTGTGGTTTGTACGCTGGTGGAATCATTGGACCGTATTTTTTCAAAGATGCTGTTGGACGCAACGTTACGGTGAATGGCGATCGCTATCGTTCGATGCTAACAAACTTTTTGTTGCCAAAAATGGAAGAACTGAACTTGGTTGACATGTGGTTTCAACAAGATGGCGCTACATGCCACACAGCTCGCGATTCTATGGCCATTTTGAGGGAAAACTTCGGACAACAATTCATCTCAAGAAATGGACCCGTAAGTTGGCCACCAAGATCATGCGATTTAACGCCTTTAGACTATTTTTTGTGGGGCTACGTCAAGTCTAAAGTCTACAGAAATAAGCCAGCAACTATTCCAGCTTTGGAAGACAACATTTCCGAAGAAATTCGGGCTATTCCGGCCGAAATGCTCGAAAAAGTTGCCCAAAATTGGACTTTCCGAATGGACCACCTAAGACGCAGCCGCGGTCAACATTTAAATGAAATTATCTTCAAAAAGTAAATGTCATGAACCAATCTAACGTTTCAAATAAAGAACCGATGAGATTTTGCAAATTTTATGCGTTTTTTTTTTTTAAAAAGTTATCAAGCTCTTAAAAAATCACCCTATATCATCGGACTACCAATTGTTTCGGTCAAAGCAGAACACCTTAATGGAGTAAAGTTTGCTTCAAGAAAAGCCCGTGAAAATTACTTGTCGCGGTTTTTCGCCGAGAAACCATAGAATAATGTCTCTAGAAAAATGGCAAAAAGTGGTCAACTAAATGGTAAAGTTCTTTATTAATACAACAAATGTAAGTTGAAGATTGATTAGAAATACGAAAAGACTTTTTCGACTACCCTTAAGCATTATAAAAGCTGTGTACGTTATCGGTGCTGCTCCTACAATTCCCCTTTCATTATACTTTGCGCTGAATTAGTCGGCTTCACAAATGTACCGCTAATATTGTGGGACCAATCACAGAACTTAGCCCAATTCCATTAAGGCGAGAAATCACGTTTAACCGGGAATTCGATGTCAGCGTGGTGTTTGCTAAATAGCCAGACTCGACAAACATATCTTCGCACTCAGCTATCATCAGTACGGCCACTGCAAACGTGATTCGACTTTTGCACATTGCAGTTATGTGCGTTTCGAATTCGTTTGCATATTTTCGCCTTTGTTTGCCGTTAGTTTGCATGCCTCACAATTTGCCACATCACCACTTGCTGCCACACAACAGAGCACACATTGCGGCAATTCATCGATCAACGTTAGTTATTGCCTGCTGACAAGCGCACAGCTTGCAATAACGGTACTCATGCATAGCACGGGAATAAACAAGGTCTTCGGGCGCATACGGACAAGCAGAATAGTTGGATAGTGAATTCGCACTTCTTTATGTTAGTATGTAATTTAGGGTCAGCGCTAGTTTTCGAGTATGAATGTGTGAATTCCTCCAGTTTGCTAATAAAATCGCTGAAGTATGTTTGTGACCTGATGTAGTTATGTGTTGGCTCAAATTTCATTAGATGCCCGAAGACTCTTTCACTGTGAAATTTGAAAAGACTTGTTTATAGTGGGTTGAAGGTTATCTCAGCGTAGTAACTAATTGGGCAGCGGAAGTTTCCTCGCCTTTAATCAACAAAGCTGATATGTTTTTATTCACTAAAGATACAAGGTTCCGGAGGCACCATTACCGCGGAAGGAATACACCTAGACAGGGAGCTTTCTTGGAAACCTTGTGTTGCTGCAGAGAGCAGAAGGCAGGGTATCTCGACAAAGTAATCCTGGTTCTATGACACCGTTATCGTACTCATTATGTTCTATGGGATCTTTGTATGGTAGAGGACCCAGAAAGGACCACACTTGCAGGGGAGCTCGAGAGCGTTAAGCAATGGAGTAGGGTCCACAGCAATCATGGAAATTAATGCCACTTCAGGCCCCTATCGGCGTTAACATTCGGAAATCTTCACTTGCTCTGACTTATACTGGATCTTTTGGATCATTGAATCGAAAAACCAAACGCTGGTGGCTTTTCTCTACCTGCATACCTGCTTGGGAGCTGGGGGTGTTGAAGCCGTTGGCGAGGGGAGACAGTGAGCTTCGTTACGCATGAGTTAAAGCTTTGGAGGAAGATTGAGGAAGGATGGGGCTGGTATATTGTCAGGAATTTTCTATTAACTTCAGTTTCAGACTTTCTGACTATTGGAGTGTTTTTCAAGCCCATAAATAACTACTTACTCTGATAGTATTTCGGTGATACTAATCTTGAGCTGACTAACCGTGCGTTCATTCCTAGAACTAACTTCGTTATCAATGGCAGCGGAAGATCCTTTTGGCCCCAGATCTATCGTAAGCGATTCAGTGAGCTCTTAGATCTCAGTAAAACTAGCCGCTTGCTAGTTGTGGGGGTTCTAACAGATAAGGTAAGATTGGAAATCTTACCGCACGCTTCCTGCAGACACTATACGGAAAAAGAGAAGGTGGAATAGTCTTAGCACTTCCTTTTTGATTGTACCGATAAGTGTTATTATGTTGACGAGAAGCAAGAAAAATGGGCTCTAACTTGTGCTAGACAGATTGAATGATCTAACAAAATGAATTCAGAGGAAGCTCTGTCTTTCAATCAGCTTGAAATCGCTTTCGAACAAACTGAGCAGACGCCGCTACTGAGCTTCAAAAATAACATGAAAATGTTGCTCATACGCACGGGTATACTCAATGAGCTGCTGTAGTTTACAGCTTCAATGGCTTCTAAAACCACTTAGCTTTTATTCCATCATATTTGCGTCCATTCCGAAACTTTACCACAGCCATTATGACTAACTGTTTGCATAAATTTCCGCAAAGCTTATGCCAGCACATCAATTTGTACGCCAATCAAAAGCGCGGCTAATTTTAGCATTTTGCACACTTGCCAAAAGCTGATAAATTTCGCAATCTCCACTGTGTCATTTTGTTAATCCGAAGCATTTTTCAACGGACTCGTGCGCCGTTGCTGCCCTCGGCGCCGCCGGCAGTGCTTGCAACATAATCAACTATTATTGCCACCGAGTCAGAGCTCATTACTCATCAAAAAGCGAGCATAAGTGGTTTATGGAAAAATAAACACACACACACACACAATACATTAACACAGCAACCGATGGGCACGGCTAGGTAGTAGTGCAACATGCTTTCGTGCTTCGGGCGACCTCCACTGGCCCACTTGTGCCACAAAACAACCAGCCAGCAACGCTTATCAATGACGTCAGAACGACAGCGACCCAAAACTAGGCGAATGCAAGCCGAAGTGGCACAGGAGAATGTGGCAACTATACCCACTTGCAGCGAATATGATGTGGCATGCAACAGTCGTGGTGCACAACCTCATTTTGCGATTGCCGATGACGTCGGTAGCGTGAATAAGTGTGTCGCGTGCCACACAAACACACACACACATATACTTTGTGCCCCATTGAAATATTATATACGTTTGTAGTGGCAAACAAAGGCAGCATTGTTTACAGTGGCAGCGAGTGCAAGCAGAATGAATAACAACAACACAAATAAGAATTTATTTTCTTAATCTCCACAACATTGGCTTGATTTGCTGTGCTTTTGTTGCCATGCAATTTATGTTTACAACTACAAAGCGCAAATGCCATTAGTGGGGGTGGCACTTACAAATGGTGCTGGCTTCTTCACCGACATGGAATTGTATTTGCTCATGAGTTGGAAGAATTTCATTTTCGGTTTTATTTGCGAACTTTTTCAACTGTAACTAAACTGTTTTGAAATGGCTACTTCGGACCTCAACTTAAGTTGAAGTTTTCCAATTAGGTAACGTTGCCTTGGAATCAAGGATTCTATGAGCAGACGAAAGCTTTTCGTTGGAAAAATCAACCAAATAAAAAATGTGTTTATTTTCCTGAATCACACCAACCACTTCATGAATTCAAGAACCAGATTTTTCAAAGCCTTTAAACTAACAAGCTTAGCAGAAGAAATTACAGGGTTTTTCCGGAAAGTAATAGGACCGAGTGGATTCTAAGAAATTTACCGAACCAATCATTACAATTCTTTAGAACCCTTCAAAATAGGCTTCTTCTGCGTCGATGCAGCGCAGCTAGCGCAATTTCCAAGCTTTGAAGGCGTCACGGAAGGCTTTCTCTGGAATAACCTTGAGAGACGAGGTGCATGGTGCTTAAATCCCCTCTGTCGGCTCAAAATGCTTGCCTTTCATCGGCCTTTTCAGGCAAGGAAAGAAAAGAAAGTCCGGGCCCACACGTCGCACGGATATGTTTGTCCTGACTCTCCAGGTGTTCGAAGACAACTGGCCCGCCGCTTATTCGTTAGCTAGGAACGCCCTCTACCGAATCCAGTCGGTGCGCGCACAAACCGAAGTACAGTCCTGGCGGTAAAAAAATCAGTCCTATTACTTTCCGAACAAACCCAAATTCAAGTTTAAGCAAAAATTCAAGTTTCATTGGAAAGCGTTAATTTTTGCTTGTGTTGCAACCGTCAATAAACACGATAGGATATGCATTCTTTGAGGTTATACATATGCTCAACCGTTTGCGATTACTTCTCCGGGCGGAAGCCACACTTGCCACATAGATTGCGACCGTGTGTCACTGCGGTGCACATTGACAACATTTATTTTGGTGCACCACAGCGCTGAGCTTCATTGCAACCAATCCGTATGCACCCGACGACGAACTACCGTGCATAAATCACGCTACCTTCGCGACTACTGCTGCCACCTGTCAGACAACATGCTAGCAGACCTTCACTCAAGGGTGGCAAATGCTCCACAACCCACACACCGCTACACCTCTGCTCTGTCTTAAGCGGCCGCATCCAACTGAGCAACAACCTTCAGCAATAACTGTGCGCTCCACATGCCACCCCAATTTCATGTTGCAGCTACGCTACCCTCTTCAGCACCCTTTTTAGCTATGGTATGTGCTTAAATCTCCGCTACCATTTGTAACACGCGTTAAGCAAACTTGTATGCCACATGCCCACCTCCTTTTCGCAGCTCCTCCTTTCTCCTCTCATGTCTTTCATATGAGGTAGCGTGTGTTTTTGTACGTCGGTATTTTACGTACACAAAGGCACTGTGTGGCAGCTTGCTGCTTTTATTCGCTTTTGCTTTCATTCGCTGCCACACTGCGCTTGTGGCATGCCACGTAACCATTTGTGCTGCACATTTTTTGTTTATTTCCACCTTCTTCTGTTTGTTTTTTATTCGCTCCGTTGTTTATGATTGTAAATTCTGTGGTCCGCAGCCCAACGCCTACACACACACACATATGTGCATAAATCTGGTTTTGTTTATGATTATATTTTTAAGCTTTTCGTTGCGTTTGTAGCTGCTTTCTTTTAATTTCTTTCACATTATGCGATTTTATTTCGCTCCGGTCGCTGCAGATTACTTGTACCTTACATAAATCAGGAGGAGACATTAGTGTCGTATTAGCGCCGCGTTGCAGAAACCGCAAGTGAACTTAGTGCATTCAATTTTTGTATGAAAAGTGGAGGAAATATTTGATATTCGCAGGAATATCGGCGGTAAAAATTTAAAGAATATGATTCAAAACCTTTGTTCATTGGTACACAGTACAAATTCTCAACTCGTTTAACAAATATTTGTGTAATAACATGAGATAGAGAGGAAGAGATAGAGTGTGAGAGGAAGAGAGAGAAAGAGATAGAAAAAGAGGAGGAAGAAAGTGAGAGAGAGGAGGAGAGAGAATGAACTGTTCTGAAGTTCTCATTAAGCAAAATCGAACAATTTTGTTTGAAAAAGTTAAAAAAGGAAAAAGAAAGTGACATATTCTGCACTAAAAGGAGTTAATCTAAGATCACAAAAGAGATCAGGGAGTCTACACAAAAGAGAACCAAACTAAGATCATTAATGTGCTAAGGGTTAGTGATTTCGTGACTAAAGAGAGTCAATCTAAGATCATAAAAGGGTTCAGGATCACTGACGACGTACCGATGTTGTCTTGATGCTATCACCAGAACTGGTTCAAGGCAAAACTGACTTTAGTTAAAAGAAAACTCGTTGATGTGCCACCAGAGAGCGTAGAGTAAGCAGGAAGGCAGAAGACAGTTATAAACTCTAAAAAATTCCTGGAAGTGCTACTACTACATTTGCAACTTTTTGAATAAATTTACAACGAAACACACAAGGCAAGTATTAGTGGAGCTTCTTCCTTCTTGTAGAAAAAAAAACAAACTTATATAAGAGTCCTGGCGAAGGGGCTGGCAAAAAGTCATGAAATTTAGCAAAACTATAGCTTTTATAATTTGATTGACGCACCATTTAACTTAATGTCTTCTGCGTCAAGAATTAAGCCATCAAAAGCCGGTAGGTCATATATTGTACAACAACATTAACAATGTACGCAATTTTGACATCTCAGAAAATCATTTGTCTTCGCTATGATTGTCGTCTAGCGCCCAAAATGCGTACTGGCACAATAGGTGGGCAGCCAAAGAATATTGCTATTAACAACAACATATCTTCAGGCGCAGAAGGACCCGGCAGACAGGCAAATATTTGTCTGAGCAAGTGGTGGAAAGCTAGGTGTGCTGTGTACGGCGGGTCACAGGTCAAAGGTGGTCGCTACAACAAAAGTTTTGCGAAATATGCAAGCCTGCCAAAAAGTCAGCCTAAAAGTAGGCAACACAAAGTCAGCAGGTTGCAGCCTGGCATCATCAATCAATTGTGACAACAAAAAGCATGATTTTAATATAGTTGTAAGGCAAAGTTGAGATAACGGGGATTATACGTAACATTTTAAGTGAAAAAGGCTGCAAAATAGAATTGTAAAAACAACAACAACTAGCAGCCAATTAAATGTCAATGGAAAAAAAGTTGCTTTCGTAACATGATCACTGTCGAAGTGATTAAAAAATGCGTAAATATAATGTATTTAAATATAATCTGTCTAACTATGTCATGTGTTGATATATTTATACCCAGAACGGGGTATATTAAGTTTGCCACGAAGTTTATAACGACTAGAAGGAAACATCAGTGATATAAAGTATACATAACGGGTTTTTCAATAGTATGGCCGACATTGACAGCAAATGACGCCATATTTTTCCCCGCTCTTTTAACATTGCTCTTCAATAGATCTTGCCGTTTCATCATAGAAAGACAAGCGATCCAACAACGAGTCGAAATTATTAAAGCTTACTACCGAAATTCGAGAGAATTTTAAGAACGCTCCGTCCAATTTATGGTCCTGTCATCAACAATTGAGTGTCTAGTGGAAAAAGTTAAGTCCACAGCAACGAATTCCCGTACCAGAGAGACAAAGAAGTGCCCGTAGTTTCGAGAATAAGCATTATTGGTCAGATAGAAATCCACACGTACTCCATGTGTCACCATTGCATCCCGAAAAAATTACGGACACCCGTTATAAATGATCGGCATGCCGAGCAGAGTCCTTTAAGCCGTGCCCGTTTTTACGAAGAAAATTTTGAGCTGTCGATCTGAAACATGGCTTACATACAAACTGAACCATCCAAATCAAGTAGTTGTGTGCATTCATTTGACGAGATATCTTCACGAAATTCGGGATGGGAAGTCTAGTAATTTTCGGCGAAATTACCCTGATCGTGTCACTATGTATAACATATAACTATAATATATGGTAGGCAATGTTCAAAGTTATTGTAAGGAATCTTTTACACTTGTTAATGGTATTATTTACAATTTCTCCTTGTTTATGATATTTTATGTCGATATTTTTTGCACTCGGCTGCCTAGCGTTATCTGACATGCCATATATGTAAATGTACTATATGCACAGAAAGTGCTAGGAAATTAAAAAAAAATTTAATTAAAGCCGATTATAAATTTTTTCGCTCGGTTGCATAATTGGAAATGTATGTCTATCAGCTTACAGGTGTAGAATAAATTAAACAGCTATTGATTGACTTGTAACAATCAATTTGAATAATGATGTGGCTGGCCGTGAAGCAAAAAAGTGTTTGAAAAATCCACATTTTTTTAGTTTTTCAGAATGTAATAATGTACGTATAGTATGTAAATAATAAAAAATTTATACATTCAAACATTTTTTGTTTTGTGACATCTCATCAAGTTTTAAAAATATATAAAACAAATGGCAAAGTATCCAAAATGATATATGCGAATATTCATATGCGTCCAAAAAGCTGCGAAAAAATACAAAAATCGGCGCAAACTCGTGCTAATCTACTACAGCTGAATAAACGTAAGTCTCGGTGCTAACAAATACACATGTGAGCTTGCCACCAGGCCACACCCACGAGAGCATAAACATATCACTGCTGCGAGCTGGCCATATAAGTTTCAGAATCAACACCGCTAAGCCAAATACAGTAGAAAAAATAAATATGCTGACACTTAATTATGTAAATTTAATTTGTTTGCCTTCATTTCTAACGCCAGCCAAAAACACACACACATATGCAAAGTGCAAATTTACAATCACACTCAAGCGTGTGTGAGTGTGTGCTTGTCAAAGCACTTTGCTGTCATCTTTTTAAGTGTTTGCCTTTGTAATTTAGTTGTGTACGCGAACGCCTAAAAGCACGCAGCACAAAAATTGGAAAAAATATTGAACAAACCCTGCGAGAAAAATGAGAGCTCGAAAGAAATTTAAAGTTTTCTTGCTGGAAATAACTGACCAGCTGTGAACTAGCTCAAAATTAGTTCCACACAAGAATTGGAACTGCTAAGTTGGAATCTTGAAGCTTCCGTTCCTGTTTCACAACAGTCTTTCGTGTACAAAATTACAGGTCGATATCGCAAAACTGAGAGACTAGTTTGCATATCTACAGACAAACGGACGTGGCCAAATCGACTCAGTTCGCCAAGCTGATCACAGAGGACTGATTTTCTTCCTCCACGACTGTACTTCGGAGCGTCCACGCACCGACTGGATTCGCTAGAGGGCGTTCCTAGCCAATGAACTAGAGGCTTGTCAGTTGTCTCCGAACAGAGACGTTTGATATGATCAAGCAGGCTTAGCCAGATGTTGCTTTAGCAAGAAATGGTTTGTTTCGGGGTACCAGGTCTTTTTGGAGGACCCGGAAGAAGTCGCTGATGAAGATAGTGCTGGCAGACCGGCGACTTCGGCAAACATTTGCAATGTGTTTTGTTCCTTCTAGACAAAAAGACTCAAACAAAGGGTCAATCGGCTCCGATAAGACAACCGATTGGAAGTTGTTCCACGACAACACCGCCCGGCTCACACTGCCTTTCTTGGAAACAGTTACCTAACTAAGGCAAATCCAGACGCAGCTGCCCTACAGCCCAGATGTGGCCACGGAATTTCTTTTGTTTCCTTGCGTAAAAAGGCCGATAAAAGCCAAGCATTTTGAGACGACAGAGGGGATCCAAGCAGCATTCACCTCGGCTCTCAAGGCTTTTCCGGAGAATACCTTCCGTGACGCCTTCAATGCTTGGGAAATGACTAATCTATAGTTTGAGAGGACGGCTTCAAAAGTATTTTCCGGTTTTCCGTTTTCAAAGGCAGACCCAAAAAATACGTTCTCCACTGCTTTCTTTGACTTTCATTGCAACGCTATCATTAAGAGAGGGTGTGTCTGCAGATTGCGGAGCAAACGCCATTATATCTACCGCCACATCTGCCAACTATCTTCAATTTTCACTTTCGTTTCGTTAGAGTAAGCGCGGCGCTCCGAAACGCAGCAGCAATTTGATGCTCAATAACAGCGTAGGAAAGCGCCGTTCTATCTTAACCACTGTGTCTACTCAACTAAATTTACTGTCAACATTGGAAACACCCTGGTAAACCGTTATATGTTGGTATGTATTTTTCTGAGCGCTCACACTACTCCAGCATTAGGGCATTAAGCTGAGCTGCAGCTGGTGAAGACAACACCCAGCTTTGTGCGGTAGTAAGGGATCTGACAGTTTCAAGGCCGCAGCTTCGCGCATAAAATGAAGTTGGCGTTGTAAAAAGTAATGTGATAAAAGTGCTTACAGACACATATACACCCTAGCGTACATGTGTGGCATATAAGCTGTTGGTTTTTGTAAATACGAAGAAAAGAAAAGGTGAAAGCAAAAAGTGTTGTTGCAAGCACTTAAATCCGCCCTACTGAGCTGGTAGTGTCTACATACTCAACATTATTGCTGCGTTTTTAGTAAAATCCCCACTACTCGCTAAATTATTTACTTGTTATTGTTGCTTTATTGCATAATGCAAATAAATCGTGGTTTATCGTCTATCCACAAGCGAACGCATTCAAATAAATCGACGGTTGACACGATTACTTTTGCCGTTAACCAATCGCCGCGATACACTCACAGATATCGAGAAGACTCTCACTATTTATGGCTCGCAAATAAAAGCCGACACTTTGCTTAAACGAAAATGTTGCAAATCGCGTTTCGTTGTGGCAACAAGGCGGCTGCGTTCGCATACATCGCTATTGATGTATGTGTGTGGCGAAAGGATAATGCATTCGCTGTGGATAGTGGAATTCGCAGTCTAACGGTAAATGCGAGAGAGTGCCGGATTAAGCGCGCTGAAAGGTGATTAAGCGGCTTCTCGGGGTGAGGCGAGCTGCGGCTTGAAGGCAGATATTAGGAAGTTGATCCAGGGGGGCGTTGTTTAGAGTGGAAATGCCATGGCTTAAGCGTGTGTATAGCTGGTGGTGTTTGCTTATTTGTTTCCAATATTACTCCCAGAGATTTGAGGTTCACCAAGTTTAATCGTACGAACGAATTGTTCTTTTTGTTTCTTTATATTTTATTGTTATCTTTAATTCTGCTTTTTATAGCGCTAATACTGTATTTTTTTCTCATCTCCAGCGGACAGTTCGTTTCTATTGGCCAACGCACAGATTGTGGATTTTCCGATTGTTTATTGCAATGAGTCCTTTTGCAAGATTAGCGGCTATAATCGTGCTGAAGTCATGCAGAAGTCGTGCAGGTGAGTCTGTAGATATAAAATGGTTCTTCGAGAGAATCAACAGCTTGCAAACTATTACATATAAATGAAGACAGGAAAAAATTTAAGACAGCGCAATCTAACTTGTAATTGGTGTTCCGAAAAATATCTCTGGCGTCGATTTTTATAGGGATAATGGTTTAAGCAATATTACAAGGTAGTCGAATAATTTTTGGACGACACAGAATCATTGGCGGTTATCGGAGCCGCCCTTCCCAGAAAGTTGGTTATAAATAAACTGAACGGACCAGATGCAATTGAGGAGTGTCAAATCAGCAGAACTTCTCAAAATGTAGTATGGAAAATATTTGCCCCATCATAATAACAATAATGGTACTGAAATGGATCGATTGCATGATCAACTGAAGTTAAGTTAAGTGGCATCAGATATGAATATTAGCAAGACCACATCTATTTAGATTCTAAAGTAAGCCCTCTTACTCAACTCAACTATATTTAAATCAACTCAACCCCACACAACTCAACTGAGCTCTATTCAGCTCAACTCATCTTAATACAAACAAAAATCAAAATGACAGTCCTCTATCTTAAAATAAGTCTATGGGGACAGACTGAAAATTTGCAGCTCGAATCATAATAGATTTATCTCAAAGTTTTTCAACTTTTCAACTGATGATGATCATTGTTACTAACGGTTAAGTTATAGAAAAAACGCAACTGCTAACTAACAAATTCTTCATTACTAACTAACAAATTGCGCAACTTATTTAGCACGCTTTAAAATATGAGCTCAACCCACTCCTTTCTAACCCTAGTGAGCGTTGCCTACTCACTTGTTTCGGACTGCAAAACAAATCCCTTTCATTAGCTATGACAGCTGAGTTGAAAACTTTCTCCCCCAAGCGTTACTGTGCAGCGCCCGCGGGAGCACATAGAAACAAAGTGGAATTTATGCAAAGTATTTTGCCAGAGCAAATGAGAACGGTGAGGGCAGCGCGGCAGTAAAGGAAGCAATGTGGGTACCAAGGTATACACTGACGCGGGAGTCAGCAGTAAAAACAAGTTGGAAAGCTTGTGACAAAAAGGGGGCGCGCGTAATGGGCGGGACTGTTGGTGGAGTTGCATGCGCTTGTAATGGCTCCCGTTACGCCAAAGAAGTAGAAATTAAATTTGAAATCGAAAACTAAGAAAGTATATAAACTGGCGCCGCTTTAATCCACGGCACATTGCCA
This sequence comes from Bactrocera correcta, assembly GCA_027475135.1. Lineage (NCBI taxonomy): Eukaryota > Metazoa > Arthropoda > Insecta > Diptera > Tephritidae > Bactrocera > Bactrocera correcta. The sequence goes on from CM050325.1 coordinate 115,962,818, forward strand.
AATATTTTCAATGTGCCTTCAGTACATTCGCCATACGCGCGTACACATCTCAGTGGCCCCGACCTATATCCTTACTTATAAAGTTATTCACTGGTTTACTGACTTTTGCTTTATTTGTACACTTGTCGGGCGACGATACGTCATTTATCGTTTGTGTTTTGCGCGCCTATCGTATTTATTATTTGTCCACCTGCCTCTCCGCTAACACTTTGCCATTTCAAGCCGTCCGATGGCGCCATCTTGCTTTTCCATTACCCTCAAAAACTGTATTTTTGTTGTTTGCGGCTGTGTAGCATATTTCTAGAGGCACCGTTTTGCCTAACTGTGCTAAATAAATACAAACACCTCGGCTGAACAGCTGACTCTCCGGCCGCCTGTGTAGAGGCGCAGGTAGGTTAGATGTTTTGCGACTTTGGTAGCCGAGCTCTTTTTACTTTAAAATGTACGTCACAGCAGATGAAATTGGCTCCTGTTATGTGCTTATTTATTGCAAAAATCTTTTCTCGGGTTAAAGCAGTCGTGTAGTAGGTTGTACGCTGGCGACAAATACCAAGAACTCATCGCGTAATCAGCGATTGCTAAACCTTTATTCCTGGTGAAGAACGCTTTTTCTACGAAGAAAAAGACAATATTTCTCATTCGCCATGTAAAATTATGTGGATCAAGGTCTAAATACACACTGAAAGTCGTAACTCATATGGAACGCTCCATATTTGCCAAACCACCGTTGGTTGTCCGCAAGCAGCACATTGGTAATGCACTTTGACTCAGCTGCCACATTCTGCTGCATTCCTCAACTGGCAACGGTTGTCTGGCTGATGAATGCGCTGACCCACAGCAGCTTAGTTAACCCATCAGCGCTACCGTGGAACTCGGCAACTCCAGGGCGCAATTAGCACTGTGACAGCGCTTGATTTACCGTCTACGTGACACGAATGTTTGCTGTAGCCGCAAGCAGTTCATTTCTAAAAATAGTCAACAGGCATTTGGACCTCTTAACGCATTGCTCGAGAAAAGCGTGCACCCAACATACACCTCAGTATACCTTCTGAACTGTTCATTCCACCTCACGGGTCTTTGTAGCTCACTTGCCTGCTTTGCGCACTTTTTTTCCATTTTGGCGCTGATTTTCAGGCTGTAAGTTTCTTCCGCCCTCCTACTCACTCACTTAGCATACGCTTACGTGCCGCTTTGCGGCTTAGTCCATAAATTGGCTTTTAGAGGCCGACAGCTGCTGCTCACTGCAATGATTTGCGCATTTTTTCACTTCTTTCCGCTTTCGCTGCGGCCCGTTTCATTAGTTAAGCGCTTTCAGCTTTTCGCTGGCCACTTCCGCTGGCGTTTTGAACTTTGCTTGCCTTGCCTTAATGTTGTCTGTTTACATTGCGGCGCGCTTTTGCTATTTTTAGATGTCCTTGTGTTCATTACTTCCCCCATTTGTTCGGTATGACTTCGTAATTTGCGCTAAAACGCGTCTTTTACCGCTACTTATGATGATTTTGTATTTTTCTAAATGCGGTCGTGACCTTATGAATCTAAGGTAGCTTTCTTCACTTCTTGTGCCGATATCACACAGATTGCTGAAAGAAGTAGAAACTGGAACAACTTCTGGAAAAGTTGTGTTATTCCGAGGTTAAGTTGATGCGTGAAAGCATCGAAGGGTCCCAACCAGATCACGCCGGTTTTCTCTTTTCCTTCAACTGCATTTCTACCCCTCATATCAAAGTGGGGGATGTGGATAGAAAGAAGTCGTTGAAGAAGAGATGCAGTGAGCTTTGATGGGCCGAAGTTAGGAGAGAAGGTTGGAGGGTAAGTGCCTAGCTTTAGGCCACCGCACCTTTGCAGTGTTTTTCATCCTGAATTCGCTGCTATTAAGATGTCTGTAGGTGCACTGCTACGTAGTGGAACATTCACATCGGCAGTGTAGCGGCAAAACTAACGCTGAGCTCGTCAAAGATGCGCTCAAAGCTAGTTAAGGCGTGTTTCCACTAGAATAAGCATCTTCATCAGGTTCTTTTAGGTCTAAGTCGACGAGCTAACCAAACGGTGCGCTCTTGCGCTGCTCACATCGGTATGGGAGCGAGTTGGATCTCCATTGACGTCTCTCACAAGCGCTTAGCAGGCACTGATCGACGAGCGCCGTTCTAAGTTGTCCGTTACAATACATATTCTCTGAGCCTAGTACAAAAAATGTGAACTCAATAGCAAAGAATTCAAGAAAGAAATTTAAGAAAGTATGAAATACAAATTGTAGAATAGGTTCGGTTTGAATGATGCAAGCCCCTGATTTGAGTCAAATAGACTTCGTTGAAACTAGTTCCATAAGAGAAAATGGCAATTAACCCAATTTAAGCTACTTTCCGTGTTGACTAGTGCGTGCCCTCGCCTAGTTTAGAACCCTCACCCAACCATTGTTGTATTGCAAAAGCACCGAGTCACTCTTTATTGGCCACAACGCCAAAAACACCAATAAAATCAAGTAATATTTGATTGCTTACGCCTAAAACTAGGCAGCACATGCATAAGTCAGCGCCTGTGTGTGTGTGGCAGCAACGCTTGTTTACTTGCATGCAACATATCGCAAGGCGCAAGTCAATAGCTTTGCTTTTGCCTTTGTTTTGGCTATGTAAGCGGCTTAGTGGCTGCGCTTGTTGTTGTTATTCTTATTTGTTTCTATTGCATTTGTTATTGCCGCTGCGGGTGTTCGGCATTGTCACCCGCACTCACACTGCGGTTGCGGCTGCGTTCTGTGGTTGCAAACAGTGTTGCGCTGTTGTTGTGCTTGTTGTCTTTCCTAAATTTTGTTTGCTTACTTTGCCGCTGTTTCGACAACATTGGTTTTATTCATTTTTTTCTTTTTGCTTTTTGTTTCCTTTTTCACACATTTCGCCGCAAGGTTGTGTGTGGCGGCGCAGCAACAAAAAGATTTGCGGCCAATATTTGTGTTGCAGCCAAAAAAGCAATGAAGAATAACAATATTTTCAATATTCAACTGATTGTCTTGCTTTTGTTGTAAATTTCATGCCACAGCAACTAAAAATATCAATCATTTGCGTGTCGAACTCGCATGCCTCGCACACACACCAGTAAGCAAAACCTCATGCGAACTTTTATCTTCGCCTTACACTCCCGACTGCCGCGTTGCGCCACCATTTATGTGGCACAATGCACAATGTGCCACTGCCCTAGTAATGACACCCTCTCCGCCGCCGCCGTTGCCTTTTCCACCTTCGTGCTCGCTCGACAACCCGCATTCGCCAAAGGATTTGTGTCAAATTTTGCCTTTCACTGTTTATTTTATTGGCTTTTGTGTTTGATTTTCAGCAATTTCCGCAGCGCCTCCCAGCCGCTTCGTCCACATCCTTGGGCTGCCTGTGCAAACTTTAGCTTTTGTTTATCGAAATTATTTATTTGGTGTGTGCCGATTTCACGCTCTTCACTCGATGTTTTCATTTGGTTTGGTGACTCTCGTAAATACAATCATAAAATCAAATATTGAAGAGCTTGAGAGGATACATATTTGTATGTATGGTATATATTAAATTCTTTTAAAGAAAAACGTATAGTTGTTGAAGTTAGATGGAGGATGCTGAGGTGGAAAAATTCAGCTAACCAGAAGCTTGAAAAGTTCTCCTCCATTGTCCAACCTCTACAAGACTGAGCCTGAATCAGTTCGGTAATCTTACGCTCGGCGAACCGAAACTGACATTAGCCTAGCCTCTACAAATTTGTGATAAGCTCAAAGCGCTTTGGCGATCTGTAAGGGTCTTATGATCGAGTATACAGGAAAATTTAGATACTACAATGGATCGGCGTTCAAAGCTACCTAATTGAGATCCCACTTAGGATCGACCTCTTAGTCTAACCTAACTTAAGCATATATCTAATGGGTTATCTTCACATAGACCCAAATAGAAGGGTATCTAAGAATAAATTCTTTAATATGAAGTATACTCACAGTAACTTATAATTTTCATTTATCATTATGTCACTCAATTTTTTCTCTCGCTTAACTAAATATGATTCAAAAGTCAAGTATTAAGCAACACGCGTAGTCAAGCTCTAACTTAATAGTGGTAAAAGGTTGTTTCAACGAAAAGACTCCAGCCATATGCACTGAGGTTCAAATATTCAGTAACTCGGTAGGTAGGTAGGTAGGAAATCTGCCACCATGGGCTCAATCAGCGCTGGATGCGCCATTTTGATGCATTATCGTAGGACTTGATAATTTTACAATTCCTTTGCAATGTTGCACTGCGAATATATGGTAGTCTGAACTAAACTACTGTGAACTTAATATCGTGCTGCTTTTTGTGGACAACAATTCAGATAGTGGTGCCTGATAGGTTCCAAGTATTTTTGTGCTGGGTTTGTGTCGCAGCTGTGCATTCGCAGACAAAGTGGAAACCCATTTCAGTATTTTCTTCTTATTTGCAGCTGCCGTAATTATTGATATAAGGCAAAACTCTCTTTTTTGAGCGTTCCTAGGGGACATGGTATTGACTCCGCCTCGGACTCGTCTAAAGAGTGTTTTAGCTTTCCGAACTTGTCTGCCTTCTTGTTGGCGAAAATGTTCTTGTGATCGGGAAAGCAAATTACGGACAAGTGGTGTTGACTTCCAAGTGAGCTTGAAGTCCTCCCTCAGTTGTTGACTACTTTGGAATTTGGACAGAGTTCGGACTTGATATGACGTAACTTAAAGTCATAAAGTTTTATTCCGATATCTCCGTAGATATTTTATTTATCTGTTGTAAAGTTAAAAAGCGTACAGGTAGTTGGCGTGGTATAGTTCAAGGCCTCTCAATAAAGTTCATTTACGAAATTTCATACCGTTTATAATTTTTACAAAATGTTCAATAAACAATTTCTCATTTCAGATGCGGCTTCATGTATGGCGAGCTGACAGACAAAGAAACGGTGGCGCGGCTGGAGTTCACATTGGAGAATCAGCAACAAGATCAGTTCGAAATTTTGCTCTACAAAAAGAACAGTGAGTAGAAGAACCAAAAGCTTGCGGTTTGTGTCAAAACTAAGTGTTTCAGAGGAAGTTGAAAAATATTTAATGATAAGGAGTAATGCTTTTGAAGTAGAGCAAAACCAACTTTTTTCGCAGTACAAATTTAAGAACAAAGTATCTAGCTAGACGTAGACTGACTACTTAGAAATGAGCTACACCCCTGACACGGAATTTATTAAAGTTTTGGCATTTGAAATACGGAAATAACTAAAATTGTAGTTTGGCTTGTCTCGCTTTGTTGATTTTGTAATGCTAATATATGATTTTTACTTGTATAATAGTAAATAATTAAAACCTCCAGAAATTAAAAAAGTGTGTTAAATGTCGCATATTTATTAATATCCCGAAAGGCAGCTGTGTCATTAGGAAACTTGAAGTGCGCTTTAAAATAATTCCATGTATTATTCATGGTCCTTCGGATGCTTGAAATTCACACCTGGCCTCATTCATTCTGTATGCTAACTAATTTTTGGTAATTTTAAGCAAAAAAGTGCCGGAGTGCGCATTTCCCGAGACGCCGCAGCGCGAACTGTCAAACAATGTAGTGTGACAAGTACACTTACATACAGACAAACCCTGCTAAAGAACACATAATACACGGCGTGTCTTTGTGATAAAGTGCATGTTCCACCAGCAACAACTGCCGCGCACATATACACAAACACGCTTAGCGCTGTATAAATGTGTATGAATAATATTCCGCCTGGCCGGCCGCCTTTGTGAACATTGGAGCTTGGTATCTGCCCAACAATCTGCAATATTATATTCATTACCCCTGTTAGGTGCTCTCACATATGCGAATGAGCTGTCCGTGTGCGTGTGTGTGGTATATGATTATATGAATTTGTATGATTTAATGTGCGCTTGTAGTGGCGCTTTCGCGTCTAACTCGTTGGAAATGTGTGCGCTTTGCATTTTTGTGCCTTTACCAGGCCGCAGAGGCCATTAAGTGGGTTAAAGTGGCCATTAGGCGGGAGGCGTCTCCCGTGTGAATGAGGTCAATTTGTTGTACGCCTGAGTGTGTGTGAGTAGATGTTGTATGATTTCGAAATATGATAAGCTCATGTAGCGGCGTATTAACAGCCTGTAAATGGTGAACATTGAAGTAAACATACTTATATGAGATGATGTTGTGTTCGAAATTTAAATAAACTTGACAGCATTGAAATCATAATTTAAAATTAATGTATTAGTATAGCATATTCAAAACATTTTGCAAAAAAACAGAAGTTCTTAGCACATTTTTAATAGGCACCTAAATGTATGCTTTATATTCTGATATCAGCCAAAAGGTATGCTTTATTTTCTGAAATCAGCAGTTTACTATTGAATTTTGAGTGTAATGATATGAAGGCGCATTTGGATTGAAAAAATGCTTAAAGCCATACATTTCATATACCCTTTCTGCGCACTCAAATTCATAACTAAACTAAAAACAAGTAAAAGTATACTTCTTTATCCTTATAAATAGTTCGAAACGCAATATTTTTGATGAAAAGCTTGCGTGCAGTTCTCACTTTAGTTTTGTGCATACTCGTATCTTGTATCTACATATATTATCGCTAAATTGCAATAAAAATTTGTGGCATTCAAGCGACACTTGAAATCACTCCTTATCACTACTCATTCATCTACAACGCCTCGTACCTGCGCCCGCGCCGATGACATACGGCTAGAGACACCTCAATGCGCTTCCTGTATTCATTGCAATTGGATGTGATTTAGTCATTTCCGCCCGTTGATAAGCGATGAGCGACAAGCTAACGGGTGATTTTTTAAGAGCTTGATAACTTTTTTAAAAAAAAAAACGCATAAAATTTGCAAAATCTCATCGGTTCTTTATTTGAAACGTTAGATTGGTTCATGACATTTACTTTTTGAAGATAATTTCATTTAAATGTTGACCGCGGCTGCGTCTTAGGTGGTCCATTCGGAAAGTCCAATTTTGGGCAACTTTTTCGAGCATTTCGGCCGGAATAGCCCGAATTTCTTCGGAAATGTTGTCTTCCAAAGCTGGAATAGTTGCTGGCTTATTTCTGTAGACTTTAGACTTGACGTAGCCCCACAAAAAATAGTCTAAAGGCGTTAAATCGCATGATCTTGGTGGCCAACTTACGGGTCCATTTCTTGAGATGAATTGTTGTCCGAAGTTTTCCCTCAAAATGGCCATAGAATCGCGAGCTGTGTGGCATGTAGCGCCATCTTGTTGAAACCACATGTCAACCAAGTTCAGTTCTTCCATTTTTGGCAACAAAAAGTTTGTTAGCATCGAACGATAGCGATCGCCATTCACCGTAACGTTGCGTCCAACAGCATCTTTGAAAAAATACGGTCCAATGATTCCACCAGCGTACAAACCACACCAAACAGTGCATTTTTCGGGATGCATGGGCAGTTCTTGAACGGCTTCTGGTTGCTCTTCACCCCAAATGCGGCAATTTTGCTTATTTACGTAGCCATTCAACCAGAAATGAGCCTCATCGCTCATCGGACACGGACGCGAAACACATTTCGAACCGAACACTGATTTTGGTAATAAAATTCAATGATTTGCAAGCGTTGCTCGTTAGTAAGTCTATTCATGATGAAATGTCAAAGCATACTGAGCATCTTTCTCTTTGACACCATGTCTGACATCCCACGTGATCTGTCAAATACTACTGCATGAAAATCCTAACCTCAAAAAAATCACCCTATATAAGCGCTAGGAAATGCATTTTACTGCCATTTCCGCCATTTAACTGCGCTCTCGCACTGTGAGTGGAAGTGAGAAAGTAAATGTAATTTTTGAAAACACTTTAATTCGTTTCATTTGTCAATTTTACAGCTGCAAGCGTTGAAGCAAAGCTGCGGCCAATATTGGATCACCGTTTTGTAGACCTTTTAGTTATATGCTAATCAAATTTTTGCTCGCGGAAGTGTTCTAAATGTAAATTTAAAATAAAGCAATTGACACATTTCATTAAGCAATTCAAAAACATTTGAACATAAAATAATAATTGCCACCGGCAGCGGATTATGGTTGTGGTTGTTCTAATTAACGGTGGCTTTTGTGTAAACAATGCTTGCATATTTTACAAGTGCATAAATTTAGGCTGTAGACTACTGCAATTGCATACCATGCTACAGCGCCTAAATGTATGCTAAGAACGCATATAGTTCAGCATATTTAACTGTATTGCATTTGGTTTTTGCTTATCGTTGAACTAATAACCGTATGCAAGCCTTTCAATGCAACAATATTTGCCGGAGCTATTCAAATATTTATGTGCATACTTTTAGGCGTATAATAATAAAATAATATGCAATGTAGCATAAAGTAAATAACTACATATTGTAATAGCATTGCTTTCAAGCGAACCAATGAACTGTGCAAAAAATTTAATGCAACAGTAAATTATTAACAAAGAGTGAATAAAAGATATTTTTTTTGATTGGTGAATTGATATATAGCGCCCTCTGGCGATCGAAAATTTGTTTGACATGAACTAAAATAGATAAAGTAAAATAAAAACATATTCAACAAGAAAAAACGTTAACTTCGGTTGCACCGAAGCTAAATACCCTTCACAGGTGCATTTCTGTTAGTAACTATGTGTCCAGTTTGTATAGAAGCTATATGCTATAGTAACTCGTTCTGAACAATTTCTTCGGATATTACATTGTTGCCTTAGAAAATAATATATACCAAATTTCGTGAATATATCTTGTCAAATGTGAAAGTTTTCCATACAAGGAATTGATTCCGATCGTTCAGTTTGTATGGCAGCTATATGTTATAGTTAACCGATCTGAACAATTTTCTCGGATATTACATTTTTTCCCTAGGAAATATTCCATACCAAATTTGGTGATGATACATTGTCAAATGCGAAAGTTTTCCATACAAGAACTTGATTCCGATCGTTCAGTTTGTATGGCAGCTATATGCTATAGTCAACCGATCTGAACAATTTCTTCGGAGACTACATTTTTGCCTTAGAAAATATTATATACCAAATTTCGTGATTATATCTTGTCAAATGTGAAAGTTTTCCATACAAGGACTTGATTCCGATCGTTCAGTTTGTATGGCAGCTATATGTTATAGTTAACCGATCTGAACAATTTTCTCGGATATTACATTTTTTCCCTAGAAAATAATCCATACCAAATTTGGTGATGATACATTGTCAAATGCGAAAGTTTTCCATATGAGAACTTGATTCCGATTGTTCAGTTTATATGGCAGCTATATGCTATAGTGGTCCGATATCGGCCGTTCCGACAAATGAGCAGCTTCTTGAAGAGAAAATGACGTTTGCAAAATTTCAAAAGGATATCTTAAAAACTGAGGGACTAGTTCGTATATATACAGACAGACGGACAGACGGACAGACGGACAGACAGACGGACATGGCTAAATCGACTCAGCTCAACATCCTGATCATTTATATATATACTTTATAGGGTCTCCGACGCTTCCTTCTGGGTGTTACAAACGTCGTGACAAAGTTAATATACCCTGTTCAGGGTATAAAAATGGTTGAAAGAGCTCACAAAGCGCTGAGCAAAGGTCCATTCGACTAAGAAACCCGCTTGAAAGTATTGGCAGGAGCTTCCACATTCACAGTAGCTTATTCCGCCTAGCATAGTTTTAGGTAGTTCTAAAAAGAGTAATTGCTATGTAGATCATGTATTATTGCTTAAACTTGACGTCTTCTTTCTACTAATCCCGCTTCACTTAGACGGGACTTAAAGACCATTACACACTCACTTTCTTAATTATCATGAACGCAGTGAGTTTCCGAGCATTTTTTTGGAATTATCGGAAAACTTAATCTCACTTAAGACACTCACAACGCTGGCAACATTGAAGGCTTCCATAAAATTGACAAAATGTGCGGGCAAAGCGGTATTTGCAATAACAACACAGATAACGGTTGTTTAAGAGTTAATTAAACTATGAAGGCTATGATGAAGCTATAGTGCCTGCCGTTGACGTGTGTGTTGCCTCAAAGCTGCAACATTTAAAAAAATGTCAACTTGCAGCGCTTTGACTCGTCGCAGCCAACAAAGTGTTTAATTACCAAATACTTGCATTTCAACTTGCGAACTAATGTAGTAGAAGTTATGCACAACTTTGTTGCACTTGTCGTGTGCCATGCCCCCGTGTGTGTGCGCCTTAAAGTAGGCAACTCGTTGAACTTTCGGTCTTGTTGACACAGGTACACTTGTATTGCTGTTGCTGCTGTTGTTGTGCCGTAAGCAAGCAGTGTAGTGTATGACTACATCAAATGAACCCGATAAGTTGTTGTTGCATATGTAGTAAGCTGTTTATTTGTATACACGCACACACCGATAAACTACATATGTCGCACAGCGGCAGGTCTGGGCGCTCATAAATATGCAACGGCGTGCTTGTGGCAGCCACACATGCAGCTAACTGTGGCACACAGGCGCGGAGTCTTCACAAACACAACCACTCTCACTGTGCGGTAGTTTGTGTATTTACATGCGAGTATTATTAGGTTTTTAACACATGTTCTCTTGCTGCCACATAGCGCTGCCGACTTCTTCGGTAGTTGATTTTATTTTTAGCCTACATCGTATTTAAATATGCAACAGCATAAATTGTGCAGCTCAACTTGTTAGCTTGTTCCGACAATATTGTGTAAAAATATACGCTTACAGTCGTGTGCATATTTTTACCAACGAATGTGGAAGCTGTTGGCAGCTAGCAGTACTCATTGCTTAACTATGCATGGCTGCTCTTCGTAGCCATAGTTGGTGTAACGGTACATTAATGGCTGGTTTTAAATACGAGGGAGAGAGTATCGTTTTCCCAACATGTTGTTGTTGTAGAAACTTTGCTTGGAAGCTATAATATTCTTTACACATGGTGTTCTCAAAGCATAAAGAAGTATAAAAAGAACTTTATCTTGGTTTTAACAGGCATGTTTGTATGAAAGCTATAATTTATAGTTATCCGATCTAAACAAATCCTTCAGAGAACGCAGCGTTTCCAAATTTCGTGAAGATATTTTGTGAAGTGAAAAAGTTTTCCATTCAAGCACTTTATTCGCAACATTAAGTTTGCATGACAGTTATATTTTTCAGTGACCCCAACTCAACAATTTCTGCAGAAATGGCACTTGCCTCAGGCAAGCCATGTCAAATTTCGTTAAAATGTATTTTTGAATAAATCTTGTCTTCACATAATTTACGTAGTTCCCAATGGCTGCCAAAGAGAAAATTCTAATACAACCTGTTCAAATTAAGACGTAGTCCGATAAAAGGTGATTTTCGACATTCGCAGGGTCGACTCTTCGACTTATCAAGCCCTACTCGTAGCTTATGTATACTTTATATATCGACTTATTCAGCTCATACCTAGAGTGTATGTGTGTAGTTGAAGGAACTGCTAATAAAGGATAGTGTAAAGCAGATAAAAAAGTGTATCATAACAGCAATTAAGCTAAGTGCCATTAGTAAAAGGTTAATTGCCTTGCAGATCTCAACCAATGCACCCCAGCTAGTCGCTTATGAATTACATTTTTTTGTTGTTGTGCAAGTAATCAGCATTAATGCAGGCGGAATGCATAAACAGCCACAGCTACAGGTACTCGTTTGACGTCATCAATGGCTAGGCTTTGAGCACATAATAACATTTCTGGCACTTCCAACAAAAACGTAACCCTATTTTGATATATTCTCTTTGTTCACTGTGTTATAATCTGAATGGTTCAGCACATTGTATAAATTTTTAAGTAATGAGTTTTTACATTTATTTCTTAACCTATAAGTTCTCAATTATCGCTTGCTTTCAATTGAATACATATTAATTTAAAAACAATATTTTAATTTGAAATATTTTCCAACACTTGTTTGCTTTTTAATTGCACATTTGGTTTGAATTATTGTTTCAGATGCTCAATGCGGCTGCACGATGTCGAAGTATGGAAAGTCGCAACCAGGTACAAAACGCCCGGTTGACTCAAAGTTGCAGCAGCTAATAAAAAATGGCAAATTAGGCAAATACAATGGATTTTGGATTTATGAAAATACAAAAAAAAAACACACACACATACGTAGAAAATGTAGACATGTAGTCAGCTAACAAAAATATCAGATATTATATAGACTTCATTAGTTAATCCTTTTTAATGCTTCAAAAGCATGATACGCCACCCTAATTATAGAAACGTCTAGGAAAGATAACTGACTATTAGTCAGATAAGTGAATTTTCGGTGGTCTTCACGACATTTGTATCCTGAACCAGCGCTCGAGATTATATGATCATTTTGAATGGAACTATAGGCTTTAAAGATTAAAAAGCAGACCTCCGAGTGCTTCAGAACGTCAAAAAAAATTAAAGCTAAATATTAGACATCCGACTGCTTCAGAACGTCAAGAATAAACAATATTTGGTAATAGATCAGAAGGTGTAGAATAGGTTGAATCCTAAACAACCGTGAGTTTAAACTTGACTATGCCTTTTTTCACGCAATATTTCATAAAATGTAATTTTATGTAGAGATGTGAGCATAAAAAAGTGTACTATGGAATTTAAAGTTTGTGAATTACAACTTATTGTGAAAATTGGCAACACTGCCTTATTTGCAAAGCTCGACAAACTTATTTACTTAGAGAATTTCCAGTTTATCATTGGAGTATATAGTTTTACTATAAACACTTCTTCAAAAAGCTATTGCTGAACACTCTGAACTGACATATCTAAAATAAAATAGTTTTTTTCCTAATATATTTCTCAAACCTCTTATTTTTTTTAAGTTTATGAATATAACTAGGTGAGACGGATAAACTGAAGGACTTTTATTTGTCAATCACTATTTTATATCTTCATTTTCGCCTTTTCTATTGCATGTTTGACTTCTAAACATACGACAAAAGTTCGCGTAAATAGTTTTACTGTTATCGTTCTTCTGGAGCTGTTAAGCTAAAGTTTTATTTTATTGCTGTTTGGATTTTCGACTTTATTGCTTTTATTTATTATACTGTCGTGAGTTTTTAGGAAGAAACTGTAAAAAGGTGTTTGAATATAACTGGCGGGTACATGAAAAGCTATTGAGAGAAGCTGAAAATATTTTACTGAAAATTCATGGAAGATAGTAAAGTAGCAGAGAAAGCAATAAAAAATAAGAGATGAATAAAGTATGCTTTTCAACTTAGCGATTGGTCAAACGTAGAAGGAAATGCGTCGAAATTTTTATTTTATTTTAATTGTCTGGAAGCTACGACAAGAACGTGTTAATTTTATGTATTATTTGCTTTATTTATAAGAGTTCCAAAAGCCTGACAACAGTTCTATTAATTTTATGGAGCTTTTTATGTTTCCTAAACTCATTTACTTTGAGCTGGAAAAAAATTGCAACAGCTGCACTAAAATTGCCACATTTTTGCTTTGTTGTTAAGCTGACTGAGTAGCTTGAGCAGCTGTTGCCTTCGCTTTATTGCAATTGGCGTCCATGAAAAGACAGTATAAAGCTTTAAACCGCATATAATCACGTAATGAGAAGATAACTCAATTTTATTTAGAAATAAAAATATCAAGAAATTAATAAAAAGAAAATTTTCAAATTGAAGGCATACAAATAGCTTTGTTGTAAAACAGTATAATATTATTTAGTGTCGGAAATTCTTAAATTTTTTCAAACTTTAAGCATTCCAAAGTCATAACGAGTATTTATTGGAATTTAATTAAAATTGCTGCGGGCATTCGATTAGCTAAGGGTGGGCTAATGATATTTTAATTATTTACGAAATTTGCATGTCAATGAAATGAATATTGCAACAGAGGCACGTGCGTACAAATGCCACATGACATTTATTTAGGTCTGCAATGGAGATCGTTTAGTCGGAACACGTAGAACACGCCAGTTAATTGCCTACAGGAATACTCAAATCGAAGAATTTTTATTGTAAATATTGTTTTTTGGGCAACAGGCACTTTCAAAGTACTGCTTTTGCATGTATTATGCACATTATTGCTAAAATGCCTATTTATTCGTATGGACAAAATGCGTGCATTTGCGAATTTTCCCATTTATGAACGCCAAAAGCCTCCAGCCTCTTTTCCAACAGCCTGTGGCTATTCGAGCGCCACTAATTGCAATGCCTGTACGATTTGCCAATTCCCAACAGTTCGCCGCACTGCTCAGTCGTAACTGTAATGCAAAGTTTATATAGCAAAAAGCATATGCACAGGCGCTTAGCAGCTTTGCACCCACACATATGCCAAATTTGATCATACGCACCTGCGTTCGTTATGAGGTTAATTAGAGCAGAGAGCCGACTACGCTATGTCTGTTTGGAAATGTATGAGAGTATGTGAAGTGGCCAAGCCAATAAACGTTGTAATGGATTGATTAAACAATGTTTGGGAAATTAATTTTCATTGAAATGTATTTAAATTGCTTTTGTGGAAAATTGGAACTATTAGAAATAAACTAAGAGGCCAATCTAACATCAATCAATTTGAGTTACCAGAAGAGAAAATAATCATAATTCAACTCGCAGGGGAGATGATTTTAGCAGATCAAAAGTTTTTAGTTGGTGGCTGTCTTTGCTAAAGTAATGGGTATAAAACTTGGATAGGTTTTGGTGTTGAATACATGGAAATCTCGCTAACTGCTATCACTCAACAGGCAGACCTACCAAGATGGAGTAGTTAGCACACGAAATGGCCTGCTGTACTCTTTTCTACAAACATTTTTATGGAAAAAGAAGTATTATGACTGCAATAACTCCAAAACTCAGATCAGTTTTGCCGTTCAGAGACTTCCTAAATTTGTTGTTGCTTATTGCTACTAATATCATTTGGTTTGACGACCAAAAATCCTATCGATTTCTACTTATACTTAAGCTCGCAGATATCACATTTGTGGCTTTTACCACAAAAGGTCGAACTATGGAGCTTCACCTCAAAGTTTCGTTTTTCATTAGGCTTAAAGGTATATGTACAAATGAGTAGCAATGCAGCATCATTCATATCTCTATGCGGACAGACATGCAGTAGCCAATTTAACTAAAACAAAGCGGTCGCTGTCAAAACCTGGCGAAAGTAAACGAAAACACCTACAGCTAGTCTTGAGCTTGAGGCAAATCACATGAGGCGCAAGGAACAGCACTTTGGAAGTACGCCAATGTCAGGGCGAAAACATGACAAGCGAAATGTAAACGTATAAAAAAGGAGCAAAGAAAGCGAAAATAGAAAAACGACAATTTATTAAACGGCAGCTGAAAGCTTTTACAGCAGTTTGACATGCCATCGGAGCTAAGAGCGCCAGCGGCAATAAGACACAAATCGAGAACCATTGACGCTAATGCCCGCGGAAAGTTTTGTTGATTAGAAAAATTTACATGTCGCATTGGCCGCCACATGCACACCCGTTCTGCCGCGCTTTAGAAGCCTTCGACGAAATTTATTAATTTTTCCATTTGGCATTGCTGATTCTGCTCGTTCCCTCCTTCTGTATAACCAGCTCACTACGTGACACTTTACATTGATTTGTGTCAACGAATCATAAAATTGATCGCTTTGTTATTGTTTGTATGCGGAAATTGCAGCGTTGCGCTTCCATAAGCTGCGACCTTAAGAAAAAATTACAAAAAAACACAGCCACAATAGATGAAAGTTAGAGGTTGGCCTTAGTGAAACACGCTGAAATGCTTTGAGCCGCAATTGGTAGGAATATGTTGGTGCAAATAAAATATTCACTGCAACAGAAGGAACCTGAAATAATAATAAAGGTTGGCAAATATGGCACCGCCACCAACTAACAGCTTGTGACGACAACCTCAAAAGCCTTGGTATGCTTTTAGGCGTTTTGCCATCATGCAATGTGCTGTCGCATGGACGAATAGCAACAGCTGTGTCGCGAGATTTTCCGCTGCTCAGCAGAAGAAGCATGAAATGAGCAAGGTACGAGGGAGTGAAGGTTAAAGCAAAGCACTAACCTATAAAAGCGGGCTGACCACTTGGTCCAAAGAGTTACAAAGAAATGATCACTCACAACACGCGCCTTGTGCAATTCACTAAGCCAGCAACATATTTTAGAGCGCCACACTTTGGTAACAAGAATCAGGAGCAAGTAGCCTACGTTCGAGCTTTCCTTTCATTCTTTGTTAAACAAAACATTTCACTAAAATATTTCGAAATTCATTTACAAAGTATTATCCCACTTTCTTACAAGTGTACACACTTCCTAATAATTTCATGCATTTTTCCAATGTTTCACGTACAGAAACTCCGCTATGGCTGCTGTTGCAGGTTGCGCCCATACGCAACGAAAGGGATTTGGTTGTGTTATTTCTGCTAACATTCCGGGACATCACGGCACTGAAGCAGCCGATCGACAGCGAGGACACAAAGGGTGGTAAGTAAACAAGCACTGAATTTTACTGACAGTAGGAAAATTCTATACTTAAACTTACTAACACCAACAAATATGCTCTAAACAAGACTTATTTACTAACAAAGTGTTTCGAACCTAAGTGAAATGCCAAAGCATAGTTTTAGAGTTATGCTTTATTTTTGAAATAAAAACGTTTATAAAAACTGTATGCTTGAAAAGTAGAATGTAGAGAAGCATACATTTTTCAAGTTATACTATGCTTTGGCACTCATTTTCTACTTTAGCATGTTTGAGTTTGAATGTAGCACTTTTCTTCTAAACTTTCGAAACTAGAAAACCATAACAATATTACCCAGTAATGCTTATGGCCAGCATGCTGAAATAAGTTCCGGAAATAAAACAATATGAGATCAAAATCACGGTGATTATATATAAAAATATCAGAGTAGTATTCATAGTAAATGGATGCCTTTTATATTTCGGGATCAGAGAACAAAAACACAATGCCTACAGTTGTCTTAATCTCGCAATATGTCACATGATTATCTTGCAATATCAGTTTCCGCACAGTATCATTTTTTCCGGAACAACAACTGATTTTGGACGACCTTCATAAAATTCTTGACTTACGACCTTGATAAGATTCGCCATACCGACAATAAACACTGGTCCTTAATGCAGCTTCAGCACTGAAAATTGAATTAAGTTCATGGATCACTGCTGCGGAGAGGATCTATGTCGAAAGTTATAAAAAATATAGCGCGAAAATGTTATTGAATATTTTAAGTTACTGTAAACAACACAAATATCGCTAGTAATTCAAAATGTTCTGAGTATGTATAACATCAAAAACTTCACACTTTTTGACAAAGCTATGAGTTCCCAGACACTATGTTTGCCAAATCCCGAAATATAAAAGGTAAAGTTCAAAGCGTTTCTTTAAATGTAAAATAATAAGTTTCGCAAATCAGGCATATAATTTTGTTATGATAAATCTGAGAAACACAATCCTGCAAAATTCTTCCAAAAGTTTTTACACTCAAAAACTCGATTTTTATTGGAGAAATTTCTAGTTTCGAAATTCGTTCATTATTTCACTGTGTTTTTTTATCAGTTAAAGCACCAAATCAATGATTGGCTTCAATTGGCTTTTTATCATTATTTTTTATATATGTTCACGAAGTTGTTGAATTTTATTGGCAGTAGGAATTTATGTTATATTGGTTTTTATAGAGGCAAAATTTCAGCAAAATAAAAAATCAAAATTCTGCACTACAAATCCTTCACTTAATTTGGATGTTCTGAATTTGAAACTAGAACCAAAATAAATAGCAAGAAGTCTAAATAGGACAATCGTCAGGCCAAATATAAAATCAGAGCTACTTTAAAACGACCGAAATTTAATATCTTCCTCTCAAACACTCCACAAAGAGTGCATAATACTGAGTAGCTGTCGAAACTCTGCGCGGATCTCTAAATGGTGTGAACTACATATCTGAGCAACACTAACTTCTATCATTAACGTCATTCTCTAAACTTCATCCTAGCAACGCGTCACCTTAACCTCCCTTAGCGTATGAACTTCTACTATTTCATGTTGGATTTTGCCGATTTCTCTCTATTATTGCAAATTTCAGTTGTCGTTGTTGTGTTGTGTTGTCGTCGTTAATGTAAATTTTTTGATATTTACTCTCAAGTTTTAGGTTTATCGAAATTCGCCAAACTGGCGCGTTCGGTGACACGAAGCCGTCAATTCAGCGCACATCTGCCAACACTAAAGGATCCAACGAAGCAATCCAATCTGGCGCATGTAAGTAGCACTCACGTGATGCTTTTTTTAGCCATAATTCAGTTAAAAGTCTAACTTTCTTCAAAGTATTTCACT
Source organism: Bactrocera correcta (assembly GCA_027475135.1). Classification (NCBI taxonomy): domain Eukaryota; kingdom Metazoa; phylum Arthropoda; class Insecta; order Diptera; family Tephritidae; genus Bactrocera; species Bactrocera correcta. The sequence continues at coordinate 115,981,078 of CM050325.1, forward strand.
TGACATTTTTTTTCTTTAATTTCTTTCGATGTTCGATTTTTGATTGCTGATGTAATTTATCTATACTGCTTGCCACTTCATTTCCCTCTTACAGATGATGTCACTCAGCGCCGATATTATGCCACAATACAGACAAGAAGCGCCTAAGACTCCGCCACACATTCTTTTGCATTATTGTGCATTTAAAGCAATTTGGGATTGGGTGATATTATGTTTAACATTTTATACCGCCATTATGGTAAGCTATAACTTTGTGGCACTTGGCGTGTGTGACAAATGGAACACGCACATAAAACGGCATAAATTATGAAATTGACTGATTTTAATGGCCGCCAGCAAATGTCGGCAAATGTAGCTTAAATTATTTAAGAACAATTGACATACCTGCAAAGAAAGGAGAGAAGCATATTATCTATAAAAGAAAATCGAATCTAAGCTTACAATATAGTAGTAATACACAGAATGTAGTTTGTAGTGGGATAGTGATTAATTTTTAATAAACATAAAATAAGCTGGAACAAGTCAAAAGAGCTTTGTATAGATGGTATATCTACGGTATATTGCAGTAATTGTGACAATGATAATCCTTAAAATCAATTTAAAATAAGAATTGAGGGTTCAAAAGGGATAAACTCTTTTCTTCAAAGGAGAGAAAAGAAACCAATAGAGCTATTTCACATCTGTGTGTTGAGGGTTCCACTTGAAGTTCATTCGAGCACCAGACCAATGCTTTCTCAACGTCAGCAGTTAGTTTTAGAAAAGTTTCGACTAAGTAAGACATACCTAAAATCCTTAGTTTCGAATGCCAGCTTCAAATACCAGCTTCGAATACCAACTTCGAATACCAACTTCGAACAGCCACTAATCTGCGCACTGAACTTTTCGCATAGGGTGTCTAGGCACAAATCGGTTTCAGCCTAATGTGTGTATATGACACCCACGCGCCATAAACGACCACTTTTATTACATTACGTATTCAAAATTTGCGCTTTGAATGAGGTTTCTGTGTACCGTTAACACACATACATTCCGCTAACGCGATTCCGTGTAGAAATTTGTAAACGGAGTGGGTCGTAACCGTGTTAGAGAGCCAACATTTAAGTGCTCATGTTCTTTGGGCATAATAAATATGCGTCGGCCGATGTGGTAAGTCTGTATGATAAACGCTTGCTACCCGTTTGCCGAGTGCTGCAGAATCATGTGATTTGTGCGCTTAAGTGCAAATTACACACATGATTTTGGAAAGTGAGTTAAAGCAGTGAGCGTTGATTGGGATACCCAAAGTAGCTACTTCAAAGATGTGAGCAAGCTGAAAATATATTTCTCTGAATGATTTAAATTATACACTCTTTGCTGGAAGGAGGAGAAAATCCAAAATGAAACCGTATTTATTAAGAAAAGGCGATCCTCCATGCGTAATGAAATATCTTTCAGTAATTACTGCGTGTTCCATGTCAGCTGCTTAAGCAAGCATTTCTTATTGCAATAATATTATCATGGCAACTCTATATAATAATTACGTAATTCACTTTGCAGGTGCCATACAATGTAGCTTTTAAAAACAAAACTTCAGAAGACGTTTCATTACTCGTCGTTGATTCCATTGTAGATGTTATATTCTTTATAGATATCGGTGAGTAAAAAAATCTTTCTTCAAAGTGTACCTAAAACAGGGGCGGATCAACCGGGGGTAGTTCCCCCACCTCAAAAGTTAAAATTTATACATTATTTCCATCATAAGTGACACTCGGAACATGAAGAAAGAGACTTCGATTTGCAAGTGAAAAATTACATAGTTCACCAACCTCCCCAAATTCTACTCTGGATCCGCCCCTGACCTAAAACAACACATCAATTATACAATACTAGATTATACATGTACACAATCCTAAACATAATGATTCCTCCCGGGTAGGAATGCATCACTAGATGGTTACAGTAGCTTGTCTAAGCTTATGACAACTTAGCACGTCTTGCCGTTTCCATCTAAATACCGTAGCCTATAGCTTGTGCTTATACTTTGTTCAGATATGACGAGATTTCACAAAACTTTCTCTAAATTTTTTCTTTGCAGTTTTAAATTTCCACACAACGTTCGTGGGCCCCGGCGGCGAGGTCGTCAGCGACCCCAAAGTGATACGTATGAACTACCTAAAGTCCTGGTTCATCATCGATCTGCTCAGCTGCCTGCCATACGACGTCTTCAACGCTTTCGATCGCGATGAGGACGGCATTGGCTCGCTCTTCAGTGCGCTGAAAGTGGTGCGTCTGCTGCGACTGGGGCGCGTGGTGCGCAAGCTAGACCGCTATCTGGAATATGGCGCCGCCATGCTCATACTGCTGCTCTGTTTCTACATGCTGGTGGCGCATTGGCTGGCCTGCATCTGGTACTCGATCGGCCGCAGCGATGCCGACAATGGAGTAAGTGTGGTACATGACACAAACATTGTCCAAAAGGAAACAAGCGATTATACAAATCACAAATTTGTCCGGCTGCTCTTCTCTTCCCCCAAAAATACTTATACTTTCACAACCACCGCCTTTTCGTTTTATTCGCTCATTCGTTTTATTACCAAACTCGCTTTTACATTTTTGTTCCGCACTTATTTGCTTGTTTTTATTTTCAAATAGATACAGTACAGTTGGCTGTGGAAGCTGGCCAACGTGACGCAATCGCCATACTCGTACATCTGGAGCAACGACACCGGACCGGAACTGATAAATGGTCCGTCGCGCAAGAGTATGTATGTGACGGCGCTGTACTTCACGATGACATGCATGACTTCGGTGAGTTCTATGCAGCCGAACGCTGCTTTTGCAAATACGCTTTACCTAAATCAGAGCGAACATTTTTATAAATATAATTTAACGTTTTTTCTTCGGTGTTGCATGTATTTTTAACGGAATCACTTTTGTGTACTTGCAGGTGGGGTTCGGCAATGTGGCCGCCGAGACGGACAACGAGAAGGTGTTCACCATCTGCATGATGATTATTGCAGGTGCAGTGTCCGACACGTTCCGTTGCCGCGTCCAATTTCGCTAAACGAAACGAAATTGCGCAACGCTTCGTAAGAGACGTAAACGCAAAACGGCAGCCGAGCAAATGTGTGCGCCCCGAGCGAGCAAACGAGTAGTGAAGAATTAAACCCAAATTAAAATTAATTCAATAATAATATTATAAAACTAAACGGTGCATTGCCATTTCTTAGAAAATTTCCTTTGATTATTAAATAAAAGATTTCCGTTTTGCATTGGAGCTTGCTGTAAGGCATGGTCACTTGGTTGTCATGGCACCGCCACGCTACACGGGCTCGCACATTTCGCCGCCGTCACGCCGCTAGAACTAATAAATGCTGAGTTGGTGTAGTGTGCCTCTGTTGAATTATTTCATTAGTTAAGCAAATTTCAAAAGTTCAGTCGAAATAAGCTCATGAAACTTCCCGTTGAACCCACATTCTGTAGCACAGTTGTTGTTTCCGAATCATATTTTTGCCAGTACTCATCCAAGTAGCTCTCCGTAGGCTAAACAATCGAATCAGCGCTCACCACCACTGACACCATTTCATGCATTTTATTTACTTGAAAGCGAAAGAAGGGCTAAAGCCCCAACATTGGAACACTCGACTCTCTCTAACAGAAACTCCTTCTCTTTTCTCTGTATAAACTTTTCATAACCAACATATTTTTATCTTAACTGTATATAAACTGTAAATGTTTCCGAATTGCAACACTGCGTCACGAAATTTAAATAGTTGGACAATTCGTCGCTATGTGTGAGTTCTAAAAGCTGCTCAAAGAAAAATCGCTGGATTTCGCTTTGTTTTGCGTTGGTGTTAGTTTTTGGTGATCAAATTGTAGGTTTTGGATGTTTTTGAGTTTTGATGTGCTACTTCTTGTAATGTAAGTAGATTCTCACTGCACTTTGGGGGTAAAATAAATTACGTCTAAAGAAGAGGATTGTTACTAACTCTCTTTATGTCTGAAATCATTTCTGATCATCCGCGAAGTTCTCCAAAAATGCATAAATGTTTTGAAATATAGGCAAACAGATATACCATATCAAGTTCGGTCATAAAGTGATACTATAAACTCACTCCGACTCAGAGATACCAGTGATGGTGGAGTGTAGTCTCGGGTAAATCTACCAATCCAGCGAGACTAAAGTAAAGACAACCAGATGTACCAAATCAACGTGAGTCATAAACTGATATTATAAACCCACTGCGATACAGAAATCTCAGCGACACTTAGTCGGACTCGACTAAAAGTCGCTAAGAAGCTTTCGACTAAATGGTTCATAAACTGATGCTATAAATCCACCGCGCTTCAGAAAGCTCTGTGATGCTGGGGTCTTTTACGACGAGGCGGATGAGACCTAAAGTTGGTAAAAAGCTTTCCACTCAGTGGTTCACAACTGATGGTATAAACGCACTGCGATTCAGAAATTTCAGTGATGGTAGGGTACCGCATATAGTCTCAGTTACACATACTAAGAATCGAACGAGATAAAAAATTGGTAAGAAGCTTTCAACTCAATGCAATATGCTATTTCATTATCAGATGAGATTATGTCGCAGTCGCAAGTTAGTTAGAATTCTGTTGAGCTCAATCAAGCTGTCTTAGCAACTTTTGAAGGCATACTAGTTAATAAGTAAGCAATACTAAGGTCTGCTTTGGGAAACACTACACAGTCAAGGCACTAGAATACCTGGCTATAAGACTTTCCATGGGCGTTGCACATTATATTGACTTAACCAGGGATGATAGCTGACCGAGATACCAGCAACGACTGAAAGTTAGAAAGAAGCTATCAGTAAAAGCACCTTCCAAGTTATGAAACCCTTATTTTATCAGAATTGTTTATACCCTCCTTACTAAAAGTAGAAGTAATTTGAGAACAGAAAGTCTAGGTTGGGTTAAGAGGTCGATTCTAAGCGGGATCTCACCTTGACAGCTTAGAACGCCGGTACGTTGTAATGAAAAAGCTAATCCTTAACTTTTTTTATAGAAAATCCGTACTTAAGGAAATTCTACAGAGCAAAAAGGAAATTGTAAGGCCTCAAACAAATGCTTTCGCCTGTGCTACAACCTTTCATTGTTTTGTTGTTAACAAAGCGGTGAAGATGTTAAAAATGTTTGTTGTAGCTCACGCAAAAGCATGTAAGAAACGTTTACCCACTTTTTGAACCAGTTCTATATAAATTTCGACTTCTCGGCACTGTCATTCTTCTACTGCCACCTTCATACTCATAACACAACAACAATTTTGGGCATTTATTACTGTTCTAGCTTGCGTTCGTAATTCGCATACTAATTTCTTCAGCTCTTCTACGAGTACTATATTATCGCTCCTCCTACTGCGACCCTTACTACTACCACATTAATTCCCTTACTGCTCCTCCAGCCATCTACATTTGCCACGTTCCATATCCCACACCCCACACTTCCATTCCATTCATGTGTGTTGTTTCATTTGTTATTCTGCTCAGTGTTAAGTACCCGAAAAGTATGCTGCATAAAATGGATTATAATTGAAATGAAATTTTTAGAAGCGCCATAAAATAGTCCACTTAACCCAGTGAGCTTGCGCGCACGCACATATTTTAATGAGCACAAAATTAATTTTCTTTATTTCCACTCTCTGCCACCGTGTAGCGCTGCTGTACGCGACGATATTCGGTCACGTGACGACCATCATCCAGCAGATGACCTCAGCGACGGCGAAGTACCACGACATGTTGAATAATGTGCGCGAGTTCATGAAGTTGCACGAGGTGCCGAAGGCGCTCAGCGAACGCGTCATGGATTATGTGGTCTCCACGTGGGCCATGACCAAAGGCTTGGACACCGAAAAGGTAATGCACGCTCTTACGCACAACGCCAACACACAAACACTCATCCTCAGCCACACACAAACGCATATGTATGCCGCGATTTAATAGTATGCTGAGTATGTACGTATGTATGCAAGCAGAAAAGCTTTTGTAAAGTATGTAAATTGTATGCGAATAGTTGGGTATATTAGTTGAGTAGTTAGAAGAGCTTCAGCTTAGTGCTGTGCTCGACATTATTTAACACGAAAAATGTAAAAAGTACACAAAAAAATAAATTTATACGAAAACTGGTGCACACACTCGACCACTCTTCACAAGCAACTGAAGCCACTTCAATACTTAATGTGTCACGCAAAGCCAGAGTTATACACACAACAACCGACCGCGACCACCGCGCCGCTTGGTCAACATAAACCCGTACACAACGGACACACACGCATACAGCCACGGCGCCACAGCCAACTTCACACACCTTAACAGACACCCACGCACTCAGCCAACGCGCAAAAGTAATGCACCGTAATCTGTGTGTGTAAGCGGAGGTGCATAGTTTTAGGCGCTTTCCTAAGCTTCATGCGCGGTTTTCATTAAGCAGTACTTGTATTTCCATTTTCATAATTTGCTTGCAAAACATTTCTTTCGCGTTTGGGGCCATTTTAGCCCCGCTAATGTTTGCATTTGCTTTTAGAGCGCGGTTTTATTCTTACTTAACTTCAACGTTTTTTCTGCTTAGCGCTTTTCTTCTTTTTATATAACTTAACAAACGCTTTGTAAATGTTTGCTCTTTACTTGCTCTTTGCTGCCTCTTTATGCTTTTATAACTTTGTTTTCGAACTAATTTTCGAATCCAGCTCAATTTGCATTTTACTTTATTTGTCTCTCTTTTTTATTTTTCTACTCCCTTTAACTACGTCCAGGTAAGCTCGCTCGCTCGTTCGGTCATCATGCTCGGTTTAGCGCCTCATAAAAACCGCAAATCCGTGTGCCAAAACGAAAAGCGTCCGTCAAATCCGTGCCTTTAGATGGAATTTAAACCAAATCATGACAATATTCAAAAGCTCATAAAAAGCTAAATATATTTTGTCAAAGCTTGTAGCGCATTTGGTTTAAATCATTATAGAAGCGCAACTGCTGCGCTCTGAAACAGATAGAAGCGTCTTTATACCATTTTCGTTGACTGTAGTTTGTGCCTAAAAATAGTATAGACCACAAACACATGAAATACAACAACCACTAGCGACTAGACACAAAATTCAGTTAACGCAAGAAACAGTGCCGAATATATGTCGGTTATCACTATTTTACAGAGAAAACATCTAGGTCTGACTCATTGAAAGTGAACACACACATACATAGATGCGACATACGAGAATCGCCCAAGGAACGAACACTTACTCTCACATAGCGAAGCAGCAAAAAAAGTTGCCAGGTGTCTCAGTCGGAAATGGAGTTGAGCGCGCGCTTAGCGAGCTTTCAATTCGTGAAAGCGCTGTGAAAGCTTAAAATATTTTTTGGTGATTAACACGTAAGCATTGTTGGTGAATCGCTCCAAAATAGAGCCCCTGGTGCCTAGACTTTCTATTTCAAAATTAAATTTATTTGAGTTAAATCTATGCAGTGTTTGGAAGGCGGAACTCGCTAAGCACGCAGACTCAATTCCATTTCCCAGTGAGATTCGATAATGTCTGTACGTATGTGTGAGTGTGCGTGTGTATCATGCTATTTTGTATCACCCGCTACTCTTTCAGCGTAAAAAAAAAATTAATTTCTAACAAAAAAAAAAAACAAAATGGGTATTCACAAATATGCCAAGGCCAGTAAGCTTTTTGGCAGCTCTCATTGCTTCGCCAGGCTTTTCATTTTTACTTGAAACCTCATGAATACCCGTTATGTATATCACTCATATTTCGAAGTTTATGTTCATCGCTTAAAGTTCAGTACCAACTACTCATCTCTCTCTCTCTCCCTACTACTCTCTGTCAGTCGGCGCACTCATTTGTCTGCATTGCACATTTGTTTTTGTTTTTCTTTCGATTTCTTTTATTTTCCCATCGTATTTGATTTGCCACGCCCATTTGTTTTGATTTTGTTGTGCTCTCGCACTTTGTTTGACGTTTTGCCGTTTATGATGCGGCTTGGCCACTTCGCAGGTACTAAACTATTGTCCGAAAGATATGAAGGCTGACATTTGTGTTCATCTAAATCGCAAAGTATTTAACGAGCATCCAGCATTTCGTCTTGCCTCGGATGGTTGTCTGCGCGCGCTAGCCATGCACTTCATGATGTCGCACTCGGCGCCGGGCGATCTGCTCTACCACACCGGTGAGAGCATCGACAGTTTGTGTTTCATAGTGACCGGCAGTTTGGAGGTGATACAGGACGATGAAGTTGTGGCAATATTGGGTGAGTTTGCAAATCCTTGACTTGAACCGAAAGCCTCCTAAGGGTGCCAAACAACACTAGACTCCAAAGTTTGTCCACCTTTAGGGAGCGTCCTTTGTAGCGCCAATCCTATTTTGCACTTAATCACACTTTCCTTGCAGCGCGCTAAATTTTCCAATTGTACACTTTCTCTTTCGCTCTTTCTCTCTCTCTCTTTGTCTATATATACCCGCTTGCACCGACATACTTTGTGTTTTTATGAAACTTATATGCTATTCTCTTGACCCATAGGTAAGGGCGACGTCTTCGGCGATCAATTCTGGAAGGATTCGGCCGTTGGCCAGAGCGCTGCCAATGTGCGCGCCCTAACCTATTGTGATTTGCATGCCATCAAGCGTGATAAATTGCTCGAAGTCCTCGATTTCTATTCGGCATTTGCGAATAGTTTTGCACGCAATCTGGTGCTCACCTACAATTTAAGACATCGACTGATTTTTCGCAAGGTGGCCGATGTGAAGCGCGAGAAAGAATTGGCCGAACGGCGTAAAAACGAACCTCAATTGCCTCAAAATCAAGACCATCTGGTGCGTAAGATATTCTCAAAATTCCGTCGTACGCCGCAGGTGCAAACCGGCTCCAAAGAGGCTGTCTCCGGCCAAAGTGATGTGGAGAAGGGCGACGGCGACGCGGATCGCACCAAGGTATGTAGCCGTAACGTGTACGTAAGTCAACGGTTCTTTGTAAATATATATGTTTGCGTGTGTGTAGCGTAGAATGTGCGTGCGGCGTTGCCGTATTTTATATGGTAAATGCATGTGTGTGCGTATTTCGTGGACGCTTTTTATTTGATTTTACGTTTATACTTTTTACAATAGCATTTTTATTATTAGATTATTAAATGTGTATTTTTATCAATGTGCTATTGTGTGTTTGTGATATAAACCACTGTATAATTGCGAGCTTTGGATACTGTTACTCCTAACTATTATTCATTGTGTGTGAATTATAATGAAAATTGTGCTTTTCGCAACGCCAAATTGTAAGTATGATGGAACGTTATTACCGCCATGGCCAAAACCACCGTGCCGAGGTGTAAACATGGTGCAAGTATTTGTAGAAACATGAAAGATGAAAATGCTCCATAAAATTATTTACGAATATACTCAAGTAACATTTAAAAGACCCTGTATATGACATAGTTAATACATTTTTGATTTCTGTGTTATTATTAGACGTCAAAATTTTATATGAAAAGCTTAAATATATTTTCCTTTCTAGACCCCAAATGAGTTTTAATGTTCAATTCCTTCCACTAAAAATATAAAATATTTCCTTTTCATTAAGGTCTTTCTTCCCTTTAAAATTCGTTCAATATTTCACTCAAAATACCACAGTTTCTGTACAAAAAATATATTTTTTCTTATATACATATTCCAAAAATTTAATTAGCTAAGCTCTCTCAGCATGCAAAGCCTACTTTCTTCTATATATTGGGTAGTCGAAAAAGTTTGTTCGTATTTTGTAATAGATGACGTTGCAGCCGTATACCTCCAGTGCTACCAATCACATTGTGACGTACCATATAATGCTGGAAAGGTGAGAAATTAAGCTTCATTTAATCAAAAAAGTTAAATTCGGGAAAGTTGAAAATATGTTACCGCTGTTCAAAAATGAGTGAAAATAATGTAGAAATTCGCCATATTTTGAAAAAACTTTATAAAAAAAGGAAAGGACACACGTCACCCATGAAATTTGTGAAATTTATGGAGGCGATGCTGAATCAGTTCGTGTAGCACAACAATGGTTTGCTCGCTTCCATTCTGGAAATTCCGATGTGAAAGATGCCACTCGCTCTGGTCGACCTATCGTCGAAGAAGTCGATGTGGGGAATATATTTACCAGGACCGTCACATAAGCAGCCATGACATTGCTAAGGACTGGCTACAAAAAAAGCTCGATGTTTGGGTGCCTCATGAATTGTCTATGAAAATTTAATGGATCGAATTAATATCTGCGATACTTTGTTGAAACGAAACGAAATCGAAACATTTCTGAAGCGAATGATAACAGGAGACGAAAGGTGGGCCAAATACGACAGTAATATGCGAAAGTGATCATGGTCCAAGCGTGGTGAAGCTCAACAAATGGTCGCAAAGCCAGGATTGACGTCTCGAAAGGTTATGCTGGGTGTTTGGTGGGGTTGGAAAAGAATAATTCACTATGAGCTCCAGCCTAGTCGAAAGATTGATTCTACATTTTGCTGTCAACAACTGATGAGATTGAAGCCAGCAGTCGAAAAGAACGGCCAGAACTGATCAACAGAAACGGCTTCGTCTTCCATCAGGACAGCGCTAGATCACACACATCTTTGATGACTCGGCAAAAACTGGGAGAGCTTGAGCGAGAAGTTTTGATGCATTCACCGTATAGCCCTGCCCTTGCACTCTCGGACTACCATTTGTTTCGGTCAATGCAGAACTCCCTAATAGAGTAAAGTTGGCTTTAAGCGAAGCCTGTGAAAATTACTTGTCGCAGTTTTTCGTCGAGAAACTAGAAAAGTTTTACACTGATAGAATAATGTCTCTAGCGCAAAAATGGCTAAAAGTGGTTGACCAAAATGGTACATAGTTGGTTCATTAAAGTTCTTTATAAATATAATAAAATAAGTTGAAGTTTGATTAGAAATACGAAAAAGCCTTTTTCAACTGCCCAATATAACATACATACCTTAAAGTGAATTTACTTGTTGTACTCAGTTTGGTATTTCTTACTGCTGTCTTTATTTCTTTTCCGCCACTACTTTTCTCTAAATAAGTTATAGTATGCCTTTAGGCGTCGAAGAAATTTAGTGCTTAAACAAACATTGAATTTCTATGTAACTCTCCATAAACAAACATCGCATGCTCAGCAGTGAACTAGCACAATATATGTTGCCTACTTTTAGGCATCAAAATTTGTGCTACCAACTCTTAGTTTGTTATTTTTACTTAAGATAATTACTGTTTATATTTGTGTATTGGTTTATCACGTAGCTTATTTTTTTTTGTTCCAAAATGTTTGAGGTGAAAAATAACAGTATTTTAAAAATAAATATATATGTTTATGTACATACATACGTGGTACGCGTACTTATGCTTGTTGTCTCTTTTTCTCTCTTCCCACTCATCCGAAAATAAAAACATCCCTGCTTACGCAAACCTCAACGTCCATTCCCACAACTGTTCCGTCTAAACTCTCATATGTTACTACAATTTAACACTATTTCATCATACGTTTTCTAATATTCGCTTTATCTCCGAATGAAAATCTGAATGGCTTAAATGTTTGTGTTTGTTGTTGTGTTTTGTTGTAACATTTTTTTGAATTTCACAAAATTTTTACACAAAAACATTTCGAAATTGTATACTAACAACAAAATTGTTTATTGCTCATTTTATCTATTTTCACATGCTTAACCCTTACACCACTGAAATCTGTTGTCTTTGCAATCCTTTTTCCGCACCGCACGGTCACCGCCACATTTTTTGTGGGTTTTTGTTTTATTTTCCTTTTACTTGATATCCTTGCAACCTCTTTTCCGGCTGCCCGCATTCTCGCCTTGCTCGTGTTTGTTTGTGACAACCCATTCAAGAAGTTGCCTGCTAAATTAACCCTCACAGAGGACTCACGCATCCTAACAACAGCTGCCGCACCCTCTCCAACGCCATCACCCTCGCCCTCATCGGGTCCACCATCTGCGCGTAGTACGCGTGCTAGTAAATGGGGGCGCCTTTTGGGCAGTTCAAGTGTCGATTCGGCTAGCGATACAAGCGCCAAGGTAGCAGTCTCGAGAAGTTTGAGTGCCCGCGAAAGTCTGCGTGAGAGCACTGCCCAAGCGCGGCAGAGCAGTACTTCGAGTAGTAATGGTGGACAAGGCAATAAAGTAATTACAAAAGCTTAAATAGTTAATAATAAAAGTATTTTGAAAAGAGAACAATTAAAAATACAGTCACCATTTAGCTTTAAGCCTTGCACATTAATTGATTTCTGTTTCAACTGATTTCTAATTTAATTATTGGCTGTCTAGTATTTTTTTCTAATTTCATATAATTTTCGTTTTAATTTCAATTTTACTTCCATGGATTCGAATACAAAATAATATTTTTTAACAAAAGCTTAAAAAGCACAGTGATCTTTTCCGGTAAGCTCAGGCATGAAACTTTGCAAAGCTTTACTGAAAATACCATTTAGTTACCAAAAGTTCAGATTCAAGAGAATTTCGAAATCGCTATAATGTTAGTTTTAAATAGTTTTAAAAAGAGTACAGTTAAGTTTTAGAGCTTACATAAAAATATTTATTATCTGAAATGCTCTTAAGAGCAACTAGGTGTTTTAGAGAGCTTGTTAAGGGCCTAAAAGCTTTAAGCTGTCTGATTTGAAAATTCTAATAATTTCATGAAGAGCAACTAAATGATTTAGATAGCTCGCTCGATGCCTGGGAGCTGTAGATGGTCTGGTTTTCAAATTATCTCAAGCTCTCCTCCTCTTTTATAATTTTATTAAAAACAGGAAACAACATAAGTTTCCCGTCATCAGACCCAGTGAAGAAGTCAAGTCTCCAGTCATCAGTCACAATTCACTAAATATTTTTAACGCCTTAATGCACTTCCATTAGTTAGATATGATCCTTGGCGGCACATACTCGAGAGTAAGCTAGTTTATTTGTTCCGTGCGCAATCGGTCCATTCAAAATCGCAAATCCTTTCTGGTCCTACGTAATGGCGTTAGAAAAGCATACCAATGGCTTTCATTTGCAGAGCGCCGAGTCCCTAGAGACGAGCTTACAAATTATCGAGTTGAGGGACCCGCTGACAACCGCAGTTGTGGCGGCAGCAGCCGCAAAGCGCGTCAAGAGCTTGGAATCGCTGACTACCGCAACGGCGACTACTTCGTGGGTGGAACGCAAATGGCGCCGCATACGCATACTGGATGTTAGTAAACGTAGCAGACTCAATCTAACTAACTAAAAAAGCGAAATTATTGTATTTTTTCATTTCTTTTTGACCTAGAAAACAGTACAGAAAGTAGTTGGCAGCACTGGAAGATTTGTTATGTAGTGTCTGCTATGATTGTAAGCCAGAGTTGCCACACATAGAATAAATGAAGATCTTGTCTTAGCTGCTAGTTATTACTTGGCTGTTTTGTTGATTAGTTGTTTGCCTTCTTCAGTTATTTAATGCTGGGTTATTGGTATGTACTTGTATCATTTATTTCAGTATGTAAATTCTGTTTTTTGAATATTGTTTTGGCATTTACCCGAATGTCCAGTATAGTTTCTTATAGCAGTAAGTTTTACTTTGAAGCAAATTACGCGCTTAATCGTTAAATAAACAAAGCTAAATATAAAAACTAACAAATTAAACAATAATTAATGAACATTATTTTTCCCTTTCTCACTTCCCAAAAAAAAAAATATAAAATAATATGCATGCATACCGTTTGACCTAATCTACCCCGCAATACCGCAAAACCTTCACAATATCATCTCCTATGCAACCCTGGACCTTCAAATGGCTGCAACACAAATTGCATCTTCCGTTCGTTGGCTTCGTGAAACATCGTGCTGACCGACACACGCGCACTGAGGATATGCTCATTTTGTTCTCTCGCTCTCGCACATTGCACTCTTTTTAACTACGCTCTACATGTACGAACTTCTCGCTGTTCGTCATCGACATATACACCCAACCTGACATCAAAAATTCATCACTGCGTGTTTATTGCCTATCCTACTGCCTGCCTGCCGATCCGCGGTTTTCAATTTCAACCACACCTTTACTTCCCTCTCATCACCATCTCGCTCTTTCTCTCTTTCTCTCAATTATATGAATGCATTCAGGTTTTTCCTAAAGCTCCTAAACTACAGGCTAGTCAAGCGGCGCTCGCGCGCCAGGATACAATCGACGAAGGTGGAGAAATTGACGCTTCGCCTCCCAGTCGCGACACGCGGCTAGTGGGGGAAAGTGGCTCAGCAGCAGCAATAGCGGCGGCTGCACTGGCAGCTAAGGAGCGCAACCTTGCATTGGAGCGTGAAAGGCAAATCGAAATGGCTTCGTCACGCGCCACCACATCGGACACTTACGACACAGGTTTGCGTGAACAGCCGCCCACAATGGCGCAACGCGATTTGATCGCAACCATGTTGGATTTAAAAGTCGATGTCCGTCTGGAAATGCAGCGCATGCAGCAGCGCATCGGACGCATTGAGGACTTATTAGGCGAGCTGATGAAACGTTTACCAGCACAGGAATCGTCGGGTCAAACAACGCCAGCTGATGAGCTCGGACCCGGTAGTGGCGGTGGTAGCGCGCCTGGTGCGGCCGGTAGCACGGTACTCACTACACGCATTGGTGTGGTCGATGGCGGCGGTGGCGGCACACACTCGACCGCGGTTACGCCAGCTGCAGACACTGTGATAACAATTTCAACGGTGCCGCCCACGCCACCCATTAGCACAAGCGCCGCCTCGGGTGTAGTGGTACAGATCGGCGGTGTAGGTGGTGGCGGCGCAGGAGGCGTTGGTGTGCCTACAACTACGACGTCCGCAACCGTGGCGGTAGGCGCAGGCTCCACGCCCATTCCACAAACACTGAGCCTGCTTAGCCCAGCACAGATGGGGTCAGCGGCGACACAGGGCGGCAATGGACTGGGACCGCTAATGCTGAAAAAACGACGTTCGAAGAGCAGGAAGGCACCAGCGCCTCCCAAGCAGCCATCACATGTGCAGAGTCCAGAGCAGCAGCGTTTGCTGGAAGAGGAACCCATTGTGACGCCCACAACGGTAGTGCCGGTGACGGCGCCAGCAGTAACAACGCCAACAACAGCCACATCGAGCAGCGCAGCCACATCGCCCACAACGGCTGGACCGTCGTCGCTGGGCGGAGGTGGCAACACCAGCGGCACATCTAGCGGCAGCGGCAGTGGCGGTGGTGGCCGCAGCAAACGCGAATTTCTCTAGCCCAAGATATTGGTGCGCCATCAATCGGACACTGGCAGTAGCTTCGAGCAATAAAACGGTGAATAAAGCAGACTGCGCAAGACGATGGCGTACAGCTGAAGGAAGCTGCGGAACGCTTCATGTTCATTTTAGGCTGCTGCGGCGTTTGCTGGACTAAGTTTTAGCATAACATATTTAAGATGTATAAATTAATGTTTTTCAGTAATAAAATTTTCTGTCAACTAGCGTATAGAAGCTTTCGAAAGCTTAAAATTTAGACAGCTAAATTGCGAACTGCGACACGCAAAGCATTTTGAAGCGTCGAGCAGAAAAATATTTGTGATAACCAACCAGATATTATGACTATGAAAAATTATAAAAAAAAAAACAAGCTATAAAAATTAAATGTCAGCTAGTTAAAAGCAACAATAAGACCAGTTATAAGCCGCTTAGAAAATTTGTAAATTTATTTGTAAATATGTATTACAAAGCGAGTCCAAATGCTCGCCTGTTGAAGCTGTGTAGATATATAATATGCATAAATAGATTATACATGCCAGACAGAGGTGGAGACGAAGACGGAGGCATTAGGCCAAAACGTCTCGAAGTACAGTCATAAATAACTATAGATTAATTATAGATACATAACGACGACAGCAGAAATACTTCGCTTGCTGAAGCTCCTTTGCCTTTTTGAGGAATTGAATACCCATTAATTTGCAAAAAAAAAAACCAAACAAAGCTCGATTTCATTTTTCTACTGCTACTTGGCTGTGTAATTTTACCGAACCACTTTTTTATGCTTTTGTGGAAATATTTGATTTCAGCTCATCTTATTTTGGGAACGAGCAAACTTTTCAAGCTTAAAACAACGCAATATAAAGCCTATAGCAAACTTTGAGCTTAAAGCGCTAAACAGCAATCCAACCTTTTTAATCTGGTTTGATACACATTCTCTATTAAAAACTACTCAAACACATTTTGGAAAACATACAAGGCGTAGGGCCACAAGTGACATGATATAATAAACTTCAAACATCGAAACCGGCTATTGAAAGCTTTTGAAAAGCTCACAATGCAATTACAAAAAGTTTAAGCTTTACGAGCCTTTAGAAAAATACTCATCATCAAATATCAGACTTTTCGCTTATGGAAATACAGCAACAAAGTGTTGACATCAGGCAAAAAGCTTCTTGAGGCTTTCTGCAAAAAAAATTAAGATTTGTTATTTGCTATTTCTAGCCCTCACTGAACTCAATTGTTTCGTTTCATTTCGTTCAATTTAATTACTCCACTTTGCCGGATATTCGGCTGGCTTGGCGATGTAGTCCTTCTTTTAAGCGAAGTCGATCTATATCGGCTAACAAAGCGTACACAATGTTGCCATATGTTATTTTTTCATCTGGGTCTTAAGAACGAGAATATTGCATAATTAACTGCCACACAAAACAAAGCGAACATTTTAAGAAAACGCAAAATTACAAGCAGAGAAAATACAATTTAATGAATATAAATACAAATACAAAATATGCAAACTTTGTACTACAGTTTTCATTTAGAAACCCGTCCTACAAATGGAGAACACACAGAATCAAACTGAAAACAAATTTAAGCAAACAAAAATAACAAAGACAACGGTACTGATTATTAAGTAAATAAAATATTAATGTTGAAAGTTATTTACAAACAAAGCAAATAGGAAAACTTTAAAAACAACTACAACAAAAATTAAGCAATAAATGCAAAACTAATGCTCCATTAAAATAACTTAAGTAATTATAGTAATAATAAACTAAATTAAGTTCTACACAAGCAGAGCAGAAAACACAATTAAAATACAATATCTAACCGTTAAACAAAATGAACAACAACCAAACGACAATCGAATTACAAAAGCAAAATAAAATAATTTTTTCTCAACTTTACTGTAAATACTTAGAGGTGGCAACACGCCACTTTTGTATATACACATAACCACAAACAAAGTTCGTGCAAAAGGAGGTGACTTTCAATTGATAGAATTCGAGCTACAAAGTGTTTAAAAGCTTCTTCTGAAACTTAATCAGAACAGTCGCGACAGTTTACCAGTATTGATGAGATTAGAAGATCTAGTAGCCTGACGATATCAAGGGAGAAATTCGAAGAAGTTAGGAACAAAGAATATCCATATATTTAATGCGGTTGTCTGCAGTGCTGAATACTAAACCACAAATTCTCTAACACAGAAGAAACAAAAAAAAAACTTTAAGAGGCTATACCAGTGTAACCCATAAAAATTAGACGATTTTTGCAAATTTTTTTAACAGAAAGTATTCAACCGAATGTTTCGAAATTCTTTGGACATAATAAGGTATATTTTGAGCTATATTTTCAGATTTTTTTTTACAAAAATGTTGACAAATAATGGAGTTATATGCTGTCTTTGGAGGTCCCAAGAAAAAGGATCTCTAACTGTTGACATGATTCCGCCCGAATGAGTTACTGAAACTAAAAAAATTAGAAAGGTTATTGAAGTTGAAGGTATTTCCTAAATAATGACCTACGATTTCTAAAAAATATCAAAAATTAACAAAATGGCGATGTTCAGAAAACAAGTGTCGGTTTTTAGGTAAAAAAAAAATGATTTTCAACCGATCAAAAGAATCGTATTCAAGAATACTCAGTTTTAAATTGATGTCAATCGGTCAATTTCTCGTTGAGTTAGGATGTCAACAATTTTGAAAAATGTCGTTTAGAGAAAAACGCATTTGAAGTTTCAGCTATCCGATTGACAATTGCAAGCAGTCGCTTTTAGAATGCTGTCATTCAAAAACTATTCAGGATACGACCTTACCGATTTTACAGGACATTTTTGAAAATATAAACTATCGAAAAAGCAAAACAAAAATCGATATTTTGAAAGTCTCTGATTGGTATAGCCCCTTAATTTAACTGAGTGTGAACAAGTGGCACACGAAACTTTGCAGGAAGTGCTTCAAGTGCTTCGCTAATGTGATCTCAGAGTATTTTTTTAGTTCAGTAAAGGCTTGAGCTTATACTTGCGCTTTCCGGTGAAGAAAAATAACCTATTTTGTAAGAGAGTCACCTTTCTTTGGCCACACTGCACACCTACGTATAAATGCCCCGAATAAACACAAATGCTGCAATAGAACACGCGCTTGCAATGTAAATATAGGAGAGCAAGTATTTGAAAATTAGTTTTTGGAGCCTCGCATGGCACGGCATAGCATAGCATAATAAATACCAAATACTTGCATAATTATATACATATGTGATATTGTTAAGAAGTGACGAAAATTGTGCGCGAGCGTATAGCAAGCAATTTGAGGCATGTATTTGAGGTTATAAATAGTTAAATGCAAAAGTTTTTCATTTCTTTTATGAAATTAAGTTACCAACTTCATTTGCAATAAAATTGTAGCTAAATTTGTGCACTTCTTCACATAGGCATATAAAAGCAACACATTTTGGTTTAGCAAAATTTCTAGCTTAATAAAATCTGTGGCATGCAAGCCAGCGCCTTAGGTTGTGCTGCACTTGGTTGATTGCCTGAAGCGGTTTCAAAGCAGAAATACTACACTGAGTTCGAATATCTCAAAGTGCTCATATTTTAAAGATATCTATTAGGACAACTGCATACAACTACACACTTACATATATACATACATATAAGTCGCTTAGGGTTAATAGAGCAATAAGTAAAGAAAGTTAGGTAAATTATAAAAAAAAATGTTGTTCGATGGTTGTTTTATATTATTAGGGGTTAAGGCGGCGCGGCATATTTCTTTGTGTACCTTTAATAATAACTAATTAATTGTAAGTTGTTGAAAAAATTCACGTTTAGATATAACTAGAGGCTAAATTTGTTAAACGTCTTTGTTACTGTATACAAATTTGTATAAGTCCAAGAAGAAAGTTAGGAAATTTTGACATTCATGTTTGACTTGACACTGACTTAAAAGGTTTGAATATATTCATGCAGAAAATAACGATTTTAAGGCTGCTCTCTCAATGTCTGCTTACCAGCCTTTCTGTCCAGTTAATAGAGTTGTCCACTTAATGGATTGTATTTCATTATTATCAACATATTGTGGTACCGGCCAATGTGCATGTTTAATGGAGATGTCCGCTTAATATAGCGTCTATTTAATAGAGCTTTCACTGTATTTTTTTACTTATGAATTGTTTTCCCTATCCCTATCTTCTAAGTTGGTTCAAACTGGATACAATATGCTAAATTTAGCTAAAATCGGTTGAGTAGTTTAGGAGTCCATCGCGGACATACAACGTGACACATAATTTTTATAAATAAAGATGAATGCTCAATGTGTCAAAACATTCGTTAGTTTTTGAGATAACTATCTGAAAGTTTGCACACGTCCTTTTCTTCTTAAAAAGCTGCTTTTTTATCAGAACACCTGATATCGGACCACTGTAGCATACAGCTGCCATACAAACGGAACAATCGGAATCAAGTGCTTGTTTGGAAAGCTTTTTCATTTAAAAAGATATTTTCACGAAATTTAGCTTGGGTTATTGCTTTAGACAATGATGCGATCTTCGAAAACTTTTCAAATCGAATCACTATAGCATAAAGCTTCCATACAATGGTCAACCTAAGTTCTCTTAAGGAAAGTTTTACCTTTGTGAAGGGTATTATTTCTCTCGACGTTTTTCCTTGTTTAACATAACTTGAAGTCTATATTTATATAAAGAGGGATGGATATGCTTACGAACCAATGGCCGAATCATATAACTACTAATGAGGCATGTTTAAAAAACCAGATGCTTAGGATTCTCCGCTATGATTTGCTCTATATTTCGGGTCTACACGAACGCAAATTCAAAATGAACGTCTGTTAACGACTTTAATGTTGTGATTTATTTCGGATAGTATATTTGACGTCTTCGAGAAATGTGTTTCTGTGTCAAGTCAAGTTCAGTCAAGATTTGTGCAACTAATCTACGTTTTGGCAAAATATCTTTATTAGAGCATTACAAATTCATACACATAGTGCAAAATATGTACCAAAATACTAACGAACATACCAACCAACAACAATTTATGTGATTTTTGAATAATCTTCGAGAATTTTGTTACCTGAGTATAGTCAACACTGTGCTAATTTGTTATTAATTTTTTAATGACAGAATATATCTATGTATAAATTGTTACAGATGTGTGTACCCCCAACTAGGTTAGGCTAGATGGCTGCTCCACCAAACTGGCGTGGTAACACATTTAGACTGTTATGTAGAGTTTTTTGTGCAGCCAGTTAGACTTACTACTCTAGTTGGTTAACAGCTAACGACTAAGCGCCTTGAGCCTATCATAAAACTGCTTAGGTGCTTTCTTTCTAAACCTTACTAACCCCAAATAGGTTCTTGGAAAGTGTATATTTACTCACATTACATAACTATATTTGTACAAACGACAAGCAATTCCAATATGGTATTAAATACATACATACACACATATAATTTAAAATATTTAGCCTAAATTATTTGTAGCTGTAAATTGAAAATTATACTTAAAAGAATATAAAATAGCAAATTATGAAAAACCGAATTAAATGTTATTAAAAATATCACAAACTTTTTGTTAATTTAAAAAAGAAAATTGTAAATAAAACCGCTGTAAATAACTGTATAATACCGAGCAGAAAGTCAAGCAGTAAGCAAGACGCCTGCTAAAACCGTTAGTTGCTTGAAATCATGTAAAAACAATGCAAAGTAATTTATAGATTACATACATATAAGTATATAAGCTAAAATATTTATAAATACTATAAACGCTTAACAAATTCGTCAACTACGCGCGCATACGAAACTAGAAAAATGCCAGAAGAAGTGTAAAGAGGCAAAAGCTAAAACTAAAACTAAAATTACGAGCAGACTAAGTGAAGCTTATAGCAGTAACTAGTAAGAGAAATATTCGAATATTTAGACATAAGCGAATTGGCGTTACATACACATACATACGTACAAGTATGTATGTATGTTTTTCTTTTCGAAAGTTTTCCTTGCGAAGCCTTAAATTTGAAAAATATGCAAAAATTGTGCAATTAATTCAATTTATTTACTTGTAAACACATATATTTAGGAATTGTTTCCGCGCGAAATAAAAAACAAAACTAAATTGTAAATAACAGTAAATTAGCAGTCATCACGTGACGTAAGCAAACAAAATTTTCAAGCAAGTGCTGCGTGTAATTGCAAAGCTGAAGGGCAAAACGAACGGTAACGTCTCGAAAATGCTTTGCCACATTAACTAGAACGTAAAAAATAAGAATTCTTAGAAGAATACAAAGAAATTTAGAAAAAATACCAAAAAATACGCTTTTATACGCCATTAACACTATACAAATATCAATTATTTTTTAATAAAACAAAATCTCACACGCAAGCAATGCCGAACTTCACCGCGCATTAACGGTAACGCACTGCAAACCGTTAGTTTGCGCATATGTATAGCATACGAATGAGAAGCGAACGAGTTGAAGAGTTTTCTTTGAAATATTTGCAAACAAAAAGTAGTAGAAAATTCCTAAACACACCAGAAATGCATTGAAGAACTAGACAATTTTTACTAAAACACCGCAAAAGCTCGCTACACACTCACCACTAATTAAAGGAGTAAGTCAGAAGAATGTCAGTAACAAAAACGCATGCTTAAATGAAAAAAAAAATCTAAAGAAAATATATTAGTAAAGCAAATACATACATACATAAAGACACATTTAACGGAATAACTAAGATATTATATAAATTTTACAACTCAAAATAATGCAATAAAATTTAAAAAAATATGAAAGAAAAGCAAATCTTTTAATCCTGATCTCGGGTTGATATCTTCAGTAAGTATAAATATTGCGTTAATTGAACCCACCAAGTGTCCAGGCCAATGATCGTGGGTTAGTGACTTCGCTAAATGCAAAAAGGGACATTTAACTTCAAATAACTCCTCTTGAAAGCTTTCAAGGGAAGTTTATACCCGCTATTCAACTTCCTGATTAAAGTCTAATGCCGAGGTCAATGACTCACAATTACGGGAGGATAAAAAATATGAACCCAGGGGGGTTACACCAAAGATCAGTGACCTCGTCAACTGTCATTGATCTCAGGTTGGTGTCTAAATGTAAAAAGGGAGTAAAAAAAATGGGTTATTGACCCCTCCAAGGATCCCTGACCGCGGTTTGGTATCTTCACGTAGGGTAAACAACTTTGGAGTGTTATTGGCTTGATGTTTCTGCTAAATATGACTCTTGACCACACCAAGGGTCACTGATCTCAGGTTAGTGTCTCCGCCAAATGTAAACGAAAGCATTTTTGATCGCGATAAAGGGATAATTATGGTTTTCGCTCAAACAAAAAGCGGCATTGACATTAGATTTTTGTGTCCACTAAATGTAAGTCACTCACCGAAGGCCGTAAAAAATCGTTTTCTCAATAAAAGCCTACATATCTCATATACATAGATCCAAATATAGCAACTTAGAAAATATTTTTATAAAAATATTATACGATAACAAGCTTCTAAAACTAATGCAGAACTTACACCACAAAAATAATAAAATTCTCAAAACACTTTTGTTCAAAGTGTCACTACTGTCAGGACTTCTACAAAACACGTTTTATAGATCGCTCTCGAATCAAGGAGTAACTTATATTAGTCCCTTCTAATTGTTATGGCTACAGTGTAGTGCTCATTTTGTAAATAAAAATATCGACAAAGCCTCTTTGACATTTTATTTTCGTGAGCGTATTCGCCTTAGATATAAATATATGGCTATGTGCCAAGGTATCAACATAAAATTAGACAGATGAGAGCGCGAGCGAAATGAGCGCCAAAGTGGCAGAGAAACACTCAAAGCATAAGTGAATAGCTCAATAGTAGATAGATTTCAGGCGTCTCGCAGACATGGTAACTACATAAATGTCTTACGATCAGATGGAGCAGTGATAATGCTATGGTGATCTTCAGGCAACTGTTGGATCGGATTGAGAATGCATGAAGACGCACGTAAAGTATTCGTCAATATCAGTTTAATTATAAAGAAATTAATGCAATTTGAAATAATTTATTAGCGCATAAGATAATGTCTAATTAATTAATTTAAGAAAAAATATTTTCAAATGAAATGCAATTTCTGCGAAAGAAGTAATAAATCTTTAGAATATTTACTTAAAAATTGAAAGCTAGAGGTCAGACAAAAAGGCCAGCCAACATTCTGATCTCAGATGCTAGTCGAGCGAGATCATGCGTGCTGTGCAGATGTCAGTAGCAGACAGACGAAAACTTCGCAAAAAAACAAATGCACACTTTGAGTGGTTAGTGATTTTAGTGAGCGTCGGCTACTTTATGATTTCTCCGAGAGTTCTTTACCTTGCAGTGCTCGAGAGTGACGACGCGGTGACTGTAACTCCAAACACACAGGTAAAGAACGACTTAGGAGTGAGCTATTGCAAAGCCAAGTAGCAGGGCAATATATTTGGTCGCTTAATGATTATTTCAACACTGTATTTTCATCAATTTAAAGCCAATATGCAAAGAAAGTTGTGCAACTTATGCGATAATTGAGTTAGACTGACATGCAAAGGGACACTCTGCAGTGGCGAACTGTGTACTCACATAAGAATTTTTCCAATTAGCTTGCCCCTTAACTAATAATATGCTTAGGTTAGTATAAAGTCGGGCTTAAAGCTAGCAAAGGTCTCAGGATCAGTAATAATAGTAAAATATATGAGTCATATAGCTGAACCGTTGCACCTGAGCGGCGTAGTTACATACATATGTATGTACATGCATTATTTGGTACTGCATTTATGGTTGATTAATGAATGAATGAACTAGGCGAATGCGGCGGTTATGCTCACCGGCAATTTCGAAAATACACAGAAGACAGTGCATACCGGCATGCGGACCATAACAACTCAAACGGAGACTACGCAACTGCAAGAAAGATACACAACGAGGAAGAGCAGCCACAGCAGCGGCCAGCAATCAGCAACCAGCCGGTTCAACGAGTTTTTCTTCGATTGCTTGCGGCCGGTCGCGCTCGCTCCCACCGCTCACAGCCGGTGAATGTGTCAGTGGAATTGAGTTGATCGGTTTGTGTTGTCTGCCGCGGCGATTTAGTTCAGTTTGAGACGCTTGGTGAGTTGGATGTGCGCGCGTATGAAATTCACATCACGTCCGAGACAACACAACAGTCAACCTAACTTACACGGGTGCGGGCTAAATGCATTGAAGCGGATGTTCTTGTGTCGCGCTAAACAACAACTAAAACGCCAATAAATATGAAAATGAGACTCGCCGCTGACTGTGCGCGCCCACCGTTGCATTTCGTTTTGTGAAAGAAATTTCATCTAATTTCTGTAAGCGAATTCTTTATAAAGCAGCGAAGTTAGTGCACAGACAGGAAGCTAATGAATGTTGCTGACATTGTTGTTGTTTATTGCTATAGTTATAATTGTTGTTATTGTTGCTTGTGGTTGTTGAGACACTCGCCACTCGCCCAGCTGTGTCGCATCGGTTGTCTGGCGGCTGCTGAGTGCCAAAGTGGCGTGCAGATTTACGAAATTGTAGGATTTTTGTTTATTTTTAGACGCTGTGCGAAAGCAGCGAGAAATCAACGAAGGCAACACGAATGAGTGACACAAAAGTGAAGGCACATATAAAAACAAAGGCAGAAAATGCTACATAGAATGTACTATGAAGTAGCGCAGACCAAGAAATGAGTAACGCAGAATATAGGATGTGGCAGACAGAGCAAAACATTAGGCGTAAGGAAGGTAGCTAAGAAATGAGTGAAGGAATAATAACAGAGCGACACGATCGATTCACTAAATGAAGTATAGTAGCTAACTTAGTTTTACTAAGTTTAGTACAGCATGTTGTTCTGGATCTGGACGGATTTTTTTTGTCTAAAAGTTCTGCTTTCTTGCTGTTTTTTTATTAAAAAGAAAGTGTCGTTACTCTGCACATACATATGTCTATATAAACACAAATTTCACATTTTAATGATTACTAAAATAAATACAACAACAATGACACACGCTTGGCGCCAAAGGCTGCGTGATTTCGTAAAAATAAGAATGAGTTAATGCAAAAGGTATAAAAAAATACGCTGATAATCAAAATTACTTGGCGTAAACAATGAAAGCAACAATAACAACAACCTTACACGTGATAATAAAACAACCGAATAAGCACAAAACAACAACAATTGGCATATTCGCACGCACAATCATTGCGAGGCATTGACAAAGAGTCAAGTGTTTGCCGACTTAAAAAGAAATGAAAATAAATTCTAAACAAAATCGCAAAAAAAAAAATTAAATAAAAAAATTATATGAAGGGAATTTGGCAATAATTTAAAGTTACAAAATGTGGCATTAGTCAAATTCAAAACAAAACAATACAAATTTGAATGTTAATCCTTCTTTGTAGGTTTTATAGATCTTTCAGCAACGTTTTCGTAAATAAGATACTCAAAAAAGACGGCGGCATAATCCCTAATAATAATAGCATAAAAACGTCTATAGCCGACAGTGTTAGATAAAAGATTAGCACACAAGTACAAAAAATAATAAAAAATTAGAAATAAAAATATCCGAAATTTCATGAGGAGATTTGTGTAAGAAATCGATAAAAAAAAAACTACAGCTACTCTTAGCAGCGTTTTTTTAATATAATATAATACTTGTGTGTTGGTGTGTGAGCAGCGGAAGATACCTGCCAAGTGCAAGTGCACTTGAAAAAATTGTGAAGGAACGCATGCGCAACCCCCAAATGGCTGCGCTTTTGCTGTTGCAAGGGTTAATTGAAACATTATCAAACTTAGCAGAAAAAAAGTGAAATATTTTGCAGTTAAAGTGTCACAAATCTACAGCGAAAGTATAGCAGGCTTGCAAAAGAACGCTGCAGTGTAAACAGCGACTGGAAAAAAAATTATTAAGGGTAAGTTAAAGAATATTGTAGAAAGAACTTTCAAAACATTCGATTTCCTAGTATTAGTTACCGTCTAAGCCGTAAATTCACACACACACACACACACACACATACAGAGTCAAGCGCGAAAATGCAATTAATAAGCTTTCGCCGAAAATCGCTCAGCAATGCAATTTGCAACCACCAAACAGCGCATGTAAACTCCCCTCCACTCCGCCTCGTCTTCAGTAATAGCCTCCACTTTACTTTCGGTTCGCTTGTATAGTGTACAATACGCTTCCAATTGATTTTTTCTCGATACTTGAGCAGCGTCTTTTGCTGTTTTTGTACGTTTTGCAACGGCGCTGTGTAGAAGTGAAAAAGAACGCCGGCGACTGCGTGTTGTTAACCTGTTCAGCTCACTAACGGTACTTTCGAAAAGTATTTCAATGCGTCAGCGAGCGCCTGCTCAGCAGCTCACCTGCTTGACAGCTCGGTCGGTCGGTCGGCCAACACCCTCTCCTGCCTGCCGCATAACTGCAGCAATTGCCCCACTTTCGTGCCCATTTTGCGACGCCGCCGCTAAATACTGGTTTAATTTGCCCATTTTTGGTGCGCTTTGCACGCTCTGGGTTTGGTTCGAGCACCATTTCCACTTTGTCATCGTCAGCATCAGCGTCGTCATCAACAACAACATCATCATCCATCCATTCATCCAACTCCGTGCGGACTTGATGCACAGGTTTCTAAATTTGGTCTTGCAACTGGACAAAGCGGGAGAGACGTTGGAGTGGTGGTCTTTGGTGACCACCTAGCAGACGTTGATATGTATATACATACATATGTGTAGTAGACTGCATCGAGGACATAGTGGTAGCACAAAACGTCAGTTACTATTCCGGCTCATTCCTGTTGTATTTTTGTAGCAACTGAACAGGGTATAATAGTGGGTAGTCGAAAAAGTCGTACTGTGACAAATAATTTTCACAGTCTTCCCTTGAAGCCAACTTTACTCCATTAAGGGAGTTCTGCATTGACCGAAATAAAAGATAGACCCATAGTGCAAGGTCAAGGCTATATGTTGGATGCATCAAAACTTTCCAGTCAAGCTTTCCCAGTTATTGACGAGTCATCAAAGATGTGTGTGATCTCGCTACATTTCGTTTCAGTATAGAATCGTAGATCACATATAAAGAAATCTTAATAGCTGCCGAGACATCCCACTTTCTGAAAGTGGAACAGAGTTGGACTTTGGCCATGAGTGTGACCTACAGCAGAGCCAATATATAAACAAAGAGAACTGAAGCTCTTCTTTCCACATACCTCATAACAGCTCTTACGGAAAATTCCCGTGTTTTGATTGAAAACGTATAGTTCTATAGTTAGATTCGGTATCGCGCCTTGCCCTGAAGCACGCTGCAGCTGTGGCACAATCGATCAGGAAAATTAGTTTTTCTCTCGAGCGCTTTTTCGTCAGCGAATCGTTTCTTTATTTGCATATTTGTCACAATCGCAACATTTGCCAGAGCGGTGGGAGCACACATTAGGCAGCAACTAGACCAGAACGACGATCGGAATGCGCCACAGCGGTTCCCATGAAGCAAGATTAATTTCATACATTTCAACGTCATCGAGAAACATTTCCGTTGGGCGTTGCAGCAAACCGGTGAAAAAAACGGGGAAGATGCAGTCAAAGCAAATGGTGGCACATATACACATCAATTCGATACCAACGCTCCCCATATGATGACAAGTTGCATGCAACAACATCAGCAGCAAGTACACGAAGCAAAACGTAATAAAAAGCGTGTAAAAAGGAAGACGCGCCAGAAATAGACACAAACACACACCGACATTTTCAGCTACAAGACGAAGTAAATAAATAAAATATTGAATCGCTGCACATATCGTCCAAGGCAGGTATGTCTGTTAGTGCTATGCTGTTGCACGATGCACGTTGTTGTGCTGGGGAAGTTGATAACATTGAAATGAGTGCAACCAAATCAAAACCTGACAAGAAGCAGGCCGCAGGAAGAACATGAAGTTACAAAAACACATCTAACAACAACAAAGCGCAACTTCTAACAAGCAACACACACATGCTATATATGTACACACGGGCATGCCACAAATAAACAAATAAAGGTAGTAAGCCAAGGTAACTCGCTGCAACGAACAATGCAACACTGCAGAGCCAAGAGAAGGAAAAAGGGTCGACGCAGGCAAAGAAGGAAGGTGAACAGCTCAGCTATGTGCATACTGCGGTGTATCTTTAACGCCGGCGGATGGTCAGGCAGCAACCATTTGGAGGTAGTTGTTGTTTTTTGTTTAGGGTCGATAGTGAGCGGAGCGAGCGTAAGTAACAACAAAGCAGTGGTGGCCTTCAAATGCGCGGTCGGCACATTTTTTATGTGAAGGAGATAAAATGCAACTAAGAAAGTAAGGCGAGGTAAAGTAGGCTCATCAGCAAGTCTAACTGGCACTGGCATCGTACCTACCATTGTACGATGCTGGCTAAAATATCGAACAGAGTTGCCAAACCCTGGAAAAGTTGAAGAACCTTCTTCTTATGGTATTATTGGGTATCCTTTATTTGGATCGAATGGCGGTAAATGAATGTTTTGATGTTTTTGATTCGCGAATCACTGGAGAGTGGCCTCAATTCAATAGACTAGCATAAGGAAAATGGGATACCTAAACACTTTCTTGAATTTCACTAACTGACAGAGCTAATAGCGAGCAGAAAAATGACGTGTCGAACAGGGTATATTCAAAGACTCTTTTTTTGGTCGCTCCAACCGCTTTTGGTAAGCTTATAAAACGGCGAGGAAAAACGAGGTCATAGCGCCCGTACCGCTGGTGTCGCGCTTTGTGTTATTGTTCATAACAGTTTGCTTCTCCAAAATTCGGCATTCCTTTTTATTTTGAAATCCTATTCAGGGCTGTAATATATTTCAAATGAATACATGTATATTAGAGCGGCTCGGCTGTTTTCTATAAATAAAACTTTGCCCAGAATATATGGGTCTAAAACTTGTTTCGAGCCAGCGATTTTTTAAGTAATGTTGAATTTTTCGGAATTATAAAAACTTCCTCCAAAGTGCGACAAAAAATTCTAGTCTGAACGTAGTCTTTATGTCCAATTGGTTATACAAAAGTTAAACGGAAAAGGGTCGCATGATGCAGCATTGCACCTTTTTTATTAGAATAAAGAAGCAGAAAACCGAAGACGACAAGGATAAAAGAAGAGAAAATTGTAAAACTATAAAATGAATGAAAGCAAAAACAAAAACGTCGGTTCAAGAGATGAAGAATGCGCCAGCACCGGAGAGGGGTTGAGCGTTTCTGAAGCCCACAGTGGCCAAGCAATAAATCGGGCGAAACAACAACACAAATAACAGGAACTATTACAATAACAACAGTGGAAATCAGAGTCAATGCAATTGATGTTAATACGGTTTTTTTTTGTTGCTGTTGCACCAAGAGTACCTGCTTCGAAGCAAAACATAATGAATTTCGAGAAGAAAAATGTGGAAAACCCGGCAACCCAGCATAACACTAAAATAACAAAAGTGAGGAAGCAATTTTACAACAATAACAATAAAAACGCACAGCAATGATTTGAGGCTGCAGGGAAGTGAAAACAACACAACAGCAAGAGTGAACGAGTTCGGAGTTTTGATAATCATGAACTGCAGATGAGTACATGAACATAAAACAATAACAACAAGCACATAAGCACACTAAACCTAGGAATGTGAAACGCATGAGAGGCAAACGGTGCAACCGGAGCGAGCTAGATCATTATTTAGTAAAGTAAATAAATATTTTTGTTTGATAAATGCAGCACTAGACAGGCGCGCACACAGCTACATAGACAATTGTATGCCTAGGCAACATGGCGTTGCACAGGCATTCCTTTCATATTCTGGTGCTGTGTTGACTTTTGTCTAATAAGTGCTTTCGTTTTTCTGGCCAAGGGTAAACACGAAAAATTCAAATTCGCTGCCACGCACTCGTAGAGATAAGCGCACGCCGCCGCAAGATCGTCTCGGCGCGATGTCTGCTTTCTGCTTTTGAAAAGAAATTTCTCATTTCTCATTTCTGAACGCATCCTTTCCTTTTCTTCGTTTGCTCTGCCGCTGATCGCTATCAGCGCAGCGCACTTGTCTTATAATTGCAGTGGAGCGCGGCGCATGTGCAGCCACAGATTTGCATATGGGTGCTCGTGCTTTCACAAATATGTCGGATCGGCATTTACACGTGTGCTCATTGTTATCGCTGCGCCAGTTGCACTTAGTTGATTTGCGCTGTTTTCGTCTTGTCGTCTGGTTTTGCTGCCCCGGCCACTGAACTGCAGCGCATGGCACGCACGCAGCCTCAAAAACTCATTTCATGGAAATTTTCACTGCTTCAAACGGTGTGAAAAAAGATCATAAACATTTTTTGCTGAAGTAAAAACGAAAATCGAGAAACTAAATCAATGAAGCCCCAGACTCCTGCTCCCATTCACGCGGCTGCTTGCAACAGCAAGTGGCAGCGCATTTTTGCAGCGTCAGTGGTACGTGAGTTTCCAGCGAGTGGAGTAGGCTTACATATGTGCATGTGAGAATGTGTGTGTGAGGAAGTGCAGATGCGCATCCATGCAACTTTTTCCCAGTAATTTCAATTCGATATGGAAATTCAATGCTTTCGGAAATTGAATACTCCGCAGAATTTCTTTGCAAACATTTCTAATTCTGCCCTTCCACAACGAACGATGAAGTTGTTGATCGGATACAAGTTAATCTACCTTAGCATATACCAAATTTGGAGCTTGTTTGTGAACTTCTGGTGACCAAGAGATATGTATGTTTCTTCACTAATTCTGACTTTGATTTCTGTACTGAAATAGCAATGAACTGCAGCACACCAAACTCGACAAGTAAACAACAAGAATAACCTGATACCTAACCAAAATCGGTTGCCTTCTGATGTTGTAGAGGAGCTATAGAGAAAAGGGAGAAAGGGGTTCTGATCAAATGTGGTGTTCTGGCTCCACAAAGTTGTAGTCAAGCCAGTAATATTCTATGCTGTGCTCGTCTGGTGGAAGGTGCCCGAAAAGGCTGCATTCGCTAAAAAGCTTTAGAGTGTTCAAAGAGCGACTTTCATTGACATCGGAATCATGGACATGGCGGGCGCGTGCATTGCAGCGAAGTGCGTTCTAAGCCTCAAGGAAGCTGGGCATAATAAGGACCTTCAACTACCTCTTGCTAGCAACTCTGAAATGAGTTAACCGCTTTGGCTAACCATTGCCCCGCCCACAACTGAATGGGACCGAATTGGGCTCTATAGAGAAAAGGAAAGGGATCTTGCGTTTTAGCACTGCTCCCTTTGACCTAGAGCAAAACGATGGAGATCTGCTAAACTACTTGTCGTATGAGTTCCTATTGAGCACTGTCCAATTGGCATTAATCCGGTTAGGTTTAAAATCTTGTCGGAGGCTGATTGCCAGGTACGTTTTCCTCCATTGTCCACCTTTCCAAGACCGAGGCTGAAACATTCTGGCAATAAACGTCTCAACAAATTTGTGATTGACTCAAAGGGCTTTGTCGATTTTTAAAGGTCTTATCATTCAGTATATTGGAGTTTTTAGGTACCACAGCCGACCGGCATTCCAAGCTGTCTAGATTGCTCTCAGGATCGACATCTTAACCTAACCTTGGAGAGATATTGAACGATCTCAAGTTTTATCTAAAAGTAGGAAATCTAATGATATCCTGAACCCTGTGAGTATCTTGCTATCTTAAATATAAATCGGATAGAAGTATAAGTCCAAGTATATATAGAAACTGTTCTCAAACAAAGCCATTACTTCAGACCTAGCATTTCATGCCTGTATCCAGTTTATCAAGCGAGTTCTAGGCTGCTAACTAAAGTTTGAGCAAATTGTGTAAAAGTAAATTTTAAAAAAAAAAAACTCTTCCATTGAGGGTATACTTTGCTGGGTTCCATGCGCTCGCCGCTCTTCCTTATTCCCACAAAATTTATGTAATAATAAATAACAATAACAAGTGTACAACAGAATTAAAAATAGCACCAATGAACTTCGAGCTGTCAGCGGGATGCGTAAACAAAAACAACAGTGCGGAAGATGCTCAAGTGACACCAACAAAAACACAAAAAACAAGCAGCGAGCGCTGACTGGGCACCACATAATTATATTCATATAAAGATAAGGATTTCAACGCACCACAAATGTCTATTTATATTCACGTGTGCATTTATAAATAATATGTACTATATGTATGTATGTATGTATAAATAAAGTAAGAAACAAAAACAAAGCAGCAGTGCGCACACAAAATGCAAATGCATAAATTACCAAAGATTACAATGGCATTTGTTTAAAAGTATATCATTACAATATACAACAACAACAACAAAAGCAAAATGGCATAGCGGTGGCGTTAGAGAGATAAGAATTGAAGAGGAGCGCAAGAAAACGGCCTGGCAACTCGGGCGCGCTCGGTACGGCAGGTGCACATCTGGCAGATGCTTGGCTTGCTCATTTCGGCGCAGCTGGAAAATCAATGCAATGGTCAGCAACTTTATGCAAATTACAAAGGCAACAACGACAGCAAAGTTGAAGCAACAGTGTGAATGTAGAATAGCCCGAGAATATATGGCCGCTGAATATTTATAGGGAAATTTCGCGGAGTGAGCTTTACGCGGCATAATCTGCGGTCAGGGGGAATACCATAAGCAAGAAATCATAGAAGAAAATTACAAAATGTGCAAAATGATTTGAGCTACTTGGAATGAGCTCAAGAGAAGCTGCGCCGTTCTAAGCCAGAGCCGGGTCAAGTGCGACAGCATATGATGTAGAATCGAAATGGGCTTTTTTAGGTCTTTAGATATATATATAGTGATAAAATGCTTGCGAAACTGAGCTGCTTGAATATTTAGATAGAGAGACAGACGAGCACGTAAGTTTTATTCTGTACACGGTTTGTCCGGAAAGTAATAGGACTGAGTCAATTAAAGAAAATGTATTCAACCAATCGTTACAATTCTTTAAAACCTTTCAAAATTGGTTCCTTCTGTGTAACGGAAAATGTTCGCTGGAGTAGTCTTGAGAGCCGAGGAGCATGCTGCTTGAATCCTCTCCATCGTTTCAAAATCCTTGCCTTTCATCGGCCTTTTAAGGCAAGGAAACAGTAGCTGTTCACAAGAAAGGCGGTGGAGCCGAAGCGCTGTCGTCGTGCAACTTTCAATCGGCTGCAGTGCCTTGTCGGACCCGGTTGGCCCTTCGTTTTTAAGACTTCCGCGTAAAACTTGGCATTGGCAATTTGTCCAGGAGGAACAAATTCTTGGAGGACGCTGCCTTTGATGCCAAAAAAGGACAATGAGTATCGAACCGCTCGTTCATTAGTTAGGAACGCGTGCGTGCAACCTCCGAATTGCAGTCGCGGCGGAAGAAAACCAGTCCTATTAACTTCCCGACAAACCCTGTAAAGGCCGCTTTGATATCGATGCCAGTTCAGCCGGTGTGCTTCAAAGCCTTGGAACTCTTTTCACACCAAAATTTTGCACCACTTTTTCATTTTGAAATATTTAACACTAAGTTGAATTCGAAAAAAGAAAAATGTGTGACCATTACAAAGAAACTCATGTCACTGCTTTCGCTCCTTATCTCCAAATCTGCGCCACAGCAAAATCATTTGTTTATTCACATTCCGCTGGCATCTCAATTACTCGCCCCGCTTAATTAAGATTTTTCGTGTTGCGCACAGCAACATGCTGCCCTCGCAACCCTCCCACGGGTGCTTTTGCGCGTAGTCACGTTCAGCGTTTACACACACGCAACATCGTTATATTGTTGCCGTTTTTAGATAAAAGTGCTCCAGGTAAGCGCAAGTCCACACACCGGCTTATAAGTAGATATCAGCATTGGAGATCGAAAGAGATTGCCGAAACTAAAACGCCCGCGTTCACACACGCGCAGCGCTGCACATGACAGCATGAGTAAGTGAATACTTGCAGTACTTCCACTTGGCTCCACAGCCTATTTATAAATTTCAAATATGTTGCCGCGCAAAAACTGAAAATTTATTTCATTAAATTGTACAATTTCATTTAACTGCCACCCGCTGCGCGGCGCAGGTATTTAAAAGTGTAGCTGTGTCGTATACGCGCCGCACCAAAGCGTAGTCTACGCGCTTGCGCAGTGCCCACTCACAGTTTCCACGCTACGTGCACCGGACGGTGATTGACGCAGGCGCGCACGGTTGTTAATCGTTGTGATAGCCATCTTCTATGAGCAATTCGGCGGCTTTGTTTTGCTGTTGCCGCGCATTACAACGCTGATTCCATACAAAACTGTAGGCTCTTACCACCAACGGCGCTCCACATCAACGCATTTCTGAGATATTTTCATTTATTGGATTCATTATCAGTTATTTTTTTTGCCGAAACCAAATCAACTTGGTGATGTTGCGGCCACGAAGGCTTTCATGGAGAGTATGCTGATTATACAGAGGAAAAATTAGAAGGAAGAAGAAGCGGAAAAATGACGAGGTCCTCACTTGGAGTCAAAAGAGACGCGCTAATATCTAAAGCTGAAACCTCAAATGGCGAGGATGGTTGAATCCTGCCACAGGCATGACAGCGTAAGCATCGGTTACCTGCCTCTCTTTCGTATGTGCTTCCTTCCGAATGGAAATATTATACAATTGTGCCTTTCATGCAAGTATATCTGCAGCTCAGCTGACTTAATTGGCGATAAATTATTTACACTCAATAATACTTGGCATTTGATTTACCCAGATTAATTGCGAAAAATTAAGCAAATCACTGCATACCAAAACTATAAGCGCGATTTTCCTTTGAAAATCACCGAAAGCGTTATAAATGAGAAGAAATTGTTAAAATGGCAAGCGCGCAGCGGGCACTCGCTTATCTAGAGCCGCTAGCAATACACACCAGAACATTTTTAAATGAAGGAAATCGTGCGGCACGTAGTGCGAACTGTACATTGGTGCTGCGAAGCGCGCCAAAATTGGATGCTGACGGTTGCGCAGGCGCGCTAGTGAAGCAGAGAACACGTATGTGAGAGAGGCGCTATTCCTAAGCGAATTTTTCGTTGGCCTCAATGAACGGGTGTAACAGTGGATGGCGAGAATTTTCGGCGTAGACATGTAAAGTTGTCGATTGTTAGTTTTGTGCGGTGCGTCGCGCGGTCAAGTGGTCCAGGCGGCGAGTGACGCAAGTTATACGTATATATGACGCTTAATTGAAATATTGATTTTTATATATCATTTCAGAATTTTGCACGACTGCCCATGTTGCTCATGAACAATCCCTTCAATTATTTCAGTTTTAAATATTATTTTATTAATATTCTCATAGGCGCAGCGCGGCACAATGAGCGCTGATCAGCGCGCCGCTCTAATTAACGCTTTATGTTCGTAAAATACGTGCCAACCTTTTCCCAATTAATTGCTATTATTTTTTTGTTGGTTTCTTATTGACTCCGGTGCGTAATCAATAAACGTGGAATATTTTCCTTTTTTCTCATTTATGAGCAATATGTTGCGTGCAACAACAAAGAGTATTACAGAAAAATGAAAACAAACCAAAATTGATTGCTTAATGTTGATTCAAGAAATGCTGATGAGCACACACGGAATGCACAAGCAGTCACAACAACAGCAACAACAACTTAGACGAATATGGCGTATTTACGACTGCACATGTGCGCACCGCTAATTTTTTCCAAGCGCATTTTTATTAACTACAAATCGATAATAAAATTCAAATAAAATTTTGAGCGATTGGATGAGCTGAAAAATCACAAAAACAAAAAAAAAAATACACACAAAAATAACTCTAATATTTATGTAAACTAAACAGAGAATGGTGCGGCATATACAGAAGCTACGAAGAGTATTTACCACCGAAAACGCGTAATGCAAAGCAAATAGGGTATGAAGTCAAATAAACGTCGAAGCTCAATGAAGCATTTCAATCATCCAAAAAGCCACACGAACCCAATAAAGCGACGCCGAAACGACGCCATCAAATCTACGGTATAATTTGATGGATAACTGCGTGCGACGGTAGTGACAGGTCGGTTTAGATACGCCCGCCTGCTTCGGCGGTGGCATGCACGGAGCCGGAGACGTAGACGTAACGCGTCATTGTCTAAGACAACTCTTTCAATGCAAGTCGACCGAGGCGTAACCGCGCCGCCCCTGAATTGCAGCTACCGGCGATGAAGGTGGACTACACTTTATATAGTTTTTATAAATACGGCTCATCGAGTGCAGAGGCGTTCAGCAATATAAAGAAAGTTCATTTTAATGAATCATGAAAACTTAATTAGAGCTTTCACTCTCCTACTGCATTAGCGATATGTTTGGTAATTTATATTTCGCGGTTTTTAACTTGCTGCAATTATAAACTTTTACACAACTTTTATAAAATTGCTTCTCATGAACCAATAAACTTCATATGCCACTGAGCTTTCATTTTCTTTTGAACCGTTAATAAATTTGTTGAACATAAAAAAGCTTCCGCTTGTTAGATTATGTAAATTGGCTGATTTCTCGCGAAGCTACGATTAACCATACATGAATTGCTAGAGTCACCTGTCCACTTTCATGCTCAGAACTTCTTGATATGGATCAAAAGATCATTCAAAAAATTTATTGAGTGTAATAAGAACACCAGCCGATTCGCCAACGCTTGCTGAACGCGCGCGAAGCCAATAGATCTGCACAAAGTCAGGATAATCCTTCTCGTTCCCATCCTAATGGATGGTATTTTCTTGAAAGCTCATTAACTTTACAATTTTCGACGATTCCGTTGAGGCCAGATACCCATACAAGTTTAATATAGAAGTAGCTTGAGGCTACTGCTACCCCAAGTGAAGTCATGCACCCTTTGACTAACTTTGAGCCCACTATTAGCGAGTTCCAGATTTGTATAGAAGCTCTGCTATCGGAGTGGATACATTTGAAGAAGTGCTGCCACCTAGTGGTGTAAAATACTCACCTTTCCAAAAGGATTTTTAGACTCAGTTGAGACACAATTTGGTATTCGTTGAAAGGGCATTAACCAATCGAAATTCTACTTCAAATAACCGACTGTTAATAAATTCAAATCACTAAGTTATTATTGTTATTATTTAATAACTGTCCGCCTGTGCTTAAATTGAGAACTTTCAGCTATTTTTACTCCGCATATTTACAAAATAGGTATGTGCGCATGTTTATATCGACATTTGCATAATCCAATGCCTCAAAACCGACTGTTGTCTGCTTCCGCCCAAAAATTATACACTTCGCTGTTTGTGGAAAAAAAGCTCCAGGCAGCGGCAAAACAATAGTTGATTTACAAAGATTTATTTGTGGCACATTAATTTGATTTTTTCCAACGCATTTACAAATAGTCTACTTAAATTTCACCGAAACGCGCCGGTAGGTAGTGATATTTATTTCATTGTGCACGTCTGGAATTCCCAAACTCATTGACCTAACGCTGAAACGCCGAAACGCTCGAACGGCTAAGGCTTTGGCTGGTGGCAATAAGCGCGCGTCCGTTCATTAACGCTTTTGTGCCATAAGAAAAATAAAACTAACGAAGATAAAGAAAAACTAATCATCATGGAGTGGTAAAAAATAGTTGAGAATGTGTAGAACGAAAAAATAACAGTAATATCGAATTGTATTGGAGCGAATGAAAACAAATATGAGATTACAACCAATCACTGCTTGGTGGCACACAAAGCTCAAAAACCAAAAAAAGCGGCTTTATATGTCAGTGACTCGTTTGAAATAACAACGACTAGAATGTTTAAGAAATTGTTGAACGAGCTCTATTAGTATCGGAACTGAGAAAGTGGCAGTGATGGGAGTAACTCACTTATGAACAAAGCACTTCAAAGGAGCTTTTGGATAAGCTTATTTAGGTTCACTTTCGAAACGCGGTCGTAAAGTGGATGAAAGTTGAATTTGCGCCCAATATGGATTTAAACTTCAAGGTCAAAAGGTATCAGTAGCACAAGCTCTCGCAATCAAAGCAGCTGTGATTCTATGACTATAAGTATAGTTTAACATATCATTTGTCAGACGTCCATAAATACAAAATTGAAAACTTCGAGATCGTGGGAAGTCTGTCATTTTGCCGAACTAAATACAATGAGTTTAGAGGATGAAGTCACATGTAGAAGTTCGCGCGAGAGAGGAAAGTTCTCTGATTGCCATTCAGTTGGGAGTGGCCAGAAACAATTATTTTACATATGGCTCAAGCAGTTCACGACTTCCGGTGCTAGACCAAGTATCCTCTGGGTAGCCAAAGAACATCCTTTTGAAGGCGAGCAAAGCTGGGAAGGCGAAACATCCTCTCCACAGGGTTGTGCGCTAGGTTTGGGACCCGCCACGAAAAAATCGTCCCCAATGAAAGTACTTGGAAATCAGTAGCGCATGAGTCTTTCAAAAATCTCGACCGAAAATTACTGACCAAGGAACCCATCTCGAAAAATTTCAGTCAAAAGTAAAAAAAAAACTTGCAATGCAACTTATCACGAATCCACTCAGTTAAGCGATGTGCTGACTCTTGCAGCCGCTGAATTTTGTCGCGCTGTGCATTAAATATTGGTGCTGAGCAACGCTTTTGAGCGTTGAATGGCATTTTGTT
Organism: Bactrocera correcta; assembly: GCA_027475135.1. Classification (NCBI taxonomy): domain Eukaryota; kingdom Metazoa; phylum Arthropoda; class Insecta; order Diptera; family Tephritidae; genus Bactrocera; species Bactrocera correcta. The sequence continues at coordinate 116,019,884 of CM050325.1, forward strand.
GTTTGTACAAACTGAAGTGGCCTTGTGAAGTGCCGGTCGCGTCCATACAAAGCCAGTTGGTAATGTATGGTGGGAGTGGCAGCTGTGTAGAGTGCTTTAGACTCATAATTATAATAATGTGGTATATACGATGTGTTTATGATGCATTACGGAAGTTTAATTGTACGAAAGCGTTGAGTGGCTGTGCGAGACCACCAGCAAGCGGTCAAAGGCAAGTACAAAAGATAAGTACATCGAAAAACAACATAATAGCACTGCTGCCAGTGCAGATAAGATTAAGTGGTTAGATTTGATTTACCTGCTTCCAACCAAAATAGAAGCGTATGTATGGTCCATTGCTTTCTAAATTGCACAGATCGGATACAAGAATCACCGGAAATCAATAAACTCCGAACATAATAGCGTTAGTTATTCATTTTTGGCATCTACTTGGCATTTAATTCGTTTACAACTCGCTGGAATTTTTCGTTACTTCCGATGGCAGTAAAATCTTTGCCGCCGCTGCTCAGCCAACGCTCATCAATTGTAGGTCAACTACCAGCTTACTTTCTGCGGCCAACTCACACCATAACAATTCATGCACGATACTCATTCACTCAATTACGCAAGTGACCAGTATGATCGGCATACGAAGTCATTATTTTAGCGTTGATGTTGTCGTATACGACTAGCTGTCTCGAGGCTAATGACTAGTGGCACGTCACTTAAGCACTGCGCTACTAAATGACTCCGCATTGCAATTCGCTTTTTCACACAGGAAGTACCCATACAACAATAGCAACAACACTGAGCAGAAATCGCAGTTTTTCCTTTCGACGCACAGTTTGACTTACATGTGTGCTGATTTCCCTCTCCTCAACTGCTAGTCCTCTTTCTGTTTAATTTTATGAGTGGTATAAATTAGATTTAGACTTTCGTATATACCTGCTCATCTCATATCCACATATTTTTAGGTGGTGCTGCAAACATGTAGCCCATCACGTCTATTAATAGCTGCATGCCACATGCGCATACAAACTGTGATTTATGATGTGCTGCTTAAATACACGACACTCTTCTGCTGTAAGTTAATTAAGCCATCAGCAAGCTAGTGATTAGAGGCAGAGTAGCAGGAAAAACAAAGAAAATACTTAGTGTGACTGAAAAAGAAGCTTCCATATATGAAGGAGAAGCTTTCGAATGAAAGTGAAGCGAATGAAAGCTTCAACTAAAAAATTTACCACAAACAATTCCCTAACTTTAGTCATTTTATTTAGAGAGTTGAAAGAGAAACTTTCACTGGAAAAAGTTTACAAAAAATGTCTTTAATATTATATCAAAAACTTAGAATAACGTGAAGGTCGAGAGTTGGCCTTTCTATATATGAAAGAGAAGCTTTCACCTGAGAATGAAAAGCTTTCACTGGAAAAAGTTCACAAAAAAAGCTTTCTAACATTAAAAAGAACGTGAAGGCAATAAGTTGGCTAAATTTTTCTTCAAGCTGTCCGATCTCAGTGTTAACGCCCAACAACATAATTGATCTCTGATGTCACTTGATTCCACCATAAATGCAAGGCGTACAACTTGATTTATGTAATATCCCTCAAAGGCTTGAGGCAACAAACTGTGTTAATTTATTATGACCTTTCCCGCACTTTCACTCGAATCTGCCACAAATATCGAAAAGTTAATCCCAATCTAACGGCATAATTGAACTGTAAATGCATTTGACACATTATTTTGACTAGCTGCCAGTTGGCATGATGGCGTTCGCCCGCCTCTATTTGCCACACATCAATAAATAATATTTTCTGCATGCGATACGCCAATCAAAGTGGTTGTTGCTGTTATTGAAGCTGGCTTTGCCAGACATATGCGACTGCTGCTGACTTGCTAGAGGCACAGATAAGCGTGGCGAATTCATTCGACGTCGCTCAATTTGGCAGCAATAAACAAACAAATAAGCAAATATGCGATTAAAACAACAAACACATATGCTCCCCATGCATGTATTTAGTCAGCATGTGTGGCTGCAAGTTGTTGCCACAAAAGCATAACGATATTGTTGCAACAACCGCAACATTATTTGATGTGTGCCACAATACAACACAATTATGCAGGAAAAACTAAATGAAATGAGAATTGCGGCAATAATTACGAGTGGCAGAACGGTATGTACGACAGTTTCCCACCAGCCGACGACAACAATAGCAATAGCCGCCAGCTAATAAACACGCCAACGAAATGTCAGTTAATTTTCGGCTCGCGGTGATTATGATATCTGCGGTCCCCGGTTGCCGGTGTTGGTGCTGGTGGTGGTTGAGGTGGTGTCTGCGGTTTTGTTGTCGCCCCGATTGTCTTGCTTGCCATCACCTATCCGAAGCGCGGGGTATTTATGCTGTCAACACCGTTACGCCGCCGACAACTAACAAAAAAAGCATGGCACTGGATGACAAACTTATTTCGGATTCTACATTCAGCCAGGGTCAACATGTGACTAAGATTATTACAGCTTTGTGCATTTTACGATTGGGTCGAACATCAATATGAGCTTGTAATATAAAGAGCTCAAGAGATATCAAGATTATTTTAATGCGTTATCTTCATATATAAAATTACGTAACACTTTGTTTGTCCGCGATGGACTCCTAAACTACTGAACGGATTTTAGCTAAATTTAGCATAGTGTGTCCAGTTTGAAGCAACTTAGAAGATAGGATAGTCAAAACAAATCATAAATAAAAAAAATACAGTGAAGGCTTTATTAAATGGACACTATATTAAGCGGACATCTCCATTAACTATGCACATTGGCCGGTACCACAATTTGTTGATGATAATGAAGTACAATCTATTAGGCGGGCAACTCCATTAACCGGACAGAAATGCTGGTAATCAGACATTGAAAAAAAGCTATATTCCAAAACGAATCGGCTATTAATGTCTAGTTGTACTTATGGGAGGTACCAACCTAAGTCGACTAATCTGTCGCTTTTACTTTCAAAAGTCAGCCGAAAACTCAACAACGAACCCCAAACATTCTGGTTACGCTCGAGCTTAGTTCTACCTTACTGGTTGTCATCATGGTTCTCGTTGCCCATTTCGCTGACATGTCAAATGTCTGTGATATCACGCTTGACACTACGGCAACATCATCTGTAACCCCTGGCAATGCTCACATGCATGTAGCTGGTATGTGTTTGTGACTTTTCTCCCTACCTGCCGCGTTTATCTGGACGCGATCAACACATGCAAACAAATAAACGGCAGGAAAGACGTTAAAAATAGTATCTCATATTTTTCACTTTGTTTGCTTGACATTTTCTCATTCAATTTTGCCTCTGTAGCGACTTTGTCTCATTCGTCTCATACAGAAAGGTCAACAATTCGCTTCGTGATGAGCAAATAGTTCACTTCCTGTGTGCTGACAGCACACTCTTGTAATACAGGTATGCTTGCTGTCGACCCTTGCTGGCGAGCGTAGAAACGGCATCTTTATCTGTCTTGTCTATGTTGATTATGTGTCAGTACGCTTGATAAGTTAGCTGACAAGCGTCCTCAAAATTGGTTACATTTAGTGTGTCAAATGTTTGTCAGTAGCGCGAAGTTGTAGCGACCTGTAGATAAGCGACAGCGCTACTGACCGTTTGGACGTTATAGACACCAGGTATTCTTCTACCTTCAATGCTTTTTATTCTCAGCTTATATCACTCCACCAAGTAGCCCTGTCATAAGTTTTGGCTTTAATTTGTTAATTGGTGTGCGTAGTTAGGTTCTCAGCTTTGTCTCTTCAGCTTTTTGTTGTTTTAATATTTGTGTGTTCTTTCGTAAATTCCATTCACATCCGTCATGCTATTAAATGTGTGGAATTTTCAATGTTCGTGGCTTTTAGAATTCCACAATTAAGTGCCTCAAATTAGCCGGTCCCTGTTATGAATTTTTGAAGAGTGCCAACGATGATGCGACAAATTATCGGCGTAATTGCCCAATTCTATGATAATCCGGTTAGAAACATTAACTGAAAATTTTGCAGTTCGATTTTTACTTTGTTAAAATTATATTAAAAATAGAATTGGAATCGTCGGCTTGTATATATCCACTTAAAAGACAGTTAGATCATTGTATAATGTCTAGCTCTATTTTCACTCTTGCCATTTTTTGCTTTGTTATTATTTCAACATTTTTCTGATCTTCAAGCTTGAGTGTTGGAATGAAGAGGAATTAGAAAAATTTTTGTATAATTGCGAGCTAATAATGTGTTTTTGCTTTTTTACTCCACATTCAAGACTTTTAATTTGAAATTAATGAAGGATCAATGAACCATAGTTGGTGGAATAAAAATTCATTGATTAGCAGAAAGAAAAAGCTTGCATCGCTGAGTTCATCAAAAGAGAACTCTTCTGGATTTTTACATAAAAATAAAATACTTAAAATTAGAAATGGGAGTCAATTCCATGACGGAATTTGCAAATTATTTTCAAATTCAGTAAGCTTTCCTCGATAGTGACAAACACTCAAATCATTTAATGGACTTTAATGGCAGCAATTCACTTTTATTATCCGTCAAAATGTTGGTCATGGGAAACTGAAATCGAACAGCAGCACTAGCAAGTATTGTGCAAACAAATTGACAATACAAATAGCAATGAGCACACATTTTCATTTTGCTTTTGTAATTTATCCATATAAATGTTAAATGTTTGAAGATTTGTAAGCTTTCGCACAATCCCACCTCTGCCACTGCTGCCACAGCTGCCAAGCTACCTCGTCTCACAATGCCTCTTGAAAGGTTCGCCCTTTGTTGTGCTCACTTCGTTAGCTTCATTAGTTGTGTTATTCACAATTGTGAAATTCTCAACCTCAAGTTTCTCAGCACAGCTGATCGCTGCTGCCAATGTCTGGCTGCAGTGCGTTGAAGTGTTGTTGTGGTTATTTGTTGCTAGTAATTTGTGTTAATTAACGGTTTACAGCAAGCATCTATGCACTGTGAACGCATACGCATACAGAGAAAAGCAAAGCCATGCGTGGCTGGGTTAAGAACTTCAGCTTACAACAACAGTCTCTCGCATTTCATGCAGAATAAGAAGAGGTTTCAGCTCGAAAAATAAATTAGCATTAATTACGGCAATAAAAATACATAAGAATGATTACATTCCCAGAAAGAGTTACTAGACTTCGAGCCAAGCTACAAAGGTGTATGTTGCCAAGTGGCGTGTATGAACTGCAGTTACGCTTTCGACTCTTTTTTTTTAGTTTTTCCAATTTTTCCGCTCACATTTTTTTATAAAGGGCCGTTGTGTTCGTGCAACGGCATTTAGCGTGGTACAAGCGCACGATTTATCAACACTCAGCGTTAACACTTAATAACAGGTGTTTGTGGTCTTCCGCGTCGCCAACGCTAATGTGTGACTTCGTAAAGGTTTCGTAAAGGTAGCGTAGGTTTATTTCACATACATATATGATATAAATTTGTAAATATTTACATATATATATTTTTAAATAAAAGCGCCTCATAAACATGCGATTGGCAGCTTCATGACTCGCAGGTTAGGCCTGAGCTTTCATGGGCAGAAATAACTAGTTTTTTTTTCTTGCAAACACTTTTGAAAAGAGCATAGAGGTACTACGTAGTAAATCTCAAATCGGAAATATGATAGTTTAAGAGCTCCTGAAGCCTTTTTTATTTCTTATCCGCTTTTTCTATCACAAACTATTGGTAAATATTTGTATGGAAACAACCCCTCTAGGGTAAGTATTGTCCAAAGTAGAGTCTCTTACGTTTACATTGAAACATTTTCTGTTTCTTCAGTATTGTGGCAGCCAACTTCTCTTTTTTGGTCTGTGTTTCACAGCTCGCTTCGTACGAACCATCTTTTTGTTCTTGGAGTAATTCAGTAATAATTTACTTCTGATTTCTTGTAATCGTTTTCCAACCGTCTTCATATGTATGTGTAATATTTCAACTGTAGCCGCGAAAAAAATTAACCACTTAATTTTCTGGCATTACATGAAAAATATTAACTGTCTGCTGCAGCATAATACACAAATGAGTGATGTTGTAGACAAACCAGAGCAGCTAAACAGGTATTTACCAGTGTATGCGTCGCGTTCCCCTTTGAGAATGGCTAGTACATGCCACAGCATCGCTACCCTAAGTTGTGTAGTTGCAACAACCGCGCGGCCGTGTCGCCTTCTGTTGGCCACTGTGCGACACAACATCATGCACAATGGACAACCCCTCTGCACTCACTCACTTCCACTGCACAGCCGTCGCTTTAACCATCATTTCTGCTACTGCTTTTATAAAAATTCGCTTGCAGCAGCCAAGTCACGTTCATTTGAGGCATAATGCAGCTGCTGCCACATATAAAAAACGCAAGAAATGTTGGAAAAAATGAACACAGCATGCAACAACAGCCATTAAATGTGTCTCCTCTTGTTGGGCGAACACAAGCGTTGCCATCAAGTGCGGCAACGGCGCTGAATAGGTGAAAAAAACTCGTCGTCGTCGTCCAGTTTAAATGAGCTGTCGCTTCGCACAGGATAATATCGAGAGATTTCCTTTGTGGCCGCTGCGCACTCATTTTTTCCGACGAACGCGCTGATTTATGCTGCGACTCGCCATGCTTGACGCTGCCACTGATGCCTGCATTTCTTATGAAGTCTTATTGCTTTGCTTTGTGCCATTTATGTTATGGTTTTTGTTGAGTAGCTGTCGCGGCAACAGCAGCCACTGAACAGCGGCGAACAGTGACTCAGACGACCCGGTTTCATCATATCAATGTGCTGGCTTTGTGCGCCACAGTGCCTCGCATACTTGGCACTCATCGTAATAACTACGCCATCCTTTTCTATGCACAAGTAGTGCCTTTATTGCTCGGCATGCCGCCGTTGCCATTCCAACTACTCACTTACTTGGACGAGCGCTTCACGGTGCCACTCAAAGCTCCTGGACGACTACTGTCATTGAGCCTATAATTTGTTGTTCGCTGTACTTGCATACAAGCTTTGATTATAAGTTTGGTAGGCACTCAAGTGAGTTATAATTCGCCGAGATGGAGGCCGGCTGCTTCGCCTGAAATTCTTAGGCTGCATTAAGAAGAGGCGTGCTTGTGATTTGCTGCAGAGCATTTCTACGCAATGTTGCCAGAAGCATCAATCATTGAATATCTTTAACATGTATGCTAATTGAGGTTAGTTTTCACTTAATTTCCATATTTGATGATAGAGTTTAGCTCCCATTTAACCTATTTGATTTTCAAACGACCCCAAAGTTTTTACTTCCGCCGGGTTTATGCTCCTCAATTCACAGCTCATTCTGACCTCCTCCGAAAGTGCTTTAGACACATTTATTAACTGCTGCAACATGTTGCATTGTCGCATAATGTTTATTGCTTGTGGTTTGGTGTTTAACTGCTTTGTTTGAATTTGGCTCAAGTGAGAATGAGCCGCGAAATTTATGTGCAGCGCGCGTCTAATGCAGGCAGTTCGCCATTACTCTCTGCTCACTTAATAAAATATTTGATTTTCTTGATAGCTGCTCTCATTTATACCCTACGCAGCATGCATCGCAAGAGCATATTAGTTTAAGCGAATTGATAAACTCGCGGCAACTACAACCAACTTCTTAACACCGCTGAAAAACTCTGTGTATGTAGCGTGAGTCTAGCTTTCTTCTTGGTATTATTTTGGACTGTTTTTTTGATTTTGGTTCAAATGTTTCGACCACTACGTATAGGGTTTGTCCGGAAAGTAATTACAATTCTTTAAAAACTTTCAAAATAGGCTTCTTCTGGGTCAATGCAGCGCTACTAGCGCGATTTCCAAACGTTGAAGGTATCACGGAAGCCATTCTCCGGAATAGCCTTGAGACCCGAGACGCATGCTGGACTCTTTCTGACGTCTAACATCCCAAAATGTTTGCCTTTCATTGGCCTTTTCAGGCAAGGAAACAAAAAAAGTTCGGGGGCTACATCTGGGCTGTAGGGCGGCTGCAGAAGCGTTGGGAGTCCGGTCTTGGTTAGGTAGCTGAGAGACGATGGAAGCGTTGTCTGGGTGCAACTTCTAATCATCTGCGATGTCTTGACCCTTCGTTTGAGTTTCTTGAGAACTTCCACGTAAAACTTGGCGTAGACGGTTTGTTTAAGAGGAACAAATTCATGGTGGACGATACTTTTGATGTCAAAAATGATGTTTCGTCAAAGTCGCAGGTCTCCCAGCATGGTCTTCATTCACGACCTTTTCTGGCTCTTCAAAAAGGCCTGATCCTATTACTTTCTGACTAGGGAAGTAAGTCCACACTGTAAAAATAAGATCCATTGGCTGTTGTGGATATTTTTCACAAGATCACATTAATGACATTCCCTTTCTCAGATATTTTTTCATCTTTTATTTCATTTGTTTTGCACCGCGAAAAGTTCTGCTTGTTTTTATTGCTGCAACTTAGCTATTGGTCGCGCTCCAAAACGAAACGAAATGGAAATTTATGTGACATTTCTCTCGCGTGGCGTCTTTCTCCCTCTTCTGCTGGACACTTTTCTTTAATACTAGCGAATAGCTGTTGTTGTGTTTGGTTTTTGTTTAGTGCTCGTTATTCTGTCGCTGCTATAGTTCACTTTAAAAATAGTTGCGCCTTATTTATGGGTTTTTTGTTTTTGAGAAAATGCGTTGAGGTAGCGAGCCGCGCGCTTAGCTTGCCTGGCGCCACACGTGCGTTATGCACGTTGCCAGCCATGAGTCGTTCGGCTGACAGGCTGTTATGGTTCTTCAACGCTTCGTTTTCGCGACCACTGATTTATCACATATCGCTGCATATTTTTAATTGGCTGGCATTTATATGAAAATTTCACAATAAAATTTTATAAATAAGCGACTGTGAGAAAGGGGTTAACTGTTAATGTTAAATATTCTGAAAGCGCCTGTTTAGCACGCAAATGCTAGCAATAGAATTGGGTTTATCGGCAGTGAATTTAAATCCACATAGAATGACGAAGCGTGAACCAGACTATTTTCGACGGCTTAGCATTTTATTATCCAAACAAACGTGGGAACGGCGAAATTTAGTGGAATGTATGAGTGTCCCGAAGCGCTCCGTGTAGGTGTGTTCATCAGCGAGCGTGTGAGTGGGTGCCGTAGGCATGATTGGCAGTTGTTAACAGCTGTTGGAATGCGCTGAATTAGCTAACTTGATGGAAGAACGAAATTGAGTGGGCAGCATTAATTGCTGAATTAATGAACTGATGAAATTTAGAAAACACAGATACAAATATGGTTCGTTTAGCTAACGAGACGCCTGCAGATTTACAAATTTGAGTATCCTGTAAGATATTTTCCAGATTTAAGTGGCTCCTTACGTTCGATTTTGGTGTGCAACCCTCTCCCAAGTAAGTTGACCACCCTAAATTATTCACAAACAACCGAAAAGCCTGATAACAGTGAATCCAATTAAGCTGTTCAATTACCGAGCATTTAGTACGAACCTAGGAAGCTAAAGTCTGGCATGAATCCATGAATTTCACGCGTTGTTGCGCAATATGTGCCACAACAATTAATTAAAAGCAAATAAAAATGGTTAAATAGCGACCTAAACAGCCAACGCCAAGCTGCGCTATACTACCCTATGCTAGACGTAAGACTGAGGTCAAATGGCTGTCTAATCGATCGTCTGATTGATCGAGCTTTTGCTTAATTTGATCGTTTAACGGCATCAATGAACAAGCAGTTTGTCGAAGTTGTCTGCGTTGAGTGAGCGATATGGACGCTTTTGTGGTAATTGCGGGTAAGGTGCTGCTTGACAAAAGGCACAAACAGCAGCAACAAATAGAGCGCCGATCAGTGCTGCATCGTCGGTGATCGCCATTTACGGTTAAGGCACATAATTTACAATTTCCGAAACAAGCGCCAATAAATCTAACAAGAGTTTGATGAAAAGACATATGTTTGGCAGTGGGAGGGCGAGGCAGCAGTAAACATGGGCAACGAGCATGTGTGACATTTGAGAACGTACGGCACAATGGGGAGTGGTGGCAAGCTAGGCAGGGCAAGAATAGCTTTTATAAAATGCTTATGTATTCTTATTTGACAATTTATGGAATTAATTGTGCTTGTAGCAAGTAAAGTATTCCGGTTGAAAGTCAAGTCGTTTACTGCTATGTATTTATGAAGGTGTAATGTTGCTTGTCAGCTGTCACCAACAACCACAAACAGCGGAAATGTCAATTTTGTCCGCCGGGGCAGAGTATACGGCGCCGACATGAGACTGGTGACATGGAGTACGAAATATACACATGTGGCGAGAAGGCATGACGACCTTACCCACCCACTGTTGCAATATATGGAATTTAGCTGCGAGTATGTTTCTTAGAAAGTCACTGGACAACAACTTCAACTGGTCAGCAATTATATTGTTTGTTGTTTCAAGCTAAGTTTGGTGGCGCGATTGTTACTAACCTTTTGGGTTGTAAGCGTCGCCTCCAACTCATTAGTATGCTCAATGCGACTGCGCAAACACGAAAGAGCGCATCCAGCTATGTTGCGCCTAAGCTTCAACTCCCTTTCACGCTTATCACTCGTTTTGTATCGCCACCATTTGAGCGCGGCGTCAATGTGGCAGACGCCGGCGATCGGCATGTCGCGCCGAGAAGCGGCAACACTTGTTGGCCGAGCTCAAAGGTATGAGGCTGAATTGTGGCGTACTGTAATAAATGTGTTATTTTCATTTAAAGTGGAACTAATAAAATGAAATTGGAGTGGCTTCGCAGTAATTTAAATTCTTAATGGAATGATAAGATCAATTAAGAAAGACTTTAGTATGAAATCAGACAAAATAACTGTACATAAGAGCTGAGAAATTGAAGATAAAATGAAGGTTTGCGTAGGTTGCTTCAGAAGTGGCAAGAAGAAACATGGTGCGTTATTCTTTCCTAAACGGTTAAGTGATTCACGGCTGACATTTTCTCTTTAGCTGGGTAATATACATACATTGAGCTGAGTTTAACCATTTCGGGGAAGCGTACAGAAGACAATCTTATATATTACCCTTCTTATGCACGGAATAATAGCTGAATTTGCATATTTTTATTAAATAAGCCTAGCTTAAATCATATCCTTATGAGAAATCATTAGCGTAATTGGCTTAGATGAAGCTGAACTCAGCAAATTTATACCTCTTTACATTTTTAGCTTTTTAAACCGCCTGTATAGTAAGCTGAATAAGCCGCTGAATTAGAATTACACATAATTTCTTGTAAACATCGCTAAAATATTGTTTGAATTTGCACATTTTGAATAAGTAAACGTAATGTCACTCATAACTTACATTAGCTATAAATTTAAGAAATCTTCTGCAAAATTATTAGCTGAATTGATTTAAATATAGCTGAATTCAGTAAATTAATACCTATTCCTATTTTAAGCTTTCAAAACCACCTCTACCGTATGCTGAATTAGAATCTATACATCTTTTCTTATAAATTTCGACAAAAAAAGTGTTTCCATAGAAACTCTATTCACTTCATGCAAATTAAAAGACACAACCGAAATATAAATCACTGAAACTGCTCAAAAGTCACAATTGAAGCATAAAATTCGCTAACTTATAACTCGCTTGACATTTATGTCAAAGCACATACCATTTATTTGAGTATTTGCTTTGCCTCGCTGCCGTGTGCACGGCAACAATGCCGCCACACGTTGCGCATGCGCATGGAATTTTTATCAATTTAAGAAAGAGTTAGATCAACTGCATGCCAATACCTACTCTAACCAAATGGCAATAAATTGTCGGCAAAATTTTGATGGTCCACAAAGACTGTTATAAAGACCATGCTCATTATACACGCATGTTTCATTTCGCTTTTAAGCTTCTTAGGCACGTCTTGTAGACGTCGACCAAAAATCTTGCGATCTTCTCGATATGTTGCATGCAGCAGTTGGCGGTTGGTAGTCGGCAGCTGTTTTCGTCGTGCTATTAAGGGATTTATTCGTTTCCTGTTTGCTTGAAAATATTTTCTGGTTTCGTGCGCAAATTATATGTTGCCTTTGCCCCAAATTGCTCACAACGCAGTTGGCATAACTTTGTTGGCAATTCTCCGATTTAGCTAAAAACTTCGCACAAATTTGGTGCTGCAAATCGTCATTAAATAAGCGAGGAAAATGACGATCATGACAAAGCAAATTGGCAGTTATTGACGCATGAACTATGTGGGGCACCACTTTACTGCCATGCTGTGGCATAACCTAAAACAGACTCGGTTTTTTAAGACGCGTGAGAATTTTTTGTATAACTTGTATATGTTTGCACGTCTTTAATGACTCTCTAGCCGCTAGCGATTCGTACAAAGTCAAATGTAGCCGCAAACGGCTTTTGAAAGGGCGTTGGCTTCCACCAGCTCGCTTGTATTCTTATGTGCCTATAAAACAGATCAAATATTGTATTTTTTATCTGCCAAATGTGTACACAGACACTTTTGCCGGCTCTACAGTTGAGCTTATCATTGAGCAAATAGCGGTATTATTTGCCTTGTACAAATTTGTCTGACATTGCTTTATGATTGTTTTCGAGCTCACTTGAAAGCGAGCAGCGCGAAGAAGCATCAAACAAATTCAGCGATTCGAGGTCTATCAATGCTCAGTTAAAAGTCTATTTGCTTCTTGTGCACCCACTCATTTGTACCCCCTCCCCTATGAAAGCAACTAACAAGTGTGTAAATCTCTACCGCTAAAAGTGTTACAAGCGGCTCAGCGCATGCTTGCAAGCAGTTTCTCTTTTATGGCAACACGTCGGCTGTCACCGACCGAAATTTACGATGCCGAGCCGCTTGAATAAATGTGTCAGCGCACAATTGGCAAATTGCGCCGCTGTCAAAAGGAATTGATTGTCCGGCGCAGGCATATTTACTTGGAAATGAAGCAATAACTTTCCCATTTAGTGGGCGTAAGTATTGGGAGGTGAAATTGAGTCGTTTCTGTGACGCTTACCGTTAGAAGGCATTAGGGGGTGAATTTAATCGATTCCCTTAGGGTTTTCGTTTTGAAGGCTCCATTCCATCCATAATTTAGAACAATTTTTGAGCGTAAGGTTGAAAAAACAATGCAAATTCGACTCAACGGCAAATCCGGTAAGACAAAGTCTCGTCCGAAGGCGCACGCAGTTCATAGACAGTAAGAAACTCTTGTCTGCATTCCAGCGCACATTCACCCGGCCTGTCCAACAGCCCACGCACTGACCGCCGCTAAGAGCAGCACACGTAAGCCGAAAAGCTATAGGGCTATAATCACTCGTTCTGTGTCGCGTTTGTGCCTCAACTCTTTGGTTGTGTCCGTTTCGTTTCATGCAGCAATATTCTACTTTTATGCCAGCACAGTATTAAGAATTTTGACTGTCATTGTTTTTGTTTGCATCCAGTTACGTGGGTTCCACGCAATCTTCGCCGCCGCCGCCACCGACACCGCCTGAGATGCGGTCATTGATACGCTGCGCTACGCCTACCTTCGAGCCGCGACTGCAGCTTTTCATTTTCGTGCATGCGCGCTTCCACTTCCACAACGCAGCATGTTTGCAGTTGTTCGTTCGTGTAGTTGTACAATTTTATTACCTTTGTGCGGCGATAAAATACTCGAGCCTCGGTCGCCAAGCAGGCAGTCGCATCCGTCCGCGTTGCATTAAACGCGTTGCTTTCCTCCGGTTTGCTCCCCTTCTTCACCGTTCACGGCTTTAGATGATATAAATATTTTCATTTTGTCTTCTGTTAGTTTATCGACTGCTTTGTTTGTATTCTAGGCAATTGTGCAGCACATTCCTTACAATTTTTTTCGACGGAGTTTTTTGTGGTCCGGTTTGCTCTTCGAAGTGTTTGCAGCATTTCGTATTTTCCTACTTTACGATTCATTTTTTTCTTTTATTGCTTTTTTTTGTTTTTGATTCTTTTTTGGAGTTCTTTTCATTTTTGAGCGTTATAATTGTCGTCTCAGCGGTTCTCCTTCTATTTTGTAGTAACAACACTTCAATTTCTTTGTACTTCAGTTCTTAATAAGTGGTTGTGTTGGATATCATAGGATTTACTTGCTTCGCGTCTTTGTTTTGTTATTCTCGCTATTTTATTTCTTCATCTAATATTTTTTTTATTTCACAATTGCCGCCTTCGCGCACTTCGTGTTAATAATAGAGCGAGATTTCCTGTCAACAAGTGGTAACCGGCACGTAGCTACTGCGCTTCAAACACCTAATGCACGTGAACGTGAATAGAAACTCAAAACCTTAACCCTTTAGCGACCAATTTGAAGTACAATTATAACAACAGAAGTTTGGCAATTAGTCATGCTGAAAAATTCATCTAGCCAGGCCTTTTTTTCCACATTTTATGTCTTCAAATCACTGAGGGGAAAACACATTCATTTTAAATTTAAAAGAACTTTTAGTACTACTATAAAATCAAGAGTTCTACGAAACCCTTCACCAAAAATCGAGGTTCCTTTTATTTCCTGAAGGCTTGTGCAATAGAGGGTTAAAAAACGTATGACAACTGGTATCTAAGCATCAAACGTGTAAAACTCTAATGGTTCGAAATAATAGTAGAGTACGATGTAAAGAGGAAAGATTACAAATTCTGAAAATTCTCGGAAGCGTTGAAGCCGCTCATTCATAAACCGTATTGTTCGTTTTAGCTGCTTCATTCATATGAAATCGACTTTAATTTCTTGTTGGCTTAGGAGCTCTTATGGTTATTAGAGTTTCCACAAAATCGATCGGCAAAATCTCATTTCCGGTCGATTGCGTGTTTGTCACCACTCCGCTTAATAGCTTAGAGATCTACTGCTTTTGTACTCTGCCCTTTGTTCCTCCACTGCAACGTACCACCACCTCGGCAACTCAACGAACTTGAATCATAAGCATAATTGTGGCAAACCTATAGAGCTTCTTGCTGCAGTTATTTTGCTTGAACGGTTAAGTGAGCAAATGTTAGTGGCGGCGTGTGTTGCACAAATCATGCGCATCATTAGAGCGTTGCAGCGTACGCCCATCTATGCCACCGACACCACAAATCTAGGCAGCAAAAGCAATAACAATAAATCGCAGAGAATGTTGCACAAACGCAGGCTTTTGCAACCGCAACCGCAATCAGTTAGTTAGGCAGTGATGCAAGTTAGTTAGTTAAGGTTGCATACCGCAATCAAGTCAAATTCACAACAACACAAAATGGTGCAGCAATTATGTTTCGCGTACGCCGCTCACCTACCGACTGGCGCGCATACTTCGGTTGCAAATAGCGGTAAAGCAAAGTGAAACAATGCGCACAAAGCCAAACGCGCGGCAACAACCGTTTGTGCCGCATGCGTAGCAACACACAAACACCTAGAAGCGCTGGTATGCTGAGCCCACAGCATATACAACATCCCACAGTTGCCGTTTGTTGCACTTTTGTAGTTTCTCGGCGCCTTTTTGCTTTTACCACATTTTTTCTCTTAACCGGCGTTGTTGCAGTCTTTGAGTTTGGTTGGCTTGTGACCTTTGTGTGTCGCGACTTGTGTTTGTTGCTCTACAGTGCAAGCTGAGGTTAGCGCCGCTTGTGTGGCGCTTCACCCCAGTAACTCCGCAGAATATTTTGATTTTCTCTTTTGTCGGTTTCTTTAGGCTGGCGAGCGCCAAACCCGTTTAAGACACAAATGTAGAGCAAAGCATGATTAGAATTTCGCGGCAGCTGATACTGTGAACTAAGTTTGAATAGGTTGCGTTCATTCTAAGGGGTTTCAGTGGTTCTAGTTTTAACTATGTGTCGGCTAATCTCAGAAAGAAGACCCCTCTTCTATTATTTTCTATGATTTCCCACGCAGTTTTAGAAGGGTTACGGTTAAGGGGGAGTTACGATAATTCGTAGGGCTGATCCAAAAGCGTTTAATATCACTTAAGCATATGTATGTTCGTCCTTGGTGTTACCCATAATCTCCTAAAAGTGAAAAACCAGATCCTCATAGATCGATGAAGCTTTTTGAGTTTACAACAAATTTATTAAGACGGTTAATACCAATTCCAGCCACTTCGGTAGGTCTTCCAAAAATGTGTCTACTGTACTATTTCAATCTGTCTGGTAAAATGCGGCAATAGAGGAGGAAGCGAGAAGATGATTTCAAATCGCTTTCCCCCCATACAGCTTTGGCAAAGGGTATCAGACATAATATTTAGCCTCACCGCGTGTAAACCTAGTAGTCTGAGTTCAGTTGGAACATGTACAATTGCTGTGAGATAGGCTTTGCTTAAAGTCAGTAGTTCGGAGAAGCTCTTACGGTTCACTCTGGGCTTTAAAGATCTCGAAGTCTCACAATTGTTGTTGATCAACGCTTGCTGAACTCACTGGAGGACCAAATGTCCAACACCAGAATTCAAGAAGACATCGGAACGCTGTTGCTAACGAGGGCATACATTTTTTGACTAGTTTTGAGCTCAAAGCTCGTATAGTCGCTCGGTGAGCGATATTAATGCACACCTCTCTTAGGAAGCTGGACTTCGGACCAGTACATCTGCCTATCTCAGTAACCGCTATCTCTACTTAAACGATGCTATAGTGGTCAGGTAGTCTGAAACTAGATTTGATTGGAAAGCTCTCTACAGAAGACTCCACCACCTAATATACCGCTCAATTTCAATCCATTTGTGAAAAAGCTTCCTGCGCACCTTCTCCAACGGTTTCACTTCGCCTACAAGTTCCTCGGAGATATGTATGTATGTGGGCTTAGAAGGAACCGCTAGGAGAAGTTTCAGTGAAAAAGTTATCTAGATTGCAAAAAATTCAATTGAAGCAGTGGAGGATGCCAATGCGTCTCTGTCCATGGCCCCTATCTACCCAGCTTCTCTAAGTCTAATAGCAGCCTTCGCCGCTAAGCACCTAACAGCTATGTCTTTAGGATCAACGTGTAGACTGGCAGTGAGTATTCTGAGAAGGGAAACTACTCTTCCAATATTTTTGGTGTGCATATGAGTATGTAAGTCCAAATATATTTCCTTTTGGTGCCATAAATTGTGCTAGTTCTTCTAGGAAAGCTTTCCTATTCCATAAAAGTTACGTTATATGAGAAATATTTATTACCCACTACGTGCACACGCATTTTCCACGAACTATATGCTATGCATGAGTAGATAGATAAATGGACGAGGAAGCGATATGAGACTTGGCTCGCATATAAGGACTCACATTTCTTGAAATTAGTTAACAAATAAAATTGATATGAAAGCTCGCTTAAATATAAGATAATAATAGCAGTAATAGTATGGGAATGTTACGAAATATTATAACTAAGTACTGAAGGGTGTACAAAAACCGTTAAACTAGCAATGAGCAGTAAATTGAGCTGTAGAGAGTGTGAAACTATTTGTAATTACTCGACTATCTGGGCGCTGTAATAATTCGATCAACTTGCATGCAACACGCGTGCGACACCGACTGCTTGACATATTCGTACATATGTAGATAAAAACTAGCAATGAGTTGACAACGCGTGCGCATCACCACTCGTCACAGTGCCGGTTGCTGCCGCGCATCACCACACCTCCCCTATACACCATAGCAAAAAGCGCCTGTGAGAGCCAAGTTGCCAAACCAAACCGCGGCGACGTGTTCGCGCTCATGTACGCGGAACGCTGGGTTAATCTTTGTTGTAATCAGCGCTGTATTGCATATGTAATAACAGTGATAGTGAGCGATCGCGGCGGCAGTGATTTGTGTGCATATTGCTGCGCCGCATTCAGCAATTGATTGCGAGCTTCGTAATTTGGCGTTTGTTGCGGTCAATCAACACAAAAACAAAATGCTTAATGGCTGTAATAAAGCAACGACACACATTAGGCGCAAATTACCACAAACAACGCAGCCAATTATCACACAACAACAACATTAGAATTAGTGGCAGGAGCCCGCGAGCACAAATTGCAATTGTAAGGCTTCACGCCACTTTTAGCTGGCGCGCCGCGCAAGCTGTCGCCATTTAATTAATTAACATAAATTATGCAACGAATTACACCCTTTGTTGTTGTAGGTGTTGTGCATAGCAATGCTCAGTGCGCACATTAAATAACCAAATTAATAAATTCACGCCATTTAAACGAAATGACGGTGCTGCACAGACCGGCGCGGCAGTAGCGCTTAACGAACGCGAAATGCAACTGCAGTGGGCACTTTGTGGCATGCAATTTGCAGCAGCAACACCACTGACACCAAACGATATGATATTTTAACGCCAACGTCGATGTATGTGTGTGTGTTTGTTGTGAATTACCGTCAATTATCCGCTTGCTGCAAAGCTGGAAGCACAGCCGGCCGCTGTCCAGGCACTTACAGCAATGTTGCATAAACAAAGTTTTATGTTTGCAAGTGTTGAAAGTATACACGTATAAAGCGCAGCGCTTAAGCGCGGTGGAAAACTGCGATTTGCTGTAATTAACTGTAAGTGGGAAGCGAGCACTTTTCGAGTTCATTAATATTGCGGACAACTTAATTTAATGGTCAATTTTGACCAACAGCGGCGGCAATGCACATGTGCTTGCAGCACAGCATGTGGCAAGTTAGCGCAGAAAAACGACTTTGTGCCTGAAGTGTGTTGTGGAAGAAAAAAGAAGCAGTGGCAGCGTTAATGTGCGCTTGACGCGAGCATTGAGCGGAACTCAAGGCAACTGAAGTGGAAGAAGTCTGAAGTGCCGAAGAAAGGCTAGTTTGAATAAAAGATGATTAAAATTATTTAAGAGTTATTAAGTTTACAAAAAAATAACTTGAAGTTTTATTAGAAATACGAAAAGACTTTTTGCAAGTTAAAATTTCTCAAAATTCTCAAATCAGACATATAAACACTAAAGAAATGGTTTCTCGAACCTAAGGTTAGAGGTGAGAATATCGCACTAAGTTCCAGTTGGCAGAGAAAGCCAGCGTGTTGATGTGGCAAATATAATTTGAGTCCATAGTTCGCATTCCTCCAAAAAAGTATTCACATTCCACACAGTGCAACATTTTTCACACCTCAAATGACTCAATATGCAACGTCTGCGGCGCAGTGCACGCTTCCTCTCTATTTCCAGCGTCTCCCTGCATACGAGTAATAGCCATTTGGTGGCCATAAAAATGTCTTTTGTCACCTCAACGGCAACGATGTGCAGCTTCAATTTGTGATTGCGTTGCCACAATAAAAATCAAACGACAGATGAGTTCATCACGGCGGACCACCGGCGTGGCCTTCCACCGGCAGCGTGGAGGTGGAGTGCTGCAGGCGTGACATACACATAGTTGTGTTCAACGCAAGCTTTTCCACCACCTTGCCACTTGCCGAAGCCAAGCATACAAATGAAGTAACGGTAATATTCAAGCAGTGCAATGCCACACAAGCTGCACGCGTGTCTCTAGTCTTTTCGAACTGCTCGGAATGTTCGTTAACGAATTTCTACTATGTGCAACAAATTCGTTGCATTGCTGTTGTTCTGTGGTTTTTCTTTGCTCGATTTTTGTTTTGTGCTTTTGTTCGACTGAATTTAGTGCCGCATGAAGTGGTAGTTAGACGTAGTAAAGGTGTGAAGAACTGCAATCAGTTGTACACGAAACGCATAACTGTTAGATCGAAGAGAATAAAAACGGCTGACATAAGGGAGAAGAAATGCGCTTTTCGAGGCTTTAGACCGGAGTCTAAGATTCTGAAACAAGCGGAGATAGCGCCAAGGGATTGCCAGCTTCAGAGTTTTTGAAGAACGTGTTTGAGTGGCCAGGCTTCATTTGAGTCAGTGTGTTGTTACGCTTAGCATTTTCTATGTCGCAATGGCTTTGAAAGCTATTGTATGAAAAACATATATTGAACAGTTTCATATATATAACAGTTTCAACTATTTGCACACCACAATTGAAAGCCAGCTCTATAAGGTATGCTTCGCCAAAATCGGCGCTCAAGTTTGTTTCTGGCGCGCTCTCACGTCACTTATAATTACGCTATTTGCTGCATTTGAGCAATTTCGGACTAATTATGCATTAGTTTGCAGTGGCTGTTACCGGCAGCACGCATGCGCACTTGCGGCATGCCACAAATGAACTCTACATACACTCTAGCCCACTGATGGGCAATTACCGCGCCAAAATATGTGCTGCCCCCTGCCCACCGGCAATTGTGCGACCAAAACCAATTGAAAAGTGTCGCTCGAATTTCAAAGCATTTTTCGGCGCATTCAGCGATTTTGGCACAACAGATTTGCTCATAAATAAGAGTGAAGGAAAAAACGTCGCTGACACACCAACTTGCCACATAGCTTCGGTGGCTTCGGCGGCTACAATTGCGACGATCAAGCGGCGCAGCAACCAAATATGGCAGACAATGGCCTCATAATTCCCGCTGCAACTTGCCACATGCCAACAACAAACCACAATTTGTGTCTAACTGCGGAAAATGAATGCGCACGGCAACGCGGCGCACGCAAGCGCTGCTCGTGCTGCTAGCTGCGGCGTCAGCGTCGCTATTACCAATTTCATTTGCCGATTTCAATTTGAATTTCTGTTTGGCCAATCAATGTGTTTCGATTTGGTGCAGTTCGCCTTATTTCGCGTGGCTTCGCTGCTTGTTGTTCTTGCCGCTGCTGTCGGCATCCTTTTTCGGAAAAGTGCAATTTAATTTGCATTGCATTGCCGCGGCGCGCAGCCAGTGCAAATGCGCTTTAGTTAGTGCTTGTTGCTAAGTAATAGCTGGCCGTTGTCATTGTTGTTGTTGCTGATCGTGTTATTATTTTTATGTTCGCTTTCCGTTTACATCCACTTAATTTGTGTATGGATGCCAGCATAGTTTCTGGCGCGATTGCGATCGCATTTCGAAATTTGTGGCATGTGTTGGACTTGTGAAAGCGTTCGATGGCCGCGCACAACGTCCGGTCTTCGTGCCAAAGACGCCAGCAAGTCGCATTTAAATGGGCGGAGCGCAGGTCGGGCGGGAGGTAACGCGCTCAAATGTCTGAAAAGCGAGGGCGCATAGCGAGGAAGGGGTGTCAATTCGTGCTCGTTGCAATAACAGCAAATTTTCATAAATATCAAATGCCACCAATTTTATGTGAATTTTCGCCTAACCATTTTCTTCTCTTTTTAATTTGCAGATCGTACGATTCGAACAGCCGGTTGTTAATCTTAGCCAAAAGGTGAGTGGATTCAGCAAAATTAATTGACCTACATTTTTAAGACAAGGCAGAGAGAAATAACTGGAGTTAACTGTAGCAGTTGCATACGAATGACTATGTATAAGAAATGGAGTAAAACTCAATAGGATGGCATCTTGAAGAAGTTTTCAGTGATTTTAGTGTGCTAATTCTTTAATAGACAGAAGCTATGCAATTATAACGCAATCTAGAGATGAATCTGGAATAGCGTGCTATGACTTTAACCAACCTAGCATCTGACCCTACTAGCTGTGTGAATAAGTATGTCTGGATAGAAGCCTTAAGTTTCTGTTTTGGTCATACTTAGAATCTAGTCCCGAGGCTGCGAACTAGTAGGGAATAAGGAAATAATTTTCCACTTTGTCTGTGAATGCCCAGCCGTATCGCAGATCCGACAGAGAACACTTGGATTCCATCAAGCACCAAACCTTGCATGGATGTCTACAAAAATCATATCGAGCATTAGTAGTTTCATCGAAACAACAAAATGGTTTGATCGAGAAGGTGAAACGTGATAAAAATAATAAAAAAAAAGTCTACTACTAATGCACCAAAATGGCATAGCTAGTAGTAATTGTGCCCGAAATACAACAGGGCTCTCGTACCTACCTATCCGTAATCTAGTAATCACTAGCTGCTATCTATGCCTCTCATTGAAGATATTTGTTTAAGTTCGATAGAAGATGCCACAGGTGGAAAGATAAAGAGCGAAAGAAAGTGGAAGGGGGTGAGAGAAAGTAAACTAGTGTATTGATCATACTAAGTTAGGTTCTAGTGAATTCTTAACTCTCTAAATTACGCTAGAGCTCACATATTGAAAGCAGTAACGCTTATACTCCCTAAAACCTGAAAGACTTTTCGGGCAATTTGGCTTTCACCACGTATTCAGCTTAAGAGAACGTTTCCTGAATGCTAAAGCGCCTGAAATGCTTTGTATGTTGGTTCAGTCTAACATTTTAATGACCAATAATATTAAATTCCAAAATGTATAACATAATAAGTAGTTAATGAGATTTTTAAATAAACTCACCTCAAGTCCGCTTCATTATTAAACCCAAATAGAGCTGCCTTGAATCCTTGTATTTTTTCCATACTTTTCTTTTTCATTTTCATTTTTTTTTTTTCATTTTACTTTTATCACACACTACTCTTCTTTTCATTTTAAACTAATTTTTTATCACACACTATTAGAAAAAACCGATTAAAACATAGCTCAAACACAAATGCTGGGACGAACACTTTTTTGAAATTACTGAACAAAAAGCAAATTGAGCTCACACAACACAAATAATACGCACTTTTCGGAATTATTAAGAGAACTTCGAGATTTTATGGAACACTGATCTATGTATTATCGGGGGCAACTGAAAGTAAATAAAAGTTTTTATTTTAAAGAAGAGAATATTAGAAAATTGTGCTAAAAATAGTTGGTACAATTAAAATTTAGATTAAAAGTGCTGTCTTGTACAATTTCGTTCAGCTTACGTGCAATTGTCTGTAATTTTCAGCCACCTCATACAATTTTTAGTATTATTTGTGGCTTAATAGTTACTCGAAGCTCAAGCAGACAAAAACGCTGTCACTTATACCATTTACAGTTTCAATTACATATTTCTGATCGCTATTCATATTTACTTCAACACCCATTACAAAAATATTTCCAAAATTCGCTACTTGCGGAAATCATTTATTTTCATAACGATCGCTACTCAATAAGAGCCTCAAATAGTTTTGTCGCTCATATTAATGGACCAAATGCGCACAGATATACACACACACGCATTTATTTACTTTGGTTTCTTGTATTTTTAGCGACCAAAAGTGGGTTGCATTAAATTGCTAAAAGCACTAGAAAAACGCCGCAATGCTGAGAAACAATATTTGCAGCATGCAGGCGGCCTAAAATATAGAAATCATAAGACGAAAATCAAAAATAGAAAATGCTGAACGAAAACGAGAAAATATGTGGAGCACTGAGTCCACGCATTGTGCATTTTAGTGCGCCATAGGCGGCAAATAGAAGAAAAAACGTAGACCCTGGTATATACGTATGTGGGACTCTATGTAAATGGCAAAGGCGGTCGGTTGCCGCTGTTGGCGTTGGCGGCGGAAGGTGTTGTCAGCCAGCCATCCAGCTGTTCGTCAATTTGGTGGCATGCCATGGCTGCTGCCGCTATTTAAGGGCCGTCAGCTGCCAAAATCACGCACACATATTTGAATATATTTTTAAAATGCTTAGAAGGCGACTGCCGCACACGTATTGGTGCTGTAGGTGAAGGCGCAACGCAGAGTTGCATGAATTTCAATGCGCTCCTCGCCATAAAGAGTTGGTTTTGGAAAATAACGTGCAAAAAATTTGCAGAAAATGACAGGCTGACTCTGAAAGTGGCGCGCTTGCAGCAAGAAATAATTTTGTAAAAGTAAGCAAGAAAATTAGCTAGCGTTATGTTAATGGCGGAGAAAGGCAGTCGAAAGCGTTTTGGTCACACTTTAAACGCGATAGCTTTAGCTGCATTTCCGGCAATTTGCTCACATACCGAAATGAATTTATTGCCCAAAAATGTTTTGCTATGATTTTGGCTCCATAACTCTAACCGTCGTTGTCAACATTTGCATAAAAATATCGAAAGCACATTTTGAGGTTATGCCGCTGCCAAATTATGGTTAAGATCGGTTACATCAGCAACAGCGTTCACGATTTGGAAGATACTTCGTGAACACCTTTTACTTCAGCGCCGTTCATAGAAAGTATTAATATGGGTAGTCGAAAAAGTCTATTCGTATTTTGTCAATAGAAATCGTTGCTGGCGTATATCTCCAGTGCTACCAATCGACTACACAATTTTTTTAATTTTAAAATTTACGTTTTAATAATTTTACAACTCGGACACTTTCGGCTCACAGTCACCATCGGCTCGCTTATTTTTATAGACGCTTTATCATTTTAATGTTTTTATTTCAAAAATTTAGTGCTGACTTTTATGGTTTCAACACTCAACTCAACACTGGCCGCCATTGTTGCTGTTGTAGTTGATTTTTATGCACAAAAATTTATTAATGCTTTTTCACCTCTAATTTATTAGACACATCCGTCGCTTGAAGGCACGCTCGTAAACGCTCGTGAGTCGATTTCGATCAATGCCTTTGTTTACAACTTAATTTGCTGCATTTTATTGCGGATAATCTTTCGAAAAACCAAACAAAAAATAGTTTCAAAAATTTACATCTTCTGTATGTAAAAGCGTGGTTTCGATGGTCAGTAACGGCTGACCATAAATGTGAGGATGCGAGTTTAAAGCGATGTGTGCGTGTGCGTAAAGCGTGGGTCAGCCTGTGTTAATTAATTCATTGCTCTTAGAAAAATTGCTATTAATAAACAATAATTTATGTGGCTTGTAGGCATGAAAGCTATTTCCGGACAAAAGCTTGCTCTTAAAAATTATGATTTGGCTTTCGAAATATTTAATTTGTAACAAATCGATACGAAATATCCGATGAAAGCTATTTTTAGGCCCACAAAGTGATACATTCCTTAAGGTCACAAAAAATGTCTACAAAGCATTACATAATACCACAGGGTGACGTAGAAATAAGGTCATTCCAGAGCAAACGAATGAAGTTCAAAGATATCTGGTGTATAAAAGCAAAGGCCCGCAGAACAATACTACTAACAGCTCAGTAGATGCACTTCTAAATAGACATGAGCCACAGTACAGAAAAATATATGTGAGGAATAGGGAGGCATATACAAATTGATGAAGAATTTGAAATGAAAAGCTGATCTAAAAATTATTTCGTTTGGCAAGCTTTAAGCAGGAAACTTTACTCTAAGTACTCATTCTGTTCGATAATCATTAATCGGTAGAGGCTCAGCGTGACCACTAGAGCGGGTCGATTTTTCCTATAAAATCGCGTATGCGGAAAATGTTTTACGGATCATGCTGCACAACTTTGCCTAAGAGACTATGGATTTGAAACCGGTTTCGAGCCAGCAAATTTTTAAGGTGAAGATTAAAAAAATTGTATAATGGGTTGATAGATGTGTGATGGATACGTGATATATAGTAGTTGTCCAATCTGACTGATTCCGGCAAATGATCAATAGAATATCAAAATCCACCTACATATTAAATTTCACGCGGATATCTCAAAAACTGACGAACAATTGCTTATGATTCTTATGAAAACTTCGCGATAAAAATTGCTGGCTTGAACCCGGTTATAGACCTATAGTCTCTTAGGTAAAGCTTTTTCGAATGATCCGTAGAATATTTTTTGCATACGCGATGTTTATTTTTTGGGCTCCCTGTAAATCGACCCGCTCAAATGACCATAAATACAAGTTTTTGGAAAAATCTTCTTTAGGAAAGCCTAGGAAATTAACCGCTTTCTGAACCGGTATCGGCTATTATTGTTTATCCAACATACGAGTTTTCACAACAATGTTCGGTGAAAATAAAAAAACCTTCAGCGAAATAAATTTTCTCAAGCAATTAAGTTCTATTATGGAAAGCGAACAAAGATGTGGGCGTGTGAGAACAGTAGTTTTGACAATTAATTACAACAACAACGCAAAGCTCTTTAATGAAGTTCTAAGCATGCTGCCAGGCTTTCTTAATTTGTGATACACGCGGCTGCCCACACAACGCCGCAAAGCCAATAGAATTTTAAAATTTTTTTTTTTTTTATTTGAAGTTACGCAGCAAGCAGAGAGTGCTGTGAGAGAGCGCAAAGAGCAGTGCGCTAAAGAAATGCTTTCATTTCACACGCTTGCTGCATTTTCGTTCGATATGATTTATAGTTTCTAACCTCAAAGAATTAAAGAATTGGAAAATTAACAGAAGATCTCGCCCACTCGGCTGCTGGCGAGAAACCCATTAGCCGCTAAATAGCTGCAACACAAGCGATCACAGCAGTTGCAGGGACCAATTTTGATTAAAATCAGCGCTGTTGCAAGCAGACGGCGGAGCTGCGTAGCCGCAGGTGAATTCTTTTTCAGCCGACTGCGTTAGTGGCCAACAAACGCTTGAACCACTTGACTACCTGCGCGTTTGACTTTCAAATGGAGCGCGCGTTTGTACTCGCTGCCTCCGCCCGCCAACCGCCATCAGACGCGGCGACAAGCGGGTCAGCCTGCGGCGCGTTGTTATTCAATACCTAACTGTCATTTGAATAGCATTAGTTCAAGTTAATTGGAAATCATTTTAAACTGTCAGTGGCGACAGCGACTAACGCGCCAGCGCGCAGGCACAGGTAGCTCAGCGCAGACGTCAATGAACAGCTAAAACGAAGCGGCCATAAAGCAACTATTTAAGTAGCTGCTGCTGGGCGCGCCAAACCTGTTGGTCACAATTGTCTGTATGTATGTGTGAAAGTGAGACGTTGTCACTAAAACGCTACTTAGTTTGTCTAGCGTCGTAAATTGTTGAGGATTTTTTAAGAGGTGTTGAAGTGTAGCCGTCACAAGACTTGAGGGGCGCGTGGGTTGCCAAGCGTTGGCATTATTGCTTTAGAATTTACATGAATCTAAAAAATAATCGAAAATTGTTGAATTGTGTTTGTTTGATTGGCCATTAGCTTGACAAAAGCGCTTTTTACAAGCCATTAACCCGCGCTAAACGCTGGCGAGTACACAGTACCAGCCAGGAAATACCAAGAGTTTAGTAAGCGAGAGCGCAATTGTAAGTTATGCCGTTTGACGCTTAAATTGTGGGGTTTATGGCAACAAGAAAGCGAATAAATTAGACCAAAATAGAACGCGCTGTAGCTCGCTTATTCGTGCATCGACACGGAAAGTGTCGAGTTTCATTCATGATTTCAACAACTCAAAAAGCTTGAATTTCCTCACCGCTGCAACTCGCTTTGGGTTGGCATACAGCCTTCGCGTAGCCGCATGCCCCGTTCAAAATTGTACTCAACGTGTCTGTTTGTAATTAGCATATTTAACCGTAAATGCCAGCTTCTTCAATGAAGTACGTTAGCCGACAAAACTATACGCCAGCTCAGGGGCTTACATATGTAAATTGCCGCCTATAAAAAACGTATAAGTTTAGCCAGACAAAAGATACAGAAAAAATAATATTTTTTTTAATATCTGCTTTATTCCCCAAGCAATTTTACTGTCAAATAATAAAAAATTGATGACTTCCCAACGCTACACTCATTCCATTGAATATTTATCTTGTCGCGCGATTCAGAAAAATTATTGTTTTCTGAATGAATAGCTTTTGAGCACAGTTGTGTGAGCGTGTGTGTTGAAAAAATGTGAAATTCGATATAACGGCGCCATAAATCAAAGTGCGCACATTTCTAAAAGAATCAATTAAGTGTTTATTAATTTGAGTGAACAGTTGTAAGCGCTTTTGGAGAGGAAGTCAAAGCTCATTGAGAAACTTTGCAGGCAATCAATCAAATTTATACGAGCCTCTATAACTTTACGAAGTGAAGGTGATTGCTATAGTAAGACAATCATTATGAAAAAAAGGAAAACCCTGAACTTTCGTTGCATCCAAGCCACAATAACCTTCACAAATACGAAAGGTACATAGTGAATAGCTTAATAAGCCCTGCTCAGGATTCTCAAACTTTTTGTGTTTAAAATAACAATATATATTCCCTATATAGTCCTTAATTTGTTAAATCATTTGAGAAACCGTTTGAGAATTCTAAGAGAATCACAGCAAAACATGCAATTACCATGAAAAATCTCATCACAATCATGTCTTTAGTAAAGATTTCACCAAAACTTCAACTGTGGTAGCAAAAATAGCTCTGTTTCGATAGCACAACCTCCTCAACGGACCCAAATATGATCTGTAGTTTCTTAGTGGAGATCTGCGTTCTTCTTGGCTTAATGAGCTTAAGTAATACAACGAGAAATGCCGAGTTTAATTCCAGCGGCTACTGGCCGGTTCCATACCGGAGTTAAGAAGACGCGCATCGGAAGCTCTAATGTTTGCTTCTAAACCCGCCGTGTACCCATAGTCTTTTAAAATCTACGCAACTAATCAAGCCTGAAAATATCGAAAGCTCATACTATACATCTCTTTTGGAGATGTCTAGCTGATCGCCATAGGCCAAATTTAAACTTTTTTCAAACTAGTAAGACTAAGCAAATCCAAAGAGTGGGGAGTATTGCAATTAGTTCCTCTATAGCGACAATCTATAAACCTAAAAGTGATGTCGATAGCAAACCAGAACTCACCAAATAACTGTGTTTATGTCTAAGATTCCAGCTGATAAAAGAGCTATTGAAGGATATCAAAACACAGTCTTTGCTTTCATTGACAGATCCTTTAAAATTAACGCCGAATTTAATTTGGAGGAGTGATTGTTGAACACTTCTCTGTTGATTTATTTGGCAATAATTCATACTGCTTTCAACAAGATTCTGTGACGGCTCATAAAGCTAGAATTGTTCCACAGTGTATCAAAGACAATATGCCCTGCTTCCGTTGAAAATACTTCCTCACTGATTTCTTTCTTTTAAGCTGCCAACTCTTACACAGCACTGGAGGCAACTCACACATTGCGGTTCTTACTTCGCCCTTTCTTATATAGCTGCTAGTGTCTATCTTCTTACTTTTAGCCCAGCTCTGAGCTTCATCTCGGTGCTATTTAGTTATGCGTGCCAACACCTTGACCAGCTATTAAAACTGAAATGAGTAAGTGTACAAAAAGTCAGCTTAAATGTGTCACATTGTTGACATTTCCCAAAGAACCCTGTATAAAAAACAACATGTACAACAACAGCATACAAATAAGCCAGCGCGTTGTAAGTAGAGCATTCAAGCCAAGTAAATCGCATAACTGCGATAAAAAAAGAGCAACAATTACGCTGTTACGAGTATACCCCAACAGCAGATAAGACGAGAGCAAAAACTTGTTATAAAGAAGCAGAAAAGAGCGAAGAGAAAAAACAAAAAAAAGAATGTGAAAATATGCAGCGTGAAAAATTCCAAGCACAGCATGAATAGTTGACAATAAAAAATGGCATTAAACTCAAAAACGCGTACAATAACAACAACAGCTTGTGCTGCTGAAAGGAAACAAAGACCCAGCGTCACACGCCAGACGAACCGACAATGCGGACTGAGTCGAAGTTAAAGAGCGAAAGGATAGTGAGCGCAAGAAAAATGTTGCAGTTTTGGTTGAGCCAATAGAGGCGACACAAACCGTGGCTGTATGTGGCATGCAACGAACGGGCGTTAAGTTGCGGACTTGGAATGCGCCGCTTACTTGCGCTTGGCTTGCAAGTTGCACCACGCAGTTTGCCACGGAGCACCAACGAAAGCGAGCAACTTAAGACGCAAACAAATGTCGCAGCGTACAAAAGGCGAAAAAGAGAAAACGCAAATACAAGAAAAATGCAAATGCAATACAAATTCGAAAAAATAGCGAAAAGCATTATAACCAAGTGTTGAAAGGGATAAAAATGCTTGCAACGTGAGTCATGACGTGTCAGCAGTTGACTGCTGAGCATTTGACAACGTTGCCAGTCGAGCTGTGTGATACGAGTATATGAGTGGCTAAAAAGTAACTAGGAGATATGAAAGGCAACAAAAACTTGTCGCTGAAGTCAAAATTTATTACGCTTTCGAAGGGAAAGCTATGCAATCGAGGAAAATATGTAGCAACAAATATTTACTTTTTTTTTTGTTTTTTCAATATATATTTTTTAAAATATTAACAATTTTTATTTGAAGTTATGGCGTTTTGTGATTTTTCGAAAATGTTGTTTAGTAATATGAAAGCGTCTTTGAAAGCTCCAGAAATAAATTGAAGCATAGTATTTCTAATTTTTTCGAACTAGCTTCAATTGCTGCTGCTATCATGAGCTTTTTCGAAATCAACTGTTTTCTTTGCTGAAATATCCAAGAAATTTTCGAGCTTCGAATTTTTTGGAACCAGCATCAAATTGCTAGTGCTTTCGTGAGCTTTTTCGAAATTAACATTTTCCGTAGCAAAAAATTGTATTCTTTAGGAAACCAATGAAATTTCGAACAGCTTATATTTATCAATTTTGGCTCCTACATTCACCAACTTTTGTATGAAGTAATGACAATGTTTTTATTTTTCGAAAATATTGTTTAATGATATGAAAGCTTTTGTGAAAGCTCCATGAAAAATAGCTAAAACATAATAATTTTTTCAAACTTTCATGAGCTTTTTCGAAATCAACTTCTTCCCTAGCACAAAAATTGCGCTGCTTAGTCAAAGCTCGCACAGTTGACTTTCCTAGGAAAGCTCAAGCCGACCAGAAAGCTTTCAAAACTGCACGCTTGCCAATTAAATGCAACCAAATGCGCTCATTAGCCAATTTTAGCATTTCCCTTTCGGTTCCAGTGCGTTAAAAAGTATATTTTTGATGTCATTTGCTCGTACGAATATAAATATTGTAATTTCATACGGGCACTCACACAGCGTGCACAACTCGATTGGCTGACGTCACAACGGATTAATAAAAAGATATCCAAATACGCTTTCTGCATACAAAAAATGCCGAGCGGTTTTGTGGGTATGAGGGAAACAGCGACGAAAGCGAAGCGGATGAATTTCGCAAATTTCAGCTTTAGCAACGCGAAGCAAAAGCTGGTCGCACAAGGCGGCATGGGGACAGCAAATGTCAAGCAATATTAACACGATTTTCTGCAACGTTTAGCATGCGAATATACAAAACATTATTTGCTTTTTAATTTGCTAAAAGGAATGTTGTTACAATGAGCGTCAACAGCGCATTGCAACAATAAAACACGACTGTAACATGCGAGCAACAAAACGGACGCGATTCAAGCGACCGTAAAGCATGAAACTGGTCTAGATGCCTTTTCGGTTGGTGGAAGTGCGGAAAGGCACGAACGGCGAGTGAGGCAGGAAAACTGACACCAAGAAAACAAGCCGGCTACCATGATATAGAGGAATAGCAAAAACGAAACAACCGAAGTTGGCAGCAAGCTCATTACCACGCGTAGTGGTCACTGCGCAGACGTAGCCAACGACATCGCTGCATGAAATGCTAATTTACGAGCCATAATAAAATTAATAAGCCTTAGTAAACACCAAAGTCCGAAGAGGAGAAGGCGGTGACGCGTGTTGTTGCTAAAAGTCGCTAAATGCAGGCATTAAGCATACAAAGCTTTCAGCGCGGCAAATGTGTAGCATTTTGGTTGTGTTTGGTGGCGGGTTCGAGCATTTTTTCATATTTTTTGTTCAAGTCGATAAAAAGGTTCGGGTGCAAAAACAAACTCAGCGAATGGTAAACATTCAAAAATAAGTTTCATAAGTATTAAATTACAAAGGGCAATTTTTTTCGACTTCAATGAGCTTGTGAGATATGAATTGGGAATTGAATTTAATAATATTATAAAAAAAATAACTCCAAACAGTAGAACGTCGAAAGTTTAAAATGAGGGTTTACAATCCACGAATCGTATTATGATACACCCATCAAGTCTATATTTATGTCTCGTAGCGTTTCAAATAGCGAGCTTATATAATAAAGCTGTATAACTCCGAGAAATCATTGGAAATAGGGCCAAGAGTTCTAACGCTTAATTGAAGAAAGTCCAGAGAGTCTTGCGGATAGCTTTTTGCAAAAGTTTGGGTGGTGCCATGCGTCCTTATGGATTAGACACCACTAGGGGATGTAAGAAATGCTAATGGTGGATGGATCGTGAGCGCGAAGTCCTTGAAGCTACTTTATGCTCACTTTCATTTGAACTAATCGGTTGAAGGAGTAGCACTGGGAAGCTGTACAGTCTTTCTGCCTGCAGCGGACGGTCAAGGTGTCATGCAACTGACTCACCGGCCTGGAGACTAGTTAAAGTGGCGTTTATACCGAATGTCGGAAAGAACTCTCAGGTTCATTATTTTACACTCGTTCCGGTTAAAAACGTTGAGGAGGCTTATGGGTTTGTACTTTAAGAGGTTAGGGTCCAATATGCCTATATTAACAGACAAGTCGGTCAAGGCTGCTTTGCACGATGTAGAGTTTTGGCTGGTGGAAGTTCTTATGCACAAGAGATTTGCTGAAGGCACCTTACTCGACATGATGGGACCGTCAACAGTGTGCATCTTAAGATAGTGACTGAAGCTCTTGAAAACTTTGAGTTGGATTAGAACCTCAAGCACCTCATATAAATAGCCTTCTCTGCGGCAGAACGGTCCTAGCGGAGTGGCGCAGTCAAAGACATCACGAAAGGTTAATAGGGATCCCCGCAGGATCGGTTACTTTCTGCTCTGCTTTGGATCTTTGTAGTTAACAACATACTTAAGGAACTGGAAGAACAAGGCTGTCGGGTGACATCCTACATTCGCGATGTTGGTCTTATGGTAAAAATAAATTTGTAAGTACCGCTAATCCAAGGGTACCTAAGCGCGATATACAACTGGAGGAATAGAAGCAGCTTAGCTCTCAACTCAAGTAAAACTGACATGGCTAAACGTCTTTCTCCGCTTATTCGGAGGCTATAACCGTTACATGTTGATAAGGTAAAATACCTATATTCTCTGGTAGAGGGCGCTATACTTGCTAAAAAGCTTACACTTTCCAAATAGTGGTTTTAGGCATGTCTACCACACTTGAAATAGGGAATGGAGCCGAGTAAGATCTCCATTGGCATTTTGCGTTCTAGCACTGAACCAATAGACCTCGAGTGCGCTTAGTAGACGCTAGGCGACGACCTACATCTGAAAGACGTAGAGTAGAATGCAAGAGATCTACTGAACAACTTGACCTGACCGGCGTTCTGCTCAAGTGAGATTCCTCTCAGTATCGAGCTCTTAAGCTAACCTAGCCTCTATAGCTAAAAATGTAGATTTCTGCATATTCCCTTTTTTTTAAGTCGCAGAAATATATGATCTTACCAAAAATAATTATTTGTACTATAATTTGGATCGCACCAATGATTTTATATGTCATAGCAAGTTGTAGCTAACCGATTCTTGAACCTGAATCTGAACTTTCATATTCATAAGTTCGGACTAACATTTTATAAATATTTATTTTTATTTTTGCATTGGTAATCATATGAATATTTCTAATATCGTAAGCATATGAGCACAAAACAAATACATAATTTTCTCATTCAAATGGCGCCAAAGAAATTTTAATTAATTTAAATTAATTAAGTCCGTGCTGGTGGTCTGGTTAATTTGCATTCCAGAAATGCTTGAAAATACAACGTCAAATTACAGAGCGTTGATAAAAAGCATAATTAAGCAATCGCAAAAATAAAAACAGCGAAAAGTGACGCAAAATTGTTGAATAATAAGTTACGCGTCGCCAAAGAATGCGAACCAACAGAATTAGAAATTTGTACACAAAACTATACACACAGACATAAACAGCCCACTCATAAAACCAAAACAAAAAATAGAAATAATAATAAACGAATTATAAAGCAGTTAAATTTTCACCCACATACATTTTCAAATGGTTAGCCGGCACTATTTGCACACAAACAATTCGGAAACAATAAATCTGAAATGCTAATAAAAAGCTCTCTGTGACTAGTACACACATAAAATCGCTGGATGGCGCCAACAATGAGTATCACACCTCAGACATAAATGCGAAAGTTTGTTGCTGCGAACAGTTGGCGAGCGCGTTGCACAGCAGGTGGCTGCGAATGGGTTAATTGAGTTGTTGTTAGCGCAATTATCGATCAATTGCCACCAACAAATAATAGCGGAAGAGAAAACAAATAAGACAAACACAATAAATTGACGCGTTGCCTGAAAAGTCCGCCTGAGTTCGAGGTGCGGGTGGCCCCACCTGCTGACCGTCAACCACGAACGCTTGGCCGCTGTAAAAATAACCAAGTATCAGTACGAACTAAAACGTTCGCAAAACACGCTTTGTTTCAGCTACTCAGCGGCGTTCGACCAATTATTTATTGTGTGATCGCTGCTGGATCAAAGCGCGTGTCGGTCGATCACCGATCACCGATCACTTAAAATCAGTTGGTAATTTCACTAATTTTGCCAATTTATTTGCCTAAAATTTTATGGCCACGCCATTAGTCGGTTGTTAAACGTGCTATATACATTTGTGTGGTGGGTTGTAAAACAATGCGTTCATTTAAGCGCTTAACACACTTGTAAACATACGTACACTTTATTAGTTCATTTCTGCGGCAGTGTAGTCGGCAAAGCTTGTTTAATAGGCAATCACGCCGCCGCTTATAAATTGGCTCGTTAAGTGTTTTTAAGCTTTTATTATTTATTTATTTTAATTTTTTCTGTGCTCGTTCGACGATCCTCATATCTCGCCTTGACTCTCCACGACTCATAAAATCTAATCAAAAATTATTAAAAAGTCATAAAACTTTTGAAATGAGACTAAGGGTTTTTTTGTTGTTGTAGATGTTTTTGTGACAGAAACTTGGAAGTTTTGGGTCGTTCCCTAAGCAATTTTCTTTGATGACAACAGTTGATCTTATTAAATTTTTTGTCCGCAGTTCCAAGTTGCTTCGAACTTGACATAATGTCCCAAAGATTTTGGTTAAATCGGCTCAGTAGTTTAGGAGTCCATCGCGGACAAACAACGTGATACGTAATTTGTATATATAAAGATTATTTTCAGCACAAAAAACTACTTCCATAACGCTTATACGAGTCTTCCTACATTCTTTTCTATTTTTCGGCCACATAAATCTTCTGGGTGAAATTTTTTAATCATTACAATAATTTCTTCGCTCACGCTTGACACTCATTTTCGAATTTTCCAAATACATATATTTTGGATGGTAATTTCGCTGTGGAATGTGCATTAGGCAGCTAAGTTGCCGTTCGAAAATTTCATTTGCTGGTTATCGGCAATGTTTTCTTAGAAAATTTCTTGTTACTTTTGGGATAAATGTCTAGAATAATTTCTCAAAGCTCATTTTTCATTTAGTGACAAGCGCGCAACCAACTACACTGCGTAAATATATATAAGAAAGTACTCAACGGAAATCATTGAGCCAAAAATATTTGAAATTTCGAAATGCAAGCTAAATATACATATTTACACGAGAAATATGAAATTTAATGAATTCCTAAATAGTAAATATCAGAGCCACGCAGCAACAAGCGCATGAATGCACTACGCATACACATACACGCTGTCAATGCCGCTTTTAACGCCACCCCGCACCGCTGTGCATAATAAAAGTAATTTATATTAATTAGATCGGGCATAAACAATTTAAATAGGCCACCGGCAAAAGCTAAATTCCTTCAAAACTTATTCTTCGCGCGGCCAAAATTATAATTTAGAGTTTAGTAAAAGTCAGCGCCGTAGGAATGCGCTGCTAAATAAAGCACTAAAAAGCTCTATGCCATCATAATTCAGTTTAAGGTGCCGTTGTGTTTACGAAAAAATAAAAATAATGTGTGTGTGACAAGCTTGTTGGCGGCGTGTGGCCGCGTTCGCGCGCATTAATTGTGTCGTAGCGTGAAAATTGTAGGAAAAATAGATAAAGAATATTTATCTTAGATTTTTCGGTGCTTATTTAGGCGATAATTTATTAACTATGGCACTTCGCGGCCCATTTGATGGCCGACGACTTTCGACAGAAAATTAAACAAGCAATAAAAACGTGCCAGAACAAGTGATAGAAATGCCTTCGAGTGCACATTTTTTAATCAGTGCTGTGCGTTGACATGAACACTTTCAGGTATCGAAGAAATAAAATCAACAAATATATTTACATGCCACAAGCGCAGTTGGGCACAATACTTTCGCGTTTACTACGTCATAATTTCCCAATAAAATGTAAGTTTTATACACGTCGCTGCTAATTTGGAAAATTACATAATATTCCATCTTTATTTGCCACCAAATTCAACTGCGTGATGCTGCCCCCTCATTTTGCTACAAATTTCCGGCAGCTGTAGTGTACCATATACATATATACATATATTGTATATGTATTTCTACATTTTGGCAGTCGGCACGTATCTGCGATTCTTCCCCCTAGCTGCTCACGTGCTATTTTTGTGTCGTTTTTATGAACGCTGGTCGCCAACGCTGCTTTCCACATACATAATGACAACCGAAAACCACTGCACAACAAACAATATTGGTGCACCACATTCCCCTGCCTACCAAAGCTCGCTTGCTATCGTTTCAACATACCTCTCTGCCACTTGGAAGTTTTTTATGTCCCAGTTGCTGCGATATGTTTTATAAATAATAAAAAATATAAAAAAAAGAGTATGAATATCCATATTTTTGCGTTAGAAAAAAGATTTTCAGATTTGTTGAGGCGATTTGTGGGATTCGAGGTTGAACCCCAAAATTCTTGTTAGAAAACTGAAAACAGGAGCCAGTACAACCGGGGTTAGGTAAGATTACTGTAATAGTTCGACAGCTCAGAAAGCTTATCACGTTGAGACGGCTAATGGCAGTTTCGGCTATGCCCTCTGGTTCGCTGAAGGTAGCAATGGATAGGAAAGCGCTTGCTTGTGACCAGGTACCCCTTTAAGCTTGATTATTAAATAGCTTGATGCTATTTCCTCTTATTCTTTTTAGTAAGTGTAACCTTTTCGAGCGCTTTCCGCCAGACGATTACACCTTAGAACATTGCTGGCTTGACTAAGGTTTAGTAGAGTTCTCACCTCAAGAAATAAGGTATTTCACTTTATCAATGGATTAAAGACGAGATCCTCCGAATAAGGGAAGAGGAAGGTCTATGATATACAATATATTAACCCTGGGAAGAGGAAGGTCTGTGATATACAATATATTAACCCTGGTATATAAAACCATTACTATTTTACTTGGGTTGACAGCTAAGCCCAGTTGGTACCCTTCAGTTAGTTGGTACATTCGAGGCTGTGGTGAAATGTCTTTGCACTACCCCCCAACTCCACTACGACCATTCTGTCGCAAAGCAGACTTTACATGAAATCTTTAAGGTTCAATTTCCTCTTAAAACTTTTCCAGGGCTTTAACCACGGCCTCAGGACGCACATAGAAAGCCCTTTGATGCCGAGAAAGGTGCGTACAGCAAATTTCTTGTACAAAAGGCCTTCCTGCAGTCATGACACTGCATCATACAAAGTAGTGTGTCAGTTTACCACTCAGTATTCTGCTTCTAACAGTCAGATCCATGAGTCTTTCCAACGTATTTTCAACGTGTTTAACAGAAACGAAAAAAGAGTAATGGGTCTTAAATCATTGGCATCGACGTGAGAGCTTTTTTCGGCTTTCTGTACAAACGTAACCACATCCAGTCTTCAGGTCTTCGGAACATGGCACTGAACTGATATTGGAGCAATTACTTGTTTCTCAACAATCCAAACCAGTTTCGAGTTTGGAATGGCTTTTGAATGGTTTTTTTGTTTACACCAGAGAGAAGTTGCTTAACAAACCATTAACGCTGAAAAGTATCATATTGAAAAATCAAGGTTAAAGAGCTCGAAAGTGTCAAGTTCGCGACCCTTCACGTGAATATAGCATAAGATCAAACAATTTCATTTCAAATTTCTGTATTTGCTGCCTTGAGACAGCACGGAAGATAAGCTTAAAATTTGCTTAACTGCAACTAAATAAATGTTTACATTATTCGAATTCTACACGAACAATGCATTAAGCTTTGTTTGCACATTTTTATCTTGAATATTTTTTGCCAAAAATTTATCTGCGATGGCAGTGAGTGCGCAAAATTTTTAAATTTTTTTGGAGTTCACTTTTTTAATCAATATCCGCTTTGGTTTTTTATAATAATTATTTGTACATATTTTTTACTTTTAATTGGATATTTTGTGCTTCTTAGAAATACACTGTATACATTAAGCTGATTGCAACCGGTTTGAGAGCTTATTGAGAGACAATTCGGCAATAAAAAGAGTAAAATCATCTTAGAGCTTTTTAGCTGAAATATTTTAATGGGGATTATTTATAAAAAAAATATTTAATTGTATATGTAAACGAATTTCACACTCATTACTCTCAATTCACGCAAAAATATAAAGCCGGTAAATATTGCCAGACCACTCTTCATTGGCACTCTTGCACTGTGATTCATGGCAAATTGATCATGAATGTGTGCGCAGCGTCTAATTGCAGTGCTTCCTGCCTGTTTCAGCAGCTGTTGGCTACTTCACACCGTTAGGCGTTCCATTCGAAATCAGCGCATCGACGGTCGACAGCGCAGCGTCACATCCGCTCTGCGCCGGCACGCGTGCGCGATTTGTGTTTTCCACTTCGCGAATGGGCAATTTGCGTGCGGCAATTCAACTAGCGCTTCTTCTAAATAGCTGCCGTTATAGAGCCGCCTGGCAGGCAGGCAATCAGGTCAAGCAATTCGCTTGATTGAGTGAGTCACTTCGGCCGCTTCACGCCACCGTGCCACAGTTTGCGCGTAACGTCAACAAATTAAGCTTAATTGCACAAATAGTCAACAATAGCAATGACAAGCGTGGCACACAACAACAACAAAAACAACAATAATAGGTATGCAATGGCAAGCCGGCTGAGCACTTAGCGACCCTGAAGACTGTTTGCGAGTTCAAGCTGCAGATGCTTTATTTATGATAGCAACAACAATGCCTGGAAGTTTGTACAAATAAATTTTCTTGCTGTGAATGCCTTTTTTGGCGTATTTTTGCATTTGTTGTAGTCAATATGCCACTGACGGCACAATTACTCGCTTGCCAGTGCGAATCTGTAGGCATTTTGTGTGTCGATTGCATGTGTGCGAGCTCGTGCGACGGTGCCACAATGTGTTGCATGCAATATGCGGCAACGATAATGTACGCACGCGCCACAGCAGCTATGATACTGGTTGTTTGTTGTTTTTCCTGCGGTTTTTGTGGTTGCTGCTGTCGTTTGCACTGAAATGTTTTCGTATTTTCCTTTCTGCTGGCTTTTCGTATGCTGTGGTACCTTGTAGGGTCACCCGCGGGTTAAACAACTTCATAAGTAGCATATTAGGCAACGAAAACAACACATTATTGCTGCGCTATAGGAGCATTGTTGTTGTAGAAAGGTTAAACAGTTTTATAAATGTGGTCGCCTGGTTACTGAGCCCTTTTAAAGAGCACTGCGGGCAGGTTAGGTTAGGGCGTAGGGTTGATCAAAAATTGTTGGATCTAACTTGAACTGGTAACCGTTCTTTGGGTTACCCGTAAATTTCTAAAAGCTTGATGAATCATTTTGTTTCTATCAATTTTTTCAATATTTCTTTTTTATTGGATCTGCGGTAATATCAATCGCAGCAACTTCGCCAGGCAAGCCAAAGATTTGTCTACCGTTATATTTCAAACTAAATTTGCGAGCAAATTAGTACAAAAATGGATTTTCGAGCAATTTTGAATTCACTGAACAGGTTGGGAGTGTTTTCTTTTTCGAAGTTTCATTGAAAACGATTTTTTTCTTATTTAAAAAATTAGTTGCGAAATTGTCACTATCAACAGTTTTAACAAAAAATCTTCTTTCCGCTCTTCTTTTCAGTTATTCTTCTAGTATGTGTCCTCAGCATTTCTGCAACTAAAGCGTGTACTCACACTGCGCAACAGTAACAACAACAGCGATCGATCGTTTTTAGAAAATAATACCAAGGTGAGTACTTCAACCTACACTGAGACAAAAAGAACACACAATTTTCTCAGGCTAAACAAGCTAATAAGCGAAAAAAGAATTACAATTTCGAATGGACTGTGATTTCCTATGCAATTAATTGCATATCCGAAAGCTGTGGCGGACGTAGTGCGCTGCCAACTGATACTATCACAGCCACACAATGCGCTAAGCACACACACACACGGAAAAGTTAATGTATTAACAATGCCCAGCAACAACTCGCCAAGTGATCATTAAATAAGAAAATATTGATTACGAAACTGTAGATAACAATTAACAGCGCAGGCAACAACAACTGCAAGAGCAGTCGCATGGAAAGAGGTATAAGTACACACATGTAAGCCGGCAATTACCGGCGCTCGTTGTGATTTTTATTTACCTTTAGCGCAAAAAATAAAAAAAAAAAAACAAGAAAAATAATATGGCAACACCACAGCATGTAGCGCAACATTTGTTGCTGCCATGTAGCTACATGACGCGGTTTGGTAAGCGCTAGTTGCCGCTGGCGCAAAATTATCACGGCGGCGCATCACGGCGAAACACTAACCACAAACGCGTGTTACCGTAGTTAGTGCGGCGCTGTATTGATCGCCATGTCCGCGAGTGTGTGCGCTTGTGCATTGAAGCGTTGCTGCCGCAGCGCCATAATGATGGCAATAAATGCAATAATAACAATAAAAATCACATTGTTTGCGCTCACAAGTAAGAATCGCTCCACTGCGAAATTGGCATGTGCAACAGCTTAAATTAAATGTTGTATAGTGCGATAGCGCTTGGCGATTAAACGTATGTGTTCCCAACGCGCATATCGGCGGCCAGCAACGCGGCAGCGCGCTGAGCCACAATTTCCAGTCGGCGCCCAGAAGTGTACAACAACAGTGCTGGTTGTACGTAATGATGATGATTTTCAGGCAACATTTCCTGAAAATTTACAACTTTAGCAAATATTGAGCCTCAGCGGCCGCAAAAATTTCAATTATATGGCTCTGGACTTATCGACTTCTTGGCTGCCACAAACAGGCAGCCCTTTACAGCACGGCAACTTGCAGCTGCGCTCACATTCACTGCATATTTATGCATGAAATTAGCTCTTAAATTATAGCTAAGATTTGTAAAGAACATTTCTTCCACCGATCAATAGCCTAGTTGTGGTTTGACTGGGTCTACATTGCCCAAATACTATGGGGAGTTCGAGCATTTCTTCAGCTCACTACACCAGCCTGGCTTTGCTGCTCTTTGTCCAGCGTTAACTGCCTGTTTCGTTAATCTTTAGCTTCTCGAAGCTTGACAAATTACGCTAATTAATTAAATTCCGTAAACCGGTTAACTGCTACCGTTATCAAGGTAGGCAAGATACTAGCAGGCTCTATAGATTGAAATGTTGCTGTATGCTTGCGAATTTATTGTTGTCGTAAAGCTAAAAGTTTATAACTGAGTAGAGAGCTTTAAGGAGAAAGGCATCCATTTGATATTTGATTTGGTATTTGTATACCCTGAACAGTGTATATTAAGTTTGCCACGAAGTTTGTGTTTCTTAAATCAACGCAAGAACTCTAAGACCTACAATCATCGATTTCACATGAAAAAATCGTACGACGACATGATCATTTAAAGTAACTATACAGTACGTACCAAGATTATACAAGTACTCTATTTGTAATATCAAACAGCAGTTCATGATATACAATAGGTGTCACCCAAAACTGAATATAGCATGACAAAAGTGAATATTTTCAGTGAAGCACGACGTCAACTATTTATAAGGAGCAAGCTCGATTTAAGCAAAAATTTTCAAAGAAAGTGCGTGGTTTGTGGAATACACTTCTTTTCTGTCAAACTCGGGTTAGTTGAGCTGATACAACAGTCCGTCCATTCAGTTGCTGCCGACAGGAGCCGAGTGTGTTTTTGGACTGTTTTTTCTCTGAATTCGCTGCAGAAAGTGATTTATTTGTAATCAAAACTACAGTTTTGTAGAGTCTTCTTTTGCCTCACACTCTCCTTAAGACATTATAAATGTGTGAGGTGTCTAATTATGATTATTAAGCTTACATGTGTACATATGTAAATTTTACACAGGCATATCTACACAAAAAAAACTAGCCAAGCAATTATGAGCTGTGAGAAATTAACTTGTAACTCCGCAAATCAAATCTGCGCGTTGTTAATTATGAAAATATTTGTGTTTTGGTGCGCGCAAATGACAGTTAAAATAAACACACGCACCTTACAATCATATTTTGCAGTTTTTGTGAGTCCAGCAATGTTTTATTTCATTAATATTTGCCGCTCACTCTACCGCTTACCCCGAAATGATTTATTCACGTATGCAAAAAGCTTAATTGCTTATAGCTTCTTGGTAATAGAAACTCAATTAGCCGAGTTCAAAGTGTGGCTGGCAAAGTGTGAAGGGTTCAGGCGTCAGTTCAGTTGGTATTTGAATTTCTGCTGCTCTAAGCAATATATTTTAGCATGCTCTTCAATTTTCGAGCTCGTAGAAACTAAAACAGCGCGTTAGCTATAATTTGCTGTGGAAAATAACGCAGATTCTTTCCTTGGCTTGTGGATACAAATTAATTATATGTATATTAACCCAGACAGGTTCAAAGCGGCAGACTAATGGCAGTGAAACAGCAGACGAAAAACACATACTTAAAAGTATGCTAAAACGAAAAGAAAAAAATATTCTAAAGCGAATAGAAAAAATTAGTAAACAATTAGAAAACTAAAGCATTTGGAAGCCTGCCGTTAAGCGTTAAAGTCCAACTGCAATAAAAATAGGCGGTTTATGATGCTTTTTTCTGTAGAATCTGCCCAGTTATTACCGCACAAGTGGAGATGCTGCGAATAATGATATACTTTACGCCAGTAATAACTACTCTTGCATAATAATAAGATGAATTATGCGAGCACTTCCTGCTTTTGAAAGTGTGTTTAAATTATTTTTAAACATATCACAGACATATTGGGAAGTCGAAAAAGTATTTTCGTATTTCTCAATAGATATCGGTGCAGTTCCAATGTATAGTTACAACATGCCTTAGCCAAGTATTTAAAATATTCATTTAGAATATCTTAAATTTCGTCTAAATGTCTTATGCACATACTAAAGTTTATCTGCAATATTTCTTGGTGTCACTGCACATCCTTCATTCATCGATTCGTCCATTCATAGCTTATGCGCAGTTCATTCAGCTATTTTTCAGTTATTTTTTAATTCGTTTCCTTTAATTAACTCATACCGCAGTCTTCGTCCACCATTCTGCAGCATCCCTTCGCCTTCCCATGCAGTCGCCCTTCTGTGCACTTCGCCAACTAGCTGCCTGCGCTCTGGAGCTTATAGCCGCTTGCATTCTCGCACGTTCCGCGCCAACTGTTGCCTGAAGGCCGTTTCATTGATGCTTGCAACGTGTGCAACACAATACCCTTCCTCAGGCCGACTAGATTCCATTTCACAGTGCAATTTCTTCACAATCATTAGCAATTTCCGTTTGTGGCAATCATAGTATGCCGCAGTCAATGGTAATCCTTTCGAGCAATGTTGCCAACTTGAACTTTTAGCTGGCAATACATTTTATGCGGCAGGTTCAGCGCGGAAAGCTGTCCAAGTTTGACCTTGCCAAGTTTCCGCACTCTTTTATTTCCTATTTTATTAAACGACCATTCCCAGCCATAAAGTACTTCCTCTGCTGCTCCAGCTCATTGCTCAATTTGCGCTTTTTCTGTTTCAACAACTTTTGTTGCTGCTCCTCGGCGGGATGCCTCTCGATTGGCTACAGTTATGCTTCTAACACTTTTGTTAATTAACTGAAAACATGACGAAAGCGCCGTAGGCTATAAACTCGGCTGCGCGATGTTGCAAGTTCGGCTACAAAAAGACAGCAGGTGTTGACGTAATACCAGCAGAAAAGGAAATTACAACTTTCAGCGCAAATAAACTGTTGATGGAAGTTGACAGAGCGAGCATTTCGTTGTAAGGTAGCTTGGCTCGCTTGAAATTCTCAGCAGGTTTATGCTTGATAAAATAGTCGAAAGGGTGTCAATAAAGGCTAAGCATTTGCTGAATTAATTTGATTACTTAATCGATCATAAATTACCGCTTCGACTTTTGTTCATGTGAGAATGTTATCAATAGGGCAATATTACATCTTCAGTTGCCTGGATATATAAAAACGCCATGATTTTGCTAATTCTACTCTTCGCTGTGCAAAACCAGATTTCTACTAAAATTTGGTTTCATTGAACTTTTGAAAGGCTTTG
Organism: Bactrocera correcta; assembly: GCA_027475135.1. Classification (NCBI taxonomy): domain Eukaryota; kingdom Metazoa; phylum Arthropoda; class Insecta; order Diptera; family Tephritidae; genus Bactrocera; species Bactrocera correcta. The sequence goes on from CM050325.1 coordinate 116,063,851, forward strand.
GTCTATTCAACACTGATTTCTTTAAGCTTTGTTAATTGTGCTATGTTGTTGTTATTGTCATTGATGTCTTCTGTTTACCTGCTGGTCCATTGAATCTTTAGTCATTTGATTACCTGTCATTATATATCAAATGAGCCATTGGCCGCATGCTGTTTCATCTACTTGCTGCGTGCGTCAGTTTACAAGTTATTTAACGTCGATTTTTTAGATTATTTATGTGATTTTTACTTATGTTCTTCATTATTACATTTATCTCCACTATATTCTCAATACTTGCAGTTTGTCGTTGTGGTAGTTTATTAACTAATTTATTAAATATTACTCTTTCACTAAATACTTGCGCAGCTTCTGTTTGTAGTTCGGGGTCGTGTACACAGTTTAAACGCTTGATTTGCAAATTATTTCTTCTTTCATAAACATCTTTCAAATTTGTAGACCAACAGAAACTTCTAACTAACTGATTAGCATTTATATCGACACTTTTCACTTCACACACAAAAGAGATACCTGATTATCCGCTAGTCGTCGGTAACAGAGCTCGATGGGCTAGGTCAGGCCGTTACCGAAAGCTCATCTTGCGATGTGGAAGCTGCTAATATCAACAAGCAGCAAGTAAATTGAGCTAACAACAAAAAGTGTTAGTGTAGCAAGCTCTATGTACTGGTATATTACCTAGTACTGACCATGTCACTAAAAAATAAATATTTTGAAAAAAATAATTTGTTGTGTTTTAAACAGTTAAACATATTCCAGGCAAAGCTTTCGTTGAGCTTTTACAGTCAGCTTTGAAATCATAGGTACTATTGAAAGCTTTTATGGCATAGTGACCGTATCGCTAAAAAAAAAATCATTGTAAAGAAATAAATATAAGTGAGCTTTCACTAATAAGTCAAAAGTAAAGGCTTTATCTAGAGGCTTTATTTATTTATCAGATTTTGAGTTCTATACGTTTTAAGTGTTATATTTTGAACAGTTAAAAATAACGTAGGTGAAGCTTTCGTTGAGCTTTTATTGTCACATGTATTACTGAAAGCTTTCTTGTAGATAGCTCTTTTATACTTTGCACTTCTAAACAATACTTTTGAAACTTAACACGAAACGACTAAAACAAAAGCCCTCTAAAAAGCTTTTCCTGAAATAGAAGCTTTATTTTGCACATTTTTTGCATTCCATACATCATTTATACGGTTAAAGTCTTTAACCGCTCTTTCTTAATAAATGTAATAATTTTCTTAAATATTTGGCACCACACGCTCTGTTTCCCACCACGCAAATTGCCAAATCGTTGACTCAAAAGGCCACAACTACAAACGGTGTCCATTTATCTTGCAACTCATTTGCACTTTAGTGCCAAAATACTCATTTATTTGGTTGGCATAAAACACAGAGAAAATTAAGCAAATAAACTAACATGAAATACGCCAAACACCTACAATCTTGCCACAATCGCCGACAGCGGCCAAATTAGTTGCTACACAGATCGAAGAATTGGAGAATAAAAAATAAATAGCAAATAAATTGTGGATTTTCACAAATTGAAATCCGCCACCACTCACGCTTCGACAGCCTTCAATAAGCTATAAATGCAAAAATCGCATTGCCAACTATTTGCGACAACAAAACCAACGACAAGCAAGTGCAACGGCAGCTGACTGCGGCGATGTACCAAATATGCGGCGGCGCATGAGTCATCGTCTAGCAAGCCAGCATTAGTAATGAAAATGGCCACAGCGAAGAGAACGACGACCCACAACTACGCCAGCAGCAACAACAACAACAACAGCAAGAGCACATCAAGTGCTGAGGAGAGCAGCGGCGTGCATGTGCCGCCCAACAAGGCCACAGGCGCTGGCAACTGGCCGAGCAGCGGCGGGTGCAAAGTGTGCAATTTATTCAATAAATAAAATAAATTTTTGTTGTATTATGGCATTAACGTGTGTGCATGTTGCGCATTTGTGGCAGTAACTTGTTAGGTTTGCCACACACATGCAACGTAAATCTACGTAAATTGGTAGCAACATTTTTATGTTGCAGCAACAAATAGCAACGCGAACATGCAACAAGCAGAAATATGCTGAAGAATTCAATAAAGGATGAAGCAGTGATCTGCGCGTGTGCGACTGAAGCGTGTTTGTTGCCATTGTGTGGCATAAACGGCGCACTTGTTGCTACCACAAAACCAAAACGAGCTACGCTTAAGCCCAAGACGCTCATGTGGGTGCGGGGGAGCAGCATTGCTAGCACAGCCCACCTTAAATGGCAATGATCTTAAGTTCTTGCAACAACAGCGTACATACCGTGCTGCATGCAACACGTAAATCTGGCTTTGACGTAGACTGTGAACGTTTCCCCAACAACTTTGGTGACTTCTTCTGTTGTTGTTAGTATTGCCATGGGCGATCTCTTTTCTACAACGTTTCCACTCACTTTCGTAGACTGTGACTTTGCATGCGCCTGAATTTCATCAGGCACAGCTTCATGCCAGCACACACACCCTAACGCAGCGAATGTCAATGCCACGTGAGGAGTGAAGCAGCCGGAGAAGCTAATCTTCATGTTGTTGTTGTTGGTGCGTTTTAGCGCTGTAAAAATATTTGTGCATCGCAAGCACAGCCGGCCGAAGGTGCAGCAAAGCGCATTGTGTGCGAATGCCCGCTCTGCCGTTTAGGTGCAACAATTTGCGTCTTCAGCCGCATTTCTCAGTTATGTTGCACACACTAATTTATGTAGACTAGCTAACCAACAACTAAAAATGCGCTTCCCTACAACAACAAGTGTAAAAACGCAAAAACCGAAACTGTGAACATTGGTAAACGATTTGGCATGCCGCAAAATTCAGTTAATGCATTTGAAAGCTGCTGCTTAGCAAGTGGTTGTTTAGAAAATGCTACTTGAGCATTTTGCGCATTCGCAGTAAATGATTTAAAGTGAATTGAATTTCGTGCTCATCTCATTTGCGTTGTCAGTCGGTCTTCGTGGAAAGCTTTTGTTGCCAGTAAGCATATGCAAACTGTCAAAACGTTGTAAAGCAAAAATTCTAGGCAAAATACATTAGGCGAAGCAGAGTAAAAGAGTGAAGTAAGGTGTGGTGGTTGTGGCTTTTTTACAGGCCGAAGATTTAATTAGAAAAAAATACCGGTCTTATGATGTTACGAATTTGTCCCTCTACAAATAAGTTTATTAATATTTGTCCTATGAAGATACTGCTACCTTCCGAAGGTAAAAATTATAGTCCAAAGTGTTCGCTTGGGAGAGAAGGAACGTTTTTACGAATGGATCAAAGCTTACGGGGTGAATTGGTTGAGGAGTTCACTATCGGGAACTTTCCATCAGTTCCAGTTTTAGGCTTCCTGACCACGGCAGCGACTTCCAAGCGGAAGATCTCCTGTTTTGGAGCGTATCTCCCGACAGCGACATTAGCCTTAAGTTCGCTGATGAGCTTACTAGGACACCCACTTCAGTCGCGATAACAGCGAAATGGAACTGAAAGGAGGTCCTTTGGCTTCGTGTGACTCACTATTGGACTGCTGGGCCGCAGACTAAATCAACAAGCGCTGGTCGACTACCAGCAGCTGTGCAGTCGCAAGGCTCTTCTGGCCCAGGGTAACTCAGAGTTGGGATTCAAGCACTAAGATTTAATATCCTACCGGATAACGGATGTCTGGATCTCAACACTTCCTTCTCGAATGTTCCGCTTTTACCAGATCAAGGCAAAATACCTCGAATGTCATATCTTTCAACATCCAGGTGAAATAGCGGAAATAGAACTAAGACACTTAAGCAGATTTTTGATAAGTTCAGGACGTTTTTGCCGATAGCTGATATTCAAGTACTGGAGTTTTTTCGTTTAACACCACAAAAAGCAGACTAAGTATGTATGTCTGATGTCTGATCAGGGGATCTCAGACTTTCTAGACCTAGAACAAAACATACCTTCAATAGAAGATGATATTTGATTAATCCTCCATAACACTAGCCTATAAAGCATATAAAGCGTAGCATTTTTCTTCCATTCGAGCTCCTATCTTTCGTTTTTTATTTATGCGCTTTAAGTGAAATCAGAAATCAGGTAAAAAGTCGCAAAAGAAATTGAGCATCCAATTAAATTGCAGCGTTGCAAAGCTGAGTGGCGACACCGCCCAGGCGCGCAGCCAATCGGTCGTTGGACCAACCGACCGCAGCAGTCAATATCATGCCACAGCCGTGCAAAATCAGAGCGCAAAAAGAATAGAAGCCAGTGTTGGTGCATGCAATGTCCTCGCGCTGCCACTCCTTGCTTTTTTGCCAATATTATTTGCAACTTTTTTAAGTTTTGCTCTTGCTTTATGCTGACATGTTATTTTACTACCCAGCTTGCACTCGAACGCGAAAACTTGCACAGACCTGTCCGAAGGCGCAGACAGCGCGCATAAATAAATGAAACGCGTTGAACGCGTTTCGCTGTGCTCAAAACCCCGACAAAAACCGAAAATGTTGGCGTGTCCGCAGCGAACGTTGCAACGCGAAGGGCTATGCATGGGAACGAGGCACCAGCGCTGTGGAAACAGCTGCCGAAACGTCAAATGGGCGAGTGAACAAGTTCGATTTTTACTATCGAAAGGAAAGCAAAAGGAAAAGGAGAACGTACACAAAACGAAGACAAAGCGTAAAGCTATCAGCATAGTATAAACATGCATGTGAATGTATGCGCACATGCAGAAAACTGCCGGTGGCCAGCAAAAAAGCTACCCAGCAACTTGGTCAGACCGGGCGCTACTTGCCACATAAGTGCTTTTGCTCTGCTTGCGCAGCGCTCTTGTCGCGTCTGCTGCGCATCTTGCACCGTAAGGTGGTAGGCACGCCGTGTGTGAGGCCGCTTGTGGAATGTGGCTTACACCAGTCATTCTCGTTGTCCACTTGCTGCAGAGCACGTAAATGTTGTTGTACATTTTTTGGCCATCTTTCAAACCACTTTTTAATGTTCTACTAGCTGTTGCGCAGTGCATATTTAACTACGAAATTGCGTTTTTCCACTTCCTGCTTCTGATAGCAGTGAAATGAAAGTTTGCGCGTGGCATGCGGCATGTGGCAAGTTGCAGTAAAAATTTAATATACAAACGTGCAAAAACGCAGTGCCACACCAGGTTATGGCAAGTTGAATTTCGGTGGCAACCAAAAATGGGTGCTAGTGCCACAGCGCGTGGCGTGCCGCATTTGGCTGTCGTGGCAACTGGCGAAAATTTGCATTTCTCTGCGCTTACAAATTAGCGCATAAGCAATGTGCAGCCAATTCGGCAATGCCATGCGCAGCACGCCACACAACGCCGGCTAACAGGCACTGCGGCACGCACGAGCGGGTAACTGCACATGCAATGCCGTGCCACACTTGCAATGCAAATACAAAAATGAAATTGTACAAGAGATGTGCTGCTTATTGCAGTTGCCACCGCGTAGCTAACGTAAGCACGCTTGCTGCATACCACAGAGCTTGGCTAGTGGCGCCCAGTGTGGGCTGTCTGCGGCTTTTGCGGTGAGCGGGCAACCGCTTGCTTGTTTGCTGTTTTTTCATTTGTCCTGTCTGTCTGTGTCTGTGCCACTGCCAGCAACCTCATAACCACTTGTGGCATGTGCTGTTGGTTGCGTGTGGCGCGCATGCTTGCAACAAGTTTCCCCCTTCAAGTCCTGATCTTCCTGCCTTTTATTACTGCTTAATTGCAGCTAAATGTGCGGAATAATTGCAATGCGGCGGTGGCGACTGCCAAGGAGGGACAAATCTTTGCGGTTTTGCAGCAGCAAAATTCAATTATGTTGCATGCAATTGTGAGATAATAGATTTTGCCGAGAAGTGTTTACAGATCGATGCAATTAATTTTAATGTGCCAAACAAAAAATCAGCAAATGAGATTTTGTAACTGCAGGAAAAATGGGGCGTGTTGTAAGTGGCGAACTTATCAAAGTTTACAGATTTCTTGCTAATACCTCATTTGTAGAGGCCACCTGTGACTTATAAGCCCGCCATGCCACGCCAAGTGGCATTCGAAAAAACCAATTAGAGGAACTATGCTTTGATCTTGTTGTTTTTATTGGTGTTGTGCGCAAAGCCTGTCAGTTCGCACAGCGACAGCAACATGCCACAGCCGCGCACAGCTCGGCCAGTTGGGCAGGGCCTGCCGCATGGCTTGATTTACGTGCACTGGGCGCAACAGGTAATGGACAACAAAAAAAAAAACAACAACAACAAGCGCACTGAGTGCATGAATAATGCAAAAGTGCTTTAAAGGTCGCAACAGCAGTAACAGCAACACAATATAAAGAATGCGGGCAATAAAAATTAATAACCAAACATTAAAAACATCGAATATCGCTTGCAACAGATATAAACACACGCGACACAGAGAGGCGCACACACGCGCTGATTTGTGCAGACACTCAGCGTGCGACTAGTGTGACTTTTGTTGCTACTTTGGCCATGTTTTCGCTCTTCATTTTGTTGCTGTTAATTTTTATGCTGCGACCGCTGCAGCGCATTCCATTTCAACCTCGCGAAAGAATTCACATTTATTTTAACGCATTCGCTGTCAATAAAAGGCAGCCAAAGAACGCCAAAGAGGAGCAAAGGCGAAGGCGCAGCCAAAAAAAGGGCGCGAAAAAGTGAAAAATATGCCAGCGATATTAATAAAAGCATGCGACAACAACAGCAGCGGCAACAGCAGTGAAGGCAATAAACAACTGGGGCTGTGTCGGTCTGGGCGGCGATGGCAGAAATTAAATGGCACCGGCAAACATGCCAATGTCTGGCGGACGGCAACAACAATTGCAATTAAAAGGTCCAATAAAAAGGCACGACCGCCATAGCAATGAGTGATGCGATAACAATAACATCAACAACAATAACAACAATGAAACTGGCAAATGCTGCGTCAAAGTCGTAATCAACGCTTTAAACGAGTTTTTAGTGACGATGCACAGCAGATGTTTGGAATTTCAGGCGCAACAAAAAGTGGCACCAGCGAGCAACAGGAGTGTGGTAGTGCTGTAGCAGCAGGGAGTCGGCCCAACGGAGCCACCACAAGCGCTTCAAGTGGCTGAAAGGAACCGAGAACAAGTGGCGGCACGGTAAGGTGGTGTGGAGCGCAACTTTCGTTTACTGCTCTTAAGGACACCGCGCTTAAGTTTGCTGCTGGCGATTTTGTTAATTTTCCAATGCAGGGATGGCTGCTGCACTGAAGCAGAGGAAAAAACTGTAAAATATAAGCTTAAGTGTGGAGCAAAGAACGGGTAAAGTGTGGAAGAAACAACAGACAAAGAACAGACTGCCTGGCAAAGGTAGCACGGTAAAGCAAACAGCAATCGATTGGGCAGCGCGGTGGCACTGACAGTGGCTGCCCAGACAACGACGACAACAACGCGCCACAGCACTTCATCAATTTTTATGACTTTTAAATGTTATGCAGGTCCAAGATGCCAAAGTACTTTGGCAAATAACAAAACAGCAACACATAAACGTCGAAAGCCCTCGCACATATGGAAAACCAGAGTAAAGTGGATTGAGTCCGTAGCAAGTAAATCTTCAAACGAAATATGTTAGCAACTTAGACTGCGTATAACGGTGACCATCTACTTTTGTATGGTACAGTGCCACATTTAAAAGTCCAGCGAGCGCTTGCTGAAAAAAGAACGGGTGCAAATTTGAGATCGATATGTTAGAAACTGAGGGACTGGTTTGTATATATACAGTCAGACGCACAGGCAGACGGATATGGCTAAATGGACTTAGCTCGTCACACTGTTACAAACTTCGTGGCAAACTGGCAAACTTAGTAGACCCTATACAGTGTATAAAAATGAAAGATGGTTCGGCGAAAGATTTAAAACTGCATGATTCAATCCGTTGAAAAATATATTTAAAAATAATAAACATAAAAGTGTAAATTTTTACAAAACTTACCTTAAAAATCTCACTTTTAGAAATTTCAGAACACTTTCACTTCCACCTTGAAATTGCAACTAAATGATTTGATGAAAGCGCTTAAGCATAATTTTGGACGATTTTACACTTTTAACGATTTCGGATGCACATTTTTCTAAGGCTTGATAAAAACCTTATAATGATTTTGTAACTGTAAATAAAAAATAAAAATTTATAGTCAGTAAATGAGTACAAGTTTTCTGCAATCAATTTAAAAATCCATAAAGTACTAAAAACATAAAATAAGAAACACAAAAAAAGAAAAATATTTGCAGTCAGGTGGCAGCTATATGCAGAACATTTCTTACAAACATCACTAAAAAACATTTTCTCCGAGAAATTTTGCGAAGAAAGTAAGCAAACAGTCACAAAAACGGAATTAAAATCTGCTTTGCAATAAATTATAATGGTCCAAAGCACTAAAAGTTGGTAGCTTAAGTCAAACAACTGCCGTCCTGCGTCCAGCGAAGGCACGCTAGTCATTTGTTGTGGCAAGCTTCATTGACATACTGACACTTAACGACGCAGAAAATGAATAAAACAACAAAAAAAAAAAAACAAAACAAAAACAGTTAACAAAAGTGGAAAGGGAGGAAGCAATAAAATTGGCCAACAAAGCACTTAAAGTATGCGAAAGTAAAAAAGGCTGAAATGCATTATAAAGACGGTTAATGAACGTGCGGCTTTTCGAAGCCAATAACAATGAGGTAGAGAAAAACCAGACCACTTTCAAACACTAAAGAATAATGACGGCCCATTAACGATGCACGCCTTGATATGCGGCGCGTCGCGGTCCCCTTCATATGCGACAAGCTGGACCACGCATACACAGCAAATATCAGTCAAAGGATGTGCCACATCAGGCGAATCAACACCAAAAACAACAGTAACATACGAGTTGGCACATACGCCGCTTTTTGGGCAAAAAGAAAGTATAAAAACGGTAGCGAAATGAGATCAAGGGACGTAAAGTGCTAGTGGCATAGCCTCTAATGCAAAAACAAAGGCAACCGCATTCAGCCCTTTCAGAACCAATAATAACACACATTGTGTGCCCAACAATACACAGACGACGGCGAACAGGTAGCACACAGCAATTTTTCAGTACAAAAATAAAAACGGTCGCACACACGTCATATCAAGCATTCGCGTTTATAAATCCCGCTGATGTGGCGTATCAAAAGCGTTGAATGATCGCGTCGTGCAGCCATCAGTGCACGTCGAATGCCAATCGCCGCCGCCGTAGCTGTTGATTTTGCCATTCACCGCCGCACCAAATTGTTGCGCCAAAGTTGTAATACAACAACAATAAAATATCAGTAATAACTACCATTCGTCTGGCCATAAAAAAGCGTATGCTCTTGCGCAGCTTCTACACACTTCACATTTACTATGTCACTCATCCTGCCACATGTGCTTTGATCGAGTGGTGCGCTCCATTTTAAAAGGAATTTTGCCTTTACGAACACCGCCGTCGCACAAACGTTGCAGACAATAACCTACTGCGTCAACGCAATCTCATCAAAGCTGTTCGCTCGTTTCGAGTGCTGGCGTGTAGAGCCGTTTTTGCGCGGCTGTAGAGTGCGCAAACTACGGCTTTGCTACCTGCAGCAATTGGTTCAACGTAGGGACAGCCGAGCCAAATTGCAAGCTTGACATCATCAAACCGTCTGATGTGGTGCGCACAACACAACGCCATGCATCGAATTGTATCTACACATCGTTCATATAGCTGTGTATATACATATGTATGTATGTACACAGTATGGCTCATATATAACTCTTCGCTGTGCTAAATCTGCATACAATCGCGCTGTGCGAAACAGCAATCGCCGATATCCAAACCGATCTTATCCATAACATTGCTACCCGTGCAAACATGTTCAGGTTGCCTTGGCCGCATGCATCCCTGGGGCGTTGATGTGCTGAAGTGCTCACACAAGCGTTATTGTATCAACTGCTTCATAAGTGTATTCACTTTTATGAGTATAACTACGGCGATTGGCGTGCTTGATATAATACGAGCGATACACATCCATTGCCTAGCCTAAAAAAACGGGGCGATTATCGCCGATCTTTCGAGTTGGTTTCAGCAGCTCCCAAAAAATTTATTAATTACCAACTTTTCTAAACGGAAGTTAAACGTATCTGAATTTCCAAATGTTGATCATGAATTTCAAACAGATTTCCATCAGTTCTATTTCAAATATAAAAACAGAAAATAATTATATTCACAACCGAAAATATGAAGACATATTCAATAACGATAAGACGCCAGGAGAATCCATTGTTTTTCTTAACGCCTTCGTTATCACTTAGTGACGCCATAAACCAGGAATTTGATTGATGTTTTCACAAACAAAAAACATAAACGCGTATTCATAGGCATTTGTGTAGTGCATATTCATGCTTGCATGTGTAAATATGCATGTGCAATGACTTGATCACTTTGTCCAATCAGCAAATGCGTGCCCGTTGTAGCAATGTGCATCCATAAACGAATATATTAAAAATTCTCTAAATTCGCATATATGTATGTATATGTGTGCAAGTATCCTGTGTAAGCAAACATTTAACGTTTTTTCCGTTCCAATTGCCACAACTTACCGGAAATTTGTGTTTTTTGTGCGTTGGACCTCACTGTCCACTCATGATCTTAAACCGAACTAAAACGCGCCCGAACGATTGAAATTTCACTTCCCAAACATACTTTCGCACACGCACTACACTAATAACACATATTTGCATAATTATATTCACTTTATTTAACAAAATTTACAAATTTTAAATCCTGCGCACAAATTTTCATTTTTCCGCGTAATTTCGTCAAATTCGAACTGTCAAAGTGGAGGTTGCCATACAAACGCCAAATTTTTTGGTTGTGTAAAATGAAGATGTTCGAAATACGTTAAATACTTGTAAACAAATTAGAAAGGGTGTTTGTTGTGTTTATATAAAAATATTATGATTAAAGGATACTCAAATGCATTTTTTATTGGGTATAAGTGCATTATATATTGGGTATGAATATATTGTAATACGTTTAAGGAAATATACCTTTTCAACCATCTGGTGCTTCGCCGGTGACAGTTATCGAATTTCGTTAATTCGGACACAACCGGAATTTAAACAAGGCATAGTAAATAAATATGACTATTTTCATAAATACGAAGTGTTTTTGTGTGCAAATTAGAAAACGCCATTAAATAATAAGAATAATAATAAGTGGTGCAAATGGCAGTTTTTCTTGCGTCTTAACTTGAGTGGCTTTGCATTTTGATATGCAAGTTGTGTTTGTGTTAAGGTTACCTGCTGTACGAGCTTGGACTCTCATTTAACCTGTTGCATCAGTACAGGATATTTATTGCCCAATCTATTACTGCAGGACCAATCACTAATTGTTGTTGGTTCTACAACCAGTGAGTCAGAAAGAAGTTATAGCGGCGATAAATATTGAAAAGCGAATGACTGCCTCAAACTTTAATCTTCATTTGTCCAATTCATGCGATTCGCAACTCGGAATCAATGGCTTGTCATTTGTGACAATTGGAATGCTGTATATGGCAGCTGGTGGCTAGCAAAAGAGTTGCGTATGTTCGGATCTGTATTTATGCGCCCGTAACAAGTTCGTTTAATGGGGTAAAAACTGAAATGAAGTTTGTGTGCGTTTGTCAAGGCATCATATATATGTACATACCTACTTTACTTTTGTAACAACAGCAGCAAATGTACTGATCCTCCATTCGTAAACAAGCTGCGCATATGTACATATATGCTCTGATGTACATTTCAGTGGTGTTTAATTATTTATAAGGCACTTCCTCTATTAATTCATTCATCAATTCATTCGTATTTCATTAAATCTCTAAAAAATCGAAGTTTTTCTCTCTTTTATTTTAGTCTTATACATCCGGTTTTAGAGCACCAAGTTGTACTTGGGCCATGGCGAATCACGCAACATTCTCATCTGCTGCAACATCAGGAATAACTGGCTCTTGGCAGCTGTCATTCTTGCTGAGTTTACTCATATGTAATCAACTAAAGCTCTCTCCGGCATCGCAATCCTCGTCGCTGGGTGTACACATTGTGCGTTCTCCCGAATCAGCAGTGGCGCCCAAAGGTGATGAGGTTGTTTTTGAGTGCGAATTAAATTTGGCTCCCGACCGTTTGGAATGGCGGTTCCGTCACACAAGCGCACGTGCCACGGACGCTATGAACTACAATTATCTTCATGGCGGCGAGGTCGGTATCAATGACCTTTTCTATTTAAACATTATCTATTTCTGTATATCCCTCTATCATAGGATGGCCACAATATTGTAAATGAAAACCTGACATCTCGTTTGCGTGTATTTGTCTCGTCCGAAACTTTGGGTGATTACCAATGTGTGGCCTGGGTCGGATCGGCCGCAATCGCTTCCACACCCGCACGGCTGACACTCGTATCCATAAGCATCGACAACTCGAACGGTTATAGTCGCAATGCAATACGCTGGAGCGTAGCGCCGAAGAATTGCATATTAATACGTTGCGGCACAGTGAGCTCGAATCCGCCAGCGGTGTGGAGCTTCTTCCGCAACGGCGAGAAAGTACCACAAACCGAGGTGTTGCCCTCAGCAAATGGTGCACTCATACTTAACACAGTGTCATCGAAAGATTCCGGTAACTACACTTGCTCGGCCATGAACGCCATCACTGGCGTGGAGGTGAGATTGCCACAACGCATAGACTTGCGCGTCGATTATATTGATCGCACGCCGCCTTACTTTCTTAATGTGCCAGTGTCACAAGTGACGGCGCGTCCGGGCGAAACAGCCGTACTCGAATGCCCAGGCGTCGGTTCGCCACCACCGGAGGCCGTTTGGAGCAGCCCGAATGTAATTAACATCTACAACAATCGCACAAAAGTGTTACCGTACGGTTTGCAGATATCTGATGTGATGCCCGAGGATCAAGGTTCGTACGTGTGTCGCTTAGACAACGGCATTGCGCCTGCTTTGGTACAAATTATAAAATTTATTGTCCTGGAAGCGCCACAAATACTGCGTGGTCCCGCAAAGACACGAACAAATGAAGGCGATCAACTGGAATTGGAATGCTCGGCAGCCGGCAATCCTTTCCCCCAGATCTATTGGTTAATTAATGGCGAAGACACTTCTTTGGATAACGAGACCTTTCATGAAGACCGTCGTTTGGTTATCCGGCATGTACAGAAGCGCCATGCGGGCATCGTGCAGTGTTTTGCAAAGAACGAAGTGGGCGAGGTAAATGCGACAGAGCTCTGCAATGGTAGCAATACCGTGTAAACACTCTTAATTATTGCAGGTAAGCGACGGCAGTTACTTGGAAGTGAACCCGAAGCAAATACAGGGCGAAGACTCAGCTCCCCTAGGCTCCGTGCCAATACGCATGCCTTATGAGCATACCGGCAACAAAAACAAGGGCAAACGGAAACACATGAAAATACGTGAGTAAAATTCTCATCTCTATGAATTTGGAAAAGTTATTAAAGATTCCGAATTATTAGTTGTTTTGTTTTGTTTCGTAAAGCTTAAACACGATAAAGTGGATGTCAGTTTTCTCTTTATTCGAGATAAATAACTTATTATATACAATTCGATTTATTTTCGTCGCTCCGACGCTTTACAGTTAAATTAAATTACATTCCTTTTCGAAATACTCAGCAATACTTCCTCGTACAAGTTAATTCCATGAAGATATATACCAAAATGTAACTATTTGAACTTGTTCTTGCATTAAGTTTAGAAAACTAGTATTTGTTTAAATGTAAATGTGATTTTAAAATTTTATTTCTAGTATCAAAGAAAAACTTAACCGATATCTTATTAGATAACCAATAATGCATAATCAATTCTCTCTCTCCTTCCTTCAACTCCCCCACAAAACAGTGGCCAACTGGCCCCGTCCTATACTTGCACTGAGCTTGGGCTCTTACGCAGCAGCTTCTCTTCTTCCTGCAAGATGCGTATCTTCATCTTCAGCTCTTCCACCTGTAGACGGTGCACTTCGCGCAAATGCTTCAAATCTTCCTGTGCACGACTTAGCTCTATTTTCTTCTTTTCCAACGTCACTTGCGTTTCCTTGTAACGCAGCTCGGCCTCCTTCAAACGGAAGTACTGCACTTTCTCCTCGAATGACTCCACCGTGATGGTGGTGTTTCCCGGCGTCGTGGCTGCTGCAGCGGCATTGCTTACACTGACCGTCGGCACGACGGGTGCCGGCGCCGGTGCCGTGGCCACGGGCAGCGCGTGCAGTGTTGCGCAAGTGAATGTCGGCGTTGCAGTCGCGAACTGTGCGGTCGCTGGCGATTGCAGTTGCATTTTCATTTGGTGCTGCTGCTGTTGTTGTTGCTGCTGCTGCTGTTGATGTTGTTGCTGCTGCTGTGCAGCAACTGCGAGCTGGTGCTGGGCAAGATGCTGTTGCTGCAACTGTTGCGCCTGGTATTGGGCAAGTGTTATTTGCTGTGGCTTGATCTCGCTGATGATCTGCTGATTGTAAGCGGTCGCGGGCATGGCGGTGATCGTGTGATGCTGCGGCTGATGCTGGCTGGGTATTGTGATGCGCGTTGGTGATGGTATAGTGATATGGGTGGCTGTTCGAGAAAAGAAGTGTAAAGCGGTTAGACAACATTGGCTGAGGAATCGTTATTGGTAACTTACTGTTCGAATCAACGGGATGTTTTATCTGTAGAATGATGTCTTCGCGTGGGCGCGTTGTTTTGAATTGTAGCAAATCGTTTAGTGTCAGCTTTTCGGCGCTGATTTGATCCACCGATATCTGTTGTGTCTGTATGGTTTGTTGTTGTTGTTGTTGCTGCTGCTGTTGTTGTTGTACATGCTGTTGGAGCACCTGTTGCTGGTGCTGCTGTTGTAGTTGTTGCTGTTGCTGCTGTAGCGGATCAATAGGTTCCTGCTCTATCTGTCCCACACCGTCACTAGTATCCATCTCGATCTCTTCGAAAGCCTCATTCTGGCTGCCATGCTCATCGGGGTCTATGTTGGTGACCTGGAAATCGGGCTCATCCTTTATCTCATGATTTACTACTTCTGGGCGATCCGAATCGATGCTTGCCTGTGAGCCGTTTGCGTCCTTCTGACCATTTGGACGGAAGGGGTACTGTTTGCGTAGTCTAAAAACAATAGCAACATAATCAGAAATATACATACAAATTATCACTCGTTAAATAAATAAACAAATTACTTCACTCACGCCAACAATCACACACACACACACGTTACACACAAACCAAACTCGAATTTCAGCTATTCAACCCCATAAATGAGCAGCTCAAGGCAGGAGCGCCTATGCCTGGCTTGGCTATTGTTTACTCGGAAATCAGCTAGTTTCGATATTCAGAGCAAATACGTTTTTTTCGGTCACTGATTTTTCACATTTTAACTAGAAGAAATGCTGTCTTCAGTCACTTCTTTGTTTTCCAACTTTCTGAGATACTTTATACCTTTGAGATATTACATGCCTTTCTTGAGATTTTCTGCCGCTTGTCATTTGCCGCCATTTTTAATTGCACTCGAAAGACGAGTATCTGCCGCACGACAATGAATGAGGGCATGAGCGAATGCCTGGTCGCGTGAATTTGCGGAGCGAAACACAGCGCTCAGATACTTTCGTCATGACTCGTCATTAGACGATTTTGTTGTTGTCAGCTCTTTTACGGGTGCACATTTGGCTCGTTTGTGCTTGTGCACGACTTTCCGCTCGACTTGTTTGTGTTTTGAGGTATATTTTATGCTTGCTGGGGTTTTGAGTCCATCGGACCCACTAAATCAACAGAATTTGTTTGTTATGAGTTGGAATGCGGCTTTCAATGAGCTGCTTAACGACACATGTTTCACTACACACACACACATGCACGCACAGGCAGATACACCAACACAACTGCTAATGGCAACGTTGGCGGGAGGAATGCATTTCTGTGCAGCCCGCCGAGTGGCCTGCATTTGCGTGTAACAGGTGCACGAATTAGAGCAGCTGCTGGCCGCGGGTCAGCGACACTCCGTAAGTGTGGAAGCCATACAAAAAAGGTCTTCTGGCTTGGCATCTTCTACTCACCTTGCATTGAGCCAGAATTTTTGGATTTGCTTCAGGTTACGCATAGCGCTAACACCCGGATGTGTATTGAATTCGTGCACAATTTTTTCCCAGGCATCGCGCACCGAGTATTTGGAACGCTGCTTCTTTCTGAATTTAATATCGATGACCTCTTCGTGCTCATGGAACAGACTATAGAGTATCTCCTTCTCTTCTTGCGTGAAACGTGGCGTTAAAGTTATTTGGCCTGACTTGCCCACAGCGCCGCTGGCACCCGCACTGCCGGTGGACGTATTGGCGGCATTGTGCTCATCCGCGCCGTTGGCTGTGGTGGTAACCACAGTTACAGTGCCATCACCGCCGCCACCCACCGCCACGCCAGTGGACATCTGACGCGATTTCTTCGCTATGTTGACGACGAACTTCTACAATCCAACAGGGAGAATTTCTGATTCGTAAGCACCTAACTATGCTAGTTGTTTTTGTAATTTCGTAGTGCACACAGCTCCACTCGAAACGGCGTTAGCTCAAAGAAACGCGTTTAACGAGATGAATTGCTTTTGACTCCACGAAAAAGTTGCTATGAAAATCAGAAATTATTCTCAATTTTATACTTTTTAATAGCACTCTAATATGGTTGTTGTTGCTACACTGCACTTAAGTGGACAGCTGCGGCCGTGAGTGCTTTCGCACGATTGATATTGAACTCTTTGATGTATTTTGTTGTTTTTGCTTTTATATGCACATCACAGGTCAAAATTTCTTGAGGAATTCAATAATTTTCTAGAATTCTTTTCACAAATAGAGAAAATCACTTTGAAAAGCGCCGTCACACACTCCAGGTAAATCCACTCACAACGAGCTACAGAAAACGAGTGCGAGTGGCGAGTGACGAGTGATAGCTTGTCGGCCATGTTTTGAGTTTGTTTCTGCTGTGCTGTGTTGCCAGTGCTGTCAAATGCTTAAAATTGATTTGATGCATAAACATGATTTTGGGTGTGAGACAAATGCCATAAAGGCACGTAACTGTACAAGTAATGACCAAACGTGAATTTATTTGGTTTCTTTTGCAATTTATTTATTGAAAATGTAGTTTAAAGCATGTCCATATTATCAATATAAAGTTTTTGTAGTGGCAACGCTTGGCGCTGCTCTTGCACCATCTGGCGGCGAAAAGCTAAAACTTGCTGATTACATTTAAATTACTCACAGCCTCTCAAACTGTTAAGCTGGTTTTCAAACTGTCGTTTTGAAAGAACCCAATCGGAAGGGCAGTTGCTTGGGTAGTAGTCGTATTGCCACAGTGTTAACGCTTCACTATTGTTGTTGGATAATTTTGAAGGTCATGGATTACAATTATTTACATTGGATCTGCTTGCATAACAGCTTTAACAAACTGTTAAGCGCTTTCATTCATATGCTGGCGCAGCGTCATCGTCCTCCATGCCCTCCAAGGGGTTCTTTTCCACCGCATCAGGATAGAATTTTTTCAAAATCTTATGTATCTCTTGCATGAGAGACTCGTAATCCGGTGGGAATTTGTCACGCCTTGGTGGTCCTTTATCAATGCCTGACCACAGTTGGTGTACGGAGGTGCGCGCGTTCTGCGAAAATCCAATCTCGAAAGCACCATCTCTTGGCGGCACTTTGCCGTTATGATTCCGTACCAACTGTATGATGCGATTTGGCGCTTCTTGAGCTACATAAGCGGCGAACTCCTCGGCTTTCGTCGTGAATATCGGACACTCTAACGTGTGTTCGATGTAGATCATTGAACGGTTCTTGTCGAAGTAAGCGTCGGCCGCCCAATCAATTTCCCGCTGCTTCTTCGACTTCTTTCCTTTTGGTGCCATTACAATTTACTCTCGGATATGTAAAACTAAAGATTTGGCAGTGTCTCTAACAAAATAATTTTGTAAAAATGACGTTCATTTAAACATTTCAAAAGAGATGTGTATTTCTCATAAAATATGTATCTACATTTTATAAAAAAAACGATAATTAATGAAGTACGTACTCTCTTGCAGCCAACATGATTCCTCCCTCTCGCCCCAACGTGACGCGATTATCCGACGATTCGGTCATGTTGCGTTGGTACGTGCCAAAGAACGAGGGGCTGCCCATACAATTTTTCAAGGTGCAGTATCGCATGCTCGGCGACTCGAGTCGCAAAATACCGCGCGAAAATTGGCAGACCACAAACGAAGACATACCATACGGCAAACGTGATCGTGTTTTTGAAGGCGTGAAGAATTTCACCTCATCGGTATCCGGCTTGAAACCTGATCGATTCTACCGTTTCCGCATCATCGCCGTTTACTCGAACAACGACAATAAGGAGGGCAACACTTCAGCGAAGTTCTTTTTGCAAAGTAGCGAAGCTTTAGGCCCCACCAAAGCCACACTGCCAGCGCCAGAGCTGTTGCGCGTGGAACCGCTTTCAGAGACTGCAGTTATGATACATTGGACGCTGCCGGCGAATCCGATAAACGTGCCGGATGGTTTTTACGCCTACTACCGGCTCGCCTCTTCAGCAGGCGAATACCTCAAAGCGACTGTAGACGGTCAACATACACGGAAATTTAAGATCGACCTGTTGGAAGCAGGTACTGCCTACGAGTTCAAGCTGCAGTCCTTTAATGCACTGGCTGCGTCTGAGTTCAGCGCCATATTACAGGGTAAAACGAAGAGTAAGTGTCCAAAAAATAGTATTCCATTTAAAGATATTTTAAATATGTATTTTGTCAACATAGAAGTGGCAACCACCCCAATGCCTGTGCCAGCAATCACGCCTGTAAACACCAAGGAGAACGATAAGCCGAAATATCCGATAGTGGCAGGCATCGCAGGCTGCGGTATACTCCTCATAGTAGCCATAGTCGCTGCCTTCCTGTGCATGAAGCGACGCGGCCCGGCGACACCAGAAGGTAAGCTTAAACTTTCGCCTTTAAGCGACAATTTAGGCAATGTGTGCAACGTTTCTTTTCGCTAGATGAAGACAAACCACAGCTAGACCACATACAGGCCGATTTTGTGACCCCCTCAGTGCTGGGCGTGGCGGCGCATCACAAGTCCGGTCACCGCCTCAACGGCGTCATACCGCGCATGAACATCACGCCCAATCCGTTGGCGCAGGAAGCCGACAAGGTATGTAGAGCCCCGCCAAGCACTTGTATATATTGAAAAATGAGCCATGGCTTGGCTTGCCTCAGTTAAACAGTCGCACTTTTATCTACGACTAGCGTATTATTGAATATCTTACTGCTTTACTACGTATTCGAGTTGTCGATATGTAAAATATGTTTCTTTTCGAGCTCTATATTTTAATTTTTACAAAATTTTCTAGACAAAATTTTTGCTTGTACTTTATAGTCATTTCTAGTGGGGTTGTATGTATGTCTTTCAACACAGCTGGTGGTGCCTCGACTATGTAACTACTTAAATATCTAAATCGTATAAATCTCGACTACTTCAGCCTTTCCAGCAACTCTTCTGTAATCAAAAAAAAAAATGAAAAAAAAAAAAAAATTGGAAAGGAAATTCATTTGGCATTTACGATCTTTTGTATAAAGTCTATTGCTATAACCTATAATTATATTTTGTATATAATTCTCTATTGTATATTATCTGTATGTATTTATATATATATATTTATGTAACTATTTTAGTTTTAGTAAATTTTCTGCACATTTAGTGAGCAATAATTCCTTCACGGCGGAAAAACTCTAGTTTTAAGAAAACAAGTTGAGTTAACGAAATTATTTTGAGGTTAGAACAGTTTTAGCACTAACATTTAACAAACTTTAACAGTAAATGTTAAATACTTTACTTTTAGCAGTATAGTTCAGGCAGTTGACCGAAGGTTTACCAAGGGTTTGCGATGAATTGCTCTAAGAACATTTCGTTTTACAATTGCCTACGTTTAGGCGACTTTTTTGTTTTCAAAATATTGATAGAACACTTGGAGTGCAACAACATTAAAGAAATTGGTGATATATGTAGTTCTTAAAGTTACCCTTTAAATAAAGGTGATATCTACTTCATGTTGGTCCCAAACGACTTTTTTGTTTTCGAAAACTACGAAATTTTATTTTATTCTCAAATGATGTGTGGCATAAAACTGGCCTGGGGAGAAAGAATTTTATTGAATTAAGTAGGTAACTAGGGTTTGATATTTTTAAATTTGTCAGCTTTTAAAGCTCCGCTTTGTGTCGCACTAACCCTATTACAGCACCGTCCCTCTATTATTATTATAGAAATCTATTCGAAAGCACGAACAGCATATTCCGTCATCTTTACACTAACTTTCTTTTCCTGGTCACTATTCTATCTCGCCATGTGCCATTCCTCCGCTTGTACCTCTTGATTGCACCCATCCCCACACTAGCATAGATATGAATTTAAGTATTACTAGTGCGACTCTAAGGCATTTGCTGCTACTAGCTTAGAAATATCAGCGTGAACTGTTCTAGAATCGCAACAACGTGATGGAGCTGCGCTTCCTGCCCAACAGCAACAGCAACAGCAGCCACACGGGTCAAAGTCCCAACAATTCAGCCAGTGCCAGCAATTTAAATACGACCCACCCGCATACCAGCAGCAGCCATAGTTTACACCAACAACAAACTGCCGCCAATAAAGCGGACGAAGCTGAGCCCTACACACCGCCTCCGCGCTCCTCTTCCTCCTGTGAGACGCTCGAAGCCAGCGAGGGCATCTTCAATGCAATCGACGCCACTTCACCACTATCGAAGCCGCTGCCGCCGCTGCCGAACCAGAAGCCTCATACCGTACACCATAACCAACAGCCGCAGCCGCACCACCAGCCGTCGCATACAACCCTACCGAAAATGACCACCGCGCCAAACGCAGTAATAACAAATGCAAATCATGCCACTGCTCATTACAACCACAACACCAATGCCATGCATTTGCACACGAAATCGAGCTCGTCTCATTCATCAACCTCATCCTTTCAATCTTTACATAATTCACAGGCACATCTGGGTTCGCATCAGGGCCTACACCACGCACAGCCATACCATCCACCGCCGCCCGGCACGCCCACACTAATGCACAAACGTGGCGACTACATGCCACACCATCATCATCATGCCAACGCATCGGCTGCCGGCCAACATCCGCCGCCAGTGCCACCACACCAGAACAACAACCACAGCGGCCACCACAACGCGCACCATCTATACCAGCAACACCAGCAGCAGCATGCGCAGGTGCAATCGCCGCAAACGCCCGCCATGGAGCAACAGCGCCGCACACTGGAGCGCAGCGCGCGCAATCTGCACTACACGGCGACCGCGGTGCCGGCGAACGCGACGCAGCCACACGACGCGGCCATGAACATCGATGGCCTGCCCACGCGCATACCGTCGCTGCGCCGCACACGACGCTCCTCAGGCAACACCAACAACAACAACAACGGCGGCGTAGGCATACCCATCGTGCCGGGCAGTCCGCGCGTGCAGCGCTCGCCAATGCCGGCGCGCGCCATGATGAAGCGCGGTCGGCTGGGCAGCCACAACGACAATATGTCCTCGGGCAGTTTGAACAGTATTGAGGTGTAGGCGGCAAACAAGTACGCTTCGTATAAGTAGTGTTAAGCTCTAGTATAGTAAGGGAGGCTAGCAAGTATGCTACTATCTAGACGCAGACATAAGTCTAGGGGGTACAACGGTACTTCAGTGGGTATTATTTAAATTGTTTAAATTTAAAATTCGTTATATAACTAAGAATAAGTCAACTGATTGCAATCTTGATTGACTTAAATTGTAAATATTTATTGGTAGAACTACGTCAGACTTTTCTAGACCAGTCTAGGAAACAGTTAGATTTAAGACACAATGTATGACATAGGTGTAAGTAATATCTCGAATATGCAAGAAAGTAACTCGAAAAACTCGATTATCTGCATAATTTTAGGCTGAGTTCCTTATAGTGCCTTGTTATGTAACACTTAGTAATACCGCATAAAGACTTAACGGAACTAACTCCAATGACAGTTGTGGTTATATTAGCTTTGAATACGAAATGAAATCCAGTAGTAATATGACTAACTTAAACTAACTAATTAGTTTGGCGTTAACTCCGTCCTGCAGAGATAACAAGAAGTAAGTTAAAATATACTGAAAAAAATGAAAAACTTAGAGTCTAGCAACATGAAAGTTGATTCAAAAAATGTTTTTTTGAAATATATTTTTCAGTTTTCGAAGTCTACATATTGTCTAAATAGCTTTTTTATTGTTTTAAATTATTTAAAATATAATTTTCGTGCTTCCTACAGTTTTTGACTGCACTTTATTTGTACGTTACTGTACATTTTTAGTAATCGTTCATAAGTTCAATATTACAAACATTTAATTTATTAAAAAACGACCTTAATTGCCTTACCTTTATTTGATTAAATGTTAATCATAATTTTTTTGTATTTTATTTTATTTTTAATTAAAGATATGTTTAAAAAATACTATAAATTTATTCATTTTTTATAATTTTAATTTAAAAAAATAAAAAATGTTCGTATTTTAACGTAATTTTTGAATAAAAAATAAATTTTTGTATTTAACTTTTCTTTCAATTTAATTTATTTTTAATTTAATTTTTTAATTAAAAAATTTTTATAATTTTAATTTTCAAATTTAAAAGATGTTTATAATTTTAGTTTTCAAATTTAAAAGAAATTTTCTTTTAATTTATTATTTTTATAATTTTAGATTTCAAATTTAAAATAATTTTCTTTTAACTTTTTTATATTTTTTTTATTTAATTTGTTTATAATTTTAATTTCCAAATTTAAAATAATATTATTTTATTTTTTTGTTTAAGTTTTTTTTATTTAAAAAATGTTTATAATTAATTTTCGAATTTAAAATAATTTTATTTTTTTTTTAATTAAAAAATTTAAGAATTATTATAAACTTATTAATTTTTTTTGTTATAATTTTAATTTTTAAATTTAAAATAATGTTTGTGTTTTTTACTTAAGTTTTAATTACAAACTAATTTGCTGTAATATTTATATAATATATATCAGAGAACATATTTTTAATTACGAAAACATGTAGCAAATAAAGGGTGATTTTTTAAGAGCTTGATAACTTTTTTAAAAAAAAAAACGCATAAAATTTGCAAAATCTCATCGGTTCTTTATTTGAAACGTTAGATTGGTTCATGACATTTACTTTTTGAAGATAATTTCATTTAAATGTTGACCGCGGCTGCGTCTTAGGTGGTCCATTCGGAAAGTCCAATTTTGGGCAACTTTTTCGAGCATTTCGGCCGGAATAGCCCGAATTTCTTCGGAAATGTTGTCTTCCAAAGCTGGAATAGTTGCTGGCTTATTTCTGTAGACTTTAGACTTGACGTAGCCCCACAAAAAATAGTCTAAAGGCGTTAAATCGCATGATCTTGGTGGCCAACTTACGGGTCCATTTCTTGAGATGAATTGTTGTCCGAAGTTTTCCCTCAAAATGGCCATAGAATCGCGAGCTGTGTGGCATGTAGCGCCATCTTGTTGAAACCACATGTCAACCAAGTTCAGTTCTTCCATTTTTGGCAACAAAAAGTTTGTTAGCATCGAACGATAGCGATCGCCATTCACCGTAACGTTGCGTCCAACAGCATCTTTGAAAAAATACGGTCCAATGATTCCACCAGCGTACAAACCACACCAAACAGTGCATTTTTCGGGATGCATGGGCAGTTCTTGAACGGCTTCTGGTTGCTCTTCACCCCAAATGCGGCAATTTTGCTTATTTACGTAGCCATTCAACCAGAAATGAGCCTCATCGCTCATCGGACACGGACGCGAAACACATTTCGAACCGAACACTGATTTTGGTAATAAAATTCAATGATTTGCAAGCGTTGCTCGTTAGTAAGTCTATTCATGATGAAATGTCAAAGCATACTGAGCATCTTTCTCTTTGACACCATGTCTGACATCCCACGTGATCTGTCAAATACTACTGCATGAAAATCCTAACCTCAAAAAAATCACCCGTTACAAACACAAAAACAGTAAATAGTAAAATAAAAATTGTAACTTACTACCACATTAAACAAAATTGTGTTTTTTTTTTGTTTTAAAAGTGTAAAACTGACACTTTAAAAAATGAAAGGGTTAGGTATAAATTTGGGTAACAAAATATTAGTAGTCGAAAAAGTATTTTCGCATTTTGATTAGAGATACGAAAAGACTTTTTCGACTACCCAATATTTTGTTAGCGAAAGTTTTAAAACCCTTACAGCAAAGTAATCAGCAACTGAACACGGATTTTTATTCCTCCAAGGACCGCCAACTAAGCATCATTTCTCGAAATTACTTCAGCATGGTTTCTGCCGCTACAACAACAACAACAAGCATCACAGTGTTTCGAAGCAAATTAAAGAGGTGATTTTCAGTTACAATGTTACGGTTATACATTTTAATTATTCTTTGCATTTATAGGGTGCTGTGCCATCCGGGGAGAAACCTTTGAAGTATCGCTCATTTATAAGGATCAAAATATTTTGTTCATTACAACAACAGCTGTCACTTATATCAATAGAGAAACGGATTCCAAAAAGTAGCTCATATATTTTCTATATATACTACACTCAAGATCAAATTTGACCACCAGCCCTTAAACTGTAATATGTAAAAAAATTTGTACAAAACCTGTCGGTTAAATTTGATCAAAGATCTAAGTTTTCGGGTATGGCTGTTAAATTTGATCAACGTATGGAGCTGTTGGTTCAAATATGATTTTAAAGAGTTTATAAGTAGTTAGGTAGAACTAATGCCACTTCTAATGTAAATTCTTAATCCGCTGTTTATAATCCATAGTTGTAACCTTCGTAGGGATCTTTCTATAATCTCATTGATTGACTGATACCATCAACACTATGTCATCCAGTGTTTCCAGCAGTTTCTTTGTCAGACTCTTGACATATATATATATTCTCCATACTTACATACTTTCTCGCCGATTTTTGGCCACATCAACAAACAGTTTCTAGAAAAAATGCAACATTTATTGAATAATTAAAATAAAATTCATGTTCATTCGTGTTACCCAAATACGAACTTAATTATAGAAATTTATATACAATTAGTTACATAATGTGTTTAAAACACAAAAATTAAAAACTCGGGAGATAATGTTTAACAAAAATGTTTACGGTAAAAAAAAAAACCTTAAAATTTTCGTCAGCTTAGATAAAATATTACTTGCGCTTTAGTATAATAATAATTCGCCCATTGAAATGAAGCTCTGTTAGTCACTCTGTACATTGTCACCAAAAATGCAAAACAACGTATAAAAAATTAGAATCGTTTTCAGAAAATAAAATTTTACATCATTTTTAACGAAGCTCATTACCGATATATAACCAATAATAAGCAATGCATAACCATTTTATAACCAATATATAACCACTTTATAACCAAAACTCAAATTTTGTTTCAATATTAGTGGTTTCTGTTATATCGTTTTTCTTTCGGCTGCAAACTTATGAAAAGTGATGTTACGTTATTTTGCATTTTAGGTGATGATATGCTTTTGTGTCGCATATGCCTTATCGTGTTACTTCTGGTTATATGCGCCAACGTTGCGGTTAGTTTGATTTTATTTTTATTTTTGTTTTGTTTTGAAAATTCTGCTATGCATTCTTTTGTATGTGAATATCTTGTAAATATATTTGCGGACTCGTTTTCCACTCTCTTTCTCTCTCTCTCTCTCTATTTATATTTATATTTATATGTATATTGTAAATATATTTTGATTAAACTCTAGCGGTTACTGTGCCCTGTGGGTGTGTCAGGTATACCTATAGTTAAAATATTTGTGTTCCACATTATATATATCTATATACATACATATATATACTAAATCTCAAATTTCTTATAATTTTTGGCGGTTTTAGTATTATAATATATTTGAATTTATATTATGATTTTGATTTTGAGCTGAGTGTAGTTTAGTTTGCATTGTGTTTCTAACTCAAGTATTTCAAATTAGTGATAGACGTTTTAACAGAAGAGACGCCTGGAGGTAGGCTAAACGTTTACTACATACATGCTTAGTACTGCCTACTTTTAGGCGCTTGAACGCATGCTTTTTTTCTTTCTAAAGGAAAGCTTTTAACAAAAAAATGAATACACTCCTAAATTTTTGAATGGCAATCACTTGTAGGATAGTAAATTTTAACTGTAGTTGGTACCGTTAGAGCAGTGTTTAGTATTGTGAAACACTTATTTTTATTATATTAATACTATATAGGAGCCATCAGTTGAGTTTTCGAGCCGAGCAAAACTATTCGAAAGATTTTTACTCATTTTAGCTACAATGTTTACAGTAAAAGCTAACGGCTTATGTACAAAAAGAAGTATAAAATATGTATGTGCTGTAGCAGTACAGTCACTGGCCGCAAACTGGAAGCGTCTAACAATAGCTAACATATGCTTAGAGCTACGAAATTTTACTTTTCCGAAACTAATTGAAATCATCTACTTTGCGGGCTCACCGACTGCGCTGTTTGCAGCTAATATGCGCTGCTTTCCTCGCCAATCATCATAAGCTAGTAATCTCTCGGCAACGGTTGCTCAATTCCTTAGTTTAACTGTTTGCTTAAGTTATATAATTTATGTTAAATTAGTCAATTAGGCTAAAACACATGCGCTCATTGCGCTAGCGGGCTTCCAGCGCGAGACGCTCCGTTTCCGACTCACTGACGCCCCACTTCAGTGGCGTAAATCGTTGCTGCCTTTCGTTTTGTCGTCATAAATATTTGTGTAGGCATTTTTTTGCTAGACATCACACATTTGTTCTGCACAGGCGCACATGAAGATAAAGATAAGAGCAGAATGGAAGAAACAATAACACAAACAACAAATGATTAAATATTTTGAACATATTCATTTAGAAATTTCGATAAAGCGTACAATTGTAGGAGCGAGAAGCGTTCGAATATTTGAAAAAGCGGGTATTTATTAATATGCCGGGTACTGTATATGATGAGTAGAGCTTTTAAGCGCGTTTGGTGTACAATATAGTTATGGGAGCTTTTTAAAAGCATTCAGGCGGTGGTAAAAGTTTACAAAAATTGTAGAAGAGCTTTAACAAAAATCTGTAAAAATGTTCATAGCAATTTTTTCGAACATGCAAATTCAAAATATTAATTTTTTGACAAAAAGCAAAATATTATAATATGTAGAGTAGTATTTTTGGTAATATGCCAACACAATAATAAACTCTTTCGTACCCAACACAAATTTTTGTTTAAATTAAATAAAAAACGAAGAATAATTGAGATGAAAGTTGCGCTAGTTATAGGAAAACTACTGTCAGAGCTTACTCATGGTGTCTGGTACTGTTCTATGCGGTTTTATTGCAAATTACGTGCGTTGCATGCCACTACACTGCCGGTAGCGCTTAGTTTCAGTTTTTCCATGAGCCTAGTTTAAATTTATTCACTCTTGAAACACTTTAAACTATTAATTTTTCAATTTATGAACTCTTGAAATGCTTTTAAATAAATTAAAAACATGCCAATTTAGGAACTCTTGAAAGACTTTAAACTATCCATATATCAATTTACGAACTTTTAAAACACTTTACACTATCAATATACCAATTTATGAACTTTTGGAACACTTTTCTCTATCCAAGAAACATTGCAGTTTATGAACTCTTGAAACACTTTAAGCTATCAACTTATCAGTTTATGAACTCCTGAAACGCTTTTCCATAAACTCAAAGTCATTTATGAGCACTTCTCAAACGGTTTATGGCGAAATGTATTTATACAAAATATTTCGTTGATCTTACAGCTCCTTTTAAGTTTAATATGCAATAAAATTTCATTCATCCGGACTAACAACTACAATTATTAGCAGTTTTATAGCAAATTAAATAAAAACTTTTAATAAAACAGTGCTGCCAATCTTCAGTGTATTTTGGTTTCGCAAACACTTATTTACAGAATTTTTAAGCGCGTATAATGGAAAAAAAAAAACTTATAAATAAATAACAGTAATATACAAACAAAAAATAGCATACAAAATATAGAGAAATGAGTTAGAAGCAGCTTTTCGAGAATAACCTCTTTACATAATATTTTATACATAATATTTTAATGTACGAGTATGCAGTTGGATAAAATTTATTTAAGTGCGTTTTAGGGAATCAAATGCAAGAATATATATTATATATAAATATTTACACTATATGTTAATATTTTTCATAAGAATTTACCACTTTTTTAATTTTTTATATATGTATGCTACAAAGAAAAAAAATGTTATACTACCACATAATAATGGAATATTTGTTTTATCTAATTCACTCAAACCTTTATGTATTTTCCCAATTTTTTTTGATAAAAATTTTAAAAATATTCATAATTTTTCGAGTGTTTTTTTTTCTTCTAAAATTTTGCTCAATGTTGTATATTTTTATATATAATGTAGTATATATAATTTTTTAAATTCTTTATAGTCGCCTAAATTTTTTTTGCGTTTTAGATATGTTGGTAACTCTGTTAGCGTTTTCGTGCTGCCAAATCAGTACTTTATACAAAATTTACGAAAACTAAATGGTACGAATTTGAGTGCGATTCGCCTTAAAAGTAATGAGTTGTGTAGTGCGGGGTAGCGGGGGTGGAGCTACATTCATGTGTGCGTAAATATATTGAGCTAGAATACATTGGTGTTAAGGTTGGGGAGGCAAGCGGCGTGGTGAAGGGCTTGCAAAGGGTAATTGGCATTAGTCACAGCATTTTAGGCGCAAAAGCGTTTGGCTAAGCAAGAACTACTTAAAAGCTACTAAATATTCGTATGTTTACGGCTAAATATTTCATAGTTGCGGATGCACAATTCATGGCTATGCAAGTGAGAGTGGTGTTGTTGGTGGTGGTGGTGGGGGGAGGGCATAAGGCGTAAGGCGGTACAACTACTGCTCTGACAACTCAAATACAACTGACTCGGGTGGTACGGTTGACGCTGGCGGTACTCTTAGTACCTTTTGGCCGCCAAAGCACAGCGTCAAAAGCCAGCTGCCGCCGGTGCTGTTGCTGCTTCCGCTGCCAGTGTTGCTCTGAGCGCGAGTGTTGTGTATGCCAATGTTGTTGTTATTATTGTGATTGCTGACGCGTCGCTGCTGGCGGTAGGTGCTGCCGCTGGAAAGACGTCGCGCAGGTATGTGCACGGTGTTGGCGGCGCTGTAGCGGCGACCATTCAGGCGGCGTGTGGTGGGCGATTGATCGTTTCTGTGGGCAACAGTAAACAAAGAGAGTGAGAACGGAATAGAAAAGCAACAGATGAGTGAGTGAGAGAGATAGAGAAGTGGTTGT
This sequence comes from Bactrocera correcta, assembly GCA_027475135.1. Taxonomy (NCBI): domain Eukaryota; kingdom Metazoa; phylum Arthropoda; class Insecta; order Diptera; family Tephritidae; genus Bactrocera; species Bactrocera correcta. Next base: position 116,093,219 of record CM050325.1, read on the forward strand.
AGAAAGACATAGAGAGGTAGGTAGCACTGAGAAGCTGGCTTACCTTTTGCCATCCTGCGGTGTGCCACCGCCTTGGCCCTCGGTATCGGGTGCAGTGTTATAAGCGCCAGAGAACATAGAGGCACGTTTGGGCACCCATTCGGGGTGGCCGCGTACGGACATGTAGACGGCGAGGCTTTTCAGTAGAACGGTGCGCACCTGTTGGTAAAGACAGTGAAGAAGTGAAGAAAATATGCGAATTATGAGCAGTTCGGCGGTAGATGTGGAAATAATGGGTTGAATAGCTTGTGTTCGTACTCACCTCACCATTTAGGAAGCAATATATCAAGGCAATGAAAAATCCCTGAAATGAGGTTAAGAAATGCGTTACGTAGGACCACATGGCGAATTTCCATGGTGGCTTCAGGTTCAATGCAGGTACTTGGTACAGTAAGTTTGTGATGCCCAACAGCGGCAGCAGGACAATGGCGGCGCGTACCGCTTTGCGCGTCTGTTCGATATCGCTGGCTTGACTCTGGCGCAATTTCATCACCAGTACGCGTATGATGTTCATTAGGAAGAAGAAGTTCAGCTGCGCGGTGGACAAAATTGTAGTTTGATAAGTTATTAATGTGATTGATAAGTGAGGGACACCCACCGATATGACAATGAAACGTGGTCCTTCCAGTATCCAATAGTACGGCGTCAAATTGTAGTTCCACAGACAGTCGTGCGCGCTATCCGTATACATCGCTGTACATATGGCCCAGACGGTGGTCATCAGTATGGGCAGACCCCAGCCGAGTAGCGAGAAGATCTTATGTGGAAACCGACCTTGAAACACGGCTACTGTCACCATATTGTGCAGGTACAGACCCTCAATGAACATCCACATGAACATGGCGGTGCGAGCGTACTCTAGGAGCACGTAGGAAGCCTCGCAGAGGTAGGGCTATAAAGAGATCGCATTATGAAGGAAAAGCTTATAGCTTATGTTCTTGTGAAAAGCTCATCAAAAGCTTTGAAATTAAGGTTATCTACTCTTTCAAAGCTCTCCGACTCCTGTGTTCATCTTGCCAGAAAGCTTTAATAGTGAACTTTTAAACAAAATATGAGCATACACAAAAGCCTTTTAATGCTGTGTTCGGTTTTTCAGAGTGAGCTTTAGAATAAAATATGATTTTGAAGTGCTTTTTCGTAAGCTTCTTTCACATACCGTGTTTTCAATTCCCGCTGTGCTCGTATTCGACGTGGCCGGTTGACTGCCACGCCGAAACGCCTGATCGAGATACAGTGTCAGTCGTATGATCACTTGACAGACCATTGCGATGAAGAGATTCTTGTGAATTTTCGTGCGATTATTTCGTAGCGAAGAGAATTTGCAGAATATAATGAGCGAGAGTATCAGGGCGACCAGCGACAATATAAGTCCAACAATCTCCAGCGTGCGCGTGCGTCGTGCGATGTCCAAGAAGACCTGTGGGTTAAATTTTTAGAATTAGTTATATATTGTGCGAATAATTCATGTTTGCGGCAAGACGCACATCAATATCATCCACACGCTGCAGCATATCGTTCACTTCCGGCTTGAAGCAGGGCTGATAGTCCGTCCAGCCATTCGTGTTGTTCTGCGTGTCATTCGGACGACGGCCCCAGCTGCCGTCCAGTTCGCATTTGCGGTTCGCGAACTCTGTGGGGAGGGAAGAAATGCTAAGTTGAAGCACTAACTGTATTTTCAAGGTCAAATTAAAACTTAAATTTGTTTATTCAATGTAAAAAATAATATTTTGTTTAAATGAATGTACGGTTAAATGCTTTCGCAACCGTTTCGGAAATGTTCACACACACTCTTATTGCTCTGCTCATTTTCCACTCATTGGCCGCCCATTTGCCACTTTGTGATGATAATGGGAATTTAAATTTAAAACTCAAAGGTTTAAAAATAGAGACCGCAAACCTTCGGCCACAAATGCAATTAAGTTAAAATTCCAACACATTTTCACTGCGTTGCATGAATAAATCAAACGAAATTACGCACAGCCTTGCAACCTCCATTGGGGTGTCTGGCGTGGCACGTGAGGAGCCAGGAGGTAGGCATGCTGCCGTTTGTTGTTTGGCGCTTGATGTTATCGTTGGTGTTGGTGGCGTTGTAGGCGGCAAATATAATGAGTTGGAAGTGTGAAAGGGAAATGGAAAAGCGTTTAAATGTATTTTACATTTGCTCGCCACAGACGCGTTGTCATTGTGTTTGGGTGTGTGCGTATGTTTGTCTGCCTGTTATTTTCATCACTACTTGTTGTTGGGTTTCCGCATGAGGATGACTGGCGGCAAGAGCAAAAAAAAATGCCGCAAGTGTAAGAACAAAAACAATTTGTGGCAGAAACAGAGCCGGAATTGCAACAACAAAATGAGCCACACATAGAAATATATCCATAGTTGCTTAGAAACATGCATACAAATATTCTAAGTTAGTTTGATATTTGAACATTTCTACAATCACTGATTACTAAGTTTACCATACACGAAATTTCACGTGAATATTTTAAAAAAACCATACTTATTTGCTAGCTTGAGTGCCGTCGGCAGTTTAGCACGGGTTTTGCAGACCAATTTTTAGCTCGCATTTCCACGAGAAAGCTTGAAAGCACTGAAATATAACAACAATTACCTGATTTACTGGCACTCAAGTATATAAGCGCCTCCGCATAGGCTACATTTTTAATGTTTTTCTAAAATTAATAACTTTTAGCTAGGTTGCATACAAATTACTATTGCAACCGTTTGTTAGGGAAATATACCAGTATTTCTTTTTATTAATCCCGATATTTCGGGACTACATTCAAAATTTCGGGATTATCCCGATTTCTAATGCATCAAATAACATTTCAGTTCACAAAAGTAATAAACTCTGTTATAAGTGCTAATTACAACTCGTCACCAAAAAACTTCAGCTAGGTAAAGAAAGCTTCTTGAAAGCTCATTTGAACTTTTTTTAAAAGGGTTCCATTTTCTAATATGCAATAAAATATTCGTATACAGTATGCATTTGAACTTTTTTCATAGAAACGGATTGTATAAACGGTTTTAATGTCTCTCAAGCAATAAAATATTCGAATTTTCGGAATTCATCTTAAAATTTCGGGATTATCTAAAATAATATTTTAGTTTATAAAAATAAACAAATTAATCAGATCAAATTAAATAATCAACTATAAGTGTTAATTACAGCTCCTCACCTCAAATATCAACTAGGTAAAAAAGGCTCCTTGAAATCTTGTTCCAAATTTCCTCATAGAAACGGTTTTTATAAACGGTTTCATTGTCTATCAAGCAATAAAATATTTAAAAATTTCGGGATTAATTAAAATAATATTCTAGTTTACAAAAATAAAAATATCAATAAAATCAAATCAAATAATCAATTATAAGTGTTAATTACAACTCCTCACCTCAAGTCTCAGCTAGTTAAAAAAAGCTCCTTGAAAGCTTATTTGAACTCATTTCAACAAAAAATGACTGATTGATTGCTTATAACCTGTCATTCTTTTGAGTTATTGTCCAATTGACTTCTCTTAACCACTGACCAAAACAAAAAGCCAAATAGGTTGTGTGCCACAATGAACTACGAGTATTGAAGTTATGTTGGAGGCATGCAAATGCTTGATGTCAGCGTGTAAATGTGTAATGCAGAGTGACCAGTGAATGACAGAGCGTCTAATTTACCCGAAGGCTAACAAACAGTTGACTTGCTAAATAAAATGGGTCAACAGCCACACACCTATACATGTACACACGAACACACGCATATATATATATATATATATATATGCCAAGCAGCGTTGTATTGTTTACTTACTGGTTGTGTCAATGCCGTGTCCGACGGGCGGACAATGCATGCGCGCCAACACGCCAGCCGGCGTCGGCGGCCAGCAGAGAAACAGGTCCCAGGTCCAGTTGCAGAAAACACCTGAAAAACGAAATGAACGAAATGAAAATGAGTACTTGAAAGAAAATCTGTCAAAATCAATTTAAAATCAAAGTGAATTCTTTTTTGAAAACTGGTTAGAAAAAAAATGCGGTTGCTCTTCAGCTTGATTGGCGCAGCTATTTTCATACGAGGGCAGCCCATTAATTATGCTTTTTTTTCGAATACCTGTTTAATTCAGCGCCTTGCCGGCTAATTAATGATTTAATTAATTTAGTGAAAATATAAAAATAAAACAAAATTCGAAATTATGTGGAAATTGCGGGCATTCAGCCAATCGCCATACACAACGCTGCTTAATTGGCTTAATACGCCGCAAGTTACGCCCCTGCATAACTGCGGCCGCGTTGTTGTTGCTGTTGGTTTAACTCTAACTTTAGGTTTTTGTTATGCAAAATGCAATTTTTTTGTCATCAATTTTACATAAAGTGCAAATTAGTGGCAAGTTCATAGAAAAGTACACACACACACATACAGTTGCATATGGCATTTTGTGTAAGTATGCGTGCGCAATTCAATGAAAGATTAAAGTGCTGATATACAGACACACATATGTATGTATATGATATGTGCGTGTGTGTGCAATCCAAGGTTCCGTGAAATTTCATTTGGTCACTGTGGCAAGGCTTAATGCCGCTGCTAATCACTTCTAATGTAATTCTAAATAGATTATCAGCGTTGCATCATTCCAGAGTGAAATTAAGAGTTAATTATTTTCATTTGTGTGTATTTATAGGCCATATACACTCACACTAACGACAACACATGTGTGTATGTGTGTGCATAAAATCCTTATTTGGTAGAGTTGGCGTTGCGGACTAACCGCTTATTTGAGTCTAATTAAAATATGGTTTCGAGGATTAAGGCTTAATTGCTAACAAAATAAATACATTGGGCAATCTTTTTTGCTAGAATGAAAGCATTAATTGCTCTTAAATGAAAATTAAAAAAATTATTAAAATTAGAATGGTACACATTTTGCTTATGAAAGTTCTTTATAATTATAAAAAAAAAATAAGTTGAAGTTTGTTTGGAAATACGAAAAGACTTTTTCGACCACCCAATACATTGCGAATAATTTTTCGTTAAAATGAAAGCAATAGTTATTCTTAAATGAAAACTAAGTCATAATAAAATATTTAGCTTCCTTGATTTGGCTAAGAGTTTTCGCAAATTATTTGTAAATTTTGATGCGCCTGCATGTATGCTACATTTTTATTTATTTTTAAAAAAACCGCCGGGTAAGTTCTAAAATATTGCTCAAATTAGCTCTTATTCTTAATTAAACCCAACATTGCAATGCCAACTTTAACTAAAATGATTTTAAGAGCGAATTTCTCAAACGCTTAATCTCTCGACTTTCCAAGCTCTTTTTTTTTGAATGTGGCCTAAAGCTTTCTTTGCGCTACTTTTTGTCCTTGAACCTACACAATTCAATTTCAAATCGATTTGTATGCTCAGTTATGCACATATGTGCCGCTTTTTGGGCCTGCTTTCTGGCCCCAGTAAATGTTACGTAACTAGAAGCAACTAAAACACATTACACAATTGCCTGGGGTGCATACAGCGCATGAGCCGCCCTATTTACACAATCCAAAATATAATTCAATGATTTGATTGAAATTTGTAATTTTGTTGCAACAACATAAAAAGGTCGCAGTGCATTACCTTTGAGGTTATGCGAGCACCTGTGTGTGCGCCACATATTTTCATAGATTTTATTACTGCTGCTGGTCAGCGGTGATGGAAATAAAAATAAAAGTAAACAAATTGCAAATATATTTAGCGCGTGACTACTGTGGCAACGCCATGCATGGCAATGCAAAACAAACACACACAAGCACACAAATTTGCTATTTGCGAATTGCCAGCACATCAGCATAATCATATGCCACGTTTGTGCCGCTGTTCACATTTTCTGCTTTGTTGCATGAACGAGGCACGCCTCCGGGCGGCACATGTGCGCTTCAAGCCTTCTTTGTGTGTGTGTGTGAGTGGCAAGCAGGAGCAAGGAGCAAGCTTTTCAAAGTCTCATCTCAATAACGCTGACATTGTGTTCTTATACGCATGTACATGTGTGAGTGTGAGTGTGCTGCAGCAGCAAGATTTCTTGTGAATTCTGATTTTATTATCTGCACTCTTTCTTGCTCGCCCGCATTATCTTTCTTCACTCTTGATTTATACGCATATTTGCTCTGCACTTTCTCGAGAAATCGTGCAACGTGCAACACATGCACACACACACACACTGAGACACTTCGAGGTTCTTTGAGGTCTTGACATGCATTTGTCATCTCGGGTTTATCAGGTTTGCTGGCTTCTAAATTCGTATGCGCTGCGCAGTTGCGGCGCTGTGGCACGTTTGGACATGTGTAAATAGTTACATGTTGAATATGTGTGTGTGTATCAGCTTATTTGATTTATGTAATCTCCATAATCAATGTGTGGTTTATGTAATCTTGACGCTTTCGCTCGTCCACTTGGTCATGGCAATAAATTTTCGAATTTCCCTTAAAGCCAGCAGATGTTTATGCAACTAAGAAGTAATTTCGTTGGTTGTTCGTGCGTGCGGCACGTGCCACATATATATTAGTTGCAGGTGTTTTGGACGGATTTGAAGCAAATTGGCAGTTTTCGTGGATTTCAAATTGAGTCTCAATTATTAAAAAGTTTTTCGGCTGTTGGAGAAGCACAAAGCAAGCGGGGTATCAAAGGCTTGAGAATCTTTGCATTCGATTGAAGGAGTTTCTATCAAAAATATGTTGTTATTTGACGTGTTTTGGAAGTTCAAAGCCACGACAAGAGAAAACGTTAACTTCGGTGGCGCCCAAGCTATAAAAGCCTCATAGCCTTAAGTAATATCTCAAGCAGAATTTGACGAAGATATGACGTCAAATGAAAAAGCTGTTCTTGATTCCGTTCAGCCAGTTTGTATATCAGCTATATGCTATAGTGGTCCGATATTGACGGTTCCGACAAATGAACAACTTCTTGGAGAAGCACGTTTGCTATATTTCAGATCGATATCGCAAAAAGGAGGGAGTAGTTCGTATATATACAGACAGACAAACGACATGGCTATTTTTTGAGCTTCTCAGACGTTAACGGCGGACAGCTGTCACCGGTTCTGTTTGCCCACGTCCAATAAAAAGGACGAAAGTTGAGAGCTTCTAGACTTCTCTTTGATATTTTTGTCGTGCCGATAGAGTCGTTCTACCTATTCTAGTTAAACTAACTGTATCTAAGACAAAAGGTCTGAAATTAAGGACCCGCGTGCCAGAAGACTTTTTTCTCCAGTGAGCATATATGTAGCACCGTTTGGTTATGGTCTGAAATTGTCTATTCGCTTAAACGGCCATAAATTGCTCATTGGTTATATAACCGATCCCAATTGTCGACTGCTTCCACGTTTTCCACCAAAGCCGGTTCTGCGTTACTGGAAAGGGCTTTTATTTCGGATATCTAACCCTGATTGGAGCGGTAACCAATAAGTTGGTTATTACAGCTAGATACTCCGAAATGGTAATTGGACTTCGTTCGATACCACTTGTTGACTATTTGGACAATTCCCACAACAGCCAGTGCTACGTTACCGGAAATGACCCAGATTTAGTCTTGTCAAGGGTTGTAGTCGAAGTACTGCTTGGCTTTGGATTCTCTGAACTGAGCTCACGCTTTGCAAAAAAGATTACAAAATTTTTCGATTAGATTTATCTGGGTAGTCCTTTTGCTTAACTCTTGTAATTTCATTAGTTGCTTTCACTCAATTCTCCATTGAAAAGTGTTATATAATGTAGGCCAGCTACATGTGCTTCCCACAAAAGAAATATGATATGTTGACAACCATTGATGACACAAGGCAAACGGTCAGTTAAAATAATAAAATTTTCTACTGAAAACCAGAAAATGTTACGGTCACAAATGACTGGTAGAGCAACAGTGAGGGCGCGCGGTGTGGGAGCGGGGTAACTACCAGTAAAATGTGTTACCGAGCCCGTTGGGGCATGGACTAAAAATACAATGGTCAGGCGGCAGAGATAAAAATAGTGCGATTTCTAAATATAAAGCATATAAAAACCAAGTAGAAGATTGGACTTCCTTTCGTGGCAACAATTGATTTGTTGTTGTGGTATCCACTTGACTTTTCCGTCGCTCACACCCACAGAATCTAGTCATGCACGCCTTCGTGGACATAAACGTTTCTTGAAAATACTTGGCGTTGCATGCAACACTGCAATTAACAATCGCATGCCACAGCTCGTGCATTCGGAAATGAAATAAATATGCAAGACAGTCAATGATTGCGACTCTTCCGCTGAGCCAGCAAGCGGACAACCCCACAGGGGGTACGAGAAAGTATGGGCAGACATATTGTTATGTGTTTACGAGTATATTAAGCTTGCTCCTTTCATAGAAATTACCTAGAAAAGCCCAGCACGACTTTTTTGCGTGCAGCACTCGCGGACCTCAGGTTCGCCTTGCTAGCGCCGAAGTAGAAAAGTGGAGCACGTTGGCCGAGTTCAATGACATGTTTTTCTAGCTGTTGTTGTAAGTCATTATTTTGTCAGCGCGATGCGCTTTGATTAATGTGCGCTGTCTATGCCATTTGCAATCACAAGCTTAACTTGTCCACTTCATATAGCCAACAAACACTTGTGGCACATCGACTTGCAAATACAAGTTGCACTATTAGAGCAATGTGCCGTTACATTTTTTTAGTTGCCACTCATTTCGTTTACGTCACTGACTTTAATATTTGGGTCAATGCATTTGAAAATGTCTCTGCAATCAAGGATATCCGACTGCTTGACAGCAATTTGCCACAGTCACTGGAGGTTGTTGTTGGGGTTTGTTGTTGTCATTTGCTGCCTATTATTAACGATATTTCCAATTAATTGATTGCAAACATATATGCAAATGCGGGTGGAGTCATAATTGCCGTAAATGTGGCAGGCATAGGGGCCAGTTCAGCACGGCATTGTACATATGGCAAGCTTCTAGCCTTGTCTACAGTGCTGCTGACCTTCGCAGGCTACTCTTGTATATAATAAAACTATATTTAAGCTAGCAGTCAATGTAGTCTAAATGTAAAGTGAGCTCCATCTCAAGTTCCGTCATCATATGTCTTCCCACATATAGCCTAAACGTGCCTGCATTAATGGCAGCGCCTCTGCTTGCAAAACCCTTCACGTATCCATATGCCTTCAACTTTTGCTACAAGTATTCCCCTACTCCACTCTCCTTGCGCTCTTGCCTGCGTCATAAGCTCCATTCATGCAACGACAGCCTTCAAAGTCGCCTTTCAGTTGACTTGGTTGGTGCAGTGACTGACAAAGCTGATGTGTCAAATGCAATTTCTGTGCAACGACGCGTGCGAGCATGTGCCATGCAACGCACAACAAAAAGCACCAGCCGTAGATTACAAAAATAACAACAAATGCCCACCTGAGTTGACAGTTCGGATGCACATTCTTGCCAACGATTTTGTTGCAGCGCTTCAAATGATAGAAAATGTTTAAAAATAAGTTGGCCTGCTTGCATATGCGAAATGGCGTCGCTCTGTGGCAATTGGCACGCAAGTGGTTGGCAGACTTCACTCCACCCTCAAAAAAAAAAAAAAAACGAAAGCTCAGTTGAGCTGAGAGTCGTCAATCGCAAATTAAATCACTCATACGCCCCGGCATGCCATACCAGCGTTTGCCTGTCTTGATTTGTGCGTGTTGCATGCCACATTTGATTTGCATATGCAGCAACTGGCCAGACAAGCGCCACACTGTTACGTAGCAGCAGACAATGCTAACGATTTCGGCTGAGCTTGAAGTGCTGGCGAGCTCCTTTGAGCAAAGCTAGTAGTGGGAAGCTGCGCAATCATTGCAGTCGCCCGCTTGGTAGCCTATGATTGTGAGTTACGCAAATAGACATATCATAGTTGCTATTTGAGCGTGTGTGTGTGTAACTGTATTGAAGCCAAATGGGCAGTTCAACTGCCAAATGTACTTTGCTAATGCCATTAAAGCATTCAACCGGTTGACACCTTACAATTGCGTCTACTGAATCTCAACATTTCTAGTCAAATACAACGCTGTTTTCAATTAACAGTCTGCAGTTGTTGTTGTTGGCTCTGCTCGGCAGCTCAAATGCAATTTTGCTTCAAATTTATTACAATTTCCGTCTTCCTATTTGCTCGCCATCTCAGGCTTGCTTGTTACCTGAACAAATAGCGCCCGAGTTGCAGCCGAAATGTTGTTCCAGAAGTCGTCAGTTAACAGTTATGCCAGCGACCAATAACTTTGCTAATTCTTGTGCTAACAAACTTTAATGCTGTCGACAATTTGCAGAGGTGTTGGCTAAAGTTTAGCTGTGGCAAATAGGGTGGCTGTTTATACAGTTAATAATTGTTATTTACATACATTATTTGAGATTAGGTTTTGAATAGCGGAATGAACTCCATTCTCGGTTTCGGTTATCACGTTAGACTTAAATTAATGCAATAAATAGGAGAAGTACCTACCTGAAATTAAGAAGAGGGTTTGTGGCGACTTTGTGGTTTCTAGAAAGAGACTTACGAAAGGTTTAGCCAACTACAGCTGCCTTTCACTAAATTAATAGCCGGATGCGGTCAAGATCTAGACTTGCCTTTCTAACTGGTAAGTGGATCAGGTTGTAGGACGAATAACAGTTCCCGTTTCTCAGTCTTTATATGTATGTCGAAGTCAGGTAACTCCCTCTACTAAGGTTGGGTTCAAATCATATAAACATATCTGAGTTACAATGTATTCTGAGGATGCTATTTAATACATTACGTATTCATCTACAAACTGGCTCAGACGGTGCAAAATCATGTAATTTTCGAAACTTGACCTTAGTTTAACCGCTGGAGACTACGTGACTGCCATCGTGGAGTATCGAGGCCTGAATTATCGGCGCGAGCCGTCAGCAGTTGATTGGTCATTTGTGATCTTTTTATGGCGAATTTGATTGATCTCGAGCGAAAAGCGTTTAATCAATCAAAATCATGAGTCAAATAATGAATGAATGCGCTGAATTAGCGCACATCCAGTCGCTAAACGAAAAAACTAAGCGTCATAGTGTAGGCAAGTAGCGGCGTGAACGTGTGTGACTAATCAAGAGCAGCTGCCTCGGAGCGTCATAAATCATGGCAAACTGTCATTGATGACAAACACCTGGCTGTCTGTGCGCATGTGTGTGTACGGGGGCGCACGGACCGGACATGTTTGCATAAACAATCGTTTGCATTGACAGCATTCACGGCGCGCCTGCCTCTGGCAATTCGCCACAAAATTGATTTAATAGGTACCATAAAGCACAACAAAATTACAATTGCGACAACAAGCGCGTTCAACCGCGTTTACCCTGACATAAACGCATATATATTTAAGCATTTGTTGCAAGCTGTGGTCAGCTACTGTTATTGCCCCTTATTTTATTATGCCCGTGGCTACTTACCATTCTGCGGCTGCGTGTAATTGGCGAAGAGCGCTGCGCAGTCCTCGAAGCTGCGTATGGCGACCTGATGCGGCAGGTAAGTGACGTTGGGCGAGGTGGTCAAAACAATGCTGCTGGGCGCCACGCTAGCGTCACTCCCGCTCGTCGTCAGCGTACGCGACAGTGTCGAGTTCAGCAGTTCGGTGGCAGAGGTTGCGGCGGAGGCAGAAATAGACGCGGTTGCATTCGCCAACGCAGTTGCTGCGCGCGTAGCATTCGCGGACGCGCTGATTGGCGCTTGCAGCAATGTTTTGACGGTGCTGAGCACCGTAACGCCCACACTTCGCGCTGTCGCCGACAGATTGTTGTTTCCAATTTGTGGTTCAGTGGCATTGCTGACGAGACTGTGTAGCCTTTCTGTTGTTGCGCTATCGCTGACGCTCCCACTGATAGCTGCCGCTGTTGTTGTCGTCGTCGTGTTGGCCACTGCCGCGTAGCCTTGCGGGTCGGTGATATTTTGAAAGTATGTGTACAAAACGCGCGTCGCATTTGAAGCGACCGAAGTGATGGTTGCGCCCAAATTGTTCGATATGCTTGTGTTGTGGATATCGTCAGCTTCGATGTGGCTGTTGTTGTCGTCGATTAAAGCCCGCAATAATTTATTGCTTGCGCTCTCACCATCGAAATTTGACGTGCGCGCGCTGCCAGCCATTTCCGCTGTCGCGCTGTGAAGGGCTAAGTGGGGCGAGTAGTGCGGGAGCAAGATTGTAAACTGCCGCTCGTCACTGCTGTCAGTTTTGGCATTCACGCGCTGGTTTGCAGTGCATTGATATCCGTTTCCGCCGTTTCGGATATTGTCATTGTCAGCGCTCAGTGCCACTGGTTCATATGCGACTGTCACTCAATTCTTTAAATGCTCGATTTTTTGCTTTGTGCTCGTTGGTGGGTTAAACGTTGCATGTAGGTGTGAGTGTGAGCGGTGGCACACGTGTGTGGTTGCTTTTTTGTTTGCTGTTATTTGTGTTGCAATATTTATCAATTTCTTTATCCGTCTGCCTTGTTTGTCATATTCCCTTCGCGGCTGGTTGGAAAAGCTCCCAGTGCAGTTACTACGTCGCGCCGCTACACTCCAGGCCTCTCCGCTTTTCTGCAATTTAAATGTGCAAATATGTGAAGGGAAAATTAATTAAATTTCAGTTAACGAATTTCCTTATTTACACAACATGCTTTCTGTTTGAAAATAAATCATTTGCATTACTTTGTGCAGCATTATTTTGATATATATTTATAAACATATATGAAAAAATTGAGTTAAAATATTTTAATTTCGACAGTTGAGATCAGTTTTGAGAACAAAAAAGAAATCATAGCAGGTTGGAGTCATCGGAAACGAAAGATAAAGTAACAAAGATATCAGGGCGCCCATAGCTTTGACACACTTCACAAAAAGATTCTCAACAAGAAGTTTGCTCCGTCAGCTTTTTTGGCCGGTATATACTGGTTAGAGCAAAGGCCCACTTTGCATCTTATGTTATGCCCATAATTTCGATCTGAAGACTGAACTATAGTCACTTACTTAAACCATCAGTCCATTCTTCTCTTTTGGGGAATGAAAATGTTGTGCTTACTTCCTCATTGCTCTGCCTTCCTTAGTCCCATTGTCCGAGTTCATTAACATCACGCTATTGCCCGTGATGGCTCCGAGTCTGACTCTAATGGCCTAAAATTATGAGCTGCTGGCTGGTCGTAAGCATTATCTCATACTTCACTTGTACATACATGTGTTGCCCGGGTGTCAAGGATAATCTCCAGAACCTTAGTTGACGAGCCATGGATCTTAGAGTATGATCCCGAGACAAAGAGGCAATCTTCCGAGTGGCATACCCTTACGTCTCTTCGCCCAAAAAACGGAAGAATGAGCAAAATCAAAGTGAAAACGATGTTCATTGTCTTTTTTGAAATCAAATGCATCGTCCTAAAATTCCTCCAGAGACTCAAACGAAGGGTTAATCGGGTCCGACAAGACATTACAGCCAATTGGAAATTGCGACAACGACGCGGCTCACATCGCCTTTCTTGTCAACAACTACCTAACAAAGGCTTCCGTAGTCGGGCTACAGTCCAGATGTGGCCCTCCCGGATTATTTTCTGTTTCCCAGCCTGAAAAGGCCTTGGCTGTCAAGGCTATTCCTGAGAATGCCTTTTGTGACGCCTTCAATGCTTGGAAATCGCATTGGCAGCGCTGCATCGATGCAGAAAGATTGGTTCCATACATTTTTTAAATCGACTCAGTTCTATTACTTTCCGGACAAACCCTAAATGTTTGCATGGGGTGGATGACACTTGTGCAGAGCCAATGGTCCACATGGGATCGTAAAGTCCTCTTTTCGGCAATGGTACTCCAACCGAAGTTGGCGAAAATCACAAGGCATCAAAAAGGTAACTTCTCAATTTATTGCAGAAATGTTAAGGAAATCTCTTGGTGTGCAGCGGTCTTGAGAATAGCCCACTTGTTAAAAGAAAGCTCATATGACTGTGGAGTGGAGTATAATTCTAGATCAAAGGCTAGTTAGGGTGGAGTCCACCGACCAAACTGCGCTATTGTTCGCTTGTAAGAAACAACTGTTATCTGTGTCATGCGTTATTTACATCGTCTCTGGGTGCATATAACTGTTTACATCCTTGCCTCAAAATTTTCATTTCAATGGAAGTTGATAGATATTTCTTGGAAGTTCATCGAAGGACTTCTGCAGATTTGCCTTCAACACACACCAGAACATGCTGACGAGTGAAAAGTCACACAACATGCAATATACTCACATAACGGTAAACATACTCGCACGCTTTTCAACATATTTGCGTATATATACTCAACAATAGACACTACTCAACATATCCAGCTATGCATGAGCGTGTGTGTTTTTGCCGGTTAGCGGTGTTGGTGTATCCGGTTTGGTGCGCAATAAATAACTTTTCAACAGAACGAACATTTTATATTCAACATGAGGATTGGTTTGCTTGTTGTGAGCGTTTAATGATTAAATACAATCAAGCCAACAACAACAACAACAATACATTATTTAGCAAACACGCCAAACTGATCGCTGGGGATATTGAAGGCGAACGCTGGCGAAGCGGCATACCAAATCAATTGGTTGCACGACCAACAACAATGAGAAATGACCGCATCTGTGTGTATGTGTTGTGTGCGTCTGTGTATACGCTGGAGAGTACCGGCGCTCAGGAGCCAGTAAACAAAAGCGAGTTTGTGGTAAAAGTTTCAATTTCAATAAGTTGCACGTCTATTTTTCATGTTGGCCACAATGCAACAAATGCCGGAGCAAGCGACAACAACAAAAGCAACAACAATGTAACAAATAGCCTCGCCATTGACTAGCCAACAGTTGTCGGTTAGCTTGGCAATGGCGAGCCTTGACATTGAACGGGTTAGATGCCACACACACACACAAACTCACACTCACAAAGCGAAATCAAAAGCGAAGAGATTGAGCAAGCATGCAGCTAGACGCCAAGCAACGTGCCACAATGCAAGGTGAAAGTACATGTAACTGCCCTTCAGTGGTGGCAACAAAAGCAGCACTTATGGCAGCAACAACGGGATAGGATAATGCTGCTGTCAGAAGACATTATTAACCGCTATCGAGAGCACTCACTCGATTCACAAGTTGCCAAGCACTGTGCGTGCGTGTGTGGCACGCATTGGTTGCGCTTCAACGCCAAGGACTCAAATTTGCGCTTGAATGTGGAGCATGGCAAGCACTCGTGGCATCAAAGCAGCGGCGGGGCACTGTGAGGCGTACAAAGCAAGCTACTAATGCGCTATTGAGTGGCATTAAGGCTTGTATGTTGCATGTATGGTTGTTGTGGCAACTTGCAACAAGCAGTGGCATGCACGAGCACACAACGTAATAATGTGCTGCTCGCAGAAGAGTAGCAAATAGCGAGTAGCAAAGGCGTAAGACAAAACAGCAAACTGTTGGCATGCTGCCCGTGTTGCAAGTAAGCGCAAATTAATTGTGTAGCTGTTTCGACTAGAAAAGCGCTGAAGAATAACAATAAATTAAAATATTTTGAGAAAAAAGTCAAGCAATTAGGAGTTACTAGCAGCTGGAATGTTGCAACAATGAACTGAATTAAAGTTGCTGGTGGCAGAGGACAGCGGGAGCGCAGCAAAACGGTGTTTAATTAGGACAGAGAGTCGGGGGCTTGTGCGGAGACAGTCGACGCGCTGGTTTTTCCACCAACCGCCATTCATTTGGCTCAAAGTGAAATGTTTTTCAAGCATTTCCACAATTTTGTATTACGAATTTATTGCAACTTTTTGCTCCGGGCGCCTTTAAGTGACAACGGCAACATATATTTTCCCATTTTGCTTCTGTAATAGTTCGCTGGGTCGTGCTGCACGGCAAACTTGCAAATTGTCTACTAAGTGCAGATATGAGAAAAGTTTCGATTTAAGTGAAACGAGGGCAAGTATTGCGAGAAAAAGAGTTGTGCAAATAAATTGTTGGGAAATAGATTTTCATTGCACTTTTCTTCAAAGAAAATTTAAGCAGCTCCTCATTTTAACTTGAATCGCAGCTTATACTTTGTACCGACCAAAAAGTATAAGTGATTAGATTACGTTTAAGCTTTAAACCAATCTAGACGGTTGTCGTTATTGTTGTTGTTGTTATAATGGGTACTTAGCCCCGTTGGGAAGTTAAGGATTAGCCAGATCATCGACGTCATCTAACGGAAGGCCCAAGAGATGTGCTGTTCGGACCAAAGGGAGAGAGGTGTTAGATGATTGGGGTTGCTGTGGCATGCAAAGAGGTGGCTATGGTGGTGAATGTGTCGGGATCTATTCTGAATTAGGAGTTTAACCTGCTACGGTATCCAGAACCAATCTGCGCAAGGGTCATTCTTGTTTCTCGCGGCAACTCGAGCTCTTTGTCTGCGATGCGTGGTGGTTCGACCCCATGTACGCCACTAACTGGAAAGGTGTCGGTGAATGTGTTGATGGCTCTACTGTGAATGGCGGTCAGTGCTTGTCGGAAGTTTGTTGCATCCAAAGTCTGGTCGTCGTATTGTCTAATGTCGTCGACATAATTGAGTAATGACCTCATGATGCTCCTAGGTGGCGGTTCCGTTCTAAGCAGGTCACTGCAGGGGTGATTTCTGCGAAAATATCCCAGCAGGAACTGCCTGGAGAGATGTTTATTATGCTCCTTAACTGCGAGCATAAGCGCCTCACTATGTAGGTGTTCAATAGAAGACATCAGGAGGCATCCTGTCGTTATCCAGAGTACAGTGTTCTGACAAGCTTCTTCTAGAAGCATCTAGGTGACTTATATTGGTGCGGCGTAGTTGAACATCGACCGGTCGATTCCTTTTTAAGTTCCCAACAACGTTATGTCCTGCAGTAGCGTTGTGTGACTGACTGTGTCAAAGGCTTTTGACAAGGTAGTGCTGGATCATTCTCTCACTGTGTGGTTTCTGGTAAAGGCCACGAACAATCTGAACGTTTGGGAAGCTAGGTGCTGTGGTGGTACCGTAAACTATTCAGAATCTATGCTAGGCTCAGGTGCTGAGTGAAGGTCGGGAGTAGCAAGGCCTCAACCTTATGATAAAGTTTCGGTCGGATCTTGATATTAACAACAATTCACGCGCTAGAATGACCTATATAGCTCTGTAACTACTTAGTCTCATCACCCTTGAGGATGTTAACTGAACCCACATCATCCATTAAAAGTGCCCAGCCTACGCGTGGATCTTTCTTAAGCACATGCCAAAAAGACAAATCAAGGATGCGTCTCTGCGTACAAATAATGTTATCTCATCACTTAGGGACCTTGGAGCAGCTCACCAATTATACATGTGAACACACGTGTGCTCTTAAGCCTACAACTTTAGGTAGATCGCAGATTTTCTAGGAAATTGTTGGAGTATTTGAAACGTTCACCTGTAAACGTTTTGAGCGCTGAGAAAGGCGGAAAAGTCAGCAACAATTTAATTAATTTTTCTTTATTCGGGCAAATTTTAGCGAAATATACTCGTAAGCGGGGCAAGCACAGTGGTTTACCGGTAAATATGCTTTTTGAGTTATTTTAAGTTAACTTTGAGACATTTTGGCAAATTGGGTGGGTCTTAAATGCCACAAGAAAAACATATTTGTCTTTTTCCAAGGAAACCAATAAATGCACACACACACACACATACACACAGAGAAGAATGAAGATGTTATTTATATTACATAAGTGCTCGCGGGGCCGCTTATCCACTGACTGAAAAACAATATTAGCCTTGCGTATTTACACATACATATGTTCGTGGTGGCTTATGCCACATTTGCCCTGATTGCTACAAAATCTTTTATTTTTACAGACATACAGACCTGTACGTGTGTTGCTTGTATATGTGTCTGTTTATCTTCCATTCACATTTAGTAAGTCACAAAAAAAGCATTGTTGCAAGGTCAGGTGGCATGTGGCGCCATCGCTCAGCATGTTGGTCGGCATAAATGATTGTTGCAATGTCTGTGTCTGCCATGGCCGTTCGCGTACTATTGTTTCATTTGCAGCTTTGTTGCATGCCACATTGCATGTAGTTAGCAGCTAAACGCATTTGCAGCGCCATTTTCTGAACAGGCGGCGACCAGCAGCGGCTGTTTGCATCAGATAACATGAGCAGTCTGCCGGCGGCCGTTGTAGTTGCAGCTAAACACAGACACAGACGCACACATGCCACAAATAGCATGCGAATAGAAAAGCATTTACTATTTATTTCATGAGGCAGTTGGTGCTAGTGCCACTGGCATTCGGTTGCATGCCCCTAATAGCTGTTTGCCGCAAACACATACATAGGCGCATATTTCGTCTGAGGCGCTGTAAGCTACCAACTTTGCGCTCGGTGGAATGTGTTGCACATATTGTTGTTGGTGTTGCTGTTGCGGCTGTTATCTCATTGGACGCTTAACTTGTTTGCTGCTGAGATTTTATTAAATTTGCGCGCGCGTCAATTATTTAAAGTTACCGCCAGTGCGGTTTCCGACAAACTTAAGCTTTCGTTGTTGTTTTTCGCAAGGAAAGTAGTTATATAATAAGAAATAGAATAATTTAGAGCATTCAAGACCAGATCAGTGAATAGAAGCAGCAAAGTCGACGTTACTACGAGGATCTCCAGAAGTCCATGGAGTATATCTACGTATTGAGAGAAAATCAATAGCTCCGATGAGACCCGTTCACCAAAAAGAATCTTTTGTACATATTTTAAAGTTCTAAGAAGGAGGAAGAGCACCTGAACTCTAACATCAAACTGTTATCACAAGACCCTGCCCTACGACGGAGGTCGTTCCTCCAAAGATGGTACTTCAGAGAATCCCACTGCTTGAACTCCGGGAAGATTCGAAAAACTGCGGTTAGGCAGTTGGCTTGTCTCTTCGTATTTATCTAAGGGCCAAAGTTTCGTTCGTTCGCAGTCATCGACATTTCCTCCCTCTTCCCTAAGGCTCTCCAGCGGTAATGCACTGGATTAAGGGAAATTTATCCAACAAAGAAAACTGTCGTTAAACGGAATTAAAGGTAAAGGTTCATACCGTCATATGGTCACATGACCGATTTCTCTTGTACTTGTTGTAGTTGTATTCTTTTCAGAACAAATTCATTTCTTTCCGCCACATTAAGCTTCCAAGTCAATTAGCCGGCCGCTGCGAGCGCTCCGTTGAAGGCGTGACACAGCTGATTATATAATATGCATCAGCAGCGCGTTATATACTTGTCTGTGGCATACATATAGGTTTCCAAGTCAATGCGAGCGTAAGTATGTATGTGTGTGTGTTGTCAGTTGTCAGCAATTGCTTAGCAGATGGCTGCGAATTATGTTAATGCGCGGCGCTTAATGGTAAGAGTCAATAGTTGCAAGCAGCTGTTGCTGCAGCTGTGCGTCAATTGTGGCAGCTGTTGCAAGTAGAGCATTTTACGATGCAACATAAAAGTTGATGAGCCATAAATAATTGCAATTTTTAGTGCAGAATTTGGACTGCATTTGCCATTTAAATGCATTTCGCTCTGGGTCATACACACACTCACCCACACACACATACACAAGTGCTGATTGACACCCACAGCAATCATTTGCGTATATTGCATAATGAATAAATTAATTTTTGAGCAACAAGCAACGAATGGAAATGAATTCAAACGGAATTAATTGGCGTCGGTTAGTTCGCTTGCCACTCGTTGCTATTGTGGCAAGCTATAATTAAAAGCCAATGCTACTAAATATAAATTAAACGAAAGTACAGTTAGTTTTCGAAAATTCTCTGAAATCATCTAAAATTTGTTAACGCCTGAAAGGCGAATTTCCATTGTTGCAAGTGCAAACAAGTTGCAATTCCGCTTAACTCACTTCAAGCATTTTGTCCTGTAACCTTGCCTCGCCCGCCGCCGTACTTCAACGGCTGCTTATAAATTCATTTATATAATCTTTATTAAAAAGTATAAATTTTTGCTTCAATACACACGCATACATGCATGACCGAGTCGTAATCCACACACAGTGACATGTTGCGCGCCCATACACGCAAGCATTTGGCGTTGTGGCTGCCGACACATGAACTTCAAATCAAGTTTATTTAATAATTAGACGAAAAAGCAGCAAATTATGGCAGAATCCTTAGAAATTGTTGTTGTTGTGCGTGCTTGTGGCATGGCGAACTTTTTTGGCTTACAACTTGGCAGAACTGCATCACTTGTATGTACTATTGGGCAGTGCGGCTGGGGTTCGTCGACAAAAACTAAACGAGAACACAACAACTACAATAACAAAAAATACAAAAGAAAATACAAAATAATATAAGGAGAGGTCCAAAGATCGCAAAAATTCTTAAGATTAGTTTGTTAAGCCGACAAAGGCATATCAAAAGTGGTGGCAGGATGGTGAGCGGCGGCGGGTTACAAGCGGAAATCAGTGCTGTAAGATGATTATAAGAACGTTGATGAGTGGAAAGTACAGTTAGCTACTGGCAGAGTAAAATAAAAGGCAGCAAGTAAGAACTCTTTGCAGTGTGAGAAAACTGTAGGCGTTTGCATTAAACTTTTACTGGCAGCAAAGAAAAGTGCCAACAACAACCACTTTAGCTACACACTTCACTACACAAGCTCATATGTTGCTAATGCCAAGCAGTTGAGCAGATTACAGTTGTAAGTAGCAAGGAGCAGATGAAATGTGCGATAAGCAGCCGGAAGTAGAGTTGTAACTGTTTATGGCAGTCTAAGTGTAGGCAAAGCTTTCATCTTTCAGCTCGCTTAAGACTCGCTGCAGACAAAAGTTTGTACCACAATGCGCTTTTAGTATAGTCTATCTGTAGTTTGCAGGGACTGACAATAATTACATAAGCAAGCAGCAGTGACTACATACTGTGTGCAACAAAATATTAAAGTTTTGCATAACTGTAGAAGTTGAAGCGTCAAATTTAAAGTTTGACCACGCAGACACCCAATTTTGGGTATACGTGGCACCGCCGGTGCGGAACAACTACCAAATAACTGTATGCGCTTACAAACAGTAATCCATTCAGTTGTATAAAAATCTGCTGCTAATCTCTCAACATTTTCGGACATGCCCCGTCACCCGCGCAGCCGTTTGTGTGCACCGTTATGAGTATTTCCCATTTTTTTGTTGCGGTTTTTGTTGTTTTGTGCTAAAAGCTTATAAAAAGTGTGCGTTTTGAGTTTCTCCAGAAGTTTGTTGCACCAGCCAGCAATATAAGCTGCTGTCTACTTAGCAGCGTCGACATGACAGCCTGTCACAGCCACACAGACATGTTGCACGTTGCACGCTGTCCATCAGCGTGTTAAAATATTTGTAAAGTGCTGTTATATTTGCTGCGCCAAATGTTGGACCATGTTGCAGGTGCCGTCTGACTTAAACAACATTGAAAAAAAGCAGTAAGTAAGAATAGAATTCCGTTATTTTAAGCAAAAAGGAAGCACACGCTGCAAGTAGAAACAATTTTTATGACATTGCTTTGGACTACTTCACCGATAATTGAGGACGAAATTCAATTATTTGCTTTTCCGAAGCTCAGCAATATTGTGTTGCAAGCTCGCCAAGTATAATATTGAAACAATTTCTCATTTATGCCGACAGTAAGCGAGTAAAGTCAAATTTCTGTCCACAATTCCGCACAATCAATTGCACGGAAACACCGTGTAAGACCACAAATTTGCCGTGAATTCGTTTTGTGTGCCACTTTAGCATGCGCCAACATGCTGCAACAATGGCTACGCGCGCTACCACAAAACGTACAGCAATTAGTCGCGCTTGCATGTTGGCTGGTGTGTGTGCCACTTGGACTGTCCGCTGACTCAATGAATCCGCTAAATAAGTGTCCCAAAGTGTATTGTGTAGCATACAATTAGGCGTGGCGCCACATAATGAACCGTACGGTTGAGCAGACAATAGTGGAGGTTGTGCGCCGATTCATTTTGGCTGCAAATAGTGTGGTCAGTGCCCGATTCAAGCGCTTACCGCAGAGCTCATAGGATTTGCAATGATGGGAATCGAGGTGAAAGGTTCAGCATTTTTGATCTGTTGGACGCGCATACTTGATTCGGTTTGAAAGGGTAAGCTCTTAATTTACGCGCGTTGCAAAAATAAGTAGCGTGGCTAAAATTTTCAGCGCAAGCTGCGTATTCTTCATTTGATACTAAAGCAATAGTACAAAATACGTTCAGCACCGCAAAATAATGCTTAGTTTCTATATATAAAATAGACTACTGCGGTATATAGTACAACCATAGACGAAACTGCAGTAGAACAATGCTTTCCACTACAAAGAAATATTAATTAATTTTTCATTCGTTCAGTTTTTAAAATAATAAATGATTTGCAGTATCAACACTGAAGACTGAATTCAAAAGCTTTACTGCTATGCCTAAGCGCACACAATTTTCCACATGAGTCGGCGAGCGTCGGAAACAAATATCCACCAAATATCGCACCCCGCTGTCAGTCTCCTCAAACAGCAAATGCGCTCAAGAAAGGTTGAAGGACAATGAATTTTGCGGTGCAGTTTTAGTTCAATGACGACACGAGCCAAGACCAAATAGCTGCTACCAAGGGGGCACGCGGAGGAGACGCAGAAAGTGGCTGCAGACAACCAAGCTGAAAGCAAATGATTTTCTTGCGGTTTTACACGAAAGATTTTCGCTTTGTATGTGTTAGTTTAGCTGACTTTGTGGCATTTTTGACATTTAAGTAGGAGGAAGAAATTTTAGCCAAAAGCAATTTTCGCAAAAGCAGCGCATTCAAGTGCAAGCCGATCCATTGGGGCAAATCAGTAAGACACCGACGCGTTGCAGTTGCAGTGAGTGGTACAAGAAAATGTAGTAAGTAATGCAATAAAACGCTTGTGTTGTCAAAAAGGAGCTGCTGGACTACAAGAGCGTCCAAGGAATTTTAGTATAACTTCTTGTTTGATTAAATTGCTGTAAAAAAGTTTTCCATAGTTTCATAAAGAATTCCAGCTCTGAAGTCTAATGCTAATATATAGCATTACATCCTTTATAATCAGAACAGTCACCTGACAAGCGTGCAGTGAAAAAAAAGAATTAATTTCCGTTATATACACATATTCACACACACATACATTCCAAAAGATTTGTCCAAAAGGCAATTAAATTGCTAATGTAAGTTTCACTGCATATTCATTATCGCTTTTTCGGCTGAAATGCACTTCTTGGAATATAATCAGGGTCCAAGCAAGCAAAAACTGTCAAATTAAACTCCCATGGGCATTGAATAATAGTTAAAATAGTATGTTAATAGCATTTTTCATAATAAAGTCGAAGGAGTTTACCGTTTTTAATATTCATTTCACCAACCTTTGATCTAGCCACACAGTTTGGAAGCTAATGTAAACACACAGGAATGACCATGAACTTGCTGAGCTTGCTGCTGTATGTAAATAAGCATATGTAAATTCATGAACATGATATTTTGCGTTTTCATATTGATATTGTGATCTCAAAGTGAATTCTCGTTCAATTCAGTGAAAATAAACTCACTCACTTTATGGCTGTAACCCTACCATCATAAACATAACAGATTATATTTTCGTAAGCAACAGACACACCGCACATCTTTGTTGTGGTTGTTCACACGAATTGTCTACATTAATCAAATATTGCACACCACGCATTCAATGCAAATTCATTAGCGCATACACTTTATTAATAAAAATTTTTAAGCAATTCACAGACACAAAAAAATACAAAATTTATAATTTCAGTTTGACACTTAATATTCAACATCTGGAAGCGGAAATTGACATTTAGCAATTACATGGCGGCTAAAGAAAATGACGTGCACAGAGTTGCATTTATTACTACAACTTAATATTCATAATCTGTATAACAAAACAAAAAAAAAAAAAAACAATAATAAATTATATTTTATAGAATCTACAAAATGATAATAAATTTGAAATTGATCTTCGAGTTTCAGTGAAACTCTATAACGTATATAACGTACCACCCTCTATACTATTAACAATTTTATAACATAATAAATAACAATAAAAAATAATTTGTGAATATATTTTAATATATTACAAATATTATGTTATTTAAAAAAAAAAATTATTTAAACGGAAAAGGAAATACTTTATTTTCCTTTTATTTTTAAAATAATAAATAATAAAATATATTAAAATATGCGTGGCACCCTGCAATTGCTCAACAACCATAGCCGCCAAGTCACAGTTATTTGTCAGTTCAATTTTCGCGTGTGCAAATTTTCGCTGGTACAAAGCAGTTGTGATTAAAATGTGAAAATTATTGTGTAAAACATTCTGAAGTGAAAATATTAAGTTAAAATATTGTAGTGCGGATTGTATATAATCGATTTCATGTAAAATATTATTCCGGGCGTTGTTTTAAATCGGGTTTAAACGGTGTAAAGAATGTGCGTAAGTGCTGTTGGCCGACGCGTTGGTCGTTAGTGAAATTTCGGTAAAATGTCGGATAAACGAATATCAATACGCGATGAGAACATTAATAATTGCTTCTTGTGGTAAGTTTTCAAACTTAAATACGTCTATAAAGCAATAATTGTTATTTAATAAATAAAAGCAAAATCAGTAGCAATGCATCAACAAATATGTGAGAATGGAAAAATGTTAGTCATTGCAAAAAGAAGCTCTCAAACTGTCACTTCGCTTATTACTCTATGCATGCATGAAGTAATAAGCATAATGACAGTTTGAGAGCTTATCTTCTGAAATGGGATTACTATGAGGAAAAATGTAACTTGTTCGAGTAGAATTTAAGAAAAAAAGTGTACAATGCCACATTGCGAATTTTCTTTTTAGCTGTAAGAATGTACATATATAAAATGGGATAAAGAACCAAATAGCAAAAAAAGTATACTACTATATTTGGTTTTAATCTTTTACTTTTCTTATTTTTTTCTTGTTTATGCGTATTCAAATATTAAGCAATATACATTTATTTTTTGTATATTATTTGTTTAATGTGAATTTAATTTGACATGAATAATTTTGTACCATTCCTTTATATTCCGTGTACCCATTCATTTATTTATATATGTATTTCGCTGATAAGTGCACATACACGTGTACAAAAATAAGTTTGTAGATATTATGGTGTGTTTCCGTTGCCGTTCGGTGTGTTTTCATTGCCGGTGGCAATAGAATACCGTGGAACAGCGGAAACGCTTGCATGTCTCTCGCATTTGTCTATGCATATTTAAAGCACAGAAATATTAAATTTAAAACGAACTTTACGTTTTGTTTTTACATTCATTTAAATACTATAAAATTTTTATTGATATATTGCAAATGTGGGATTTCAAGCCGAGCGAAAAAAATTCGTACTCTAAACACTTTTTGGTAAAATTCAAACAAAAATCGTTAAAAAGTGTGTAATAATGACAATTCATTCTAACAAGTGCATATATAGAATATACTCAGTTACAAACTCTTTATTGTAAATCGCTATTTTTATTTAACGAATAAAGCATTTTTCTTTACGTAAACACGAAATAAATCTTTTATAAGAAAGCAGATTTCCAGCAGATTTGTATTTATTTTAGTTTTATGTACATTTTTCTTGCGTGTGTCTGAATGCTTTGATATCTCTCTCCTCATTTCATCCGCACGCTTCATACTTGCCACTGCTTTCGATATCTTGTATTGTATTGCATGCTCAGGACATTGATTGACTTATACAAGTATAAAGAGGCGATGGAGCTAGCACAAGTTTTGTTTTTCAGCTGCTGCCAATATCAAGGTGACTTTGTAGCGTGTGCATTTCGCTGCCATTTAACTTGCAATGGGAAGTTCTTATATAAATAGTTCGAAATATAAACAATATATTTGCGGCTGGATGTGTTATTACTATTATGACTAAATTATTGTCATTTAGCTGCTGTTTCTAAACATACACACACGTTTAGGAGTTCAGCACGCTTTGAGGCCACGTGCTGTTAGAAGCTAAGCGAGGCTGCTAGTCAAGTTCAAGTGCAGGCACATTGAACTCAGCGGGTGCTTGTGGTTGGTTTTGCCATAAAATGTGGTTCGATGATATGGTTGACGAGGCACGAGGAGGAGGACAGATTTTTCTATTTCCTTTAAAACATTTGCATTCTGGAAGATGAATGGAGTTTAGTTACATATGTACATATGTATGTATATATTAATAGCTTTATATACATATTTATAGCTTTGCTGTGATATCACGTTGACCGATAAGGATATGTTGTTTATTTTAATTATTATTTTATAAATCTTCCATTCTCCACTTGCTAAGAAGTTTTTAATATCCAGAAGGAAAACATATTATATATACATAAATGATCAGCATGACGAGCTAAGTCGATTTAGCCATGCCCGTCTTTCTCTGCGTCTGTATATACGCGAACTAGTCCTTTAATTTTTGAGATAGCGATCACATATCCTTTTTATCCAAAGAGCTGCTCATTTGTTGAAATCGATTTCGGATCACAATAGCTGCTCTTGTATGAAAAACCTGTTTCATTTGACGAGTTATATTTATGAACTTTGGCAAGGATTATTACTTAAAGCTTCTCTTTAATCTTTGAAGAAATTGTTGTCATCGGATCACTATAGCATATAACTGTCATACATAATGATCGGTTTAAATCAAATTCTTTAAAGACCCGTTTTTTATTTGTTAGGGTATTATAGCTTCGGTGAAGCCGCTTATTCCTGGTGTTTTGTTTTGTTTTTAATTTTCATTCAAATTTTGTTCTCTCCAAAAAATTAGTGACGAATTTTTCACACTATTTCTTTCTTATGAATATGGTTGTCTCTCATGTGAATGTTGAGAGTGCCTTTGTGCGCTTTAGTTACTGTTATCTGTTTAATCCCGTAACAACGGCTTTTTTGCAGCAAAGCCACCACCGCCACTGTTAGTATTATTTACAAGAAGCTGGGAAGGCGGGTATAGTTATTTGCAAAGTCGCGGTAAGCGGTTCACTACTCACAGCTTAACTCTTCGCTGTCGCCGCCTGTGTTCCTGGGAGAAGGTGCGCTTAGCAGTATTAGATTAGAAGCATTATGCGCTTTTGTTACACGTTGGCTGCTGTTAGCCACCAGCAAACAATACTGTATATGTATTTATGCTTCTGTGGCTGCCACATTTATTATTGCACATTTTCTTTTTAGCTTGTTTTCATTTAGTTATTTGCAAAAACAAATATATGTATATATATTCGCATTTTCATTGTTATGTGAACAATGAGCGCATATACACGTAGTAACGGCGCACTTGAACCCGCCTGCCACATTAATGCAACATCTTTGTTGTGGTTTAATTTAAATTTTATATTTAGTTCGTAGGCACGCTGCTTTGCATACACATGAAGTGGAAGTAGTGGCTGTTGTTGGTGGCACTTGTGCGCCTGGCCGTATGCTTCAACAAGGTGGCCTGCATGCTATTGTGGCAAAGCTATTGTTGCAACACCTGGTCAGTGCTATGTTGATTATTTGTAAGCGATTGTTTAGCTAAAGCGGCTGTAATTAGCACTATATTATTGTTGTTGTATCAGTTATTTTTGTTGTAATTAGTGTTATCGTTGCTTAAAATAAATACGAGGCAGCTTTTGTAATTTTTTGCTGTTCTGCCTTTCGCTATGGACTTTGCTGCTGCAGAATATGTGGACTTGATTTCCTCGACCACAAAAGGATGTTAATTTTTGCAATTTTTGCTGGCTTCTGTTTGCTTTTTGTTATTGCATTTCCTCCGTTTCCTGTTTCTGCTCAAGTTAAAGCCTTTTCAGGGTGAACACTTTTTTAAATTTAGGGGATTTTCTTGTGTCGTGTATTAGAGAAAATAGAAAGACTGTCCTGTTGGTGGCCAAACCTACTAAGCTCTGTGCACCCCAAAACCAGAAGCTTTCGTTTTCAGAGCAAATTGAAATTTTTCTAGCTGAGTTTCAACAAATTGTAAGAACTTTTATTATGAAGCGCAAGATGCCAGCGAAAAATATTCACTCGTAAAGGCATCAAGCAGCCCGCGGTGGCAATTGAATTTATATGTTGCATCTCTGCCACGCGCTTAGTCGCCACAACATTGAGTTTAAGCCCAAGCCCTAGCGCAGGCTGCCTTTAATGGCTCATTGTAGGCACTGCCGTGCGCTAACTCCTGTTCATCAAACAATTTGCACATTTACCAATCAGCGCCAGTGCAAGCCTCAAGTGGCTGTAACGACGATAGACGGATAGACGTTGGGCCGGAAAGTGAGTGGCGCGGCAATTTTCGACCCAAAAGTTTTTAATTATTTTTCGTCGACTTTACGCTTGTGCTCGTTTCGGTAGTTGGTCGAAGGTATGTTGCAAGATAAGCCGTTATTGAGTTTGGTGCAAACGGCCGTACAGTTAAATTTGCTGCACTCTTTGCAGGCAGGCACGCGGCGTTCTAGTAAAGCTTATTGTAAAACGGAAAGGCGAACGCACGAGTGCAAAAACTGCGGAAGTTTGAATGACATTGCACGCTGTCGTTGTTGTTGTGCGCTTGTGTGCGCCCTTTCGTACAGTCAAACCAGGCCAGTAACTTTCTATGAGTGCGCGTGCAGCAAAGGGAGGGGCTGGCGTTGGAATAAACAAATACAAAGGCACAATACTTTAGACTATTAGACGACCTTGTATTCACGGCCGAGCGGCCGGCCGTGTGGAGGACGTAGAGTCAAGCTACAAAGACCGCGTGACGCTGGCGGCTTGCACATTGTTTATGCGTAGCGAAATTGAAACGAGACAAGCTTAACAACAGCGTATTGCATGCCACAAAGACCGAGACACAAAAGCAGCCGCGAGCCTGCAAAAGTAGGGCAAAAATAGCTTGGTATTGCAGTGCAACCGCGGTTTGAAATGGCAAGCATGCGGCGCTGCAAAGCGGTAGTAATGAAAGGTCGAAGTATCAAACACAAACAATAAAAGGCCAAAAGAAGAAACGCGAAAAAACTAATGCTTTACAAATCCAAATTCCGTTAAAAAAGATACGCAAAAGCCGATTACAAGTGTGTGCCGAGTGCTTGCCACTTTGCATGCGTTGCAAAATTTCGCACTTACCGAGAACTTACACAGAAAGTGGCAACTTCGTGTGAAAATGAAAATGAATATCGCGTGTTGAAAGCGCAATTTTGCAGGAGAAAAGTGGTGAGAGTGTAAATGAGAAAATGCCTACTTGAGCAGCTCGAAGCGAGTACAAGTGCCTTATTGGAATCGCCACAATAGGCAATGTGATAGGTATGGAAAAAATCAATGTCTCTTGACGCACGGCTCCATTGTTAACTGATTCATATAGATAACGAGCAAATCGCTCAACAAACTTCCCAACGGTACTCAAGTGACCAAAGAGTGTGCTCGAAGGCGCACCCAAAGCGCCAGCAACGCAAATACTTTATCAAAACCAAGCAGTTGTTCGGCTTTATTGGCCACGTACACACAAGAGACGCCAGTCAATCTCAGCAAATTGGCTTCATTGTCTTTAACAAAGCACACATTGTTAGTAAATTCCCTTCTCTCTAGCACACTGCACCCTTACAAATCAGCAATTGGCTAGGTGCATTAGTCTAATGTCCGATTGTAGGCTGCAAACAGGCGGTTCGTGCAACCAATCATTGTTGCAATCTTACAAATTGAATGCAACAAAGCATACAGACGACGAGGCGGGTCTGCTCACCTTCTCTTTACACGACAAATGTGTGCCGGAATCCCAGTGTTGCAAGACGAGTTACTGAAATTGCCTACATTCGAATGCAAAAAGAGCCTAAATCTCAAAACGTCAGCACTTTACCCTTTTTCTGCTCTAAACTAATAGGCAACGAGCCAAAAGAGCTTGTACTCGTAAATGCATGGCTTGTAGTGGAGACAAGAGCGAATGTTTTGTAAATTTCAGCGCTGAGTCTTTAAAAGTCTTTCAGCTTTTTTGAGTCAATATCTTTAGTACTGAAATCAAAGTCAGTCGCGGTTATGGTCAGATTTAAGATACACATAGAAAATTTAGCATATACAAGTTCCACTCAATGAGCGCCTTTAGTTACTATTGAGCTTCGAGGAAAGTCATAATTTCGAGTATGCAGGCTTGCATTTATCTACTAATGTCTAGAAGTTTAAATTTCCATTTCAAAAACTAAGCTGCCCATTTCTTACTTGCTTTATTCGGTTAATATTTCTTACTGGGTAGTTCGAGAGTACGTTGAAACGGTTTCTGAAAGTTTTCAACATTTTAATATTCATTTCAAATAATAAGTTAAGAGTAACTAAGTAATTTTCTTGCTTGTGTTGAAAGGAAGATTATTTATGCTGAAAAGTGCGTTTAGAAGACAAACTTGCTGGTGTCTGCAAAATATTGCTTAATTGGGGAGTATGACAATTAGTTTAGATATTTTAAGAGGATTAAATGTATAAAATACGAATTTTATTACTAGTAGCTACACTCCGACTTGCCAAGGCGGTGCGAAGAAGAACTTCGTTTAGATACGTGCGAGCGTGTAAGTAGTAATTATAATTTATGATTGCCAAAAGCATCGAAAACTTTAATACTAGTTGTTGTGTAACGCACTTCCAATGTTCAGCTTCACATTAATTTTACGCTTGATTTGCATTTCAATGCATTTTCGTGCGCCACATCGCAGCCAATGTCATTGGTGTAGTCTACTTTAAGGCGCTGTTATTAATGAGCAACAAACAGAGTATTAATGAATTTCAAGCTCGACTGATGAACAGCTGTTGCAAGCAAGTAAGCTACTTAATTCGATTCAGCTACAGCGACAGCATATTTATTGAAAATTTAAACCAGCGGAGGCGCCTATCTGCAGTTCGCTTTTGCCAGCCCTTCGTGTGGATGAATTTGCATTTATGTTTATTCACTTAACGTTTCGTGCATTGTCTGCAAACAGCGGCCTGTTGCCACTACCGACACCGCAAGAGCAGCGCCTTGTCAGTGTCAGCGGCTGTGTGTAGCGTGTTGCCCGTACAATGCAGTGCAAATAAGAAAAGTAAAGTTGGACAACGCGAAAGTTGGTTCGTTATGCTGCGCGACAGACAGAGTTGTGACTTAATGTTCCGCACCTTAATCCGCTTGCGTTGCCGAGGCATCTTCAGTGCCCGCATCACATTTACCGCGCGTCGGCAAAGGCACACTCATTGCTATTTGCATAAAGTCAAGGGAGTATAATGACGTGGCAAATTGAGCTGTGGCTGCAGAGGCATGCATTGTCACCACATATCGGTTGCCTTTCATTGAAGTGCGTGCGCGGTAGTAGGTGTAATATGGTTTCGAAAGGGTTCATAGGCGGTCATGAGCTCGCGAGGACGCAAATAAGCGGCTTAAGTGATATTTTTGTATACATTTTGATATACTTTACATCACTTTTCATTGATAAATGCCGCATAGAGGCACTACAGGTACTCACATATGAGTATGTGAAAGGGTAAATAATTCTTAATATTCAAATATTTTATTTACTTGTTTGCCAACATGAATGTTAATAGCGCTTTTCACATTTCTCGTGGTTTTGTGCTTCGTTGGTTATTGAAATGGAATTTTTAATCGAATATCTCTAGTGTACTGCACTGGACGGAAAAACGCAAGGTTGTGGTATTAAAGAAGGTATTTAAAAAGGAACTGCTGGGCAAATTTCATGCCGTTTGAGCGGTTATGAGCGTCTTTAAAGAGGCAAAAAATTCCAAACGAATATTCGAAGTATTTTTTTCTCAGGGTTCCCACGGCACTAGTAAGCCGTTACCAATGGTAGCGAGTCTTGGATACTTGGCCACAGCGATATCGCAGGCAACAGTAAAGCTGATGCGTTGGCAAGGAAGTGGATGACAACAGATCGGTGTTCTACTACCGTGTGTTCTACTACCGGATAGGTGGACTTCACGGGAATTTCAACAGAGTTAGGCTACCATCGTTTCATGCCCTTCTGCAAGATCCGTTTAGACCAAGTTCAGTCGTAAGCGATCCAGTTGTGATGGTTCTTAAAAGCAGTTGCCACAGGACGCTGCAAAGGTTGTCGCATCGAATTGGTAGGAATAGAACCACGCATTAAAGAAGAATATCACAGGGCGCTTTACTGACCCTGATGACTTCTATGCATATGTTCTCATTATCGTTTTTGTTTAGAACTTTTCTAAAAGAGGTCAGTACCCGTTAGTCGGTGTGCATGCAACGTGAAAATGTGACATACATATCCACGTCGTTACAAAATAATGGTAATTCAATACAATTCCAATTTATTTCTATACAGTCGAGTTGAACACACTTTGTTTTGTATTATTTGAAGCTAACAGTAAAAAGCGAAGGCTACGAGCACACATTAACACTGCGAAGGAAAACAAGAGAGGACTACACTCCACTGAAACTCGGCGCAGTCTATACACAGTCTGAAAGCCCCTTAGCAAACAAGGCGGAAAATGCAAATGGCAAATGGCGAACGGTAATTGAAGCGTGCCGTTAAGCGTACATTTTTATAACTGCTCTGCGCCGCTGCAACTGTGCAACAGAGTGCCGGCGCGCTCTTCAACTGCTTATGCAGTGAAATCAATTGGTGGCACAGTTGGCTACACACGCATATATCGCAGTCGAGGCGGAGAAACTTTTCACTTTGCGCTGGCGGTGCATTTATTTATTTTGCGCGGCGCTCAATCGCTGGCTTTAACTTCATGGTGGCGCAATGCAAATTTCAATTAAAGCAAAGCAAACAGTCCTGGAGCTATGTTGACAGTTTTCATTTAGTTTTGCAGGCAAGTGTGCAGGCGTATGTGTGTAGCAACAACGATATATGTGTATGTGTGTGTGCTGTTAGCCGAGTTTTTGTTGGCTGAAATATTGTGATTTTAAAATTTCACAATTTCATTCATTCGATCGTTCATTCATGACTTGCAACAGCAATGAAAAGCAAAAATAAATTAACACTGCACAAAATCAATGCGAAACAAAATTGAACAGCCAAAAGTATGCTTTAAAAATCGTTAGACACGTGCGTCTTTATTTGCGCGCACGCACACATGCAAACATATATCTATATTTGCATGTATAAGTGTGTGTGTGTGAGTATGTGACAAATGCTCACGCGTGAATGTGGCAACTGAAATGTACGCAATTCTCAGCTTACTTAGCAGCCGCGCTTTGTTTTTAATTACACGCACGCCCCCATACACACACACAAAATGCATAGAGTGTGCACCTAAAAGCATGCCACGCACAAATGCGCATTAGCTTATCGCGACAAATTCGCACTTGCGCGCCGACATTTGTTTATTTTCACAAGCCTCCGCTGTTTGCTCGCTATATTTTCGTCTAAAAATGTATATATATGTGTGTTTGTGTCTGTCGCGGCGCCAAAGCGCATTATTGTGCATATTAATGTTGCACTTTCAGCAAGTGATTATGCAATGGGCTGCATTACTGCGATAAAACACCACATTTAATGCACGCAACAGCGTGTTAGCACAGACTGCGTGTGTGTTTGGCGCGCTTACACGTGTTCGAATGCACCGCTTTGCGTTATGTAATTTTTTAATTTACAACATTCAAGTGCCACGCTCTCAGCGGCAAGCGCGTTTAAGCTATTAACTAATGCCGCAAATTTGGGAATTCGTGTGCGTTGGGAAATGTTTGCAAAAGCCGGCGGATTTAGGTTAATTTTCTGTGATAGTTTTAAGTGAATTGAAAAGTTTGTAACGCATACGCCACATATTTTATTTAATACTCACACTGCATTAGCACTCAGGCTAAAGTAGAGCGCACCTGATATAAACATTTTCATTATTTCGCGTTTACAGAAGCTTTGATGTACGTATATTGACGAGATTTTCACTTTGAACTGGTAGTTTTAATCATACGAATGAATATTCATGCAATTTCTAACGGGTTAATCAGATTTTTTGTGATTGCTTGATGTAGTGCCCTCTGAAAAAGTCATAGTATTCGGAAAGTAATAGGACTGAGTCGAGTTAAAAACAAAAAAATTATTGAACCAAACGTTACAATTCTTTAAAAACTTTCAAAATAGGCTTCTTTTGCGTCGATGCAGCGCGATTTCCAAGTATCGAAGGCGTCACGGAAGCCATTATCCGGAAAAGCATTGAGCGAAAGACAAGCATTGCTCGGTCTTTTCAAGCAAGGAAACAAAAAAAAAGTTTGGGGTGTTATATCTGGGCTGTAGGGCGGCTGCGAAAGCAATGGGATGATTAGGTGGTGTTCAGAAGAAAGGTGGTGTGAGCCGGGGCGTTGTCGGAGAGAAACTTCCAATCAGCGGCGATGTCTTGTCAAACCAGATTGATCCTTCGTTTGAATCCCTTGAGAACTACCACGTAAAGCTTGGCGTTGACGGTTTGTCCAGGAGGAACAAATTCATGGGGGACGATGCCTTTGATGTCAAAAAAGGCAATGAGCATCGTTTTCATTTTTGATTTAATCATTCTTCGCTTCGAGGAGACGCCCCGGCCAGTAAGAAGATTACCTCTTTGTCTCGGGATCATACTCAAAGATCCATGACTTGTTATTCAAAAATTGGGAGTCACTTTCACACATGTTCAAATTTTACTGGCACACTTGGCACACAAGGTTTGCCGGCGCTTGTGGCATCTTACATCATTAACTCAAGCGCATTTGAAACTGCTTTTGTGGTAATATGAAGTCATATATTCACAAATACCCGCACACAGCCACATGTATATGACATAGCGGTTATGTGCGCGGCGCTTATTAGTGCACGCATCTAACGTTGCCATTGCTAATGGTTAATTAACTGCAGCTTGACACACAAATTGACATTAATGACCAATAAATGCATAAATTAGACGCGCACGCACACATGCCACACATAGGTGCATGTTTGTCTGTGAGTCCCGTCGTGGCAGTCGCTCGGCCACTGGCCGCGGCTCGCCGTATGTATTACCATATCAATGAGACGCTTTTTTCATTTGTTGTTGCATGACATGTTGCAAGCTAGTTAGCTGTTGCATTAGTTACTAATCTTCGCTTGTTGTTGTTTGATATTACAAACGTAACGGTACATTGCTAATTAGCTGCATGCGCATGCATGAGAGCTTAACAGCTGCCGTTCAATAACGCGAATTCTCCTTAGTTAGTGAATTAATCTAACCTAATGTGATGTAATTTAAAATGCTTAACAGCTCGTTTGTCATGCTGTCAACAAGTGAATCCTTATCGATGGCCATCAGTGACAGCTGTTGCAAGCTGACAGTTTTGTGTATTAATTGCGGTCATTTCAGCAGCACTAAATATAGATTTAACGCACTAAATTCACAGAAAAAAATTAATGTTAATTTCAAGGAAAACAATAAATGTAAATTAAAGTAGGCGTTCT
Organism: Bactrocera correcta; assembly: GCA_027475135.1. Taxonomy (NCBI): domain Eukaryota; kingdom Metazoa; phylum Arthropoda; class Insecta; order Diptera; family Tephritidae; genus Bactrocera; species Bactrocera correcta. The sequence continues at coordinate 116,128,515 of CM050325.1, forward strand.
GAGACTTGTTGAACATCTTATTCAACTGAGTGGAGATTGATGTGGTGAAAAATGTATTTTTATTGAAAACTTTGTTCCAATATATTAAACTCGCTTCCCTCTTTAACTCTCGGTATCTATCCCATCCCACACAGTCCTCATCGTACCAGCTGTTCTTTTGCATTTTCCGAAACCATTGGTTTCGGTTGCAACTGTACGTACGAGCTTGAAATGCCACAGTTCTCTTATATCGAGTTGTTGACGAGCGCTCTCAGAGAGCCGAGCCGAGCAGACTTGCACTCGTCTAGTCAAAAATCGTTCGGCTGTCAGATTTCAGCATCTCGACGTCAAACCTACCTTGTGCAACGAGATAGTGGTCTGAGTCGATGTTAGGACCTCGGAGCGTACGCAAGTCTAAAACACTGGAGACGTGTCTTGGGTCTATCACAATATGATAGATCTGGTTCGTGGCTTTTCGATCGGGAGACAGCCAAGTAGCTTGGTGAATTTTTCTATGCTGGAATCTAGTACCGCAGATAACCATATTTCGGACCTGCGAGGTCGATCAGCTTCAACCCGTTTGGGGATGTTTCCTCGTGGAAGCTGAATTTACCAACTTTTGTATGTAAAGATACCTTCCTTGCCCATCCTGACGTTATTCATGATATTAAACATCCGATGAATAGACTTTATAAGTATGTAACATATATGGGCTTAGGAAAGTCATGGGTTTTATTTGACTTAGATGACATGCAATTTGTATATTAATCTCTTCCATTCATTATTTAGAATTTTCCTCTCTTGTTTCATCATTTCTTCGCTTTTTCATATCAGTGACACAAAATTGAAACTAAGTTCGTGTGTGTTGAAACATATCCCCTTGACATAAACTCATTTTCTCTGACGCATTTTACTGTGTTTGATACCCAAAAAAGCTTAATCGTAATCAACTGAGTGTCAGGTAGTAATCACTTTCAAAAGTTAGTTGCCTGGCTGACGGGCTTTTATACCTCCTTCTAACAAAGCAGTGGAAATTGATTTTCGAGCTAAGCCTGCCACACAGTTCATAGTGCAATAATTTCCTGTCATTCTTCATAAGATCAGCTGGCCTTTTGCCCGGCCAAAGCTGGCAAAATTGAGAGTTATTGGCTGAGAATTTCATTAAATGGCTGCAGCTGGCAGCACTGATGCATAACACATTGCATATTTAAGACGATAAAGAAAGGAGTGTGTGTGTGTGTATGCGCCTGTGAAACAATGGCAACATTGTCAGCAATGCACAGGGACGAGGTGGACCAGCAAGCCCACAATGTGAAAGGGCCCGACGCATATTTGCAGCATTCCTTCACATGTATGCTGCCAAGGCGCATTGCCGACGGCCAAACAAACAACGGAAATAAACAAAATACTGTCATTGAAATGCTAGACGTAATTGAAATCTCAGCCGGGTTTCTGAGCGTTTAGCGAGGAAAACACAATTGCTATAGAATGTGGCGAAGCGGAGGAGAAGAGAAAACTAGTAAACCGAAGACAATTTCAGGACATGAAGAAAATGTCATAATATTCTTGGCAGAATAATGGAATGCATACAAGACAACAAAAGGAAAAATTAGATTATTTTACGTGTTTGCTATTCCGTGGCTCAGTTATGGCTTTTTTTTGAATATTGGTGATGTTTTGGTTTAGATAAATTATCGTGAGGAGATGTGAGATATCTTTTCATTTCTACCTAGGTTGAGTTAATTTTTTTTGCGGCGGCATAATTCTGCCAAGTTGACAGTCCTTGGCCGGATAAAGGTCCGGGTCCATTCCGGCTACGTAGACACGTCTATCGTGGGAACGGGTTGATTTGAGTTAGATTAGATGGCTGATCCCTCAGCATGGTGGACGACCCATTCTGCGCAGGACTCTTTCAAACGTACTATGAGTTTAAAGATTTCGTAAAAACCGGAGCTTTGTTTCAAGATGGAATTTTTTATGTGTGAGAGAGCAGAGATAAGACTAAAAAGAGAACAAACATGAGAATACAAGCCTCTAGTTGCTACTTGGAAGATTGGTGAACTGTATTTTGCTAACTGCAGTAGAACTAACTAATGCTTCCGCTTTAAATTTAGTCCAATTTACACTTTCCAACGAGGGAAACGATTTTTCGCTTATTTTTCTTTGCTTTAAAATCACCCTTTGTGGCACTATGAACACATGAGGGTCTCTTTAAGCATTCATGTACATAACCTGAAATAAATTTTTCTCGTTGCGCTAAATTGTATATGCATATATACTGCCGACTACATGAGCGCCGCCCACACACATGCGGACCGTTGCCTACAAGCCTACACACATTCAGACCTACATATGTGCCTATTACAGTGTTGCACTTATGACACTTGGATGCTTGAGCTCTGATGGGCTCTGTGTGGCTTACTGTCTGGCGCTCTCGAGCTACCAGCCTCCTTTGTGAGCCCTCAATTCAGCCCACTCAGTCACTCATTATTATCCATGCCAAGCTAAGCGGACAGCCAGCCGCCACTCTTGAGGCCGAGATCTTTTTATTTTAAACTGTACCAGTGGCTCACCTACTTTTCGCAGGACCAACTCACCTACAACAACAATAAGGTATAAATTATTAAGGACCTACTGCTGGTAAGCGATTCAGCGGTTGGCATGTATGGGTGTGTGAGTGCAGAGATTTGAGTAGCATTTTTGTTGCTAGTTGTTGTTTCAACTATATTCTACTGCTGGCTGTGACTTTGTTGGGAAGGTGGACCAATATGGCAGGGTGGCTGCTTAAAGATCTTGAGAATAAATGCCATAGACACACACATATGCGCTTATTTTTAATTTGTTCGTTACACTAAAGCGTTGCTGAGACTTTTATGCACTGCGCCACAAACGGTCCGCTCGCGCTCTGCTCCACACACGTCGACGCTCAAGGATAAGTACGCTCCTTGTGCGAACTTTCGCCACGCTGACATGCAACAACACAATTGAACAAATTTCTGCCGCATACAAGTTCATTTAACAGACATGCATCAGTGGCATATGTGCACAATGCAATAGTTTGTTCGTCGTGACAAAGTCGCCGCTGTCGGAAGTGCGGCAAATCAGCGCGCCCAAGTGTTTGCACGCAAAATTCCAGGCAGACAGACGGAGACACAAACAGACAAGCATACACACAGGCGCAAGTGCTGGCCCTTATTCGAATGAGCAAACAAAGTTTCTGCTTTGCTCGGCAACTTGTCGCGTAACACAGCCGCTGTACGTCAGTTGACAGCCGATCAGTCGCTGTGGCGCTGAGTCACGGCGTTGCTGACGTTGTTTGCATTCCATGTATGTAATTTACATCATTTGAGTTATGAACTTTGCGAAAGTTTACCACTTTCCCTTGCCGTTTTTTTGTCTTATTGCAAACAATTGCATTTATGCTTGGCTGTGCGCCTGTAAGCAGGCTGCATTTATGCCGGTTGTGCAAAAGTGCGCACAAGAAGCTGCTAAGTACTCAAGTACTTCGAATTTGCAATGCACTGCAGTCAATTTAACATAAATGTGAAGCAAAATGTGTATGTAAATAATGTAAAACAGTCGTAAGGATCCGTGAAACTTAAAGCCAGTGTGGCAACAAAGAATAAGGTAAGGCAAATCATTGTAAACTGCATTGGATTGAGTAGGCACTGGTAAACTCCCTCACTTCTGCATTGATTTTTGTGTGAGAGACGGAAAATGTAAGCACATCAAAGCAAAAGCGGCTGCATAAGTGAGGGCCTTAAAAATCGGTGGAGCAAACAAACCGTTTATTCGAACATTTATAGAATTGCAACAAATTCTTAGAGGAATCTTCAAAATATTCGGCATTTATATTATGGAAATTGCGCTGCGAATCCGTGAAAGGAGTACTTGGAAGTAATTAAAATGTAATCTAGTTTAAGCTGATTTTACAACCGCTGCTGCAGGCAAGACTGGTAAAATTAAACCAAAGTGAATTCGCTTCCTGGCTGGCAGTCATAATTCGTGGAAGAAAATCGTAAGTTAAGCTGCGGTTTAACTATGAATGGAGAGTGGCGACTTGGGAGAACCGATTTATAACGTCAAATTGGCTATGAAGCCATAGGCGCTATCCTCACTTCTTCTTCTCTTTGGCACACAACCGTAGGTCGGTCCTTCGCCAGTTGTCTCTCTCCTTTGCGAGATCACCACAGTTGTACATTCCAAGTGCAGACAAGCTAAGTACATGACCTGCTATTGGACGGGCTTGCCTTTGCTTCCATTACCCACCCATTTGTCTCGAATCGAAAGAGCTTTTCCTTAGAGCTTCGCCTTTTATTCGTATGACAAGACCTAACCAGCACATTCGTTGGATATTTATGCGCTTAAATATGTATACCTATGTATGCGTAGAGTTCATGCAGTTTGTGATTCCAAGAGGTACTTATCACTCACACGACTGTTCCAAAAACCTATCCAAGAACAGTTCTCTCGAATGCTCCAAGTGCTTTCTCATCTCGGTTCCTCATCTTCCTTATACCTGTGCCGTAATAGTAGGATGTGAATGATAAAAGACTTATAGAGCACATTTTTTGTTCATCGAGAGAGTAATCTCATTCTGGATATAAAATTAGAGGAAATATAATCTGTGATTTTATACACATATCCACTAGCGCAGTCGCCCAACTCTTCGGTAGTACTGCTGCAATATCCTCCCTGTTTTAAGATCAACTGTTTTCGAGCTTATCAAATGGTTTTCAAGATTTGAAAGCGACTGTGTATCACGAACACAAAAAATGGGAAGAAAAGCGTAGGGCCGAAAAAAGTATGATTATATTTTCATTGAACGGTCACACTCCACAAAAGTTGGTTCGAAAGTAGTAAAAAAGCAGAGTAATTCAAGATATATCGATTCATATCGGTAGTTTTGTGGGGCTGGAAACTAAATGGTAGCTCAGCCTCAAGCTTGTAGGATTGGTTGCGCCTTTCTATTATATCATTACTGTAAAGTGTTAGTTGTCGACACACATTCGCCTGACCGAGACTAACTCCTTCTGAATTTTTGCATTGCTTTGCGTCTAAAAAGGTACAAAGTAAAAACGACCTCGCTCAATAGACGAAAAACGGAAAAGAAAAAAAAAAACAAAATTAAGAACTACACTCAAATGCCTCAAATGCGTATTGCAGTCAAAGAGGGATCCCTACAGTCTGACTATTAAACCCATGCGCTCAACCGCTCGCACACCCCCTCGCTCTGTGCCACAGCGTTGCTTTCGCTGTTGGGTACATGTGTATGGCTGTTTGTGTAGGCACTCTAGGCGCAATGGCCATGCAAAAGTGTTGCTCGTTGAGTATGTGTTGAGTGCATTTAAATTTGTGTATGTTATGGGGTTTTTTGTGTTGGTTTATTGCAGGATATTCGTAAAGCGAAGGTTTCTAATTTTTCCTCGTTTCCTTTTATGCATTCGCTTTTTATTTATTTGCATTGCTTTTACGTCTTTTATTTGCTTGCCTTAAATGGGTATAATATGAGAAATAATCAATAAGCGCGAAGGCAAGAGATTGAGTAATATTTGAGGGCGGAAGATGGTGATGATTAGACTATATTTCGCTGCAGTTTGATTCAGCGAAGCTGTCTAGAAGAGTGTAGAATATTTAGAAAGCATTGCTGTCACATTTTCGCTGCGTTGAGTTCCACTATCGATGACAGGCAATAAATAAATGTGTGGCAAATCAGGTGTTGCAAGTAGAAGCACTCTCGTGTCTTGTGCAAAGGTGTAAAGTAAGTGACTCCTGAGCTTTGATTTCAAAGTCTATATAAATGTGGCACCGTTATGCCTGAAATAGCTTGATTACCACTCAGCGCAGCATTATGTATTGCAAACAGCGGCGCACCAGCTGCCTGCTGCCATAGCAACGCTACATTATCCTCATTCGTCGACGCGCTTGGTGCAAGAGTAAATTGCATTATACGTGTATTGACTGCGCATTGAAGCGTGTGCCAGCTCTCAAGTTGAATATATGAGCTGTCTTATATCCTGAAGTCAACAGTGGCATACACTCGCACCAATGTGTAAATTCAAATACGTGGCTCCATGGCTTCATGAAAGCGCATTTCCACGCTCTTAACGCTGTGCATGGGTTTGCCGTTATGTAAGCGCCAACAAAGCACAGATGTCACCTGGAAATTATGCTTTCGAGTTTGATGTTGATTATAGCGCTTGTTTACCGTGTTGTTGCATCTATTACTACTACTCTAACGACAGCCCATCGACCTAAGGCTGTGCGCATGGGGAAGCAGTGTCAACAAGCCCGCGTCCATAACAAAGTGCGCTGTTTGAGTTTAGCCTAAAGCTCAGCTGCCAAAATGTGAAAAATGCCTCTTCGAACATATGTGCCTTTTCGTAAGGATATACATACATGTGCATTTTTTAGTTCATGGAAAATTTTTCTCAAAAGGTGACCTACTTGTGAGCTTAGCAAATTATAACTACTACCCAAATTGAGTTCCAAGTATTGTGGGAGTGACAACAGTCTACATAACTATATTTCTACACATCATAGCAAAGGAAAAGTTATTGACTCTCTATGAAGAATCAAATATACACTTGCTGTGTTTAATGTGTGAGCAGCTAACTTCATGGTAAAATACATTGATATCATTGAAATTGGAAGACACTTATTTTACATTTCTAAAATGTCGATTTCAATGAAAATTCTAAGACCTTGTGTTTTCATGTTAGGTTAGGTTAGGTTCCATGTTAGTAGTCATACTAAATATTTAAGAAAAGTCCAATATTCAATATATTAAATGAATGTTTTTATAATAACCGATATATTGGTTATTCTGAAAAGTGAACTTTTTCTTTGTGGAATGGTTAGTTGCTTTGATCAAAATGATTCAAATTCAATAGGCAAGTTGTACACAGTCAGGTAGCAACATATACATTTACACACACACTTAATATAGCAATTCACTATAACGTAAACAAGTAATGCAAATTAAGATAGCAAAAACATTATTCGACAAATACAGACTGTTTGCAGACCAAACACAGCAGTTGAAACAGCAAAATGAATTACGTTTACTTTCAAAACACAGTTAAAAGAGTGTCAAGAAGCGTTCGTGCAGATGTGAGTTCATGGTGAATTTGGACATCGCTGGGTTTCTTACTTATGTCTTTCATTTAGAATGTGAAACTAAGATGAAATTTGATAACTTTTTGACAAACAAGTGCTGCTTAATCATCCTTTGTGTATTCTAGGCTTGCGGATCGTCTTACGAATTTGTACTCGATGTTTTGGATATAAGACTGGTCGTATCGGAACCCCAAGCATATCATCCTTTGAGTAATGTGACATTATAGTGATGGCAGATGCTCTCAGCGTACCCTGTGGGTCGTCTCAGGAATTTTTATTCGATGTTTTTAGTATGAGTCGCTTTCAAACCCATGTTAAAACATCCGTTAATTTCAAAAAAAGTCTACTTGAGTTTAAAAAATGAAATCTTTGCCAAATAAATAGCAAATCAAAGCCTTCGCTAAGCCACATCAACCACCAGCTGCACATCCATTAGACTATTCTCATTTGCAGAAATTCAGCAATGTATTCCGAGAAGAGTCTTGTGTTGATGCGAACCTTTGCCAAGTGAGCCGCATATAATTGTAAAATTACCATTAGTTTACCTTTTGCTAACTCAAAAGTGGGTTCCAATGAGGACTTTATAGCATATTTGCTAACAAAAAAATCTAGCATATTTTGTTCTTCTACCAAGACTTGATGTCATTTTAATACCTTATACTATATACCAAGATAGAGCACACATTTATGTTTAACTTCTCCTCTCACACTCTTTGACTATGTTGAACACTTGCAAGTTGCTTCACACACTTCTCTTTGCTTTTCACCTTGCACCACCTGACTATCATGTCTGTCGACGAAGTATTCATTCATGCATTTCGTTTGCATTGTTTTACGAAACATTCATATATGCATAAGGTATGTAGAGCTCACTTGGCATTACCAGAACTGTCTTCACCGCAGTGTCGAATTGCGGTTAAAATTTGAGCATTTCAAGCGTATTATGAGCATTCCTTTGCGGTTGTGGAATATGTTTCTTTATTACAACTTGTTAAATAACCATTTATACAGCCTTCTGATGCGCAGTTAGAAGCGACATGTGGGCTGGCATACAATTTGCTAGAGAGTGGGCTGCAAGTTGAGGGAGGGAAAGGTAGCAAGCGCGGTTAAAGCAGGTGTTAGTGGCGGCTAAGTATGAATATCGCTTACTACGAATGCGAATGTGCCATATTCGACCACAAAACAATTGAAATTCCAAAAGGTAAATGTGCGGAGGAGAGCAGGGACGCATTCAGGTAGACGGTAGTTGTTGATCAGGAGTGCGGAAGTGGCAACAGTTCGTGACTGGGAAAAAGAGTACAATTTTGTACGCAAATAGTTTTTTAAAACTTCCAAACATTCTCACATTAGTGGTGAAGAGGTAAAACGAAAATACGGAGAAACGTACGTCTCTATAATAATATTACTATGCATTTGATACTCGCAGTATCTCTACTCACAAACAATATAAATGCATAAAACAGAAAAACATTTTAAACAGCATCAAGAAAATGGAGCTTTGTAATTGTATTCTATGAAAGTATGTATGTGCAGTATTTAGGATGCGTCCTAGTTAGAAAGCTTTCATGAAATTATAATATCGAGGAGAGAGCAAAAAAGGCATTGGTTGTCTTGTACTGTCTCAGAGGAACCATTAGCAAAAGGTGGGTTCACTCACTGAAAGTAATCCTCTGTCTCTACGACACCAAGTCAAGCTCATTATATTCAATGTGTTGTGCACTAAGGTCCCCTCCATCACTTACTCCAGAGTGCAGCCTCCTTCAGAGAAGCGCCTATCCATTCTGATATCAGAGCGGAACTACTACGCTCGAGCTGACTAACCGCGCATTCAAGGCTAACTACGTTAGCAATGACACTGAGTCACTTTGTGATAAGACTAGTATGGGTCCCAGATCAGAGCGGAATCTCAGGCAACTGTAAAGGAAGAGTATTCTAGCCGTGTTATTAGTCGAATGAGACAAGATTGTTGCTACCCTCTCCTCGTGTGTTATTCTATTAGATAGCTGGATTTCGCGGAAATTTGGCCAGCGCAAGTTCCCATTTTCACTTAAGATCGATCGTAAGCGATTCTTTGCTCGCAAGGCTAGCACCTTTCTACTTGTAGGGATTCCAACTGCAGAAGCTGTATGAAAGAAGAAAAGTTAGTATCATCATGAACACTTCTATCATGATTGTGCAATCTGTAAGAGGTCTTGGATCAGCCATCAAACCTAGCCTAACCTAATTATATTTTATAAAACCGAGCGCTGCATTATACTTTTATACCACAACAGTAGGCTATAGTATATATTTTATTTATATATTTTATATTTTATGGCAAAGGAAATCTGAGCTTGCTATATACATATTTGTGGAAACGCCTCACACCCATACGTTTAGTTTTTACACATACGTAATCTATATTTTAATGTTTAATATTGCTGCTTTTGAGAGTGTGATGACGAATGAGCAATCTTATCGTATTTCCATTTATATTTCTTCATATTGTGTGTGTGTATGTGTATATGTATGCGTTTGTATGTAATTCAAGCAGATTGAAGCTGAGGTGAGAATAAAAGTATATTTTTAGCACAGAATTGTGTGTTACAAGTGTTTACTCTATGACTTATATTTATAGTGTTTGAATGAATTACGCGTTTGCTGAAAACTAAATATGTTATTAGAGAGATTTCTCTGTCGCTGTAATAAGCCAGCTAGTTCAGGTGCTTTTTTGAAAACATTGACTTTTGCGGTTAATAGAGTCCAGCTTTTCACACTTTTCAATTGTCGTAGCTTTTGTCTAGGATTTTCACATTAAAGAGTGTGTGATTAGCTAAGGAGCTTAACATTCATCATCAAACGGTTTTAAACCATTTAAAAAAGGCTGGATTTATAATATAAAGAAGCTCGATGTTTGGGCACCACATGAATTGTCTCTGAAAAATTTAATGGACCGAATTAACATTTGCAATTCTTTGCTGAAACGAAATGAAATCGAACAATTTCTGAAGCGAATGGAAACAGGAGACGAAAAGTGGATCATATACAACAATAATAAGCGAAAAAGATCATAGTCGAAGCGTGGTGAAGTTCAACAAATGGTCGCAAAGCCAGGATTGACGTCTTGACGCCAAGTTATGCTGAGGGTTTGGTGGGATTGGAAAGGAACCATCCACTATGAGCTGTTCCAGCATGGTCAAACGATTGTTTCCACATTTTACTGTCAACAATTGATGAGATTGAAGCACGCAATCGAAAAAAAACGGCCTGAACTGATCAACAAAAGGGCTTCATCTTCCATCAGGGCAACGCTAGACCACACACATCTTTGATGACTCGACAAGAACTGGAAGAGCTTAACCGAAGTTTCGATGCATCCACCATTTAGCCCTAATCTTAGACCATCGGACTACCATTTGTTTCGGTCAATGCAGAACCCCCTTAATGAAGTAAATTTGGCTTCAAGGAAAGCCTGTGAAACCAGAAAAGTTTTACACTGGTGGTATAATGTGTCCAGCAGATAAATGGAAAAAAGTGGTCGACAAACATATTTGGTTTATTAAAGTTCATTATAAATATAACAAAAAATAAGTTGAAGTTTGCTTAGAAATACGAAAAGACTTTTTCGACTACCCAATATGATCAAGTTCCCTTACGAAATTCATACAACATTCATGCGCGAATAGATCTGCTTTTTGTTATGCGCAAAGTCATCACTTTTGACATACAGAAAAGCTGCAAATACATCACTGAAACACACAACGTGATGAATTTATCTTTAATCCAAATATTTTTGCTCAATAAATTCCGCTGTTTGCCACATTGTTGCGCGATTTTATAGGAATTTTCATTGTCTTTCCGCTCAAATTCACGAATTGTTTGCGGCGCTGCGCCCGACAACGTAACCTTGGGCACATGCACTATCATTCGCGTTTGTGGGATTTCGAAAATTTCCGTTCCGATAATTTTAATAAGCAAAATTGATTTATTTTTTGGTTTCAGCGGCTGGTTATTCGACTATTCTAAACATTCAAATATAAAAATACGAAAACACTTTTTCGATTACCCAGTATATTTATTTTTTTATTTAACGATTATTTATTGCATTCACTTATTGTAAATATAATGTGTAGTGTAACCCCACAAATACATACATACAAAGTAGCCGCTCCCTCATATACGCATTTATTTATGAACTTTTCGATTAGCTGTGCTGCTGCCGAGCGTTAAATTGGTCAAATAAATCAACGCCGAAAATGTTTACAAAATCATACAACCTGCTGCAGGAACAATAATTATATTATTTACACAAACGCACACACACACACTTGCACGGCTTTGTGCGCCTGCTGCCATATCTGCAACGAAAAATTGCGCTGAAACTCAATTAAAAAGTTAAAATTCATAAGCAAAGCGGCACTTACGCACACACACTCACACTTGCAACGAATTGCACTGCCGCGGCCCAAAATATATCCGCTTTACACAAAAGTGCTTTTCAATGCCGAGAACGTCTGGCGCTTCCGCACAACGCTCCGTCTGCTTTTGCGCACAGCTGCGCTGTTGTTGTCGACTGAGTGGACGAGGAATTTGCATTTCGGCATATTTTTTATTATTCATTACGCACTTTTCGTCGATTTTTTGGCGTTCTGCTGTGAAGCGCCCCGAATTTTAAGCTTTGTGTCTACAAATACCCGAAAGTGGCTTGGTGTGCACGTTTGCCTCTGAGCGCGCGCCACGGATATCCATAAATCGCTTAAAAGCAAAATAAATGTTTAATAAGAGCGCGCGTGTCCTTTAAATTGAGTGTTGCAAGCAAAATGCGTGCCGCTTATATTTATGTGATTGTTTGTGGCAGCCACGAGTAAAATTAACAGTCAAGTTAGAGTTGTGGCAAAGCACGCCCCGCGCGTTAGATTCGTTTGAATAATTCTTCGCTGGCGCCCACGTGTCTGCTCATGGACGCCATTAGCCTCATTACTTGCAGCGCGAACGAAAATTTTGTTTGACAAATCGAGTTAGCGCCGCGTAGCTGTTTAAAGCAAACCACCGGCTGCTGCTGATGCAATTTCACTACTCGTTGCTTAATTAGTTGTGCGCCATAATGAGTGGCAACGTCAGCGGCAACACAGGGTCGCACAGAGGAAGATTCTATATGTTGAAAGTGCGCGTGGCAGCGTTCTGGTGCATGTTTTTGACGCGGTCTACACTAATAAATAGTAAAAAGCCAGCGCAAGCGCCAACATATAAATTGTAAATAAATAGTTTGTGCAACATTAACGTTCAAAGCGGGCGGTTTTTGCCGCCTGTGCCTTTTTGAGCGCGTGCTCGTTGTTTTTCGTTACCGTTAACTCACGAAATTTAATATAAATATACAAAGCGCTGCCTTGACAGCCTTCGCCATCTCGTTTTGTCACTGTGTTGCGCGTGTGTATGGGGCGCTCTTCAAAGCCGTTATAATAGGCGGTAGGCGGAAGCCCCTTTCCGGAAATGCTTGCGCAAATATGTGACTGCCTTCAATTTGTGCAACAGCTCTTCACTTTTGTTGAATTTATGCTCGCATGCATATTTACTTAGCATACTTGCAGCAAACAGCTTGCAACAAGTACCCCTCGACGGCAAGTAGTGCATATGTACATGTGTTGCTTGTTATTGCTGCTTTTTAATTTTATGCACTACTCTTGCAGCTGCAATACATATACCGTATAGTGTGTATTTCTTGCGCCACTTTTTCTTGCCCCAGCTCAGTGACTTGTGCCACTGCTGCTTTCTTGTTATCATTGCCAGCAATTCGTTGTTATTTAGTAGCGTTTTTTGGTGGCTTTTTGCCACTTGCCACATGCAACGGTCCTGTACGCTGTTTTTCTGCGCCGAGTAGGACGAAAAGCGCCAAGCAAGTGTTGCAAGTCTGATTTCTTCTGTTGATTTTCCGCACTACAAGTGGCAAAGCATCCGTGAGTTGTTGCATATTTCATGCAGTGACAACAGTGCGCAGATCAACAGCATTTGAAGGATGAATGGTATTTAGCGCTTGCTCTCGTGTGTGTGCGTGCGTGAGTTGGTTGCGAGGGAAATGTATGGCTTTTGTTTGTGCAATGTTTTTCCAGTGAGGAAGCCACGCTTCGAAGCTTCCGACTGGCAAGGAATTCCTTAAATGTTTTCCGAATGTTACAGCCTCTTCAGACAGTTGTTTTAAGCACAACAACAGTTGAGTTTGGTGAAGCAAGTGTATATAGTACTTCTTAGTCTTGGAAAAATTATTAGGGGACCAGCGCTTTAGTGTTGATAGATCGAATGGAGGCTCTCGACGTGTGCTAATTATTCCTGAAGGCTTTTTATAAAGATGCTGATGACGCCAAAAATCTCAAAAGTTTAGAAAAATCACTTATTAGGTATGATTTTGCATTATAGCCGCAAAACTATGGGACTTTCGATTCTTTGCTGTGAAACAAATTTTCTGTTTTGCACTCTTTATGTCTTTTCGCGTGATCGACAAAATTTTTTCTTAGTAGTGATATATACGATGGTTTATCATGGGCTTCAGTCTATCGCAGTTCTCCTACAATATGTATTACATATTTTATTTGATTCCTCTAAGTCTTGTCTGACGCACCATTGCAATTCTTTAACTTAAAACTTCACTCAGTTTTGGAATATTTTCTAAGATAAACCTTCGGAAACAAGATAAATAGCACAAAGCTATCTCTACAGGCATAGCATTTTTTTAGTTTTGCTGAGATTGTGTTTTAAATCAGCTCCCTGTAGAAGTCATACAACATAAGCCACTATTTAGAACCCACAACATACGCAATCAATTCCGATCTTCTGTTTAACTGTTGCAAGAAAGGTAGTATACTTCGCCCCCCGAAGTGATTTGATAATGAAATTGTGTTCAAAATGCCTTCACTAAAAACCCTAACCACTCAAATCTCGTAACTTCACTCGTTCATATTTTTTGTATGAAATTCTTAACCAACTTAGGTCATTACATTTTAATATTTATTAGCTGTCTTCTTTGAATTATCTATATTCTGTTGTTAGAAAACCTTCATTTCACTCATTCATATTGTTTTTTTATAATTCTCAACCGAATTATGATATTTTATTTTTTTATATCTACGCGTTGTCAATTTTTAACTCTTTAATCATTTTGTTTTCAATCTGTTTTGCAATCAGCTAAAGCTGTCATTATATTGTGGTTTCCAATCACCTTTTCAGCGTCGTTATTTTATTTTGACATATATTTTTGACATGGCTTATCTGCTAGGAGCCAAGAAAATAACACCAATGTGCGCATAATAAATGTTTTTCAATCACTTCCATATTTATTTCTATTTAAATGGAATAAATTCAAATTATCGTCGTCGCCGTAAAGCTGAAACATTGCATGTGACTTTGTGTGGGAGTATGCCGAGCTGAACATATATATATACATATATATATATATATATATATAATTTCTTTCAGTAGTTGTAACTGTGCAATAAATGTTGTGATTTTAATCTGGTATGCTATCTATATTTATGTATACATATGTATATACCACATATATATATATCTGTGTGTGCGTGTATGTGGTTAAAGATTTGGTAGCGTCCACATGTGTCTATATAAGGATTCTCATTATTTCGCCTGAAGTTTCAGTTTTTGCTCTAAAGAACTAATCCAATGTACAGAAGTGCTTTATTTCGAATGTAAACCGTGTCTGAATCATTTTTCTTTCCCCATGTACATATATAGCATGCGATTTTGGGATATTTTGCTTTAAGCAAGTAAGCTATAACTTCGAGAGTATAATTTTCTATAAGGGAAATTGTATAGTACTTTTTTCTATCAAGCCATGCCAGTGCCATGGCGTATGAGCAACATAAAATTCATAAGGCACTTGTATCAATATTCAGCACTTTGGTTATATGAACAACCTTAAATAATGCTATTATGAAAAAAATATATTAACTTGTCATATAATGCAGACCCTAATTCTATGTATATATCTGGCTGTTTTTGTAGCCCTATTGACTTGTGTGTGTGACAGCTTTGCATTAAATTTGAACTGCTGAGCATTCAATATGTAATCGATGCACATTTTGTAGGCGTGTCTGACTCTTAGCTCGGAATAACAGTTATGTGGCATGATGTAATAAATGTTTCACTGCATTTTCGCAGAATTGTTGCAAAAGTTTTAAAATGCAATTAATTGGCCTGATTGATAAATTGTTGGGTGGTTTCGTCTGTACAATGTGTGTCTGTATGTATGTATGTGCGCATATATTTGATTAACTCTTGAATTGCTTGATTATTGTTTATTTAGTGGAATATAAAATCACACCATATTTTGATGCCTATTTTGACTGAAAGAGCAAGCAAAAACAAATTTTAGACTGATATTTTGAAAAATTATAGTTTTTCATGGAAAACCAATTAAACACGTATCAAAAACTAAATATATACACGCACATACCATATAAGTTGATTATGGCGAATTTTGCGCCACTAACAGGAACTAGCAGCCACACACGCATAAGTTATATGGAACTTGCACCTCATGCCGGTTTTTGAAGCCATGCAAAGCAGCATAAACTAAATTTGGTCACATGCTCATACAGCAGCGATTTTTGGCTAATTTTTATTTCTATACAGTCGCACGTCTTACACTCACACTTGCACACAAATTTGTATTAAACTTGTACGCACATTTTTTGCACGGAATTCGGCAATCAGACCTGCATTTACATAACTATTTATTTTTGTAGGCAGGCATTCCAAGAACGCTGTAATTGCTTTGCGTTTCGCAAGATGAAAAAAAGGCAATAACTAATATTTCTTACTTTGTGAAGAGCTCAATGAGGTGTGCTAATATCAAGTGACACTGCGGCACTGAAGATGTGTGGAGAGCTTTTATGTGTCTAGCTGGCAGACAGAATTTGAAACACTTGTAATTCCGTGAAAAGTATAATTTCGACAGTTTGGGTTTGTTGCCGACTTTTTCTGTAAATCTTGTTTAGCTAAGAAACCTTTGACTTGGGAATTTTGTAAGAATTCTGCGACAAGCGCGTTAAAGTAGAGACAAGAGGTAATATACCGAGAAAAGACACTGCAGTTGTTTACTGTAAATAAAATCCTTTGGAGCACCGCTTTGGTGGTCTCACTTTTATGAAGAGTATATGTATATAAGACTATAAGCGGAAATAATTAATATGCCTTTTAATATAAAAATTACGTGTCACGTGGTTTGTCCGTGATGGACTCCTAAACTACTAAACCTATTGTAGCAAAATTCAACACACTGTGTCCAATTCGACCCAACTTAGAAGATAGGATAGTGAAAACCATTCATAAATAAAAAATGCAGTGAAGCTCTATTAAATGGACGCTCAATTAAGCGGACATATTTTTTAACTGAACACCATGGCTGACAGCCAGACATTGAGAAAGAAGCATTAAATTTAGTATTTTTCCCAATGAAATTTATTTGTATGAACATAGTCAAAATTTAACCTCAAGTACAATTCCTTGGGTTCTTATACCAACAAAAACGTTTTCACCTTTATTTGTAAATAAAATTCTCACTGTAGTGAATAGTTTATTATATGAATAATAGTATAAAATGTATAATACTGCAACGCGTAGGCGGATCCACTAGTATGTTACAAAAAGAACGCCGACTAAGTACAGTTTTTGTACTGACTTTCGAGCGATAATCTGTTCTAAAGCGAATTTTTTCACCGCTGAGGTAATCGTGTTGAAGCTCAACTTCTCTTTAAGATTAAAATGAAGATATAGTGAAGACGGCGGCAGTCTGTAAAGTTTTACGCCGTTAATTTTCTCATGAAAAAGCAAAAGATGTGTGATTCTTATACAAAAAAATGAAAGTAAAATCTTGATAACTTCGATCCGACGCCGAGTTAACGACTTTGACAGTCACTATGTTTTCTTAGCTTGGACCGTTTTTAGAGAGAAGAGACCTTCAACCAAATTTTTAGATTTAAACTAAAAAAAAACTTTTTTGGTCGAAAAAAATAAAGGTTAATGCGATTTTTATTTTTTCTAGATATATATTGGAAGTAAAGATTAATAAGAATTACGTCTAAAATCTTATTAGAAAAAAATACTGTTAATACACACCTAGCGGTTGTGTCTAGACTACTTAAATGGTGCTATTTTGAGAAAAAAATGTGTTAGCAGTGATAATTTGTTAGGGTCTAAACCGAAATTTTCAAATTTCTTTTTATTTTTTTGAAATTACAAAGCTTAAAGTAGTACAAGGTGCATGGAAACTATGAATCAGTTGAAAAGTTTCTTGACTTAGACTGAATTTTCAGATTTTTTTGTCAACCGAGAACTCACCTTTTATGCACAATTATGCAATCTGCAGCGTGTTTTGCGATTTTTATGACCGAAAATCTCTGGTATAATTCTTATACTTGCTGCAAACAGATTCTTAATTAACACTGTTATATATATTTTTACCGTTAAAATGTACGCGTAAAACAATGAAAAATTTACATTTCCGGCAACTGAAATCGAATAAAGTAAAGCACCGTTATAAATTCAAGCCACTATTCCTCCGCCATGAATTATCCGTATATTCAAATCAAACAGCCAGCATGCACAGAGCGCTTAGTTGCAACCGAAATCGAAGAAGCGAAAACGAAATTTGTATATGTATGAGAGGTACGTGTGTGAAATGGTAGCGCTGGCGAGCGTATCGAATGAACCGGACACCATCAGAGACGCGCACGTTATGCCACACGGCGACAGGATGCAACTACTGTTAAGCCATAAGGCCAAGCACACACTCATACACACACACACACGCATATCAACAAAAATACTTACGAACGAGCGCTAAAACGAACGAAACGCCGAAGATGCAAAGCCAAGTAGAAGCGGCATGAAGCAGCGCGATACGCGACGCGTGTGTGAGCAGGACAACAGCTTATGCCAAATGCATTTAGAGCAACAATTGTGCGACAAATGAACGAAAAACACAAGCATATACGAACATATACGAATACGAAGAGCAGTAAAGTGAAATTGTGGCGGTGTGAGTTTGTTTATAAACTGATTGAGTTGGTATGCTGTGCCGGTGGCGATTGCCGAACTGCCAGTGCTGTGCAGGGAGCAGAGCAGTCCGAGCGCCGAGGGGTAAGCGACGAAGCAAATGTTATTTTCGTTATTGTACTGTGCTGTGGCAACAGCTGAGACCATGAGGCACTATGCAGTGGGTGGTTGAGTTGTTGTTGCTGGCGGAGAATATGCGTATGAAAACAGAAACAGAAAGATAGCAAAACAAAGCAGCCGATGCGAGTGCCGTGAGTCGGTAATTTTGGTAGGCTCGTCAATGTGATAGGCGTGTGAGCGCATGTCCTAGCTGCACGTGACTTTCATGAGGCAACGCCGTGGCGGTACCGCCGGCGTAAAGGGCACAAGTAAAATAAAGTAGAATATCAAATAGGACTACGAGGGCAGAGTTTGGGCAAGCAAAGCCTATGCTTGAAGCTGAGCGGCAGCAGCTAACGCGACTGCGAAGCGGCGGCAGGGCTTGTGAACGTAAACAAATAAATTAAGCGAAAGACAAATAAGTGGGAGCGTGTAGCGGCCAGTTGAAAGCAAAAATATGACATTTGAGCCTAGTTTGTGTTACAAAATGCTTTGAAAGCGATGCCTCGGACTTGAAAAATATTTGCTGTTGCCATAACTGTCCCACCATAGTGTAAATAGCAAGCAAAAAGAAGACTCAAAGTAAAAACACCAAAAATCGAGTGAGCGAGCTGACCAACAAGCGCCGCAGCGCCGATTTTTACGACTTTGTTGCGTGTATGTATATTTATATACTTATAAGCGCACTTGTGTGTAGGTGAGTCCGACGCTTTACAGCTACAAGCATGTTTCGGTCGCATTCATTGCATGGCCGCACAGTTTAAGCCGCCCACGCGTTGCATGAAACATGCAACAGCCTCGCAATGCGCTTCCACATACGTAAACACACGCACGCACACACAGGAAATTAAAATATGTAAATGCCTTTGCCGTTTATTTGCTACATCTCTGCCGAAACGCTCGAAAATGCAAAAATGCAAGCACCCACACACACACCCATGCTGGCTGCGCCGAGTTGGCGGTTGCATGCATATGTATTTGCAAACAAAAAGCGAAAAACAAAATTAAATTGTAGTTTTTGAGCGCTTGCAGCTGACTTCCGCACTCGCCGCTGCGTGCTGCCTCATTGTACTGGCACGGCCGGAGGGGCGTATGAGCAACATTTAATTGTGCGGTAATTCGGTTAGGGGGCCGAGTGCCGTTTGCCATGAGCTCTGCTTTGCATGCGAGACGCGTGAAGCCTACGAAGTGAAAACGGATATGCAGCGCAAATTAAGTGCTTAGACTTGGTTGCAAAGAAGCTGTGTTCCAGCTGCGCTGTCACTCGAAGGCTTTTATTGCCACCAAGTGAAATTTATTGAACTTTTTGCGGTATTTTACTGAGGTCAGCGTTTGGGTGACTGTGCTACTAACGGAAATTTCGTCCACTTTTTGTGGGCTACACTTTGTTGTCTTTAAGTCTTCAAAATGCGTGCGGTTTCGCGCCGCGAATTCTTAGTAGTGTGCAAATTAATTACTTTTCCTCGCGAAATACAACTAAATACCATGACAGACTGTAGACTGGGTGCGAGTGAGTGCCAGTGAACGAGCAGGATTTCTTTGATTTCAGCAAATAATTAAAAATATTATTTTTGGGAGGGTATTGCCTTATATTCAGTTATTTTAAATGGCATAGTAACAGTTGCTCTGCAGATAAGTGTGAATGACCCGGACTCCTGAACTGTAAAATTGCAAATCATGACGAGCTAAGTCGTTTTACGATGTCCTTCTGAATGAACGTCCGCATGTCCGTCTATCCGTTCGTCTGTATTTATGCGAATTCGAAAATAATGATTTCTATAGACCACTTCATGCATACAAGTATAAGCATGTGAAAGTTTTTAAAATATGTCCTCATAAGCAAATTTAAGCTTAAAAATGTTGCAAATTCACTTAGAAATCCATTTTAGTAATTACCGAATCCGAATATTTGCTTTGCTTTGTTGATTTGCTGAATCGCTTGTGAAAATTTGTAATGAGTTGCCTTAAAGTTTAATGAGTATGAGTGAAGTTCCTAAAATGAAATAAATGTAAGGCAGCGGGTGAGGGCGTTAGAGGAAGAAACTGTGTGAAATTGTGAAACCGGACGCTGAACTGCTGCCCACGTGATGGACTGGTGAACGACGGGCGGCTAAGCAGAGGCACTCAGATTTCAATTCGGCAGCGAAGTGCATGAGTTGGTGGGCATTTTAGACTAAGCGTGTTGTTACAAACACAAAAGTTTAAGAAAGCTATAAAAGGCGAAATTTCCTGGAAGCAGCAACAACTTTGCACTGAATAGCAAAAATGTTAACGGCATTCAGCAACTCAACTGCGCTTAATGCGTTGCCGAAAAACAACCCAAAATGAATATTTGCTTGGGCTTGTAGTTAAATTTCGGACTGCGATAGACAGATGAAAGCAGAATAACGGCATAGTTAAAAGAGTTGCCAACTTACAAAATAACAGTCAGAGAAAATGGACAAAATTCAATTTTAATTAAAAGCAACCAAATCAAATGCAGGTCAAAGCACAAGGTGCACACTCATACAACACATAAATGGTTGAATATATACACATACTTATGCGCATACCCGGAGAGGCCACAGGGGAGCGGGTTGCAAAGGCAAACATTTGAAAGTAATCATTAATGTAATTGTACATATGTAATTGTACATGAGTAATTGTCGAGCCATAACTGCGTGCCGCAGTTGAGTTGGGCGTCCTTTGGGTGGGCATGGCATTGTGTGCATTAGGACTGCAAATAATTTGCTCACACTCGCGCTCTTGTCTACTTTTATGACGCTATGTCAACGACAGCAGCACAAAGGATTAGCAGTAACTGTATATACAAATCTAACTGCTTTGCTAAAGCCTTTCCACTATTTTTAGAGTTATTTATTGATGGTGCACAATAGTATGCGCTAGACAGCGACCGTGTGAGGAGTAAACTTTGCCCCATTCATTTCCGATTCCCTTTTACAGCCTGTTTGAGAATGGTTTATTTCTAAACACTTGTGCAGGTGTGTGGGTGTCTAAAGAAACGCAAAGCCTATCTCTCTAGTGTATTAGGCAAAATGTTTGAAGTCGCTGTAAATGATTTATATGGCTTTGTTGCATTTAAGAATTCAATTAGGATGATTGACTTAATTGTTAGACTGAATAGACTGCTGTAAAGGAGATGTCTATAAAGAATCACTCTTCTTAATGAAGGATAAGAACATTTTTAAGTCACTAAAAGTACGAGCTACGAGACCAAGCTTTTGTAGAGAAATTTAATGGAATGTAAAATATGAAAGAGAATAATACTAAACCAAAAACTGGCAGCAGGAGTTTTGAGTAAGTGATGGCTGTCAGTCAGTCAGAGAGTAGATTATTATTCAAATTGTATGTGTCTGTTTTTAAAAATTAAAAAACTAATTATTTTATCTTTTGAAGTATTTGCTGAGCTTTTTAATGTTTATGAGGTCACACAGAGCTTTTGATAGGTTTGGTGCATTAACTTATTTATCTTTCATTAAATTTCACCGTTTTATAAACAGCTTTAGCATATTTTTATTACCGAGATTTCATACTAAAAACTGAGCTTTCATAAACAAATCGAATGAAGTTCGTTTTCTTCATAAACTGTATTGACTTTTTTGTTTTAAAAATATGTATAAATACATAAAATTGTGATTTCATATATATTTCACTTACTGAGCTTTCATAATTCTTTAAGCTTTCGTATTTTCTTAAGTTTACTCAGATCTTAACGCTTTAGAGCATTTTATGTCTATAGGAAGCTTTCACAATAATTTTCATAGCTAAATTTATTTTATGACTAGTGCGTTTTTCTGTTTTAATGAAAAAAATATACTTAGTAATTTTTATATCGTTACTAGAGTACGCTTTCAACTTGTCCTAAATTGACTTAATAGTTGAAAACCAATTCATTTTAAAATTTGCTTTCCCATCTTCCACTTAGTGAGCTTTCATATTTTTCTTATATATTTCCTTATTAAGCGGTATGTTTTGAAATTTAAGCTTGCTATATAAAACGGCAAGCCCACAAGTTCATTGCCACAAGCTTTCATTAAAATTGAACAGAAAAAAAATTTAAACCCTTTTCTTTTTAAAATTAGCTTTCAAATTTTCACTTATCGAGCTGTTATGTTTTCTTAAGCTTTCATATTTTGCAGATTTAAAGCGTAGTATTTAAAAAAACAAGCTTTTGGGTTCATGCCTCGCGAGCTTTCATAAAAATCCGTGAGAAGCTTTCACAATTAAAATTTAAGGATAACACTTCGTTATTTCAATGAAAGGTAATATTAAATTATATATTTATGGAAAGAGCTTTCACCAAAATATGTCGTTTTCCGGTTCATATCCCGCGAGCTTTCATCAAAATCCTTGAGAAGTTTTCACAATTAAAATTTAAAGATAACAGCTCGTTCTTATAATGAAAACTAATATATATAAATATTATAAGACAGATATTTCACCTAAATATAAAAACTTTTAAACAGCTGGAACCAATTTTTATCACAACTAAACTTGAAACCGAAGTAAATATTCCTTCAGTCCTTTATTCCGCATTTCAACAACATTTTGACCATTAACTTCTACAAGTCTTCATATCATATATCAATTTGTTTTCTACTTAATATTAGCCTATGCAATTTATTCTTCATTTCCATTCTAATCACGTGTGCACTTTGTCAGTTCACACATTTAGAGTATTCCCTCCGCCCGCTAATTGTTTGTGCTAATAATTGCTGTCTTTCAGCGCTACACACCATTTTAAGCCCGAACAAATAAATGTATATTTGTATGTATGCACATGCGAAAGCCGAACGCGAAAGTGACGCATACGCCATGGGTGGCATCTGATTGATCCGCAATCAAAGCGAGTCTGGCAATAATAAATTCGGTCAGCTGGACAAGACAATAATCAAATCGTAAAAGAAATTCAACTAGCGATTTGGCGAATTGCAATTTTGGTGCCATTACTAATGTATTTATACAATTGGAAATGTTTTAGCACTTTTAGTAATTGCTGAAATATTCGATCTGGAAATTCGCTTCTAATTTTATTTGATCGTCGAAATTGAAAATATGAAAATTCAATAATGCAATTTGTTGAACTGTTTACGATTTTCACAAACGTGCCAAACGTTCCCTAGGCCCTGGTAAGGCTGTTGCCCAATATGCAGACGTAAATTCTTATATAAAAATTCTTCGAAATATCATTACTTTTTTATGAGACTTACATTTTCTTTTGTTTTTACTTTTTTTTTTTTACTTTACTTTTTTTATTTTTATTTTTGTTTTTTTTTTATTTATTTTTTCATTCCGTAACTAGTTGGTTACTACTCCTATGCGCACTAGTCGCTATTTAGTTGAAAAATACCAATTCAGTTAAAATTTGAAGATTTATATTGATTAGATTCGCAATAGTCCGTAACTAGTTATTTTTTTTGAATGCACTTACCAGAACAGTCTCAAATAAAAATTCCTCGAACGAAATTTTATTAATTATTGCTATACATTTTTTTATTTTATTATTTTAAATTATGTAACAAGCCGTAACTAGTTAGAGACTATGCCTATACGCACTGGTCCTAGTCGGTATTCAGTTGAAAAATACCAATTTAGTTGATACTTGAACTTCTTCTTATCAAAATATACTGATTAGATTTGCACTAGTCCACAACTAGTTACTATTTTCGATTGCACTTACCAAGTCAGTCTCACTCGGTGCAACTGAAGTAGTTCAACTGCGCGCAGCCAGCTTATCTTAGAATCTTCTGCTTTTATTTCAATGCAATTTACGCGAAATTAGCTAATTTAATCTGCGCTTAAAGCAATGCTAACATTGCTCACCAATAGTCACAGCACTTTGTTTATGATTTCGGTGTGTGTGTAGTGATTTGATAGTTTCTGGAATACGCGCTTGAGAAAAGTACGCTTTTCCTACACAGATGTTCTTAATGAATCTTAAGCGCCGTTCTCCTGCACTTTTACTGCTGCTTTTTACACGCTTGCGTCTCTCGCATGTGGCCGTTGCTGAAACGTCTTTATTTCTTTGTATCTAAAGCATTTATTAGTACTATTTTCTCACTTGTTTACCCAAACGAATGCTATGTCGTTTGCAACGGTTCGCCGTCGTACGCGCGTCGCTGCTGAAAGCCGTTGTGAGACTGAAATGTGGCTGTGCTGAAGCGCTCAACAACGGCTGGCGGCAGCGAAAAAACGGGCGCAGCAGCAGTGGGTGGTGGGGTTCGGTGGTGGCGATGCAGGTAGTGAGTGGCAGGTGGGCGCGCTGTGAGACAGGTCGGTGTGAATACCAGCATCTTCTCAGCTGGTATATGTGTGTGTGAGCAGCTTGTAAGATATCGGTTAAGTAGCTAGTAGTTGCTGGATTATGGTAATGATGGTATTATGGACTTTCTCGTTTCTTAACATTCTTTCTTACTTTCATGCTACTGAAGGTGTTGAGTTGATTTTAAGCACATTTTTTCAATGTATCTGTGTCTGGATTAGTTTGAAGATAACTAACAAAATCGATGGGTTATTAGCAGAAGCATATGGCTGGTAGTTTCTACACTCAAATGCGTTGAATTTTATATTTTCGGTATAAAAATGTATTTTCTTAGTGTGATTGGCTTTCATTAGGCAACTTAAAATCTTTCGAATCAGGGCTTCACCCTGCAACTTCAAACTGTTTTTTTTTTAGCAGTGATTGCCTTTCTGAGGCAACTGAAAAACTGCCAGATTTTTTTTCCTATGAAGGAGTCTCTAATAAAATTCTGCGTCTGTTCGTTATTTGCTCAAAACCTATAAACTCCAACTTTTTTAGCTATAATCAAATATGAGTAGCCGTTTTAGGTAGGCTCGGCATTTCCAAATATAGAAATTTGTTCACGGTGGAGGTTGTAGTAGCCAACGTGAGGCTTTCTGTATCTATATATTCCCAAACAAATTATTTTCATGCAAACCAAAATTCTCAAAATTATTTTTAACCACAAAATCATGTCTATTAATAGCTGCCAATAATTGCTGCTGCGTTTCCGATTTATTTCATGCAATTTAATTGCAGATTTATTGCTATCAATTCGTTTAACATCACAACACAACCAAAGTTCAAATTCCGCGCTGCTATAATTCGCTTCTAAAAAATGAAATTGAAATAATTTTCGTCCTTGGCTTTCACCAGCAAATGGGTTTAATACACTTTCACAGCGAAAAGTGCCAGCTGTGCAAGCAATTACCCATCGCGTTTGAAAATCTTTGGCTAAATTTCAAGTGAACAATTCAGCACAGAAATATTCGAAGACTTTTCAGATTACATATTTTGAAGAAATAATTTAAAAAATTACTAAAAATTTATAAAAAAATAATTAAAAAATACTGAGATTTGCTGTACTTGTTGCATTCTTAGCTGAAAAATAACTCTTTATAAGGTTTCTTTTGTCGTTAATCCTCATCTCGCAACTTTTAGTATTTTGTACAATTTTGTATAATTTTTTTAATAGATTACCATATAAATATTTACATTTTCACGCTATAATTCACTTCTCATTCAAGTAAAACAAATACCAGCTTTATAATTAGAATAATAAACAAAGCAATATTGACTATAAAGGAAGAAGCACACACATATGTACCTGTATGCCTGCGCAAAAACATAAACTGAGAATGAATTTGTGGGAAAAGCGACAAAACTAAAATTTTGTAGCAGCATAACTATATTCAATGAGTTGGCAATAAAAGCCCATACAAATAGACCAACCTTGCGCGCCACACGCCACGCAGCCGCCGCAGCTGTTGGGCAATTCGCTCTGGCCACTGCCATTACACGACCGCTTATCGCTCGCTTTTATTTGTAGGAGCTTTGATTGCACATCGGTTTGTTTAAATATTGCTCATACGACCGGTTGGACCGCCCCGGAAAGCGTCGCTTCGCCTGCTGCAGAAGGTGTGCTATCTTCTATTTGAATAGATTGCTCGCACGATTTTTTTGATTTCATTATTTCAATTGTTTATTTGTAGGAGGATTAACTGCCAAGCATTTTTGTTTAATTTTTTTGCTTCTGTATTTAGATAAAGACATAATAAGAAGATTTTTTAGAAGCAAACGCTGAAATTTCGTATCATCCACAACTGTTTCAGACTACGAGCTGTATTTGAGAATCTTAATTATATATACAAATGTAATTGTATGCGTGTGTTTATGTATGAGTTGGTGGTGATGTAGTGTGAATGCTAACTAAATAAAGCATTTCCAATAGATTCACTTCAAATTCTAATTTTAAATACCGAACTAAGAACAATTTTCTTTGCTAAATGTACGTTTTGTACATTTTAGTAGGGTATATTATAAAGAGAATATTGTTTCAAATATTTGCAAATTTTTAACTTAAATATAGCTGTAAAAAAGTTGTACCGAATTTGGTTAAAAAATTGTACGGTATTTCGGTATAAGTTACACAAAACTTTGTATATAACAAACGAAAATTTCTTAAAAAATATTTAGTTCTAAAAAAATTTTTACCGAATTAGAGAAACAAACTGATTGGAATCATATAAAGATAATCATATTTCAAATATTGACAAATTTTGTAATTTTTAAATTAAATGCAGTTCAAATTTCTTAACAAACTGTACCGAACTTAGGTATAAATTATATCAAACTTTGCATAATTTTAGCTATCTTTATTTATTCTGAGTTAGTTAGTTATATAAAAAAATTTTCCGAATTTGGGTAACAAACTGTACCGAATTTAGGTATAAATCATATCAAATTTTGCATAATTTTAATTATTTTTATTTGTTCTGAGTTAGTTAGTTATATAAAAGAAATTTACCGAATTTAGGTAACAAACTGTACCGAATTTAGGTATAAATCATATCAAACTTTGTATAATTTTTACTTATCTTTGATTTTTTTTCATTAGTTACCGACTGTACCAAATTTCATAAACATGTACCGAATATGGTCAATTTCGGTTACTAAACCCATATAATAATTACAAACTTAATGCTCACTATTACTTACAAACAAATCGATGCATAATTCAGGTAGAGCTGCGTATACAGGAAGCTGTTCCGACAACTATGTTCCTAGTTTTTTTTAGAATCTTTTAAGCAGTCATTAAATACAAATAAAGAAAAATAAACATTTATTTTTAGCGAAATGTTTAGACATTCGAAGAGTTTTTTAGATCCGTATACACATAGTTTTTGTTTTCGTGCGAGTTTAACTTCAAGCATATACAGCAGCCATAATTTACCTAGATTTAGATTTTGTGGTAGACTTTGTTTATGGGTTGTGTGTATTTATAAGAAGCTTCCTAGGGATTTTATCAGCACAGATGAAATTGCAATTTAAAAGCGGTTGAGTAGATTTTGCTTTAAGCACTTACCATAATCGTCCACTTAGCAACTATTGCAATCTAGAATCACTTTGGCTTACTTTTAGCCATCAAAACGGCAACCGACTAAAGCTATCACTAATTTTTACTGAAGTTGACCCTTCTTACTCTTTTCATTTCACCGATTATGAAACAAATGATTTCAACCGCTCACATTATACTGACAACCCAAACATAAGCCTTTAATCCGCCTTCTCCTATATTTAGCTACTTCCTTGACAGTGTAATTCCCACTTCAGCAGCGATTTCTAACGTTGTATTGTGCTGATTTTGTCACTGCAATTTTTGCTCACTCACTCTCCTAAAATTTTCAAAATTTTTATTGGATTATCATTTTTTGATATTTTTCCAAATTCGCTTTCGATTTTATGCTCACAGTATCCCACTAAGCGTGAGTAATTGGCCACTCAAACCGTCAGCGGCGTCAAATAAAGGTCGGAAGTTGCCAGCTCGCCTGCCATGAAACTTCAAAACTGTCGAATTTATTTGCACTTTCTCGCCTTTCTGACATTTTTCAATATACTTACTTTGCTAGCAACAGGCAACAAACAGCGAGCTGAAAGTTTGTGTGGCACAGTTCGAGTGTTGTTGGTGCGCCATAAAACCTGTGGGTTCTAAGCAGCAAATGAAAGATTATTATTTTGTATTCCCCAGATTTCATAAAGAGGAAGAATGTAACACCTTTGCTAGTGAAATTCTTAAAAGTGTGTTAAGTTTCCACCCACTAGACTTCCGTTAAGAAATTCATGCATTGAAAGCCTTTGCTATTCTTGGCTGCATAAATTTGTCTCTTCAGCATCATCAGCTACTAACATAACTCATTTAATTAAACGCTTATTTCACTAATAATAACCACATTTAGTTAATTCATTTGCCACACTGGGCTCTTATTTAATTATCGTCCATGGAATTCGCTGCTCTCAGCTCCATTTGTGGTCTCAATTGCTTAAGTTGTCTGACACAAGTGTTGAACTCAAGCTGAGCGCATTGTAATTGAGCTCATGTTTCAATGTTGTTGTCATGCTGCTAACTAAATATTTTCACTGCTTGTTGCTATGCGCCAGTATTTATGCAGTCGTCAGTTACTGTAAATAGTTGTACTTGTGTTGCATGCTTCTCAGGCGGATATCAATTTCTTTCATTTGTTATGCCACTTACATAAAGCGCTAAATGACGCGCTGCTATTCGGTTGATCTTTGGTGCAATGAACGCAGTCTTCCAAGGCGCAAATGTCTCAATTTGGCTGTGGTGCGCTGAGCGTCTCGCTTTGGCCAGACTGATTGCACAAAATGGCGCCTAAAGATAGACAGCGAATACGCATTTCTGCGTTAAGTATTATGCAACAGCGCCGCGAGCATTTGGTGTATTATTTTAAGCAATTCATTTGCAATTTTGTAAATATCAGATAATAATTATGAAAAAGGAAAGTGAAGTAAATTTCTTCACAGAATAACTTTGAGATGGTTTTTTCTTCTTCTACCATCAGCTGTCCCAACAAATGTTTTGAAACTGTCAGCATAAAATCTGTTGAAATATCAGTGTTCCTAAGACACATCCGATATCTCCATTATAATAAATTTTCAAGCTTTATGAAACTTTCTTTTGGTGGTATTGAATGCAATGCCTCGTAACTGCTCCACATTATAACAATTCGGAGCTCCGAAGGTCGTCTTATCTTGTCTGCCTATGGTACAGAAAAACTAAGTCGAAACTCTCGAGCTCTGAAGTTCTGGGTCTACCTGTATGAGACGTATTTTGATTAAATGTTATGCATTAGACTCTTAGATAAAGCTTTTTGAAAGTCGTTCTATGTCCCTTTATACTGCGGATCGACGAGTGTGAACTGCGAAGAAAAAGTTAAAGATTATACATTACTTCCATCATAAGTGACACTCCGCGAAGAAAATGACTTTGAGTTGCAGGTACAAGATTATATAGTTCCCCCTCCCCCAAAATTCTACTCTGAATCCGCCCCTGATGACGACAAATGCAGAAAGTGCAGGGATGAGGGATGCTGGAACACCTCTTAAGCTTCGGTTCAGCTCAAACTCGTATGCAAGGGACTAGTTGAAGTCTCAAACTAAGATATAAAGTCGCTCTTAAAGTTCGCAAAATTTTTTTTACGAATACTTCACTTGAAGCCATCCAGTATAACCTAACCTAACACAATCTAAATATTTATAAATACATTATCCCTTCTTCAGACTGAAGCAAACATAATGAGGATTTATGTGTTTTATTTAACTCTAAGTTTACTCGACTATGCGACTCTGAAAGGCGTTCGCATGACATTTGACCTGAGCGCGCACTTCAAAAGCGATTCGTTTGAATACATGCATTGTATCCTTTTCTATAAGTGCTATAGCTTTCAGTTATGCCAATTTATTTCACATTAAATGATGATTACATATGGACACTAACACGTGTATACATATATCCTTGAAGTTGACTCTATTCGCCTTTAAATGCCACTTAGGAAAGTTTTCCAATAATTTACGACTCTGTTGGCCTTCGTCGCCCTGCTGCTTGCTACAATAATGATGTATGTATGTATGTATTGCTTGTTGCACATTTAACAGCACTAGTACTTAAATTACACCCCCGCATTGCCGCAATGAACCGTTTAAACTTCTGCAGCTTATAAAACGCTCCAGGATGCCATGGCAATGCCGGCGGCGGTGGCAACTTTAATATTTGAGGCTTCACCAGTTGAGGCCAACTGTTGGGTAAGCAATGCACGACACTTGAACGGATTGCGTCTCGCATAATAGCCTTCCTAAGTGTGCCAATTACGGTCTCAATGGCAACCAAGTGAGTCTTAAATCGGTCTCTATACGCAAACCTATTAAAACTGCGTGCTGTCTCAATTTAAATATGAAATTTTAACACTCATCACTTAAGTACGAAAATTGTGCAAAAACTGGAGAGACGTGGGCGTATTCAAGTTTTGTTCTCGCATTGTAAACTTATCAGTTGGCCGGAGATTTGCAACTACTATTGTCCGTTGAAATGCCTAGCGAAAGTAAATATTTCTAAAAATATGTTACACAAGCAACCGTTTGAACCGTGTCACATGCACGCTGCCTTATTTACATGTGCTTTGGTTTTAGCCTCCTTCTTCAAGTCCGCTCTGTTAAGAGAGTCGCACACCTCACCTGCACACAGTTGTCTCTCGAATTTATGATTTCAGCAAAAACAATCGTGCTATCATACATTGATATATCCTATATTTGTGGTACAGAAATTTCAAAGGTTTTGTGGCCCAAAAATGCCAAAACAATTTTTAACAAAGTTTTGTCGTGCTCTGAACCTTAACCATCTGTTTAGTTCTCTACAAATAGTTATAAAAATACTTTTAAGTTTTGTAAATATTATATATAAAATCAAATTATTTGATCTCTTCTTTCCTCCGCAGATTTGTGGTCAATCTTTCTGCCCAAAAATTATACAATCATTTGTTTGAAGTTGCCTAAAATACATTGGTAGCCGCCTTTATAGTCTTCTTCAAAACAACACAAGAGGTAAGTGAGTACTTTACAATATACTCCATTGTACGTTGGAGCTTGCTTTTTTAGTTAGTATAATATTTGTTTTATTATAACATTTCCGCTTCCTTGATCTCTGCGATTGGATAGGAAGTTCGAAAAAAATGTATACCCTTTTATATTCTTGCCGAATTTATTGATTTTCTGAGAAGGTTTCCGATGGCATAGTGTAATAAAGTAAAGATCCTTCTCTTAAGATCCTTACTTTAAAAAATAATCTATTCTCCGAAAAACCGCATTCTTGTTTTAAAAAAGATCTTTCGAGACTATGAATTGCTCTTTGTGGACCAGCCCTAAAACTTCGGGAAATAAAATCATGGCTTTGCCTGAATGTTTTAGAAAAACCCTTCTGAAACAACAGCGCTAACCAATGTGGTAACCGATATTGAAGTACTACTGTATTTTCTTAGTTGGTTATACAAAATCTTTTTAGAAAGTTCAAAGTTTTCAGTTTTTAATTGTTCGCTGACCAACTTCCAAGTGAGAACAATTACGAAGCATTTGTTCTTATGACTGCCAAGTTGCCAATGAAGCGCGAGTACAATTAAGTATTTACACACACCTCTAAGACTGCCTGCAATGAAAAATATTAAATAAGGTCACCAGGGTTCCTTAAGCGGCAACGTGACCAAAGTATTTTTGAACGCTTTTACTTGTGCAGAGAAAGGTTATATTTATAGGAAAATGGAAGGAGCAAAGAATAGTGGAATTTTTATCGTCTTTAGTGTATTCAAGAGTATCTTACTTTATACTAATATTCTTGGTGGAGCATTCGATCCGTCGGTATATGTGGTTCTAGCATGTGGACTTGCAGAAAATTTTAACCGTGGGATATACTACGTAGTTTTCTGGCTTTGAATGTTTGATTTCAATTATTTCTAATTAGTTTTTGATAAATCATTTCTACAAATTTTCAGCTTTGTCGCCGCCTTTCACATCTGGTACACTATAAGTTCTAATTCAGTTGTCTAAACTTTCCTCTACGCCTTTTGTTGGTCCCCGACACCGATGCATCCTAGTTATGAAAGTTTTTTTAATGATTTATTTAGCTCTCCACGCTCCTTGGCGTAGAGAGGCAGCGTCCACACTATTTAACTCTCGCAGACGCAGTGTTGGTTCGCAGTGCGGCATGTGCTGCCACCTTCGAACATTTTTATTTTTTTAATGAAACTTTTCTGGTTTTTCTGCTGCGGCATCTACAATTGGCCAATTAAAGTGCCACAAGCCAATTTAGTGCGAAAACGAGTGTTAAAATGCTGGTGTGTTTGTGTGCTGCCGGCGTACCACCGTGGTTTGTCACACTATTAACTATTTTAAACTTCCTTTGATTTGTGTGTTTTTTTTAGTTTTCAACTTGTACAACATCTCCGTTGTATAACTTTGCTTGCAACAAGTTGAGTCCGTTTGCTACCAATTTATGTAATCCTCCGTGCATACATATGCACATGTGAGTGTGTGCGTGCCGTGTGCTTGTTCATGCGAAACGGTGAGAAGTGAGCCAGCAACCGCGCCAACTTTAGCAAATTGAGTGACAAAAATCACAGAAGCACCACAAATGACATGTGTTGCAACTATGGGTGCTACGTGTAACATGCGGCGGCAGTTAGGGCAAACCGTTGCCGCACATCGCGAAGCGAGTAAATAAAAAGTGAAATTTAGTTTGTGGTGAATGTGGTAAAAGTTTGTGGTATTTTTAGAAATTTCGCGCTGGAAGCGTCAGAATTTTTCGAAAAGCTCTAAATTTAGGCAAACAGCTGGCACCCTGTAGAACACGATCAGTTTTCGAGGATTTGGGGTGACCCACATTTTATAGATTTTATGTGATTTACGGTTTGAGAGTCTTGGTATGGTGAATGGAGCTTTATATGGAAGGCTTCGGTCTCATACAAACAGGGCCCAACTAAAGTCCCTGTGGGACTTGATTAGCTCTCGAAGTTTCACCCTAAGTCTTTTATTCACATCTGCTTTCTTAAAGGTTGAAATATCAATCCATTTCTGATGATTTATGCCTTCAAGCGCTTGAAATGGTATAGTTAGATTTGATGCGGAAGGCGTCATAGTCCAAAAACTGAGTCCCAGACAATGATTTTTCATCTTATGAAACCATACTTGCAACTTATATCGATTAATCAGATGGAGGAAGAGTATTTTTCGTGAATATTCTTCTTCTTCTTTACTGGCGTAGACACCGCTTACACGATAATAGCCGAGTTAACAACAGCGTCCCAGTCGTTTCTTCTTTTCGCAACGTGTAATTGGAAATTCCAAGCGAAGCCAGGTTCTTCTCCATTTGGTCTTTCCAACGGAGTGCTTCCCCCGGCGGGTACTACGTCGTATACTTTCAGAGCGTTTTCGTCCATACCCACGACATGACCTAGCCAGCGCAGCCGCTGTCTCTTAATTCGCTGAACTAGGTTAATGTCGTCGTATATCTCATACAGCTCATCGTTCCATTAAATAAGATATTCGTCATGGTCAACGCGCAAAGTACCCTAAATCTTTTGCAGAACCTTTTTCTCGAAAATTCGTAACGTCAACTAATCAGATGTTGTCATCGTCCATGCCTCTACACCACCTAGCAGGACGGGAATAATGAGTTACTTATAGAGTTTTGTTTTTGTTCGTCGAGAGAGGACTTCTTACTTCTCAATTGCCTAATTTTACTGTTCATTGGAAACGTATTTTACGTGGCGGGTCCAGACCCAGCGCACAACCCTGCGGAGGGGATGTTTCGCCTCTTTACTTTAGCTCACCTTCAAACGGATGTTTTCTGGCTACCCAGAAGATATTTGGTTAAAGGCCGGAAGTCGTGAGTTGCTTAAGGCATATGTAAAAGAATCGTAATCCCAAGTGAATTTCCTTCTCTCATTCTCTCTCCAAATATGAAAATGTGCCTGAAGGTAAAATATTTTCCCTGAATAAAACGCTAGAAAGTTCGTTTGCACCTACTTTTAGATTTTTTTTCCAAGAAGGCTCATATGTGGTCATACGTTACATTATGGAGCACATGTCGAGTCAGGCTTTGTTGATTTCGTTTCTAAATAATTCAATTGCATTTTTCTAAAGCGTCGCAACTCCGCAAAAGCTGCTGCGTCATTACACTCTTTGCCGTGCATTGTCTGGCAGTTGCATAATCATTATCGCCATTAGCAAAGCAGAGACTTTAGATGAAGCATGACATCATTGACTATAGAAGTATGACACCTTTCAGCATGCTTATTACGCGTGAGAGCGTAATATTTTTAAAAGCCGCTCAATAGCTAGAACTCTTTAGCCAAGACATTGTTGCGACTGTATCAGCACTGGCTAACTGTTAATGCGTCAACTAGCATAGGCGCAGCAGCCTGTTGGTGGCGTCTTCTTGTCAACTGTATAATGGTTAGCTCGTATATGTGTGTGCATCGCTTTGTCTGTCTGATCCTTCGAGAAATGTTGCATCATTAGCACACGGGTCCCACATAGCTGAGCATTCATCAGATTCCTCTGCGTTTGCCTTAGACATTACAAAACAAATGGGCGAGCGAAAGCGCCATAGCAAGTACAATACAACGGTTGACTACTAAACGTGCAACTATCTGTTGAGGATCTGCTTTACAGCTTCTCGACTTTACAACACACACACCGCCAGCAGTGCCGGTTCCATTATTTCTTAAAGGTATTATGCTGTTATCTCAGTGCACTCTTCTTCTTCTTCTGCTTATGCAACTTGAACTTCAACGCCTCCGCTCAACTGCATCCTGCGTCCTCGCTGCCTGCTACGCTCGGTGGCAAGCGCCCTCACATTGACATTGAAAGGCGTTTCGCAACCAGACACACACACACACACATACACAGCTGTAATCCGCATTACGTACACTGCCTTTACCGTTGTTGTTGTTGTTGTAGGTTTTGTTTTTATTCTTATTAGAATAATTATTATATTGTTATTTGCCTTGTTGTGCCGTTGTTTACCTCAAGTTGTCTGCCTGGCTTCGCCGCTCACTCTGCGCATCCCAGCTACAATTTACAAGAGTTGCCTCCTCCTTTTCTTCTGTTTCGTATTCTTATTCTTCGTGCATTGTATTATTTTTGTTTTTGTTTGCTGTCAGCGCCGTTGCTGCTGTTGGCATATTGACAGTGACATTCATGCTTCGCCGCACCGATCGCTTCAGGTTGCACAATAGGCGACACGCAGCCACATACACACTTAGTCGTAGCGGTTATAAGCGCGGCTTCCTGTTTCTTCACTGTCATTCACTTGCTTCTTGTGCTCAGCTACCTGCCTAGAGTGAATGTAAGAAGAAATATTGTGTACGCGTTCGTTGCTCAATTCGCTGCATTCGCCTTTGCTCACGTTTAAATGGCACTCGCCTCAAATGGCTGAAAAGCTGCCAAACGGCCAATTGAACGGCGTTCATATAACGGCAGTTGCATTACACACCGACGGACATGAATTGCAACTTTGTTTGTTTAACGCTGCAATAAATTTCATTGAGTCGCTTCAATTCATTCGCGCAAACAAATTGTCCTTTCCGTGGCATCATTAAGTTGCTACGTGTCTTATAGAGCGTCGCATTTCTTCGCTTGCAGTCCGTGCTTTCACTGAAATGTCCTTACAACACTCTTCATTTGCATTACAATGCATCAATGCCAATTAATTAACTCTTTTAATTGCGAAAGTAAATGCAGCAGATTAAGCGTGAATGCAGTTTGAGCGGAAAATTCGTAGTATACTTTTAGGGACGAACAAGTATTGCGTTGTGCGACGAAATTTGAAGCATAACTTGCGGGGTTTGAAATAAACTGAAAAGTGAAGCATACATTTGAGAGCGACAGCAGATTGATCGAAAGAATTGAAATGAATTGTAGCTTTTAGCTGAAAAGCGCAAAAAACAGGGTTTGTCCGGAAAGTAAACATCTCGATAAGCCTACTTGATCATATCAAACGTCTCGGTCTCGGATTTACCGAGTTTCTTACAGAATTTAATAGCGTACCTCTGCTCTAACCAACGCTGCATTTTCGGGTTGCACCACTCACAGAAACATGTCGCGCGAAAATGTTTGTCCCTACTCTCCAGGTGCTCGGAGACAACTGACCAGCTACTCGTTCATTAGCTAGGAACACCCTCTACTGAATTCAGTACGCTCCGCAGTACAGTCGCGGCGGAATAAAATCAGTCATTACCATCAACTCTCCAAAAGCATATTGATCAGCGTCTAGAACTACAAGCAGACTATAACAGAAGAGAAGCTCGGGGTTTCTTCCTTCACAATTTAATAATTATAAAAATGTTAAGCTTTCGCTAGAAAATGCTACTTGGTCTCTCCTCAAGTAGACAGCAAGGGTCTATACAACTATGCTCCAGCAAACACGCTTTCGCCGTCGGCCAATTGAGCTGCATAAATATGCGCAACCTACGCTTACCAACTCTGCACACCATCAGGTTTTTCATGCATCTCCGGGGGCAACGCTTCGCTGTACGCAGAGTAAATTAGCAAACCGATGCAATTTTTCAGAAAAGTAAACAATTGGCATTCACCAACGCCCACCCAGCGTCTGGCCGCCACCATTTATGTGCCACAATTGGTGGTGGCGCGTACACTGGTGTCGCTATGTGCGTGTGGAATGTGTACGCCGCGTCACGCCAAACAGCTGCCAGCTTGTGGACTTATGACTTCCGCTGACAATTGGAGGCAGTGGCACTGCAACCGCGGTTCTTGTACTTCCTTGCATATGTATGTATGTGTATTTATAGATATACACATGTTCACAGCACACGCTTGCATTTGCTTCATTTGCGACAGCATCCGTTTCCGTCGTATCTTATCTGCTCGTATTTTTACAAACATTTCTGCATTTTATTGCAGTTTGCGCGCTGTGTTCGTTTTCCTTCTGCTGGCGCCTTTGTTCCTCTTCTTGCAACAAAAGCTAGCTTCTTCTTGCCTGCTCAGTGGAACCACGCTTACATGGACATAACCGCCGGCAGTGAAAGTGGTTTCTTTTCAGATTTTTCGCTTTCTCATAGCACGATCTGTTTATTTTTTCTTATTTTCCTGTTAATTTGCCGTTGCTACAATGACCGCGGACATATTCTGGCCCCTCTCGGCAAATATATAGAAAGGGACGCAATTTTGTAAACAACGGAAAAGTAATTTGACTAAGCAAAGAGAAGAGAGTTTCGCAAATTAAATAAATTTAGACCTTGGCAGAGCGAATCACTAAAAAATGGTGGAACGGTTTTCGAATTTTCATGGTTTGCGTAAGATTATGCCTTTTTTCGATAAGCACCCATTAATTGGTAATCTTACTACAAAATTATTCGCGACAGAAATGGATGTTTAAGTCCTCTTCAGGATATGTCGAGAAATGTCGAGTTGGTTAATGTCTTTTTGTACTCCGCTATACATTTAGTAAGTTAACCAAGAAATCTCCCAAATTAAAAAATTTTCAAACCAATTTGTTATTTTTAATTAAACAATATTCTGTCACATTTTTATAAAATTGGATAGGATTAAAAATTTTCTAATAATAGAAATTGGAGCAGCATCCAACCCATCTCGAGAAGCCGAGTCCCAAACCATGATCTAATATCGTAATGTTATTGCATTTCACTCGAGACATGAGTGGATATTATGCCTTCTACGGACTCAACAGCTTTTAATAAATCTAATTAATGCCTTTTTTATATTTTTTCCTTCCTAAAGTGTTTCCAAAACTCCCTAGTCAAGTTTCAACCCCCTCCACATATTCTAGATATTTATCAAAGTCTCCAACCTTTTCACGCATTCCAATTATTTTCTACATACATGTTCTATTACATATTTATAAAATCGGTATTCCAAAGGAAGGCATTTGCTAATTACAGAAATTTAAGAAGCCAAGAATCCAACCTATCTCGAGAAGCCAAGTCCCAAACCATCACATTTTTTATAACATATCTGATATCGTAACCCCTTTTCATTAATACGGCAGCAACTTCGCACACTGTCGTGTCTCAATCAGCTTTCACTAGTATTTCAAAATATTTTCTGAATTATTCATCAATTTTTTATTTATACAGGTATTTTTTAATATTCTAGAGGTCTCAAGTATGGACATACACCTACATAATTTATTTAAATCCACTGACCTATCAAAATTTTGAAACTTTTGTGTATTTTTTATATACATACATTCATTAAAAATGTCAGAATATATAAACTCTATAATTTTTCTCACGTTTTCCGCTTAATCAGCGATTTCGCCGAATTGCCGAATGTGTACTATTAATAAAGTGTGTAGAAAACTATTTTTATTCAGTAAACAAATAGGTTTTGGATTTATTAAGTTCATACGTCCAAGAACATATTCCTAAATTCGCTTTTAGGTCTCGCAGACATATTTTTATCGTAAACAAAAAATTTATTGAAAAAGCATTTAAATACGAAATTTATGAATGTGTCGATTCCTTACGACTTTTAACTACAAGAATTTAATTTTCCTTATAATTTGTTAATGTAATAAAAAAAAAAAATATTATATACTTCTTTATTTTCATAAATAACAAACACTTTTTATTAGCGCGTTTAAAAAAATTCGGCGTTTTTTTTAATCGTTCACGTTTTTAGTACTTTTCCTACTTTATGACCCTTAATTTTTTTCGCAGACATAATTTTTGAAAAATTTCATTAAATTGCGCATAAAATCCAAATTTCTTCGAATGATTTTGTGCTCAAAAGGGGAAAGTACAAATGTGCAAGTAGCAAGTTGTAAAAATCGATCTTGACTTCACCAGCGGCAATAAAAATTTACGATCGCTTTCAGCTATGCCATTCATTTGGCGAATCTGTAAACAAATAGCCACGGCAGATAATTTTATGATGATAACAAAAGTTGAACAGAAGGCATGCATATGTTCTGGGCGAGTGTTGGTTGAAGTGAATGAGTCCAATAAAATCAGCGTCAATAAAGTGCCACAGCGCTACAAATGAATTGCACAAATTAGCAACACTTTTACGTAATTATTTTCTATATAATTGAAGTGCGATAAAAACTTGTAAGGCTGCCTGCATATGTTAAATATATAAACAAATAATATTTTTGTGATTTTTGTAGTTCTTTATTTGGCAAAAAATGTCAATAAAACCATATATAATTTGATTTTCGTGCCCTCTAGCCAACGATGTACTGTACGAAATTGTTCTCCTATTGTTTTTGTAGACATCAAAAGCGTCATATGACCAAAGCTCAAAGAACTGCCTTTGTTTAATTGAAATTTGTATGATATATTGGGTATTCGGAAAAGTCTTTTCATATTTCGTATATTGATCCGATCTGAACAATTTCATCGGAGATTGGAGCGTTGCCTTGGAGTATAATCCACGCCAAAGTTCTTGAAGGTATTTCAAATGAAAAAAAGTTCCATACAAGCGCTTATTATTCCGATCGTTCAGTATGCATGGCAGCTTTATGCTATCGAGATCCGATCTGCACCATTGCCTTAGACAATAACTCACAAAAAATTCTTTGAAAGAATCTTGTGAACATATAAGCACTTTATTCCGATCGTTCAGTTCAATATCGGCAGTTCCGACAAATAAGCAACTGCTTGCTGAGAAATGAACGGGTGCAAAATTCAAAATCCATAACTCAAAAAATGGGGAACTACACAAACAGATGAACATAATTAAGTCGAAACAGTTCGTCATGCAGATATATGGTCAATTTATTATACCCTCTTCAGAGCATAAAACTTGAAAACCTTAACCCGGCTATTAATCGTAATTCATGGATCAAAGTCAAGGTAACTACGAAGTATGATTTAAATCAGTTTTACAAAATTAAATTAACATAAATAAAAGTGAGTCTATGTCAACTCTTTAAAACATTAAAAATAATTTGAATGTATCAAAGTACAGAATTTTGGTCGGAAAGCCCACTGTAGAACAGCATAAAAAGCTTCTTTCTCAGCTAACTTCGCGTTTTATATTTGAAACCCTTTCTGCTCCACCCTTGTGTATTTTAAATAAGCTGACAAATATTTATAAGTACGCTTAGCACAGTCTTAACCCGTTATACTTTCAAGTACTTTGTTCATCACCCAAAGCTTTCGATACAAACAAATTTTAAAGCTTATACGTGAGCTTTTTTCACCAGTGTACTTCCGTTAGTAAAGCTATCTAGATATGCGCACAGAGTGTGTAAAGTATTGGAATAACCGTATAGATAAACTATGTGCTGACGAAAGCAATGGCGTCACAGGGTGTCACACATG
Source organism: Bactrocera correcta (assembly GCA_027475135.1). Taxonomy (NCBI): domain Eukaryota; kingdom Metazoa; phylum Arthropoda; class Insecta; order Diptera; family Tephritidae; genus Bactrocera; species Bactrocera correcta. Next base: position 116,168,907 of record CM050325.1, read on the forward strand.
GAATTTTTACTCGCTGGGTTGGCAGATGTAGCTTTACTTCGCGCTTTACTGTGTGGTGAGTTTAGGAGTGTGTAAAGTGTGATTCAAACCAATTTTTTTAATTTTGAAATAATTTTTGAAATATTTTTTGAAAATTTTCACCGTAACGTCTAAAGAAAATTAAATATATCCAACCAAATTTAAAAATTCTATTTATAGTAACTGCTCAACAGTATAACTTTTGTGGTAGTTTGAGGTCAATCCATTCGTGAGCGAAGATGTTGAGGCAATAAGTGGAAGAATAAAGGCGCCTATTGCTTATACTTTCGAATTGATAACCTTAACCTTTTTCCGCTATATTTTTTTAAGTATCTGTGTTTACTAGAATAAGGTGTCGTTTTTTGTAATCAGTTCAATTAACTTCTTGGTTTTGTGAAATTCGTTTGACGCTGATAAGAGAAGAGGCAATAGCAGCAAATCACTTTCGATTTTGTTGGCTTTCGAAATTTTGCTGGCAACTTCTCTGCGATTTTGAAAATAATCAGTAGCAAATGGTTTGAAAAACATCGAGAATCACAAACATACGTGTTCCTATCGCCAGAATAAGGCTTGCGAAATATCATTTTCATGTTTAATGTGTTAAGGTTTGAATTTATGAACAGTGGTTTCCGCAAAGACAGCGATAAACCCTGTTGACCTCCAGCAACAACTACCACAAGACAGCAAGATTCAGGAATCAGATTGAGAGCGAGGTTAAAGCGAAAAATATGAATAAACACAAATCAGACTTGATTGGCCAATTCGGGCTAAATTTTTTATGTGAAACATAGTCTTTTCTATAATCTTATATTAGTGGAATTAGAATGAAATTTAATTCTGAAAATCGAACGAAATTTGACGAATTAATATACTTAGAAGTGGTCCAAATATAATATATTTCTTTGAAAAGCTTTCTGCCATAAAAAAGCAGCTGTGTTAACTCTCTACTTGAACCTTCAGGCACCATTTTTCTGTTTAAAAAAATCGTATAGTCAAAATTATAAAAAATTATTTGAAAAATATTTCAAGTCTGTTATGTACTGTTATACCCAGCTACACTCATCCACTCATAAGCCAATAGCAGTGCGTCCTTTATGTGTCAAAAGTTTCGGTGGTATGTCGCCTCTCACCCAGTAATTTGGCGCAGCCGCATTGGGCGCCTCAAAGTAGGCATCGACAGCCAATAGCAAGCGATACTTGTCGTACGCCGGCTGGTGCCTTGTTTACACTTGACAGATTGGCGGGAGAATTTGATACTTTGTCACCCTTTTATTAGTATTATTTTAGTGTATTTGGTGACTTTTAAATGAAATGGAATCTGTTTAATATTTGTATTTTTTTTTTTTTTTTCAATGAATGGTTAAAAATGATAGTACCATATAAGATTGCATAATTACACACCTAGCCGGTTTCAAAGAATATTGAAAATCTTTAAATGGGGTTATCGCTAACCCATCAGCCAATGCAACTGTATCTTAACGAGTCCAATATTGTGTTAGAACGCTTTTAAGTCTTGTTGCAGCGAAAAACACATGTTCGTAATATCATTTCTAAAATATTACTTAAGCTTCTTTTTGTGACCACAGTTGCTTTTTGATTTGCTTTTTGATGTATTCTTCTTCTTCTTATTTCATAATTTTTTTTTTTCATCTCAACTTGACTCATACCATTGTCTGGCATTCAATTAATTGTATCACCGCAAATCCGATTGCACTTCCATTTGCTTTCAAGTCGCGGCTATAAATTCCAATAAAACGCCAATAAACATTTTGCGAATGTTTCGACGACGCCCAAACTTTGCCGGCACATTGGAAGACGCCACCGATTTGTGTGAACATAAAAAGTCGCATTGCGCAGCCAACTAATTTGTGCACATTTTAATAAGTGCTGAGCAATGCAAGGACCCAACATGATGTAATGCACAGCAGCGCGTGTGTCGCGGCCAAAAAATCAGCACAGAGTGCGTCGCGTCTATTGTGAAAATATGAGCGCATCGCCAATACCGGGAAATGATAGCACCGAAACGCGACATAATTGCGAATGTAAACATAATCGCACAGCAGAGTCATTAAAAAAGTAAAATCTTTAAATATTTGCGCATTCAAGCGCACTACAATCAATTTTCATATTAATGCCGCGAAAATTACCGAAGCGTTCGCTGAACGGTTGCCCGACGGTTGACGGATGACTCGGTGAGTCTGTAGCGAACGTTGGGTGGCAAGTCGCCCATGTGGGTGAATCATTTATAAGAGTGACTATGGTCTGGTTACATTTAGCAACAAAAACAAATATGTTAATTTTGTTTAAAAAAAAGTAGATTATAAAAGTACTGTAATCTTAGGAAAGCGCTATATTGTTTAAAAATCTTCCTTATTTAAGCTGTTTTACACCGAACTTTTTCCACTAGTTTATTTGATCGTAAAAATTCAGACATTTGGCTAGGATGTCCAAAACTTCGTATGAAAAAGAAGGTTGTGATCCTGGCTAATTTTTTTTGGTTCGGGACCTCGATATTAAAGATGAGGAGATTTTATATTACACCGAGCGTTTTGCGCAAATTTATTTAATAAAAAATATAAAAATTAAAAGAAAAAAATTTCCAAAATTTTTGCTAGTAAGTATGTAAAAAATCGAAAAAGAGGTTTCTGTCCTGGCTAAGTTTTTTGGTTCGCTGCTTCGATAAACTCGAAATTCTTCTAATGAGAGTGAACGAAAATCAAATATTAGTTGCGAAAGGAAATTCTTTTTCTGTTACCTCCAGTTAACTAATGACAAAATCTGGGCTGTAACAAAAAAAAATTGAAAAAATGCAAAATATGCCTTCTCAAAGTGCAAGGCTTCGAGTGGAAATCATTAAGGTCTTTTAGACAAAACAGCAACCTTCACTTAACGACAAGTTGCAGGAGCTCGCAAGTGCTCATATTCAGATTCTTTTTTAAAATAAACCATACTTGAAATTAAACCTTTCGAAACCCAAGAAAATTTAACCAGTATAATCTCGTTACTCTATTCAGCTAAATAAATTTAACCAAATACTCTCAAATCACTTTATTCAAACCCTTGGCGCTCTTCTCTTGCCCTTATTGTAGTTCCGATGCACCAAATTAAGAAATTAGAACAGCAAAAACTATTTTTGCCTAGCTTCGAGAAATTCCTATGCCTTTGTGACTAATTTCTACTTGCTACTCTCTTACAACTGGAAGTATAGCTTATAAGAAGCTATTTGTTTAGCCTTCTTTTCTGCACGACTCGTTCTTCGCTAGATTTTGTTACATTCTTCCCCTCGAGTCACCAGTGTTGCAGTAAAATATATATATTACATTTTATTTATATACAGAATGTTCCAACCCACATAAATAAAATATATCTATGATTGGTGGGTGGGCTGCGGCAGCTTTTTGTTCTCTCTTTGGCTAAACAGCAGGTAAGACATGTATTTAAAAGTAAGCTGTCAACACTTGTGCGCATAAAGCACAATAAACCCAACAAGCAGCAAAATAAAATACTTAGCCGAAGTTGTGGGCAAAAGCAAAGCAATATTCCTCACTTTTTACAACACTTTTGCTGCGCGCTTTCAGCTTGTGGCACTCCGCAACACTTGCAACAAGTCGAAAACGTGCTATCCTACTTTATTTGTTTATTATTTGGCTAACGTATTCCCGCTATTTGCGCGCTTCCCTTTGTTGTTGTGCTACATTCACTCCACTTCAGCCTGCTTAGGGTTTTGTGGCTCGCGCTTTCCGAATGAGTGGAATAAACAAATATACTTTTGTACTTTTTCTGTCATGCTCTTCCCTTTACTTCTTCTTTAGTACGCGTAGAGTATGTGTTGGCCGATTTCCAACTTGATTCTGCAGCCTCTGCTCCCGTGTCGACCACCAAGCTGTGCTCCACTGCCTCAACTGGCCACTTGACATAAGCGTTGCCCCGCGCACTCACTTGGTGGAAGAAGCACGAGTACGGTTCAATGAGTTCAAGACCTTTTAAATGAGAGGTAGAAAGGTTATCTGGCCCTATTATAGCTTCGTATTTGATATCATGAATGAATTTTCGGGAAGAGGGGTTTTCAGTGATTCCACCAAACGAATTATCTCTTTAAAGAAAGTCTTGTAAGAGAGTTCGCCGCCTCCAATATTTTTACTTGTGGTCTTCGTAGAGCTTATTGCCATTTTCCTATGTAGATCCATTGACTGCCATTTGCTCAAAGTTCATACATTCAACTTATCAAACTAACCTGGTATATCACTTTGAAATACTTCCTCTAAACTCATTCTCATATCTATAGCTTTGCACCGTTCGCTGTGCTACGGTTTATATACATTTTGTCAAGCATTTCGTTCAAGCGTTTTACGTTCTCATTCAACTAGCCAACTTTTGTTGTTTTTGCTTTTGTTGCTCGAGTATGACGTTTATAGTCTTTGCCAGCGAAAGTATAGTTGCCACGCCCCCTGATAATAAGTAAAGCGTACACAATGCATTCAGCCATCGATTCCCACATTTTACTGAATGAAATTCTTTGTCCACACACAACCAGCTTTCTCACCTCGACTCAGCAGACCCTGTGTTTGTGGTAAAAATAGACAACGACGCATTGCTTTGATTTTGACGCTTTGACACCTCAATTATGGCCACTCATTACAACAGCAAACGAGTTCGTACATAAAAGCATTAGTTAATAAACAACCAATTCGCCTGCCTGAGCTCGCGTACCCCCATTCCCCAGTAGTTCCCAGCGCTACACTCCCATCATCGGCGCTCAGTCGACTGTCGCGTGGTCGCGGTCTCTTCCGCTACACCACTTTATATGAAAATTGCCTGTATGTGTCCCCGCCACTCACCCTTCTTTGTAGTCAACAGTCAGCATGAGTTCAACTCGACATACCGGTTTTGTCTGCTCGATATTTCACTCACTCTTTTATCTTTTTGTTTGGCTTTTGCCTGTTTGTTTATTCTCATATCATTCTTCAGCGCTCATCTGCTTACCTTGTGCGCTGCGCGTTCGCTCTTTAGGGCCCAGTTAAGTGGTTTGACAACACTCAACGCCACTTCAGGGCAGCCGTAGCGAACTTGTGGTGGCGCAGAAAGTCAAAATCAAAACAAAAAGGTAAAAATCACCGCTTTTCTTCATTGTCATTGTTGTTGTTACTATTGTAACCACATTGCTATATGCCTACCGGCATTCCAACACGATTGTCGTGAAGCGCTGACAGCAAGCGTTACCTCTACAGAGCCCTAAGTTGTCACACTGATGTTGCTTCAACAACTCTTTTTGCAGTTTTTACTGTTTTGGTTTTTTTGGCCTTTACAAATATATTTTGCTCAACGTTATTAGGAACATAAAAGAGGGAGGGAGAAATGTAAGTCATGTGGGTGGGAAAACGCCTCCTACTGGGAAACCCAGTAGGAAAGGCTCGGATATTTACTCAGAAAAATCTTATTTCCAGGAAGGGCTGTAACACATTGCCACAGTTCATTTTGTGTCATATGTACGAATTATCTTTAAGAGGAACGGCTTCAAACCTTATTACCGAGATCGTAACTTCCTCATAAATCATGGTTCCAACAGACTAGTTTCAGGACTTACGTTGAGACACTGTCGTATGAAACGCTAGCACTCAGCATATACCTTCAATTTGATATTTCCTTATGCATATATGCAAAATCTCTACGAAAATCCGCCGCGCTCTTTATCGAGTTTACTTTCTTAACTTGGTATTTTGGATATACGCACTTCTGTGTAAAAACACATCCCTAACTTATTCTGAGTAGGCTGAACTGTTGCTCATCGTATAATGAAAAAAAAAACTGCAGTTACCTGTAAAAAATTACCCCAACAAACGATCGATCAATATTGAGCGAGCTGATATCGGAATGAGCTCTCTCTCCAACTGTAGAGATCGTTCAATATATGCGCTGCTTTACAATAACAAATCCACGTAAAGCAGTGCCAGTTCGGCGCGTGCTTTACCGGCTTTTGTGCCAGAAACCGCGTACGCGTAGGAGAGAGAGTAAAAGGAACACGCGAGAGCCAATTTTAATAAAATGCAACTGTGTGTGTTTAGACGGCAGAAGCGCGCGGTGCGCACCGTGTCGTATGACGACTATTGGACATTTGTAATTTTAATTAAAAATTATTGTTTTATTTGAAATACTACGTTAGGGTTGCCATAGTGCGGCAATGTTCACTGCTTTTCCAAAATTTTGAAAATCTCAAATTAATTCAAATCATTTGTTTCGGCTTTTGAATCATAGTTTGGATTTGTGGTTGGATAACCGATCCTCAGACTTTCTAACAGTTGTTACTCTCTCATTTTATTGCCAACTGTTGTTTTTTTTTGTTTGTTTATTCTTTTTTTTAGAAATTTGCGTGTTGTTGTCGTCGTTTTTTACTGTCTTCGCTGTCGTTGTTGCGGTCGATATCACTATCGGCAAGTAACGATTTTTTATTGCTCTATTTTTAATCATATCTACGGTTGTCGCAGTTGTTGTTGCTGTAGTAGTCTGTTGTGATTGCGTTAACTGCTGACTTGAGTTGACTTTTCGTTTCGTTTTCGTCGCCTCGTAGCCACTCGCGTCATTCTGCGGTTCTGCGGTGCTACCCGCTTGTTGTTATTGTTGTCGTATGCTTAGAGCGCCGTTGCTGTGGCCGTCACCGCTTTTGCCTGCCATTGAATGCCAGTGCCTTGCCTCACTACAATCAGTCTGTGCATGGACGTCGTTATCGTCGTCTGAAAATTTTCGGCTTTGTTACAAAAGCTCCGCGCGCCGCACACAAACACAGTTATGCGCTCGCCAACATACACTGCCACATACTAAATACCAATCAACGGACATACGCGCTTTTTCGTATGCTCGCAACAAAACCGCTCTTTTCGGCTGCTCGTGTGCAGGTTAAGTGAAACAAGCTGCCGGCATACGGCTAGCGCTATCATTCGTGTGAGTGTGTGTGTGTGAGTAGTATTCCTGCGGTTACATTAAGTTCTAGCGAATATGCATATGTGTACAAGTACAATAAGCATGCAAAGCATAAGCGCAACAAGCTGAAGAAGAAGAACTTGTAGAATAAGAAGAAGCAGCTGCAACGGCGGCAGCACTACATTAGCAGTATTATCTCTCGTGATTTGCACAACGCGCCCGCACACCCCGGCACCGGCCACAGTATATGCAAACGTACGTATGCGCCGCATTCGCCATTCGCCTCCGCCAGCACGCCACCAACACTCAGGCGCTGCGCCAGCGTCAGCGCCGGCGACTGCGCCGACAGCGCCCCAACGACAACGACTCCGACGAAGACGAAAAGGAAGTCTGCAGCTCCATTCGGTTGTGCGCCGTCGTGCGGTACGGACGTCGATTACGGTTCGCTGGTGGTGGTTAGTTGGCATTTCGGTCACACACAAGTCTTAGCTTGCGAGGATTGTGTGGGTATTTAATAAATATTTTTTGGGCAAACTTTGCTGGAATTAAAAAATTTATTAAACGTGTCGCCGAACGAAACGTCAAGTGATGTCCTCGAAAAGTTGTCGTACACGTCGCCGGCATTAGTTGCGTTAATCCGCGTGGATTTGTTGCGCATTAGAGTCAGGATACGCCGTCGCGGCAGGATACGTGCGCCAGCCTACTTTGATTTGCTGCTTTCATTACAAACGCGAACGGAATGTGCGAGTCGAACGTTTGCGCGTGTGCGTGTTTGAGTGGGAGTGGCGGTAAGAGTTGTGATTTATGGCAGATTTCCGTTAAAGAAGCCTCATTTTATTGGACAAATATTGAAAATAAATTCGGACAAACAAATTGTGCGGCATTAATGTATGCGGGAGGAAAGTATTTGCTTCGTAATGTGTGGAAAAGAAAAAAGTGCAAGGAACTGCAAAATTTTTACCACAAAGTGAAGACAGTAACTTTGTTGACTTGAGGCTTATGTGAAATTTCAGAGATGTTCTTTTTGGCTGGAAAAAAGTTTTTTAAAAACAAAATTGCTATATTGCCGCAAAATAGTTTTGAATTTTAAAGCTCTCTTCATAGGTCACAAAAATAAAAAATGTCTAAACAAATTTTCGGAATTTTAAATGCGTGGGATCATTCAAACCCAAGTCTTTTTTTCAAATCTTTTATGTTTCGAAAAAATATTTTTTTGTGCCCTTTGAGGCAAAATATTCCAAACTTTTTTTTTATTTTTATAGAATTTGTAAAGTTTTGGAATTTTTAAAATTTTCAAAGTTTCACAGTCGAAAAAAGTACCCTTAAACATTTGCGGTTACGTTTTTTTTTTCAATACAAAAAAAAAACAATTAAAATGGTTAGACATTGAAAGAAAATTTTATAATGAAAATTCATTTTTATTTGAAAAAAAAAATCGACTAAACTTAACGTATATCTCTTTGGAAAGCTATATACACACTAATTATCATTTAAATTAAAATTTTTAAAAGTTGTTGAAAAATATTTTTTAAATATTTACATGTTTTAAAGGCATTAGCCGTAAAAATTATTCAAATCCAGTTTTTTTGTTGTCAATATTAAAAAAAAATGTTATTTATTTTAAAATTAAAAAAAATTCTTGAAAAATAATTTTGAAATTTTTATTTGAAAACTGAAGTTGTAAAATATGAAACTAGCACAATAATTTAGCTAGAAATTTGGCGAGCCATAAAAATTTTTAAAAGTTATTTTTCAACAAATTTTTTAAATATTTTAATTTAAATAACATTTTTTTTAACAGACAAATTTTTAATAAATAGTTTCTAAATTTGTTTTGAATGAATTTTTTCTAAATAAATTTTTTTGCTTGGATTGAAACTCTATGAGAGCGACGCTTAATACTTGTGTACTATTTTTTTTTTTTAAACTTACTATTATGTCTAACAATGTTTTGTGAAAAAAAAAAAATTTCAGCAAACTTACGCTCAAAAACTAAATGCAAACACTTTATCCAAGCCAAAACGGTATTGTTGTTTTTCAAACCCATTTTTTTTAACTTTTTCCACACCCTTTTGCGTACAAACAGACTTTTGCGTTTTCCGTTTTCTGTCTTTTGTTGCATTCTGAGTACCTTCGATGCGAATTGCTCGGATTTCAGCCAATTCGCCACGCCAATCACGTGTCCCTGTGCAATTCGTGGCATTGCATTTTGTTTTTATTTTTGGTTATGTATTTCTACAATTTCTTCCACTTTTTTCTGAGTTTCTTCATTCGCTGGCATTGCTTTGCCTTGTCTTCGCTGCAAAAATCCCGCACATTTTCAATACTTTCTGCTGAGCTCAAGCGAAACAACCGCTCTCCGCCCACCCGCACCGCCACACGATCGCACGACTCGCACGCGGAGCACCGCCGCAAAAATAAATAAATTTAAATGCAATAAATAAACGCCGCAGAACACGCGTTTCGCCCGAAGCGTACCTAAATAAATGCTAAAAAGCGCCAAAGCGTCGAAAAAATCATATTTCAAAACACAAAGCAGAATAATTGCAACGGGAACGCGAACAAGAACAAGAGCGAAAATTCTAAACTTTGTGCTTCTCAGTTCTACACAAGTGCTATACAGCAACGCCAATTAAATAATTTTCAGCATAAAAACAAATGTTTTACTTTTCGAATTTGTAATTTTTGCAGTTACAAACACAATAAACAAAAACAATAAGAAAGCAAAAAGACTAGTAAAAATTATTAGCACGTCGCGCCAACTTTTGATTTATAGCGATTCTTAGTTTGCATTATTTTAAAAATTCAATTCAATTATTTTCAAATTTCGCTTGGCGTTGACATTCGAATTTCCAAGTGAACCAACCGCTGCCAGACGGCGTACAGTGAAATGGGGGCGCAGGTACCCCAAAGTGGTGCGAACGCCGCGAGGCGAACGCTGTGGAGTGCCTCGATGATCTTCAAAGTCGTGGCAGTGCTACTGATATTGCATGCCACATGTGGCACCCACCACACGGCAACGGCTAAGGTGAGTGTAAAAGTTGTGTGGAAGTTGAATGAAAATTTGTGAAAAATTTGACTTTCGAAAGACCTGTATTCGCTGTTTACATGATTTCAGTTTTATAATTGAGGAAAACATCCATTATTTTATTTTTGTCTTTTAGCCAAGCCTCAAACCCATTGTTTCTTGAAGAGAATATACAAGAAAATCCAACTTTTTACAAATTTCATTTAGACTATGTATATTTAATAAGGGCTCAGATTTACTTACAATAATGCCGCTCATTAAAGACAAAAAGCTTGCGGTTTGAGTCTTGGATATTTTTAAAACATAAAAACTCTCAAATAGTTAATAACTAAGAAACAACGGCTATATTTGTCCCAAACTTAATTTTCAAACTAATAATTCCTTGAAAGGAGTATACAAAAAAAAACTAAATTTTTATATTATGTTTAATTTATATTCAAAATGAACTCAGACTTACTTAAGATAAAGCCATTTACGCGATTATGAGCAATAAACTGTGATTGAAAACCATAATGGATTGATTGCTAGAAATTTTATCTGCGGCTAAGCAATAAAAAAAATATTTAAAAATGCATACATTATTTAGTTATTGTGTGTTTACGGCTCCTCAAAGGGGAAAACCCCAGCGAAAAAGTTTAAAATGTTTAAAGCAACTTAAACGCATTTTACTGCAAATTATCTTAAGCGATCGCAAACTTTTGAACCTCATATTGACATAGCGCTGACATGCCAAACAAAATCATCATCATTTGTGCTCTCCCTATCCTTCGCCGCTTCTAGTCTGTAAGGCTTGTATTTGAATATACAAGTACAAAATTTCTAATAAAGCAGCATGTGAGTCACAGCCAGTAAAGTTTGTAGCTGAATTTTGTCAGAAGTTCTACTTAAAATATTAGCTTTTGCAATATTTTGCTGTTAGCTAACAACAACAACTGCAGTCTTTACTTACGACATTCCTCCGATAGATAAGCATACCTATTTGCCGCCAGATGAAGTAGGTGAGTTAGTTTTAGACAACAGTAACATAAAACCAATGAAAAAGGTTACATAAGCAGCCGCTTGTTAAATGACGGTACGATTGCGATAAATATTTATTTAATTTATTAACCGGATTTGCGTCTGTAACATAAGTGAAGTAGTCTACTTGTAAAATGCTCGGTTTCCAAAAGCTAGCATAAAACTTCTGAGAGAGTACTCAGTGAACAGATTCCTCATCTCAAAGCCCAAAAATATTCATCAGTAAGAAGGCGATTTCTTCTCCTAGGTAGTTTTATTATAATCAGCGACTAAAAACTTCGTTTGTTCAGGTATGGGGGAAGTTAGATATATGCAGTCCTAGTATTTTCAGCCGTAGATCTGCGAAAACGAATTAATAATTGAACCGACGAGCATACAAGAGAGGCATTCAGAATGTTTCTGTCTATCTCTGGAATATTTTTTTAAAGTAGATGGCCACTTTTGGCCATTGCAGGCCATAAAACTTGATAAAGTAGCATATTCGTTTGATTGCATTTTATTATGAGAACCATTTGTAAGGTCAGATAGAGAAACATTCTCCCCGATAGGTTTTCGATAATCTACTACTTTTCAATTCAGATCTGCATGGTTTATTCTCTTTGAGATACACAATAGAATAGTTTTGATAGTTGCTTACCCTCAAGCTAATATTCTTGTGGTTCTTTGCTGTAAATTAAATAATTATATTCATGGCATGACATCTCCGCAGTTAACCCCTTTACCCCAGTGGATTCGCCCCTGCTGATGTGCTTATAAAATACCACGATTTACGGTAAAATTTATATAAAAACTGTGTTGCCAACCCAAATTATCGCGCAGAACAAACTCAAAAGTAAACATAATGTCAGCGGCAAAGCGCTATTAAATGCTTATGTCAGTGCGTGTGATAATCGCCATTATTGTGCGATAATCAAGCAGTTAACACCTCCATGTAATACTCATTGTTAACAAGAGTGTCTAGTCAAAAATATTATTTTATGGCCCGAGCTTCAAAGTAAACATTGCGGATAGAAAAAAGAATGAAAAACAAATATTGCTGGGTTTGGCGGCCGGCACACACATATTCACAGCCATATATGCATACACAATATATATAAGCACTCAATATTTAAAGATTTTTGTACTAGAAAATTGTGGTTACTTGCACTAACAATGTGTTGTTGCTGCTTGTTGCACATGCAATTTTACAACCCATAAATATTCGAAAAAAGAAAATTTATAATTTTTTAATAAAAAAAATAGCACTTTCAAAAATGTTCTTCAGTTGTTTACATTTTTAATCGATTTCCATTTCCGTTTCCCATAAAAACCGTATTTATTACGCTGTTCAAGGACACGTTGTGCCACTTTCCGAAGGCCCCAACACCGGATCTTCTAATCTCACACATTCACAAAAATAAAACAGAAAAAATGAAACTAAATAAAAAATATAAATTAATTGCCATTTTAACATTGTTTTCTTAACAATTGCAACAACAATAAATCATAAAAGCGAATGAGTTCAATAATAAAGTTCAAGCTGAGCGCACAGTGGCGCGAAAAGCAAATAAATAATAGGCCAGGTTATCAGCGGCGTCGAAGCCAAGGCAGAAGCGCCCAGAGCCTATCGGGCGAAGACAACAGCAATTGACAACAACAAACGCATAAATCACGTCAAAACATTTCAAACATTCTGCGCGCACAAACACACATACAGACACAACAGCGCTGCTGCAAAAGGTTAGCCAAAAATAGCAAATTATGCTGGCGAACGGCGGCTGGCGTCGTATTGGTCGCTGCCTGCGCGGCAAGCTGCCGACTGCCGATCGCGTCCGGCCGGTGGCGCTTCGTGCTGATAATAGACTTTTGCATGTGTGTGCGTGTATGTGTACGTGCGCAGCTTGCTGTGGCGTGTTATCAGCGCGACTTATGAAGATGAACCAATTTACTGTGAATTAAAACTAAAGTCTGTTTCTAAAGCCAAGCATTATATAAGACATTATGCCACTAAAAAGATAGTCGGAGACGTTTAGAAGAAATCTGACTACCAATTTAGGCGCGTCACTATGTTAATGCCTGATTTTGTACTTCAATTCTTTCGAAGACAGCGCGGTCATCTGCATTTCTATATACATTTCTATTTGATTGTGTGTGTATTTGCGTGTTATTTTGATAAATTTGCGCCAAAAAATTAAATTTCACATAAATTTATACAGATTTCGCTGATTTCGAAAAGCTTTGGGCGGGGTTATCTGCATCTATGGCTCATCAGAGCAAGAAGTATACTTGAAATGATGGAAATCTTACTAAATATTGGCATTCGAAAAAGTATTTTTCGTATAAATAAAAAAAATAAATTGAAGTTTGATTAGAAATACGAAAAGACTTTTTCGACTACCTAGTATTATAAAAACTCCAAAAAAAGCTTTCAGCTTACAAGCAAGCTTCTGGTACCAGATTATTTTCCTCTCGCGCTACCGTTTCCAGCGCCTTCTCAACTATATTTCTCTTGAACTTCGACTACGCCACTTTTCTAAAAACGCTTCATACGCTTTTTAGGTTACCGTTACTGCCTTTTGTTGCCGTTGTGGTTGCATTTGTGTTGACTTTAGCTGCTTTTGCTGCTGTCAAATCATTTATCAAATGGGAAGTTGTGTAAAGGGGTCAGCATCTTCGTGCGTTAATCTGCGTTGCTCTCCTTTTTATTTGTTTTTAATTACAAATTTATTATTTAATTCATTTTATTGTGCAACACTCACCAAGTGTGCGCTGTAAGTGCGTGTATAGAAGTGGGCCCGTTGCACAAGTCCGCTCTTATCACCTCTCAGCTAGCGTACAGCTAACTGCGTGACCATGCACGTTGTTGTTGTAGAAGAAAGAAAAAACAATAACGAAATAATAAATGAGTGTACAAAATTGTTGCACTAATTGTTATTGGTGTATTTTGGCTTGGCAATGTCGTTACAGAAATTTTAGGTTTAATTTAAAGCAAGAAATCTTCGATTTTTTCTTATAAATAATTCTTTAGTTGGTAGTTTTCTTAAAAACGGCGCCTAGATAAGTACGAATATGATGATATTATAATATAAAGTATATAGGGTGTTTTTTAAGAAGCATATACATATTTTGGGGGCTAGCCGTCAAACCAGCTGTCAAGTTGAACTCATTTGTTTGAGGTTATTCGCCAGATAAAATATCTCTTTTTTCACATTATTTGAAGTTCTCTGCTCTTAAATGGAGACCCTGCATAAATTCCTATTTTTAGTTTATTTTTTAAAAACTCTTCTGATTCAGCATTTAGTACTTGAAAGTACAGGCCCTCAGCTGTCTGAGTTTCGTTCATTCAGCTTTCTCAGCCATCGTTCATTGAGGGCGGCAGCACTTCAACTTGGCTCGAATTCCTTTTATATTTAGAGATATTTCTCCAGCATGTTTCATATCGGCTGTGTGTTTTCCTTTTGCTTACGCCAACAAGTGCCTCGTAAAATAATGCAACAGGCGCTGCATATGCCACAGTGGTCGCACATAAGTGAACCATATGCGACCCATAACTAAATGGCTGGCACTCAAGTTAAAGACAAGGCGCAGGCAATGGAAAAAGCAGCACAAAAGTTGCTGAAACAAAATTGCGTGAGATAAAATTCCAGCGCGAAGACGTGGCATACGCAAATTTGCACATAAAAGAGTGTGTGTGTTTGGCAGTAATTGCTCTGCGTCTAATGTAAATAAGTTGCCACATGCGCCGAAAAAAGCTGGAATGGCTCGCTGTTGACCTACTCTCTGGCGGCGACAGGCGGCGCTTGGGACGAGGGTGAACGCAAATTTTGCAATTAATCGTTGTTTATAAGCAAAATATGCCAAAACTCAAAAGCAAAGTAAAAAATTTAGAAAAATAAAAATTCCCAGTGAGCAACGGAACTGTGGCAGCAAAGTCGGTTCCGCCACACATTGTATCCATATGTGCCAAATGTGCAACTTTTGTTTAATGAATGGCGTAAACAAGCGCAAAAAACGCACTCATAAATAAGGCTCATCTAAACACGGATATATATGTATGTTGCGAGTGTCGAGCAGGACCGCGGTTCCGCGTAAATTTAAGATTTTTCAACGAATAAATATTTTGGAAGCAATATGCAGCAGCTGCCCTTAAAATGGTAACGAGAAATTAAAATATATAAGCTATGTATAAGAGTATCTAATTTAGAAAAACAATTTTAATAAAAAAATTCTAAAAAAATTATAATTGTTTCCGAAAAAATTAAAATCAACGAATCAGCATTTCAGAAATTTTTATAGAAAATTAAACTACTAGAATTAGAGAAAAAACCTTTCTCAGCTTTACTCTTCCTAATGCAAAAGCAATTTATTTATTTTTCTTAGCAACAATTGCTTTAAAAAATATTTGTTTAACATTCAAACACATTCTCCCCATTCATTCGTTCGCCTAGAGCTTTGCCTACTTTGATAAGGCAAATTTTTAAATCTTAAAAAAATTCGCACAATCACCTTGGAACATTACGCAATGTTTGCTAAGCTTTTTAACAGCTGCGATATGTACTAGCGTATGTACTTACATATAAGTTAGGGTTGATAAAAAAAACAGTTTTTTTTGCTTAGTACTCTGAAAAATAGTAAAATAGATTCCTAAGCACCTCCATGAAAATCTCTGCAAGTACGAGTTCATACTTGTAACGGGGAGGTCCTACGTCTTATACTTCTCTGTATTTTCTTATTAACATGTCGAGCGGTAAAAACTATGAGATTTGCAATTAAAAATGATTTTTCTTCATTGAGTTATAGAATTCAAATGAAAAAAATGCTTACGATAATATAAGTTAGAGACCATTCAATTTCCAACAAAATCTATGAAACGAGATATTTTCTCAAGTAGTAGTACAATTAAAAGCTCATACTTGAAGAAATTTTTTTACTATCAACTGAAAAAAATATTCGATTTTTATACCCACCCTAATTCACTATATTTATATGCTTGCTATTGGCGGTTGAGAGCAAACAGAGCGTTTTTCGAAAGGTTGTAGAACTATTTGTTCATATTCTTCATATTCCACACTTTTATTAGTTTTTATTATTCTTACTTCTTTGCAAATTGATAAAGCAATGAGCATATGATGATAAGAGCGGGAGTGGTGCGCAGGTGGGGCAGCAGCAGGCCGGCATGTACTAGGTTTTATGTATTTGTGTGAGCAAATAATTAATGAGGCCAAATAAGTGTTCAGGAACGCATTGGAACGCTCATGGAATAAACGCACAAACACACGCATTTACAAATATGAAGTGCAGCCGTTTGTGGAAAGGTTTCGAGAAAATTGAAAAGAAACAAAAAAAAAACGGTTTCTCTTTTTGAAATTAAGTAAATAAAAGTCTGAGAAAGCTCATTGAAAGCTGAGCTTAAGCTGCTAATGCAGTGGAGCCTGCAATAAATTATCAAAACTTTTGATCTCAGAAGATGTCACCAGCATCCATTATTTATAATTTTGTGACTTTGCCTCTGTTTAGTTCACGCTTTAAATAACTAAGTGAATAACTTAGCCGTAAGAGTAGAGCTGTTCACAAGCTCTCTTCGTTTCAGGGTATGAAATTTTAATAAATAAACACAACACTGTGATATACTTGCTATAATATTACTTTTCATTAAATGCGAGCTGCGCGCAGTAAAAGTCTACATTTACAAGCTAGACACGCTTAAATCTCAAATTCAGTCGTTGGCATCTAGCGATCTTCAGTCAATATATGTATTTTCTCAAAATACCGCCGAATCTTTATTTTTTGTTACTTTTGTCACGGCATCCACCACCCTATATATAGTTTTAGGTTTGCTGGTTAGACAACTCCCACAAGCAATATGTATTAGCGCAACTCTTAAACGTGTCCATCAGCTTTGCTTATCAGCATTTCTTCTTGCGAGCTCATTTTTCATTGCGCTTGCTGAGATTTTCTAGCAGATAGTCAGTTGTCATCTCATGCCATATTTTCTGCCTTTATTCATATTTCAACTCAACGAAGTGCAATAGATCGCCAGTTAATGTGGGAAAGTCTGGAAGACTGGCCACAGTATATATAGGTAATAAAATAAAATAACAGTAAAGGAAAACATAACTATGAGCAGGCTATAATTCGGTTAAAACTTAGCGTGTCTGAGATAAACAAGTTTACTTCTGATTTTTTTCATGACAAGCATATGCATACTTATATATGTTAGATGAGAAATGCTGTGGGAAAAATAAACTAAAATTTATGCTTGTAACAAAAAAAATACATATTTTTGAAGTCTAAGCAAGCATATTGAGCACTCATGTTTTTCCTGCGTGCACTTTTGCTTTTACTCTCTCATTTTTTATACCTTGAAAGCAAAGAGCGATCTATTTAGTAACTGATCAATCAACGTTGAGCATTGCTCTTTTACAAATTGCACAGCAAAGTTTGCGAAATTGGTAAGGAACTTCATGCTAGCTGGTAGAACAGCTTCTGTTTTTGTCTTTAGGGTTAGAAAAATTACTTTCGAAGCTTCGGTTGGCTGTAGAGAGGCATACCTCTCAGTACACTTTGAACCAAAGTGTTAGCTTATATTCAAATGTTGAATTGTGTGTATAAAATTCTTAGTTAAAGAACTTAAGGCAGTTCTTTCGCACATTTGGCTATGGAATCCAAGAGGAAATCATATATTTTTGATTGATGCATATTTTTTTCTAATTTCTTCAGCTTTTCGAAAAATCGCCAATCAGCACTTATATATGCATAAGTAGCCACTGAAATTCCCGCTTATCTGGGTTTTGTAATGTCAGGTAGCACACAAGACATGCGCGGAAGCAGATCCAGTGTGTAAATATTAGAATAACTCATATTACAGACAAAACATACACATGTGTGTCTGCCGGCAATTATTTTTTATGTAAACATGCGCTGAACTACTTACACAGACACAGCTATGTGTATATTTATTCGCACTTATTCATCATCTCAATCAAATAGTGTAGACAAGAAAGTGTGTGTTTGCACAAGCTGGCCAATTGTCGCTTGAGCGCAGCATTAGACGCTGCTCCAGCTACAAATAAGCAGCGCTGTGCCAATGTTTTAACCTCCCACGCTTTACAGTCAATCCGCTGTTGAACAGCTGATCAAACGCACTTGAAATGTCAAAAAAGGCGCCTTTTATTGGCGCACATATTGCCAACATTTCTGCTTGTGTGCATTTTCTCAGCCAAACAGCGCCTGTAAGCCATTTATGCATTTGTACCTGCCATTATAAATGTTGGAGCGCCGCCAGACGCATATAAATGAGCGAGCTTGCCGCAATATTTATTCTATTGAAATTTACTATATTGTGCTTCACGCATTTGTTGCTATTTAGTTGTTTATTTTTTACCCACTTTGTCGCCAACCCATTGGCCCCCGTGCTAGGATAACGTCTGCGACAGTGCCCGCGCTCAATCCGCACCCATTCCAGCGCCAAGAATCAACTGTGTTCCATTTTCAATGCTATTTTTTCCGCTTTGCACAATGCCGTTGTTGCTGTTGTTGCGCTTTTAAATGCACTTTACATATTCTCAATGAGTTTTTCTTCTTCTTTTTCTTCTTTGAAATATGTTTGCTTGTTTGCTTTTGTACTTGAATGCACACACTGTTTATTTCAATGCTCCGAACATTTTACAAACAGACATTTCCGAGATAAAGGCAAGCATACAAACACATTAAGTTGTGTGCGTGTGTTTATTTTCAATTAAAAAATTATTAAGTCTACAAGGTGAGAAAATTCACTATGTTGTGACTGTATGAAAAATGTGATTGAATGAAATTCAATAATATTTTGGGTAGTCCAAAAAGTCTTTTCGTATTTCTAATCAAACTTCGGCTGTCATTAACTTTTCAGAAGAACTGGCTTGAAAGCTTAATTCCGAACTGAACCGAGATCTTCTGAGGTTTCAGGACTTTACAGTACTCAACGAGTGATAAACTAGACTTGAATTATATCAATATGATGAGATCTTGCCAGTTTCTCCTGTTCACAAAGCGAGAATCCACCAAAAATTAATGGACATTAAATTTCAGTATTTCCTTTAATGTTTTCAAAAATGCATCTTAGGCAGAAGGCGTTGCTATTCAAAACTACATTGCTACAAGAAGAGCCCACCTTGAATGCAGATAATAAATATTGTTGTTGTACGATCTAAAAATGCTCTCTTTGTTGTTATTTCGTTATTTTTTTTTTTTAATTTTGTGTCTATTTTATCCTCTTTGCATTCTTCGCATCAATTTGGCTGCACCAGCCAGCGCCTGCATGTGCCAATTGAATATCAATCTTCATAAGAAGCACTCAATTGAAGTTTACTAACTTTTCAGCGAAATTAATCAAGATCAATTATTGCCAAATCGTAATAAATGTATTTTAAATGAGCCAAGCGGCGACTGCGCGCCTTTGGAGAGTATAAACAATAATATAATCAGTCGCGGTTGCAAATATTTGGTTATTCATTTGAGAGCAAAGCCAAAAAATTTAATTAAAATTATTTTGAGAAACATATATTGACCAAAATTGCACAAATTCGTTTATTTATTAATTACTGAAAATATAAAAAATGACTTGAAGTTTGATTAGAATTACGAAAATACTTTTTCGATTACCCAATATTAGTGTTTTTTTTTAATATATTTTTGTAAAGGGTGATTTTTTAAGAGCTTGATAACTTTTTTTAAAAAAAAAACGCATAAAATTTGCAAAATCTCATCGGTTCTTTATTTGAAACGTTAGATTGGTTCATGACATTTACTTTTTGAAGATAATTTCATTTAAATGTTGACCGCGGCTGCGTCTTAGGTGGTCCATTCGGAAAGTCCAATTTTGGGCAACTTTTTCGAGCATTTCGGCCGGAATAGCCCGAATTTCTTCGGAAATGTTGTCTTCCAAAGCTGGAATAGTTGCTGGCTTATTTCTGTAGACTTTAGACTTGACGTAGCCCCACAAAAAATAGTCTAAAGGCGTTAAATCGCATGATCTTGGTGGCCAACTTACGGGTCCATTTCTTGAGATGAATTGTTGTCCGAAGTTTTCCCTCAAAATGGCAATAGAATCGCGAGCTGTGTGGCATGTAGCGCCATCTTGTTGAAACCACATGTCAACCAAGTTCAGTTCTTCCATTTTTGGCAACAAAAAGTTTGTTAGCATCGAACGATAGCGATCGCCATTCACCGTAACGTTGCGTCCAACAGCATCTTTGAAAAAATACGGTCCAATGATTCCACCAGCGTACAAACCACACCAAACAGTGCATTTTTCGGGATGCATGGGCAGTTCTTGAACGGCTTCTGGTTGCTCTTCACCCCAAATGCGGCAATTTTGCTTATTTACGTAGCCATTCAACCAGAAATGAGCCTCATCGCTGAACAAAATTTGTCGATAAAAAAGCGGATTTTCTGCCAACTTTTCTAGGGCCCATTCACTGAAAATTCGACGTTGTGGCAGATCGTTCGGCTTCAGTTCTTGCACGAGCTGTATTTTATACGGTTTTACACCAAGATCTTTGCGTAAAATCTTCCATGTGGTCGAATAACACAAACCCAATTGCTGCGAACGGCGACGAATCGACATTTCACGGTCTTCAGCCACACTCTCAGAAACAGACGCAATATTCTCTTCTGTACGCACTGTACGCATTCGTGTGGTTGGTTTAATGTCCAATAAAGTAAACTGAGTGCGAAACTTGGTCACAATCGCATTAATTGTTTGCTCACTTGGTCGATTATGTAGACCATAAATCGGACGTAAAGCGCGAAACACATTTCGAACCGAACACTGATTTTGGTAATAAAATTCAATGATTTGCAAGCGTTGCTCGTTAGTAAGTCTATTCATGATGAAATGTCAAAGCATACTGAGCATCTTTCTCTTTGACACCATGTCTGAAATCCCACGTAATCTGTCAAATACTAATGCATGAAAATCCTAACCTCAAAAAAATCACCCGTTACATTTTTAAAAGAAAATATATATATTGTCAAAGTTTTGTTTCCAAAAGATTTGTTCTTTTATAAAATCTGAGAAGGAATATCGCTTGAAATGATTTTTTTTTTTAATTTGAGAGTTGTACCTCGTCTCCACTTTAAGTGTACCTAAAAATAGCTCCGCTTTTGTACACTTATGTTGTCTAAACATTTCACTTATTGATATTTCGTATCTATTGTTGCCAACTTTGATCTTTCTCAGCTTGAGCAAAAAACTGCTTGTGAGACTACTTGACGCCGCTGCAAAACCTGAGCAGCCAATTAGCCGCGGAGACGCCTTGCCGCTAAACCGCACGCGCAGCTTAGTTCACAGCCGGTTTTAGGCTGAGTAGCCGTCCGGTCTGCTTTTCACATGTGTATGAGCTCACCGCGGCTATGTCGGCCACCAGGCAAGCCAATTTATGCTTTCAAGTATTTTGTATGAATTTTACGACACTTCGCTTGAAAAGTGCCAAAACAGCAGCGGAAAATATTTACACGCATAAAAGCTTAGCAATAATTTTCATATTTGTGACACAACGCAACAACAAAGGCAGAGTGGCTAATTGCGTGGACTGGCGTGCAGTTAGCTGGGCTCTCAGTGAGCACTTGACGACATGTAGATGAGTTGTTGCAACGCGTGTTTTTTTAAATACAATTTTGTGTCGTTTTCTTTGAATAATTTTGTTTTTTACTTTTGCCTCAATATAAGCGTCAAGCTGTTTGCTATTGCTTTGCGCCCAGCTGTCAGCTTATAAATATAAATTTTTTTTTAATTTTTTTTTTTTCAATTTTTAATATTTATTATTTTTTTATTTATTTTTAAATAGAGAAACAGACATTTTTCCGTTTTTATTTTTTTTTAAATTTTTGTTTTTTGAAATAGAGAAACAGACTGTCTGTTTCTGTCATCTTGTATGCAAATATTATTTTTATACCTTTTTACCTTTTTTTTTGATTTTCTGTCTTTTACTATTTTCTTATGATTATTTATATTTTTCCAAAGTCGAAAAATAGCATCTTTAACGATCTACCACTGCTTTGTTTGTGATTCAGCGCTTCATTAAAGCCTTACCTTGGCAATTGTTATTGTGCGTGCAACACATGAATGTCTGAAGGCTCTAACGGATTAATTATTGGGCTGAAGTAGATAACGATCAACAAAATAATTTATTAAAATTGATTAGTATTTGTGTTCAATATGGTATAAATTTTTGTGTCTGGTTGCGTATACGCACTGTCTTCAGCTTCTAGCACAATAATAAATGAAGTGAATTTTTTTAATGAAACCAAAAAGAAAAACCACGAACAAAATTTATTTTTTTTCTTACTAAGCAGTGAAAAATAAATTTAAATTTCTATTACATTTAATAGTATACATACTTATTTGATAGTTGAAAAAGTCTTTCCGTATATTTTAGTTATTGGTATAAATATAAAAAAAAAAATAAGTTGAAAAATACGAAAAAACTTTTTCGACTACTACTCCCAATTGTGAATAGCCGTTAAAACTTGAAAAATCGGTTCGAAGATATTATAACAGTACTTTCCAAACTGCTTTTGGTTTCTAAAATTCATACTTTGTAATCTGAAGGTTTTTCTTTATTATTGAACTCTTTTAATTTATCAATTTTATGTGAAACATTAATTAAAATTCAACAAATTCTTTTTAGGCTTTACAAATTATTAATATTGCAAAAATAAAATATTTTTGAAAAAATTATTATAGAAAAAAATATTAAAAAATATTATATATTTTTTTTTGTAAATTATTATATATTTCAAAAAGTATTAATATTGACAAAAAAATATTTAAACAAATATATATATAGTATATTATTAAAAAAGGAATTATTGAAGAAAAAATACATGCTTACATTTATGTTTATTAAAGTACATTTTTTAAATTATTATTTTATATTTTAAATAGTCTTAAATTAAAAAAATTTAAAAAAAAATATATAACATAAAAAAATATTATTAAAAAAAAAACAAATCTTTTTGGAAAATAATTTAAAAAAAAAATTGTCGGTTTTGATAATTATATGGCAACGAAATTGTTTGTATTTGCAGAATATTAAGTTATTTTTATTTATACCCGCTCCTACTTAGAAATCACATAAAGCACAAGCACAAATTTATTACAGCATTTTTACTTTTTTTGTTTTTGCTTTTGTGATGTTTCCTGCCCACTTGAGCGCTATGCTTTGTATCAACGGCGACAAGTTTCATCATTTCGCTGCCCATTTTAATATTCATATTCATTACTTTGGACTTTGTTTAATGATAGCGCGCA